>CM034157.1:374084529-374721336 GCA_019776745.2 Taxus chinensis
GAAAGAAGAACTGAAGGTTCTCCTGTAGCCTGCTTTGTGCTCAAAGCCCTTGGATCTGCACTTTTCTCCTCCACAGCTAGATTGTGCTCCTCTTCTTTTGGATTTGGAGCAGCTTCTCCTTCCTCCAATGTTTGAAGGACAATCTTGCTCTTGATTGAACTCTTCCTCCAGCATGAAGTTTGTCAAGTCAAACTCTTCAATTTGTTGCTCTAGAGGACAAGTTGGGACTGCAAGATCTTCTTCTTCTGCTGCAACAAAATCAGTCCTGACCACCATTTTTTCAACCTAGCCTCTTCTGTAGGTTTAACCATCAAGGGGATCTTTGTCATCCCAAATCTAAGAGCCCAACTCTTCAGACTGTCTGTCATTTCTTTTCTTTGTTGGCTCTTTTTCCTCTTGTTGTCCTTGATGACTGATTTTTTCAATTTCTTCTTCCCACATGGAATTGGGAATGCAAGAGGAGGGATGGGTTGAAACTCAACTGATTTGACAATTTTTTGTGGTGGTGGAGGAGTGAAACCTCTTGTTTCTTTGGAGGAGGGGGTATTTCTGTTAGCTCTTGTGGAGGGGATGACTGTTTGGAAGGGAAAAGGAAAGAAGAATCGAGATGGGGTGGAAGACTGAGGGGATGGAGGGATGGATTCAACATTTGGGACAGCAGATGGAGGTTTAAAATTTAAATGAGATGATGCTGCTTGAGTAATGGAAAGAGAAAAACCAGATGATGGTGTAGAACTTACCCATTGACAAGGTTGTTCAACAACCTCTGTATAGGCCTCTATTTCTGCTGTCCATTGTGCAAGCAAAGGCAGCATTGCAATCATGAAGTCAAGCTTCTCCTGAGGGCTGAAGTGTCTTGGAAAAGGTCCTCACCCATGGACAAGGTGCTCCATAACCGATTCCAAAAGCTCTCATTTGTGCTGTTGCCCTGGACTGCACCATCCCCACCTCCATCTTTTGGATTTTCTCCAACAGACCAGCATCTTGGATCTGATGGTCTTCATTGTATGCATACTCTTGCTCTTGGAAAGCTCCATAGCCAAACTGACTTTGGCACTGCTGCTCATATGGGTTCATATGAGAATATGCAAAATGCTGATTTGGAGGATTTGTAAAACATGTTGGAGGTGGAATATACTGCTGTTGTTGATGTGAAATCCATGATGGAAATGAAGTCATGATTGCACAACTTCATGGAATGGAAAAGAATGAAAGGGATGGAAAGAAAGATGGATGAAAATGGAAATGAATGGAAACGAAGGTCTGCAACTCAGAGAAATGGGTTGTTGATCAGATGGAGTCGCCAGATGTGTTTGCAAGTGCCTCCAAAGGCTGAAATCTTCACAGGAACACACCAACCTGCAAAAGATGAAGTGAAAGACCTCTAAGGTCCCACCGGGCGTGCCAAAACTGTTAGTGCAAAATCACAACACCCCTGGTTGTTGATCAGGCTTCTAGGTTGATCATTCTAGGCATCCAGTGTGATTGCATAACATTGAATCCTCTCTCCAAGTGTGGGACTTGTAAAATGAGAGAGGAATCTCCAGAGAAGGCTGGTTCCTGCTCCTAAACTACCTGCCACAAGCTATTCCAGTGCAGGCAAGCTAATCTAATCCTAATCTAACCATGCCAAGGAGACAGAGAGAGAGAGAGAAGGGAAAAACAGCAAAAGCCTACACTAAAACGGTGATACACCAGAGAAGGAGAATGTTGAACATCTATCAAAACTGCCATGGGACAAAGAGAGGTGAGCAATGGGAAGGATGGACAGAAGCATCACAAACCCAAGGATAGATTTCACACAGAAAATGTCCCAAAACTCCATGAACACAGCTCCAAACCTACAATGAACATTCAAACATGCACCAATACCTGCAATGAAGAGAGGCAAGAAGAGAACAAGCAAAAACGAGGAAGGATGGACAGATGCATCACAAAACACGTTTTGTTGCTCCAGAAGTTTGCACAGAACATCATTCCATTAGTAAAAGGCAAAAACGCCATTACAGAGCAAGGGAGGAGGTTCGAGCTCCATTTTCAACCCTAGAGAAGAAAAGAAGGGAGGCCAGAGTCGAAAGAATGAACAACCTCTTTTTTTTAAAAAAATGAGCCAAATCTGGCTTTTACATTGCATGGGTCGAGCCCAGGGGACAGAAAACGTGGGAAAACGTGCAAGCCCATTCCTCATTGACTGCAGATGCATTAAATCAGCATGGAGGATCTTACCAACCCATACCCTGTCACTTTGAGTGATTTTGGAGGAGAATGCGACCCATTTGTATTAATTTGGCTGCTAAAATGTCACTTCTGGCCGTGCAGAAGAAGAATGCGACCCATTAGCATTAAAACGGGTTGTTGAAAGGTCGCTTCTGGCCATTACCACACGTCAGAGCCGTTTCTTGATTTTCTCTCTTCAGACTGCACCAAAACTCAAGATTGATCCCAGAATCATGTAGAGCATCTCAACAGCTTTCCGTTGATATAAAGAACGTGGAAATCCGAGCTCTGGATCAAAAGATATGGCGATCTGAAGATTTAGGGCACGGAACAGATCAAAACGAATTTTAAAATGTTTTCCCGCTCTTCGCCATCTGGACGACACGTGGCACGTGCTGATTGGACGAGCAATTCTCTCTCCTCCATCTTTCGCGGGCTTTCCTTTTGAAATTACTTGTGGGCCCCTTAAACTTGGACACGTGGCGCCATTTCATTGGTTCGGTTCAGCGCTCGATAACTCGCCCCTTTGACCTTTTGACTTTTTCTCCTGTGAGGACACGTGGCAGTTTCTGATTGGTCCTCGGCTCCTTCGGCTCCTTCACGTACTTCGCCTCCATTTGTCCCGGATGTCCCATTTGATTTTGGGCCCTTTGTGCTCATTTCGGCCGGTTCGGGCATTTCGCGTCCATTTGTCCCAGATGTCCCATTTGATTTTGGACCCTCTGGACTCATTTCGGCCGATTCGGCCGGTTCGGGCATTTTTGGCCCGCTTGTCCCACTTTGATTTCGGCCGACGGTTCGGCCGGTTCGGCGCCTTTTTTCACTTTTTTCGGACTGGACTTTTTCGGCCGGTTCGCGCCTTTTTGGCCCGATTGTCCCATTTGCGTCCCTCTCAGCAGTTAGCCAATTTTTTCTCGGTCGAACCGGCATTTCGCGCCCGCCGCGTACTTTTGTCCCAGATGTCCCTGTTGCTTTGCGGGCTGTTTGTGCTTACTTCGGCCGAGCCGGCCGGTTCGGGCCTTTTTGTCCCAAATGTCCCGACTGCCCCTAGGACTAGGACTTAGTCATTTTTATGATTTTTTCCTGGATCAACCTACTTGCCTTCTGCAACCTTTTTTCGCATTTTCTCAGAGCTTGCTCTTTTCCTCTCAGACAGGGAACTTAGAAAATATTTGAGGGGACTCTAGCAACATGATTTTTGGCCCCGAATCAATCAATTTTCCTGGGACTTGAATATTCTGATGCATGTTATCAAAATTACCCAGGGGGGGTGAAATTTAGCAGGAAGAGGGGAGCACCTACAACACCATATACACCTAGGATGATTTTGGTGACTTACTAAGATACTGTGTGGGAAGAGTGGGACTAATATGTGTATTTGATCATCAAGAACTACTTGGATGCCCACTGGAATTTTCGCATGTAGATTATGTGTCTTCCAAAGGGGCAAAACCAAAGAAACAGTGAGGCCTAGTGCAAGTTCAATGAGTCAGGGATAACCACCTCTGAGGCTAGAGAGAGTGGACAGTGGTAAGGAGAGATACAGAGGTGAGATAGTGGTTATGAGTGCTCCTAGAGGGGACAGAGACACAAGTGTTATTGGAGGCACACATGCTCCAGGAGGAGAGGGGAGTGCTAGTACAATACTAGGAGATGTAGATTTTACTCCCTGATTTTGATGTATATGATGACATAGGCTCATAGAAGCCCATCATTTTATCATGATGACAATAATTGATGTGTTTTTGGTATTTAAATTGCATGGTTAGTTATCACCAAACTTATTATGAGGAGTATCATGTAAGTGGTGGAGGGAAAGTCCCCACCCTTTATAGATATGTAGTGAACTATGTATCCTTTTCAGTCTGAGAGATTAGAGATAGTATGAAGCTTGTCAGATAGATCATGATGTGTGTCATTTTGTATGCCAAGGAGGTGATCTATACTAGCACTCAGAATTCTGTGGAGAGATGGATAGCACCTTGAAAGGATCTAATATTGGACCCTCACTATTTTACATTGTGCCTTTCAACTAAGGTAAGAGAACCTACATTGTAACCCCTAAATGGTATTAAGTTAGATGAAGATATCCTCAATTTATGTAAGATCTAGATCTGAAAAGGCCTTGGAAAAAATATGATCATTTATGGATCCATGAATCTGACTTTCACAAGTTTTCACTTACATCCAAATAATGGAGATATTTTCAATGCAAGGCAAGGCTTGGTACCTGGAGACATTATAGGTGAGTTCTGATTTGCTTTGTGCATTTTGTAAATGTGATTGGGTTATTCTTTTGTTGACACTAAAATGCATCATGTAGGGGTAGTATGGGTGGGATTATTTTTTTTGAATGAATTGTTTTGGGTGGGTTCATCAATGACGAGACAAACTAGGATATATCAAATCTTTGATAACCTCTATAAATACTTGAACAACTATCAGATAAAAATGCTTCAAATAACTAGGATATGAGTTTCAACCATGCATGTGAGTGCATAGAATCTGTATGAAGTTTGTAGGAGAGCACTTTTCTACACAATCTATGTAGAACTCACCCAAAAATCTTGAAGTAAAGAACTCAATTAAACACAAAAATCCTTGTATCAAACCACTTGTCTAAGGTGCCCCCAGGAAGGATTTTAAGCAATCTTATGTATGTCAAGGAAGGTAAAGTGCACTTTAACATGGTTCATTATCTCCTTATTAGATGAAGGATATTTTGAACATGAGATTGCAAATTGCCACTAAACCATCAACCAGAAATGGTAGATCCTGTGTTATAGTATAAATACTTTCAATGCAAGATTGTAACAAGAACAATGAAAGGCATTTTTAGGAAATTTAAAATTTTGATAATAGACACCATATCACCAAAAAAACATAGATTAACTCAAAATCTTGTTAGATTCATCAACATGGGAGAGTTTCATGAACAATATCAGAGTTTTGTGATGTCTATACACTTGTAACCAACTCACATACATGAAGATCCAACACAGAAGAAATTATCCTGGTTCTTTGGTGGGTTTCTCAGAAGATGAGCTTTTTCTTAGAATTTGCTCATGATTTTCAACTTCTCAACCTCTTTACAATTTCTCCAAAAATGCATTATATACCTCATGCCAAACTGGATCCTTCTTTCCCAAGCAAAGAATATGCCATGGGATCAATTTTGTTACAAAACAATCCTCATGATTCAATGAAAATGACATCAAATAGTAAAAACATTCATAGGTTTGCTAGGTGTGCCCAAAAGGATTAAATCAAATAGCAAGCACATTGATGGCAGGGCATACATCTTCTTTTTTATTTGGGGGTAATTTTGTAGGTGCATCGTCTGCATAAAATGTGAGCGTGTATAATGTTGGACTCACTTATGGGAGTGATACCACCTCACAGAACTATAGGAGTTCATTTTAGTACCATTCTTAGGACACATGGAAGTAAATCCATTGGTCAAATTTCAGCTACATGAGGAGGATCAGGGGGCATAGGTGGCTCTAATTCTGGTGGATCTAGTGGGTCTAGAGGTAGAGGTAACACAAGAGGTTCTGGATGAGGTGGGTATGGTCCTCACCAACCTTAGAATATTTACATGGATATGTCACTTTTTCTTTGAGAGTATAGGGGAATCAAAGATGCTGCTGAGCATGTGTAAATGTGTGAGATATTAAGGCACACTCACAGTTGGTACTAAAATATTGACCCTGATCAGACTTGTGTAGATTATGTAGCATTATAGGAGGATTTCTATAAGGAGTTTCATATCCCCAAGTTTGAGTAAAAGAGTATAAACATGCTCAAGGATATTAAGAAGGGCACTACTAAAAGCATTCAGGAATATGATTCACATTTCAATACACTTTTGTCTAAACTTTCATATGACATTCATGCAAGTTAACATGCACAATGGTTTTTCGATGGTTTGATCACATAATTTAGGAGGACACTGTCAAATAAGACATATACAGACCCACGTAAAGCACTTAAATAAGCATTACGTGCTAAAGCACTTGGAAGTATAGATATTAGAGTGAGCCCATTCCTGGAAGCACAATTTGTAGCTATGGAAAAGTAGTTGGAGAAACTATTGGAAAATTCAGCACATAAGACGTGCTCTGGGATTTGGTGTACAAATTATGAAATGGAAGGGAACACTAAAGATATTTTTCCTCATAGGTCAGTACATTCACTATTGCTAGACTGTGAGAAATATCATTTAGACCATGATGCAAGTTTCTACCCATTATTACAATGCACGATAAGAAAGAATGTATCTTACTATTGTAATATTTTCCAGTCCATGACTCACAATACATAAGACTATAGGTTGATTGGTCAGATCCATGATGCCATTGATATTGTTGTGCAATAGACAAGAGTATCAGATAATTCTAAAAGTGAAGAATGAACACCAAGATTGGGATCACAATCAAGTGCGCTATGATCAGAATGAGGGGAATTTTGAAGTAGGTCATGGAAGTTTTCACAGATACCAGGGTGGATTTGGAGGTCGAGGCCATGGTGGTGGATGAGGCAAGTTTCCTCACGGGACGTGCTTTACATGCAGATATCTTTACCACTATGGGAGAGAATTTCCCCAGAATATTTCATGTTCTTTGTGTGGAAAGAATCATAGCTACAAGGAATTCCCATACTTATATGAGCATCTTAGTAAGTAACATAAATAAGAAAAAAAGGCACAAAGATGGTTATGATATAACACGTTGTGGAAAATTAGTGGATGCCCAAGTTAACACCAGAACTTGAGGAATTAACCGTAAAGATTACTATAAGTGTTGAAGTGGCATGTGCCAAAGAAGTGTTACAGCAGAAGCCTACCATCACTAAGGAGGAGGTTTTGCATGCAATGTACCCAGATCCTGCCCATCAGAAGGAGGTTTATCAAGAGACCATGGAGGTCCTCAGAAATCTTCACAGTGAAATACAGTGTTTAAAGGAGCGATCATAGAAGATGGAATAGGAGAAAGAAGTAGGGAAGGTCCCATTTGATATTTATGACTTAAGGGAGGTGTGCAAAATTATTTTCCCAAAGAATATCATTCCATTGTTAGCAAATTGGTTGAAGGGAAACACTCTGCACGCAAGCATTGATAATAGAAGGAAGATCTTGTATGCCAATCTTCCCCCTGATAGCATAGACTACGAAAAGGAGATCACTCTAAATATTGTTGTGGATGGATGAATTTTGAGAAATATATTGATTTACATAGGCACGGAAGTCAATTTTCTTACTTTATATACATGGGTGTAGATGGGGAGACCTCCATTACAGTCATCTTCCAATGTGTTCTTTATGGCTAATCGAACTAAGGCCACTCCCATAAGAGTTTTTATAGATGTGTCCATTACTATACAAGGGGAAAAATTCACTGGGGATTTTGAGGTTTTAACACTTGCAGAAGCAAACAATTTTCCATCTCTGCTTGGGAACCCTTGGTGTTATACAAATAATGTTGATTTATGGTTCAAAAAATGATATATCAATTTTTAGAATAAGGAGGAATGAGTTGATTAACCCTTTGAACAAATGGGAAATCTGTGACCGTATGTTGAGACCTTTGAGTGAGGAAGACTTAAAAAAAATTTATGTGCATGTTATTCGAGATACAGAAGTACTTAAGCCATTTAAAGAAGGAATCCTCTAGTGAGAGGATCCACAGTCTATTAGTGATACTACAAGTATTACTTGTGATAATTGGGTGCATTACACCTATGAGATGGTTGGGACTGAGGTAAGAAGCACATTTACACTGGAGAAGAATTTGACCTCATTCTATTAGGAGGATAGGTAACAAACCTATACCTAGGTATAATGGAGAAGGATATCCTATGGTATTCCTGTGCACTATGGAGTAGAAGTGGACATATCAAGTGGAGAGAAGAAATAAATTAGTATATACCCTATGTGGGATGGTAGCACATTGGTGGATGGTTCACAAGGATAATGATTATGGAATGGAATGAGAGTCAATCAATTGTCTCTAACAACCCCTAGGTTCTCAGGGAGTAATGCACCTACTCAAATCTACATATATCATGGTAATCAACATGTTCAGCACCACGTTTATTAGTGTGAGAGACTCTAGAAATAGGGGAAGGAAGCTTTACCACTTCACTCTAGGTGCAAAAATTTTATTCCACTTTGCAAGGTTGCGCACACGGCTTGGTATG
Source organism: Taxus chinensis (assembly GCA_019776745.2). Taxonomy (NCBI): domain Eukaryota; kingdom Viridiplantae; phylum Streptophyta; class Pinopsida; order Cupressales; family Taxaceae; genus Taxus; species Taxus chinensis. The sequence goes on from CM034157.1 coordinate 374,092,945, forward strand.
TTTACGTAGAACTGCATAGGGAGACTGGAAATTGGTAGGATTTGATTACAGGAATGACCTAGAATTTTGACTACTTCTCTACTAAACCTCAGTAAGAGAGGCATTAAAGGTTATGGAGCGCTTAACTATGGGAGATAGTGCAAATTGCTGAAGAACTCATTCAGGAGTTATTTGGTGAAGGAGGACAAGGAGTGCATTTTGATGAAACAGATGATACAGATGCCAAATTATTTATGCACACTTACTTTTGAGAAGGAGAAAGGAAAGATCTGGTCTACATAGTGGATGATGAAGAAGTAGAAAATTTCACACATCGATCATTCAGCAGGTATGCATGAGGTTTTAGACAATGCTAGATAAAAATGTGCACGGCTCTATCATGAACCTATGAAGACAAAGAAAGTGAATATTGGCATGGATGTTGAACCTAAGGAGGCCATAATTGGGGATTATTGGTCTGATTCTGAAGTAGCAAAGATAATTGAGTTACTACATGGATTTCCAGGACTTATTCCCTAGGGCATACCATGAGTTAAAGGGGTTACATGAATCATTGTGAGATGAAGATTAAGCTAAGGAAGGAGTGTGACCTAGTCAGGAAGAGACCTTACCAGATGAACCCTAACTTACATAAAAGTTAAATAAGAAATTGACAAAATGTTGAAATCTGGCATCATCAAGCCCCTAGAAGAATCAGAGTGGGTTAGCCCCATGGTAATAAGTATAAATAAGGATGGTCAGATTAGGATTTGTGTGGATTACAGAGAACTGAATGTTGCATGTGTGATTGATCCTTTTCCTACACCTTTCACAGAGGAAATATTAGAAGGCATTGCATAGGGCATGAAATTTACTCTTTTATAGATGGATTCTCTGGGGTATCGTCAGGTTAGAATTACATAGGAAGATAAAGAGAAAATGACTTTCACCACTAGAAAGGGGAATTTTTTCATATAGTATGATGCCCTTTGGTTTGAAAAATGTGTCTGTTGTATTTTCGCGCATAGTTATTCAAGACATTTCCAAGATTTTATTCACAAATTCTTACAGGTTTACTTGGATGATTAGATGGTATATTGGTTTGTTAATGATAATTGTGACAACTTGCGCTTGATTTTTGAAATATGTAGACATTTAAGCTTCTCTTTAAATACTCAATAAATGTGTGTTTGCTACACCTTTTTGGAACTCTAATGGGGCACATCATCTGCAAGTGAAGGTTTGTTATTAGATCTAGCTAATGTTGTAGTTATTGTAGGCCTGGAGGAACCTACCAATCAAATTGAGGTGCACGTGGATTCTTGGGCCACACAGGATATTACAGAAAAATTATGAAAGGATATGCGAAGATTTCCACACCCCTGGAAGAATTACTAAATGGAAAAGGGACATTCTATTGAGGAGAACCACAACAGTGTGCATTTGAGGCATTAAAGGAGAGACTTACTACATCACCTATTCTAAATTTTACCTCATGAAACCAGCTGTTTCACGATACATGTGGACGCCTCTGGCATAGATCCATTGGTGTACAGTGTTAGCTCAGCCTCAGAGAAGCTACTATAGATCATCTGTATTTGACTTTTCTAGTAGAAATTTGATTGTTATGGAATAGAATCATATAACTACAAAGTCATGAGGCCTTGTTCAATGCTCTATGTGTTGCATAAGTTCAGACAGTACTTTCTAACAACACCATTTGTATTTTATACAAATTACATTGGCATTAAAATACTTGGTAAATAAACCCATTTTAAAGGGGCACATATGTCGATGGGTTCTATTATTCCAAGAATTTGACTTTACCGTCATGGTAAAACTAGGTAAAAGTAAACTTTTGGCCCAGACCACGTATCTAAAGGATTCAATCAGGGGAGGATGCACGTAGATAATTGAAGATACAAGGTCGGATGCATAGTTATACAGGTTAAATCGCACTCCTTCATAATTGGAGTATATTGGTGTCTTTTTTACGCACAGTTATGGCGCCAGAAGGAATGAAAGCCTTAGAAAAGAAACAAATTTCAATACGCAAGGCACCCTTCATGTTGATCAGTGGTGACTTATACAAACTAGGATGAGATGAAGTATTACGTCGGTGTGTATCTGGAACATGAGTACACAGATATCATGGAAGAGGCTCATGGTGGTATTGTAGGTGGGCACTATTGCAGGTGATGCCACCACGTGTGCAAGATTCTACTCACTAAATTATGGTGGGAGACCCTGTACAAGGATTGTAAAGAGTATTATAAGGCATATGATCACTGTCAACGCCTTAAAAAACCAGGGAAAAGAGATGAAATGCCTTTGAGGCCTATTACTAGTGCAAATCCATTTTTAAAATGGGCTATAGAATTTATGGGTCCTATTTCCCAATTCGCGCATAGAACTGGATCGTGCTACATCATCACTTATACATATTATCTTACAAGGTGGGCAGAAGCAACACCTACAAAGGATTATACAACAGCTACAATAGCCAGGTTCTTATGGGAAAACATTCTTACTAGGTATGGGTGTCTGTTGAGTTTGAAAAGTGACAGGGGCACACACTTTTTGAATGAGACAATCAGAATATTGTTGGATGAATTTATGATCCCTCACCACAAGACTACACCTTATCACCCTAAAAAAAATGGGACTGTTGAGGATTTCAACAAGATATTGAGTCAAACTTTGACAAAAAATTTTGATGTTGGAAGGAAATATTGGGATGATAAATTTTATGTTGTACTTTAGGTGTATAGAACAACCTACAAGAGGTTGAATAAGGCCACACCTTTTTAGTTGGTGTATGACACGAAAGTAGTTCTTCTCATAGAATTCATGTTACCTTCTTTGTGTATTACACATGCTGGAGGCCTATTTAATGAGCAAGCGTTGGAAGAGATAATTGACAAGTTAATATAGCTAGATGAGAGGCGTGCATCATAGTACTGTTGGATTTAGAAGTAGGAAAAGGCTAGGTAGAAGGCATGGGATGGTAGACACATTAGGGATGAGAAGCTTGAGGTTGGACATATGGTACTTCTTTATGATTCCAATTTTCTGTGCCATCTAGGAAAAATTAAGGTGCATTGGTTGGGACCATATGTTATCACTCACATCCTTGAATTAGGAACTTGTCTAGCTAGATGCGCTTGATGGAACACGGTTACCTAGTTACTTACAATGAAAGTAGGTTGAATCCCTACTATAAATAAGTCTTATTGGTGTTTGTAATTAGGCAGTATTTCCATTTAGTATAGATTTCCCTTTCTGAATTTATTTTAATGTATTTCCTTTTTTGTCACTATGCTTTGTCAATTTAGTTTGGTGTTTAGTGTAATAAGCACATTTGCTTACTGGAAGCTAATTACAATCTAAAGTATTTTTATGTACATAAGGACTACACATACCATTTGTGTGGGGTGGTTTTTATTTGTTATTCATAAATGGGTACACATGAGAACAAAATATTATAGGTGTTATTCAAGTTTGGAAAGGAGTTGCTAGAAAGGAAGATTGCTTCTAAAGAATACCATAGATGGAAATAAATGAATGAATAGTATAATGTGAGGTAAGTAACGGTGCAGCCGTGAAAACTACTAGGGGAAAGTGCGGTATGGTGAGGTACTTTGGCGCATAGAAGCGTGTATAAGAGAATTTTGTAGCTATAAGGTAGGAAGGCACACTAGAAGGTTATAGTTGGGGCATGAAGATGTACCATGTGGAAATTGGGAAAATGGTCAATTAATGAGAGGATTGGTGGTAGGTGAAGGAGAAATAAATGCATTAAATTTTTGAAAATCTATATAAGGACGTGATGCAGATTCATTTTTACCTTTGCGATAACAAGTATTTGAGTGAGCTAAGTGTGACCAAGCCAAGCAAAACGTGTTGAGGTGTAGAGAGATACAAAACTAGACGTGGAGAGAAAATTTGTGCACATAGAAGTGGCTTGTGTCCCTATTGGTGAAGGGTTTGAGCATAGAATCATTAAGATGTCTTGCATTGAGATGGGGAGCTAGGGAACACATGTAGTTTCTAGCTATGGTTTGAGCTTACTTGACATAGAAGACAAAAGGTGTGATTTTTACAATGGCACTGAAGAAAACACCTGCAACAAGTATGAAGGGGAAGAAAAAAGTGGAAGTTGAAGTCGAAGTTTCTCCTGAGAGTAACTTTTCAGAGATGTAGTATCCAGAAGGAGGGATATTCAGATGGCATTGGGATTCCCACATTTGTAGATGTAAAGTAAGTGATTACAACCACTGCACCACTGACAATAGGGAGATAATTGGATGCATTATTGAATAAGAAGAACAAAAAGCACATAGTTGATGATATGCTAGTATATGATGATATTGGGGAAAATTTTCTTAAGAAGGTAGGGTTTTATCAATTATATGAACTCCCATATTTTGGAAAACTAGAAGCTTTATACCAATGGCTTATGAGCAGAGTCCATGAGGACATTATTCTATTTTTCTTGACGGGGGGTAAGGATCACAGCAGTCCTGATTGCTACATTGACTAGGACTGAAGGGCATAGGGAAAAATATTATGATTCATATGACTGCTAAGGCAATTGTTATAGCCACCAGCAAGGAGTTAGGATACTCTAAGGTTCCGTATGGAAAGGACAACTAGATAAATTAAAGAAGTATCTATGTAGTGCAGGCAGCCCCACATCTACTCACTAAGTTAAATGACCAAGAGAGATGGTCACATGTAAATACCATGTGGCTACACATTGCAAAAAAAAATGTTAGAGGGAGAAATATATAAATCTAGTTTGGCTACATTACAGAAACTATTACTGAGGAAGTGCGCATAGGTGAGAAGATAATTTTTTGTGAAATTATATTATCTCTTGTCTTTGTAGAAATTGGAGTGCCTGATGGGTCAAATAAAAAAAATTTGGAGTATTACCCATAGAGAAGAAGTCCCTCGATGGAGAGGTTAAAGAAATAATTATTTGAAGAAAAAATGAGTGGCCCATTCAAGAAAAGGGAAGAACTATGGTATGACTGACTTTGCACGGCATTTGAGGAGGAATGACACATTTCAAAGGAGATACCCTTGGTAGTGGGAAAGGCATTACAATCTGCGGTGTATCAGTACATTTTTGCATCATGTGGTTTACCATGAAGGATGAGACATGGAGTCCATAGTGAAAACTTCCCTATACCTTCATAGCACACTACTTCCAGCCCCCAGTTCATAAGTTTACTGATGTGCGTCGGTTGAGACTTCAACACAGACAAGGTAGATTATGACTACCATACTCTCAGGAAAACATATGTTTATCCAGGTCGATCATTCCTACATTGAGAGGATCATTTCAAAAGTTATAAATATCAAGCTAGTAAGTTTTTTTATTGGGGACAGTGGAGTCGTGCTCATCTATATCTTGGCTCAAGCCTAGGCTAGAGGATAAAAAGTATGTGGAGAATGAGTTCATGCTACCCAGGACCACCTAAGGGAAAACACATGGTTGAGAATGTGGCAGCTCTAATTCCTTCTGAGACCATAGAGATAGATGAGGAAGAAGAACATGATGATAGTGGAGGCTTGGACCATAGAGGTTAGAAGGCAGCCCATAGATAGAGTGGAGAGTGAGCATACCAGATACTCCACCATAGGCATAAGAAGGAGAATATGGCTTTGACGAGGATGCAGACCCTGAAGAGATTTCCAATTTAAAAGGGTATTCAGAAATAACTAGGACCCAAGGCAGTTAGAACATCACATCTTGTACAAATAGGTCACCACGAATATCCCCTCAGAAAGTAATCACACTAAATAATAAGAGAAGAATAAAGCTAAAGCTTAGTGAGGAGGCGGAGGAGTCTGAAGAGAGTGCACGCTGGAACCCCCAATTTAACTGAAATATTTGGAGGATCCCCGAGATGAAAAAATGAGATATGAAGAATAAGGGGTGAAAGAGGTAGAAGAAACTATGCACGAGTAAATCCAACGCAACACTTAGTGACTCAGATAGGAGAAGGGCCAACTCCATCCCTTGACGCTCAGGTTTCTAAGGGGCCAAAGAACAATGATAAGTGAAGAATATGTTGTCCCCAAGTATGGGATCCACTGAGGACATAAGAAAAATCATCTGCACCTAGTTTTAGAGCATGGTGAACCTTAAGAAATTATATGGATGGGAGTTGATGGATCTAGATATGGCTACTACACGTGCAAGGAAATATCTATCCTGGTCTATGCAGATCCATATGGATGAAAAAGGATTTTGATGTATGTGAGGATTCATGTGTCTCACAAAGAGTGAAGATCTGCCATAGATAGCAGTGGAGAGTGAGCATACCTTGACATGAGGATAAAAAGGGAAATACTACTCTTATGTCTGATGAGCAGGTCAACAATGCCTTAGTCAAGGTATCTGTTGAGGTGGCATAGAGAAATATTGATAAGGCTACCACCATTAGAGCGCTAATGGAGGATAACAAAGATAAAACTACAGAAATAGAGTGCTTAAAGGTAGAGAAAGAATGAGAACAAATAGAATGAGGCCTTTGTTAGCATGGTGGAGGAGATTGGTGATCACATTCTAAAAGCAAGGCCTCATCTATAACTAAGGTACTTGAAAATTTTCCTTCTGATATGCATTATGTGCTCACTTTGGTTGATTTGGTGCTAGAAGATGAGACCAACTTAGAATTCCCACACCAAAATATGTTGAACAAGAAGTAGAGAGAGAAAGGGCATATATGATCAGAAAAAATTCAACGTATGAGGCATTACTCCAGACTTTAAAGGGTGAGCTGAAGAAATTAGACCAAGCTTTAAACTTGTGTGCAGTACCAGATGCAGTGATAAGGACCAGAACTCTGGTTAAAGATTATGTAGTTTTAGTAGCAATGAAATATGAGACATTACGGTGTGCAGAAAGATTGACACTGGAGAAACAAAAGTGTAAATCCCTTACAACAGCCTAAGATCCATGCATAAGGAGAGGATAGATGACATTGGGAAGCTCATTGCACATAAGATGGATCTCATGGAAGGAATGATGTTAGGTATGGCCAATGTTGTTCGGGTACTACAGAATGAGAAAGAAAATATTACTCAGGACGAACTAGATGCCATAGCCACAGATATTCTAGAGAAGACAAGGACCATGCTAGATGAATGATAGACATTAGAGGCTAAGATTAAGAATGAATATCCAGAGTTGATCCTCCTAGTTGAAGAAGAGGATGCTGCAGAGTAACGATCCATTCTTTTTGTACATTGATTCTTTTTTTCTTTCAATACTTATTATTTATTATTTGGGAACATTAGAAAGAATTCCCATTTTCGGGACGATAATGTACTTTAGTGTGGGGTAATGTTGAGAAGACAGAATATTTTTATAAGGATAAGACACGTAAAGGATTGCATGCGTGGGAACAAGGCTCATTTGAAGGCGTAGAATGATAGGAAAGGAAATGAATGCCAAAACAAGTTGGCTCAGGACTTAGCCATTTTATGGATAAGGGATATTTTTAGAGCATAGCGTGCAGAGCACACATAGAGATGAAGACTTGCGTGATACACAACTGGTATTTTAGGAATGAGTGGCCAATAAGTGCCATGCATGGTTTAGTTAATAATAGGATTACTTCTTCCAGAGTTAACTATAGGACATATATTATTAGTGCACTTGCATATGTGCATGCTATTGTAAAAGTGCATGGCTATTATCAACATGCAACCTATTTTGAGAAGTACATGTGTAAGTGTGAAGGGAAATTCCCCACCTCTATAAATATGTATTGAACTATGTAGTTTAGAGAGACTGAGTTATTGTAAAGTTATGTTACTAGATATGATGCATGCATGACTTATGGATATACTTTATAATGTAAGAAGATTCTATGTTTTACAATATTTAATGCAATGGATTATATTGGTCTGGATAATGGTGTTAGAAATAAATGAATCTAGTTCATGTATGGTTAATCCTATTATAGTTATTGTTTAATTCATGATTCACTAAGATCTAAATCTGGATTATGCACTATGGAATGTTTATGTTTATCTATGGATCTGAATATGTCTTATCCTCATCACACTAACATCATGCACAAAGCAATTCTAAAGATAGGCTTGGTACCTTTGCACAGTTTGGTTGAGTTCTTAGCTCAGGCTAGGTGATTTGCTAGCGTGCCTGGGTTTAACATAGTAGATTCTAGGCTACAATATTAGAAAGCATTGTAGGGCACGAAATTTACTCTTTTACAGATGGATTATTTGGGTATCATCAGGTAATAATTACACAGGAGGATCAAGATAAGACAAATTTCACCAATGAATGGGGAAGATTTGCATATACGGTGATGCCTTTTGGTTTGAAGAACATGTTGTGATGTATTTTCAAGCATATTTGTGCAAGCATTCCAGGATTTTATTCACAAATTCTTGCAAGTTTATTTGGATGATTGGACGGTATATGGGCTTGTTAAGGATCATTGTGAAAAATTTTGCCTAATGTTTTAAAGATGCAGACAGTTAAGAATATCTTTAAACATCAAGAACTACATATTTACTACATCTTTTGGAACTCTGCTAGGGCATATCATCTGCAAGGAAGGTTTGTTAGTAGATCTAGCTAAGGTTGTAGTTATTGTAGGCAATATATGGAGGATCCTACCAGTCATAGTGAGGTGCTTAGATTCTTGGGCCATACAGGGTGTTACAAAAAAATAATCAAAGGATATGTGAATATTTTATGCCCCTTGGAGGAGTTACTAAAGGAAAAGGGACATTCTATTGGGGAGAACCATAGCAACTCACATTTGAGGCATTAAAGGAGAGACTTACTATAGCACCTATTCTGTGTTTTCACTCCTAGGAACCAAATTGTTTCACTGTACATGTAGATGCCTCTGGTCCAAATGGCCATTGGCCCAGTGTTAGCTCAGCTTGGAGAAGGTATTATAGATCATCCTATCTACTTTACTAGTAGAAATTTGACTCCTACATAGAACAGAATTATACAACTATAGAGTGTGAGGCTTTGTCGATGATCTTCGTGTTACATAAGTTATGATAGTACTTGCTAGCAACACCATTTATATTTTATACAAATCACATGGCATTAAAATACTTGGTAAGTAAACCCATTTTGAATATGGTCACATATAACGATGGGTTCTCTTATTATAATAATTTGACTTTACAGTTGTGGTAAAACCACGTAAAAGTAATTTTGGCCCAGACCACTTATAAAGAATTCAATCAGGAGAGAATGATGCAGATAATTGAAGATACAATTCTAGATGCACAGTTATACAGGTTACATCACGTGCCTTAAGAATTGGAGGATATTGCTATCTTTTTATGCACAGGTATGATGTTAGAAGGAATGAAATCATTAGAGAAGAAACAACTTACAATTTGCATTGCACCTTTCATGTTGATCAGTGGCGACTTATAAAAACTTAGAATGAGATGAAGTATTGTTTCCAATGTGTACTAGAACATGAGTGCACGGATATCATGGAAGAGGCTCATGGCGGTATTGTAGGTAGGAATTATGTAGGTGACACCACCATGTGTAACATTCTACTCACTGTATTATGGTGGGAGACATTGTAAAAATATTATAAAGAGTATTGTAAGGCAGTATGATCACTTTCAGTGCCTTGGAAAACGTGGACAAAGAGATGAAATGCCTTTGAGGCCTATTCCTAGTGCAAAGCCATTTGAAAAATGGGTAATATAGAATTTGTGGGTCCTATTTCCCTAACCACAAGTAGAACCAGATCATGCTACATCATCACTCATACAAATTATCTTACACAATGGGAAGAAGTAACACCTAAAAAGGATTGTAAAACAACCACAACAATAAGATTCTTATGGGAAAATATTCTTACTAGGTATGGATGCCTGTTGAGTTTGATAAGTGATAGGGGCACACACTTCTTCAATGAGATAATCAGGATATTGTTGGATGAATTTATGGTTGCGCACCATAAGACTACAATTCATCACCCTCAAGCAAATTGGATGATTGAGGCTTTCAACAAGATATTAAGCTAGACCTTAATAAAAATTTGTGATGTTGGAAGGAAAAAATGGGATGATAAAGTTTCTATTGTACTTTGGGCATATAGAACAACCTACAAGAGGTTGAATAAGGCTACACCCTTTCAGTTGGTGTTTCACACAAAAGTAGTTCTTCCCATGGAATTCATGTTACCTTCTTTGCGTATTGCGTGTGTGGGAGGTCTAGCTGATGAGAAATCATTAGAAGAGATAATTGAAAAGTTAATACAGTTGGATGAGAGGCGCATCATAGCACATTGGATTCAGAAGCAGAAAAAGGCCAGATAGAAGGCATGACATTATAGACATATCAAGAACAAGAAGCTTGAGGTTGGATAAATGGTACTTCTTTATGATTCCAAGTTTCTGTGTCATCCAGGAAAACTTAAGGTGCATTGGTTGGGACCATATGTTATCACTCACATCCTTGAATCAGGTGCTTGTCAGTTAGAGGCGCTTGATGGAACATGGTTACCCAGTTACTTCAATGGGAGTCAGGCTGAATCCCTACTATAAATAAGTCTTCTTGGTGTTTTTAATAAGGTAATATTGCCATTTAGTATAGATTTCCCTTTCTGTATTTCTTTTAATGTATTTCCTTCTTCATCACTATGCTTTGTCAATTTAGTTTGGTGTTTTTTGTAATAAGTGCATTTTACACACTGGGAGATAATTACAATATGAATTATTTTTAGCATAAAGGAATGCACATACCATTGGTGGGTTGGTTATTATTCAACAAATGAAACACATGAGAACATACTATTATAGGTACTATTCAATAATGGAAAGGAGATGCTAGAAATAAGATTGATCCTAGAGAAGACCATAGCTAGAAATAAATGAATGAACATTATAACATGAGGCAAGATATGATCGTGGAAACTACCAGGAAAAATGGTGAGGTAATTCGGTGCATGGGAAGTGTTTAGAAGGAGGTTTGAAACTAGAAGGTAGGAAGGCGTGCTAGAAGGTTATAACTGGGGCACAAAATTGTACCGCATGGAAGTTGGGAAATTAGTCTATTAATGAGAGGATTGGTGGTAGGTGGATTGTAATAAATGTAATAAATTTTCTTAAAATATATATAAGGATGTGATGTGGGTTCAACCATTCCCATTTTAAGACTTTAGAAACAAGGGATTTTTTTTTTTACATGATTAATGTTCTCTGTTCTAAATACATAATTTAGAACACACATTTCATAACAATCATTCTTATAACAGATAACCATATGCAGCTGTAATGACTCGGTGAACAACCGATCTATTCATTCCATGACTCGGTGAACTATTGATCCATTCATATGTAACATTGATTTTTGAGTATTCTACTGAATACTTCATATTCTTGGTTCTCTTACCCTATTCTGGGTTCTGAGTGATCTGTCCAAGGAACCTAACTGAATATTTGTTACCAATATTCATCGGCATCATGATCCTTAGACTAGGTGACATAGGACAACGCAATCAGCAGCTTGTGATACTTTGGCCAAAGATTTCTAACATACTGTTCGTATTACTTATTCCTTGATGGCATACTCATCAATCCAGAATATGTCCTTCACCCCACTCCATTGTTATCTAGAATGTCTTACACTGACTTCTGTCAGTCCCCTCGCCAAGGTTTAACTCTAGTCTAGGTTAACAACATAGGTCATGATATGATGTGGCTCACAAAGACTTAGGGTAAATTGGCATACTGGGTCAACCTAGGTTAACCCCGTGTGCCAAGGTACCCTGAGTCCTAGAGGGCTACTTCATATCCTGACTATGATACTAACCAGTCCTGGAGGGAAATCTTGATCAAGTTCAAAGGTGTGTAGATCTTGACGATCAATGTAGAAGGGTGTTGCCACATGTTAACTACACTGTTGTATCCTCGAGAAGATCCTAATCTTCTCGAAGGTACAACCTTGTAGTTGACATGTGTCAACATCCTATGGAACAACCTCGTAAAGATGTACATACCTCCAAGAGTTTACATATGTTAAGTTAAATTTGGGTTATTAGACGACATATTTCGGTAGCCCATCAAACCCCGAGTCCAACACTCTTTAAGTTCTTTTTACATTTCAGATTCATATAATCTTAAGAACTTTAATTAACTTAAGATTGCTTCCAGATTTGTTAGATTTAACCTAACAACCCGTTATCCAAAAATAGAACAACAACAACTTATGTTCCTTTATTCTAAATAACTTAACCAATTAAGGAAGTGTAACAGCCTACAAGGCTGAAACATATCAGACTTATTATAATTAAGTCTTAATGATTAACAATCATATCTTCCTCTTTTATTTAGTTCATTCCTAGAGAGGAAGGGTCTTCCTCTTCATAGTTACATTCTAGGGCTTAGCACGCCCTATAATGCCCTTTATAATTATGATAATTTTTATTATAGTTTTATTTTACATCACATGATATAATGAATTACTTTGGTGAGAATGTTGTATTCTGCCACTTATTTAATTTGCAGCTTACTTAGGAAATTTATCTAAATTCCTTTTTATAATACCCATCAAGAACACACATCTAAACATATAGATAATAAGAAGAGTATCCTCCAAACAAGATAATCTACTCAATCTATGCAAGTAAATTCTCATCTTTCAATTCATTTTCGACCTTATACATTTACAACTTATGCATTAAAAACATACTGCAGGACAATAGCCTTTATATAAAAGAAGGTAACTTTTCTTTTTCAATACAACTTAAGAACAAATCAGAATTCTTCTCAAGAATCAACATAGATCAGCCAATGCATCATATAAGTTTTTGCCTTCTCTTATCACTTACGAAGTCCATCTGCAAAAATTGCTAGCACGGGTCAGTTCAATGAACTGAGCATGATAAGCACTAAGCCTTAAAACGAAGTGCATTCCACTAATTGTTTCAATAAAACAACCCTGCTTTAATGAACAACAAGTAATTCATACTCCCAAGCGTAAGTAATACCAATAAAAAGAAGAGCAATACAAAACAGATTTTAACACAAGGAGGAATAGGATATAAACTATAATACCTGTCCTATAAATTAAAGTATAATTGATTCCATCCAATATCTTTACCAAACAACAAAAACATATTAAATCATTGTTTCCAATTTTACCAAATAAAATACAACACATATCTTTACTATAAGATACTGAAGTGTTTACAGCATATTCCCTTTTGGATATTTCCCCTAACTTTCAAGTAAAGAAGAAAAGAAAGTATTCCATTGCCAAAGTACATAATCATCAGCAAGGCTGAAACCGGAGTATGCCATGATTTAAACTGTTCCTTTAAAGTAATTCTACTTTAAAACATAACAATATAATGTATTTATCAAACAGATCCAAATGAAAGAAATCCAAGGAGAAGTGATGGATTGACAGTCGTCTACAAGTTACAATTTCATTTTCCAATCTAACTTTAATCTCATTCCACTTCACTTTCAGTCAAATGAAAAGTATACAAGATTAATAAACATTGTTTTTCTCTTTTCAATAAGAATAGGGATCAAGAGGTTTCTAATCAATGTACTTAACCCAACTGCATTATAGAAGGAGTCTTACCAAAATATGATCCCAAACTCAAATCATTTCCTTCAACATAATAGAACAGTTTTACCTTCTCACATTCATATAGTTTAAGTTCATTCAAGAGTTCCAAGGAAGGAGAACAATGACCATTCCAAAGAAAGAGAGTACTAAAACTATCTTCCTTTCTAAACCATCCCATTCTAATGCATAAATTTCTACTTTCCGTTAGAAATAATATAACAATAAAGCTCATACAAAGTCCACGAACAGTAAGCTTCACAGAATATTTCTTTAAAGGCCTAACATTCTCCCATTGGTTCAGAACAGCCACATATAAGAAGAAATCATGCTAACATTTCCTATTTATAGAACCCTATAAAATCAACAGTGCAGTTTGACACATTCGAAACAAGTTTAGATCGCAATCAATCTTCCAAGACATAACATACCCTTATTAGACCCAACAAGAGGTAAGAATATGAGTAATTGCTAACACTTAAGACTGCCCAATAGTTCGACAAAGTAGAACCATCTCAACGGTATGCCAACGCATCACTACCAGAACTATGAATTTGGGTTTCCAACAAAAGACAATATCAAACATCAAAAGAATAATATGTACAGTCTAGGACTAATTTACAATTCCAGCACAATGCCAAGTATAAACATCATTAAAGAATCAAGACCATTCAAATATATGTAACCAAGTTAGGGTATCTACATGTTCCCTTAATAGTTTACTAAATAATCAAAAGACCATAATACCTGAACCAACACAATGTTCAAGGTTTCTATTCCATTAAGAACACCAAGTAATAAATGGTGTGTACAGTGAAGGATATCAATATCACAACCACAATTACATAATATGCCAACATCCTAAGACTAGACCGAGAGCAGTGAAATTGTTTGCATAGTTTGAAACAAGAAGAAATGCTTCCATTCTTCATTAACATCCTATCAACCTTATTTCTGAACAAAATGGAATGTAAGATGCTTAGACAAAGCTCAGAAAGGATGACTCACAGGTTGGGTTCATAAAGAATCTCCAAATACCATTAACATGGTCAAAGAACAAGATTCCACAAGCACCATGCCAAAGTGACTTGAGTTACAGTCAAGTTATCCAAAATAATAACAAACACAAGTTCCAAAATCAATCAAGTTCACAGAATGAAATACAAACTAAACCCTATACTGCTTTTCCTGTGCATGCAAGTTTCCATAACAGTCCATGTTTTCACAAGGAGAAACACAGAAACCAACTATATATGGTTTTTCCATGCATGTAAACTTTGCTACCATCAAATTTCCACAAGGTAAAATACAAAAACAACAAGACATATATAGGTTTATCTATAGTGCATGCGAAACTTGTTAACAGTCAACGATTTTCTCAAGAAGAATACAATCCCCAGATCATATACGGGTTTATTCATAGTCCATTTAACTATGGATCAAAACACATGCTAAACAAACCCTGAGAATCTCAGTTATAGTCCACTTTACTAAACAAGTTTCCCAACTGAAGCTCGTACTTGCATACGAGTTTAATAAGACTGAAGTTCTTACCAATTCGAATTCACAAGACACAACCAGTTCACCCAACAAACATTTCAAACCACTGAAGAAGCAAACAGTGTTACCATTTTTGTTTAAGTATTGTGGTTCCTTTATGAAAAGGTAGTGCAAAGAAAACTTTCCATAGAATCATGAACACACAGATTCCAAAAACACAGAATACAAGTTTTTCTTACAAACCCATCTATCAATTTACCAGCTAAGCATGAATGCGCAGAACTCAATAGAGAAAAGTTGTTTTAATGAAAACACTTAGAAGAAAGCAAGATATTTTAACAGTTAGGGCCTATCATGCCTGATAGTGTCACCAAAAAATCGAAGAAGACTTCTAGCTGAGCTCGCTTCTTCCCTTCTTCTCCACGAAAGACCAAAACAACAAAATACTTCCTCCACATTGCCTCATATACTCTCCATGAAACAAAAATAGATTTTAAACCTCCAAAATAGCCATGAAATAAATTTTAACTACTGGTTAGAATAACTAGAGTGCAAGTAGAATGAAAATCAGAAAGCATGTAAATGAAACAGCTCAACCAAAAATCCACATGCATGCCTACCAAAGCGGTTCGGGCTCGTCAAACAAGACAATTAATTGCATTAATTTCCTGATCTCCCACCCAATCTTCCTTGCCACTGCTTGCCAAAATGGTGAGTTCCAAATCAAATAAAACATGAATTTCCATTTCTAGTGATACTGCCACCTAGGCCTCCACCATCCAAACTAGCCCCTGCCAAAGTCAGCAGTCCGTAGGAATTTAAAAACCTTATCATCTTCGTAAATGCTTAGAAACCGTCGCCAATGTACATGCGACCCTTTTAGTTCCCAATTCACATCCATTAGTTTAGGATAGGTTAGATTGCTTAGGTTAGATCTTAGGTAGGATTTACATTAGTACCTTAGGATGTAACACTAACCACTAACCTCTAACATAGATCTTTAGCAAATAGGTTAGATAACTCCACATAATGAGTAAACCAAAATACATAGTTTAGAAACTAGGTTAGATCACCAAATAACCTTGTAGTGTTAGGTTATAGTTTTAATACCTAGCAACCCTTCTAACCCTTAGTATCAAGTTTAGGTTAGCAAAAAAATTATATCAAGTAACATAGCTTAGGTAGGAATACTTTCACCTAGCTTAGGATTCTAGAAGTAAATCCTTAATAGGTTCCTGGATATCTTTCTCCTGTGTTGTGAACAACTGCATTCCCATCGTTATCAGCAATGACCTGTCATGGTCGATCTTCAAGGACCCAAGCCAACTACCTACTGAATGGAAGTGCGTTCACACAGAAGTCAAAGAACTTGCAACAACAAAGTTCAGTCCAGCGTGTAGCTTAACTCATGGAATGTTGATTTTACCATTCACTTCAACAGGGTAGTTTTAAAACATTCCTTGGATCACTGAAATTGATCCAAGGATGAGTTGGACATATGACAAGTTTACAACTCTTAAACCAGATTGTAAATTACCTACCAGAACTAAAAATGGATTCAGAGAAGTCACACCAGTTCGATCATAGGATCTTAAGAGTAGAAAAGACTTATCCATATCAAGCATGATTTCCAAAAATCAGAAGAACATATCCTTATAAGGAAAATCACATATCAACACTTGAATGCAAAGGAGGAAAATAACAATAGTCAAGGGTGTTACAGTGATCACAAGATATTCGAGCAAGTTAGTTACGACCGAGCCAAGCAGAATGTGTTGAGGTGCAGAGAGTTACAAAACAAGATGTAGAGAGCATATTTGTGTGCTAAAAGTGGCTTCCATCCCCATTATAGAAGGGTTTGAGTGAAGTAGAAGCATTGAGGAGTTAGGGCTCGCTCTTTTAAGATAGGGTCATGGGGTTTTGAGCTAGGGAACACATTTTCGAGCTAGGGCACGAGAGCTTACTTGAAAAAGAAGAAAAGCTGAGATTTTTACCATGGCACCAAAGAAATCCCCTGCAGCAAGTACGAAGGGGAAGAAAAAGGTGGAAGTTGAGCTCAAAGTGACTCTCAAGAGAAATTTTTTAGAGATGTCAATATTCAGAAGGAGTGATAGTTAGGTGGGATTGGGATTCCCATATCCACAGATGTAAAGTAAGTGATTACAACCACTTCACACCACTTGACAACAAGGGAGAGTTGGATGCTTTGTTGAATAAGAAGACCAACAAGTACATGGTGGATGACATGCCAGTATATGACGATGTTAGGGAGAAGTTTACTTAAGAAGGTAGGGGTATATCAACTATATGAACTCCCATATTTTGGAAAACCAGAAATTTTATACCAGTAGCTTATGATAAAACCTTCCACGAGGAATTATATCTATTTTGTTGGATGGTGGGTAAGGATCACCATGCCTTTGATTGTATACATTGACAAGACTTAAGGGCACAGGACAAAAATTAGTTAGTGATATCAATTAATAAGGAAGATGTTATAGCCATTCAAGAAAGGAGTTGAGATAATCTAAGGGTCAGCATGGAATGGGCATCTAAAAATTAAGGAAGTACCCTGTGGTGTAGGCAGCTGTGCATCTACTCACTAAACTAAATGATCAGGAGAGATGGTCACAAGTAAACACCATGTGGCTACATGTTTCCAAGAAGATGTCACAAGGAGAAGTCTATAGTCTAACAAGATACATAAAAGAAATAATTATTGAGGAAGCGCACACAGGTAAAAATATAAGTATTTGGTGATATCCTACTTATCTCTTGTGTTTGTAGAAATTGGAGTACCCAATGGGCCAAAGAACAAAATTTGGGAATACCTTGTGGAGAAGAAGTCCCTTGTAGAGAGGTTTGAGAAGTATTTTTGGGAAGGAAAAATGAGTGGCCCATTCAAACAAAGGGAAGAACTATGGTATGATTGACTACGTGTGGCCTTTGAGGAGAAATGACACATTCCTAAGGAGTTTCCATCGGTAATGGGTAAGGAAATGTAGTTTTTAGTGTATCAACATTTTTTCATTACATGCGGTTTAAAATGAAGGATGGCACATGGAGTCCCATGGTGTAAACTACCATATTCCTTCATAGTGCACTATTTTAAGAAAATTGTACATAGGTTTACTAATGCATTTCGGTTGAGATTTAATGTGGACAAGGTAGATTGTGACTACCATACTCTCAGAAAAAAATTATGTTTATTTAGGTTGGTCTGCCTACATTGAGAGGATCATTTCATGATGTTATCAGTATGAAGTTGGTAAGTTTGGCTATTGGGGATAGTGGAGCCGTGCTTGTCTATCTCGAGCTTAAGCCTAGGTTAGAAAATAAAAAGTATGTGGACAATGAGTTTATGCTCCCAGAGCCACCTAAGGGAAAACACACAATTGAAAATGTGGCAAATCCAAAGCCTTCCTCAATCATAGATATAGATGAAGAAGAATAACATGATGATAGTGGAGGCTTAGACCATAGAGGTCAGATTCAACCCACAGAAAAAGTGGAAATTGAGTGCATAGATTCTCCACCACAGGAGCAACAAGGAGAGGAAGACTTGGATGTAGATGCATTCTATGAGGAGTGCCAATTTAAGAAGGTGTTCAGAAGAACCAAGACCCAAGGCATAGGAACATAAAAACCTTTATGAAGGTCACCTCGACTCCTCCCTCATTGAAATAAGCACTAGAGAAAGAGATAAGAAGAAATTTGAAGCTTAAAGAGGAGGAAGAGGAGTCCAAAGAGAGCACACCTGGTACCCCCATGGTCCAACCAAAAGATGTGGAGGAAACCTAGGATGTAGAAATGAGAGATGAAGAGGAAGGGGTGAAAGAGGTAAAATAGAAACCATGTAAGATAAACCCAGCATGCTACCAATTATGACTTAAGTAGGAGAAGGTCCAACTCCATACCTTGGCACCCAGGTTCCTAAGGGGACAAGAACAAAAGGAGAAAGAAAAGTGAAGAGTATGTTGTCCCTAGTATGGGCTATGCTGAGGACACAAGAAAAATCATCTGTGCACCCAGTTTCAAAGTATTGTGGACCTTAAGGAGTTATATAGGTGGGATGATGGATCCAGATATGGCCACTACATGCACAAGGAAGCAATTATCCTAGCCATATGCAGAATCATATGGATGAACAGATTTTGAGCTATGTGAAGAGTCATGTGTCTTGTGAAGAGTGAAGAAGGCACCCAAAAGTAAGCACATGATGATAAAATCTACTCCAATGTCTGATGAGTAGGTCATCAATGCCTTGGTCAAGATATTTTCTGAGGTGGTGTGGAGAAATTTTGATAAGGCCGCCACCATTCGAGTGTTGATGGAGGATAACAAGGATAAAACTACAGAGATAACACATTTAAGGAAGAGAAGGAAAGAAAATAGAAAAATAATGAGGCCTTCGTTAGCATGGCTAAGGAGGATATTAGTGATCACATGCTCAAAGAAAGGCCACATCTAGAACCTAAGGTACCTGAAAAATTTCCTTCTACTATGCATTATGTGCAGAACTTTGGTTGATTTGGTGTTAGAGGACGGAGACCAATTCGAATGCTCACACCAAAATATGCTGAACAAGAAGCATATAGAGCACGGGCCTCTATGATCAGAAAAATTTCAACTTATGAGGCATTATTATAAACTTTAAAGGATGAATTGAAGAAATCAAACCAAGCTCTCAATTTTTGTGTGGCACCAGAGGTAGTAATAAGGACCAGAACTCTAGCTAGAAGATAATGAAGTTCTAGCAGCGATGAAAGATGAGATTTTAGGGCACACTGAAATATTGGCATAGGTGAAACAAAAGTGTGAAGCCCTCATAGCAGCCCAAGATCCACACAAGGAGAGGATAGATGAGATTAGGAAGTTCATAATGCATGGAAGATGGATCTTCTGGAAGGAATTATGTCAGGTATGGCCAATGTTATCTGGGTACTATAGAATGAGAAAGAAAAGATTACTCATGATGAACTAGATGCCATAGCCACATATACATTCCAGTGAAAAGACAAGGACCATGCTAAAAGTGATATCAGACATTGGAGGCTGAGATAAAGAATGAATATCTAGAGCTAATCCTCCTAGTTAAAGAAGAGGGAGTTGTAGAGTAAAGATTATTCTTTTATACCATGATTCTTTAATTCTTTCATACTTATTCTTTATTATTTGGGAACATCAAGAAATAATTCCCATTTCTAGGATGGAAATGTACTTTAGTGTGGGGTAATGTTGAGTAGGAAGAATGTTTCTCTAAGGACAAGACACACAAAGGATGCACACTGGGGAATAAGGGACGTTTGAAGGCGTAGGAAGGATAGGGAAGGAAGCGCCCGTTAGAACACTTTGGCTCAGGAATTAGTCCGTTTTTATGGATAAGGGTTATTTTTGGAAGATAGTGTGCAGATCACACATAGGGATGAAGCCTTGCGCTACATGTAATGGTATTTTGGGAATGAGCAGCTGATAAGCACCATGCATGGTTTGAGCTAATAATAGGATTGCTTCTTCTAGTTAACTATAGGACATCTATTATTAGAACACTTGCATGTTGTGTAAGCCATTGTAAAGGTGCATGGCTATTATCAACATGTGACCTATTTTGAGAAGTGCATAGGCAGTGAAGGGAAATTCCCCACCTCTATAAATATGTATTGAACTATGTAGTTTAGAGTGTGTGAATTATTGTAGAGTTATGTTGTTGGATCTGATGCACACATGACTTATGGATATACTTTATAATGTAAGAATATTTTGTGTTTTACAGTGTTTAATGTAATGGATTATATTGGCTAGATAAAGGTGTTCAACATAACTAAATCTAGTTTTTGTATGGCTATCCTTATTATTGTCATTGTTTGGTTCATGATTCTTTAATATCTACATCTGGATTATGCACTGTGGAATGTTTATGTTTAATGACGGATCTAAATATATTTTATCACCGTCACGCTAACATCTTTCACAAGTAACTCTAAAGAGGGGCATGGTACCTTTATATGCTTCGAGTGAGTGCTTAGCTTAGGCTAAGTGATGTGCAACATGACTGCATTTTTCATAGTAGATTCTAGGCTGCATCAACACTTTTAATTTTTGATAAAGGATAAAAATTGATAAATTTATATCCAAATACATCCTCTAGGGCACGGTAGCAGAGAAATACAATTCACAGTGAAATTCATAATTCAAATAGTGAAAAGTGAGTCGAGTTTTACCATTTTATAACAATATATCTTTGCATTAAATTATGAAAAATGTTGAAATGAGGGGTCTTTAAATGCCCTAGGAACTCTTTAATCAATTTCCTCGTAATTGCAGATATGTCGGGTTTTTAGGGAACTGGAGGCCTAAGGGAACAAGTACCATATGTTCCACAAACTCCCGATACTCCCACAATATAATAAAATTCAATGAAATGTAGATAATGGAAACCTATAGGGAACATGGTGGCATACAAAACAAGGGTCTCAAGTTCCCAAAACGTCTGAAATACCTGCAACACAAAGTATTTTAGTGGAATGTATTATTCACAAGGTTGCAGGGAACAATGGTAAATGGGGAAAAATTTCACCCAATCAAATAATATCCTCACAACTATAAAACAAATATTTTTGGGTTCACGTGCATTGCAGAGAACAAGCAAGTGTGGGGACCAAGGGCCCAGATGGAATAGTTCCATGGGGAACATAAAATTATTCATAACACTACAATCAAAATTAATGTGAGGAAAGCAGGGATGCAGGGAATGTGATGCCTAGAGGAACTTGTTCCTCATGTTCCTCCAAAACCCACATTCATTACAATACACTCAAAATGAACCAAATCACTTAAAAATACTACCTGTTTAGACTCCTTCTAATCCTTTATACGTAAAAAAGGAAAATAAACTAGGGTAAAGGGGTCACTTAACCAAATTTCAGAAAAATAAAAAATTACACTTTTTTTGGGTGGGTGACAACAACTAGCTCTTTCTGGGGATTGACCTATTCTTGACACAGTAAAAATAAGTATAGATAAAATGAACCTCATAAACTCATGGTTATAAGACCTTAGTACATACTCCATGTGGGAAAATACATAACAAGAAAACACAAAGGCATAAAGACACAAGGCAAAAACCAAAATAAAGATCGTACAATACTATACAGAACTATATAACAATATTCACAACCACCTTATGACTTGAATAATTTCAGATATTGAATGTTATATGGAAATGGAAGGGAAGTCTTCCATGACATATATCTTAGATAATAGGAGTTGATCTCATCGACTATAAATTTATCTTTAGAGTTTTCTTTGAAAGGACCAAGCCAAAGTGATGTCTTGAAACTTACCATGATGGAAGCTTCTTCGAAGGATTCATGCCTTTCTGTCCCAAATTCAGACTAAGTATCATCCAACCTAGAAGTCCCTAGACTTCAAGGACTTTCATCTTTCAAAAAATTATTTGAATTTTTTCTAGTGTGCTGAGATTATATCCACAACTTCGTGATATTTCTTCATCCAACTTTTACAGCTATAATAACTTGGACATTTCTCTCACTCCATGAGCAAGAGGTCTTGAGATACATCCGTCCCATCTTTGATCAGATTTTGTAAGGTCCAATACAGGAAAATCCATTGTTATTGATAATTCAATATGTCCATCCCATACACCAAATGATCATGGATGACATCTCAATGGCTCTCTTTGGTGTGATCCTAATATAGTGACTAGCAGAGCATCCACCACAACTTCTCATTTCATTTCCTTTGTGACTCATGCTTACTAAGTATATCTCGATAATAGTTTGACCAGGTTCCTTGTTGGTTGATTCAGACCTATCCATTCCCTTGTGGTATAGTAATCAGATGAATGTGTAAGGGATTAATCACCATATCCCATAACAATAAATCATTTGATAAAATCATGAGAAGAAAATTTAGGGGCATTAACTACCACAAGTTGTTATTCAGGATCCCGAATCTGTACCCTAATATACTCTTTCTGGAACTAAAGTAACATTAACTCCTTCAGATTTTGTACTTCACTTTTAACTATAGATTCTCTTAAGTGGCATCTTTGTAAAGTCCAATTCATCCATGGTAGTAAGAACATGTGTGTTAATTTCACTTGAACATCCTGCATTAAGAGTTCTTATGAGGGGCTTAGCCCCCATGTGTGCTATCGGGTTATCGATCAACTAAAGACTTAGTGATTTGCCAAAGGTGACTAGGTGGTTGTACGCACCCACGTTTTCATGGTGCAACACTATCAGAATAGTTAACTTCCCTATTTGGATGGAAAAAATCTCCCATTTCCATATGATGTTGAAATCCAAAGTTCTCACTAAGCAGCATGGTGGATATCCTTACCATGTGCATATTCTACTTTGTCTGTTGTCTTTTCCCACTTGTTATTTCATCATTTCGCAAGGTTTTCTTTAGCTTTCTAGATTTAAGTTACGTAACTATGTTGGAAATTACGCTTCCTTATCCCCAACAGTTTTGTAATTGGTTTGTCTTTACCTTCCAATGGAGGTTGTGCAACCACTAGTATGTTACGCATACTAGAAGATTCTGTGTGCATTCTGACCGAGCCTTTTCAAGTGTGTTCTTTCACGTGTTGTCAATCAATCTAATTCAAACTACTTTTTAGATACAGTCTGTTGTCACATGACCAGTAATTGGTTCAAAATTCTTGAGCTTGTTAAAGGCCTATAAACCTCTCCTTCCTAACTTACTATTAGTTAGTGAGTTAACTTTGTACATCCTTTGAGTGATGTGGAATTTCTTAGCTACCAAGTGGCTTAGAAAAACCATTTCTCTACCAAGCTAGTCTTGTATAAGAACCAGAGAATTCTTCCATTAAGCATTGGTTGTAGTTTTTCTGATTAAATTATTTATCTGATTAAAGTAGTTATTGGGAATTACATCAAAAAAATAGGAATTCTATGGAATAAGTGGAATTGTTCCAGTGTTCCACTTGTTCCCATATTTCTTGCTTGGATTGATTGGCTTGTGGTTTGGGGGTTATAGGTTATATAAGTCCCTAAGAGCATAGTGTTGGTCGGAACATTATCTCATTAATTCTTACACACTGATCCATCACAACTCTTTGTGATACATTGAGCATGTACATTGGAACATAGAGTAGCTGCAATAGGGGACACACAAGTATACTACATTATCCAGCACTTAAGTGATTTGTCTAGACAACGCTACAACATAGAAAAATCCAGGCTTGGAGTGTCACTCAAGAAATTCTTGCAGAGATATATCTTTGATAAATGAATTTGTAATATATTCAAAGGGATTTAGTCTGGTTAAATACCTTCTTTCAGAAAGATTCAATTGCAATAATATTTATAGTAGATTGCATTTGCAGAAGGCTTCCATTGAGGAATTTCCTTCTATGTTTATCGCAAGTTATTTATAACTTGAATTGTTGTATAACAAGATTAGAAAATCATGCAAGTTTCTTCATATTTCATGTTTACCTATTAGCTTAATATTTCATGTAAGTGGTGAAGGGAAAGTACCCACCCTATAAATATAAGTCATACTTCATTGTAATAGGGGTTACTAGAGTGCGATTACTAGTATTGAAGGTTTTTTTGGTATACCAGTGATTCTGATAGTATAATTATAAGAAGTTGCATGGTTCCATACACTGCATGTAATAGGAAAATAATTTATTAAACTTAAGTTAGATTAGTTATAATCCTCTACACATGTAAATAGCCACATTTGGCATGTATTATAAAGCTCTCTATGACTTAACATTACATTAGAATGGGTAATCAATTTCATATAATATTGCAAGAAGTTAGTATTTGAATGATTGTCCAAATTTTATTATTTATAGTTAACACAAAAAATACAAAAAACATTAGATTAATTTTATTTTTATTATTGGCAAATAGTTTTTTGAAAGGGACTATACCCTTGAATACAAAAGAAGGCCTGAGAGCCGGAATAAGAGTGAGAAACAGAGAGAATGGATCAAGATCCAAGTGTTACAATGAAGCTCTAAGTAGCTCAGAAACAGCTACTCAAACGAGACAAAACAACAAAACAACAGCAAAAAAATAGTAAACCGACCGCAGAGAAACAACAAAAAAACAACTAAAAGCAGTAGAAGCATCCAGAACTACTTCTTGGTAGCTTTATCGATACTGATCTTGACTCTCTTCCAGGCACGAAACATACTCAAAGCAGTCATATGGGCAGCATCAGTCTTATCAAGCTCCTCAATGGTTCTTTTGCTTTCTTTTTCATTGCCCCAAAGTGCAGCCGGGACACCGCTGAGGTTGGAAACACTTTTGGCATGACCCTCGATGAACTCCTCAATCACCCTAAAGGCTGCAATGTTGTAATCATGTCTAGTCTTGGCCTTCCCTAAGCGGGAGTCTAAGGAGGTCAGCTTCTTGTATATGTCATCAATCTGACTGCTATCAATGTTCCCCTCCTCCTCCATGCTTTTCTTTCCTTTCTGTTTAGCTAGGTTCTTGACCTCATCCTTCAGAAATTTCATCTTAGCCTCTAAGGCCTCCAACCTCTTAGAAGAGCTATCCATCCGCACCTCCCGGGGACTGGCACTACTGATGTTCAGTAGGTCATGTGTAATCTCAAGTTCAAAAGGCTCCTTCTCCACAGCAAGAGTCTCAAGGTTGAGCCTCCTAGAAGCCCTGATGACTGGTCTCTTAGAGGTAGAGGTGAGGTGGGTGACGGGAGTAGCAGCAGGGGGAATGGAAGGAGAAGTTAGTGCAGCTGGCATGGGGGTGGCAGCAACGGTGGAGGGGGCAGCAGTAGGGGCAACAGGAGAAACAGGGCTGGCAGCAGCAGAGCCCATCATGTTATGGATTATTGTTATGGTTATTAAAAATACATGTTAACATCTTGATATCATAATAAAGGAGGGACTTGATAGCTACACGTACTTCAAGTGAGCTTATAAACTTGTATGGATGAAGTGCATGAGAACATAACAATAGTTGGGTAATAAAAATATTAGATTTTGGTTCCATTGTTGGGACCTCTTTTCAATATATCTACTAGGATGTTGTATGCAGATGGTGTTATGAATGTCTTTAGAATATTTAAATCTAAGTAAGGACGACCAAGATGATTTTTCATAGAGATATAACAATGGACTTGAATTTAACGTGTGAAAGTGAGTGGAAGATAACCTATATGATTTCTTGTATGAGACGTTCTTCATTGTATTTATAGTATATTTCTACCCATGGTTGGTAATGTATGAAGCTAACAGAGGTGTCTTATTGGGGAAGAAAACTTGGATATAGGAAGAATACTAAACACTCTCTAATTTGGATGAGTGGTGGATCATTGGTATGAAGGTTTGCTGTGCAACTGTACTTTAGAGTACCTAATTTTGACATATTATTTCCTAGAGGAAGTAGAATTTTGGTTCTTTCTTGAGCCAAAAGACCTTATTTGTGTGAAATACCCTTAGTTATCAATATTTTTATGGTGGAATTGTGAATGGATATATTACCTATGGTGAGATAAAACCCTACCAAGTTTAGGGGCATGAGTAGGTTTAAGAAGGATGGTGGAGGACCAAGCCAAAGAAATATAGAGAGAGGAGAGATGACTTAAGTATAAAGAGTCATGAAAGAGGGTAGTTGATGAAGTGTTGAGGTCAAGAATAATGATGAATGGTGGAAGTGATGAGATCCCTATAGAAGATGAGGGACCATAGGGTCATATCATCCTGATATTAGGAAAGTGCACTAGAGATACCACTTAGACCTCTGATGAGAGTGAGTTTGAGGAGATACTGAGAACTGTAGGTGCACATCTAACCTAACTTGACTACCTAGCCTTTACGTAGGGTGTTTAGGATCCAAATATAACTGTAGAAAAATTTCATAGTGAAGGTGAGAAAACTTAATCTCCACATTTTTTAGGAGACATAAGTAAACATATTTTAGTTACCACTCATAAGGCATGACAGGTTAAGGATGCAAACATGGCAGCACAATAGGTGCTAGTGTTTAGAACAAGTAATTTTAGACGTATTTTTACAGGCTTATCATCAAGACAAATTGTTGGCACATATCCCATTGAAATAAATCCCATAGGTGCTGCTATAGCACAAACGATTGGTGTCTAGTTCAAAAATACAAATGGGACAAAAGTAAGTTCATCTACAGGACCACAGGTCATGATGGGAGGCTCAGGACAGCCATCACATGGAGGAAATCCTAGTGAAGGTTTAGGTTTATGTTCAGGATCTGACCGCATCCCAAGAAAAGGGCTATAACTACCACAATAACCATCACAATCACATCCTCAAAAACCATAGCAGATGACACCTCAAATTTTCTTCAAGATGTATCTTAACTTTCTGGAGTATAGAGGTGTGGAGGATGTAGCTAAATATGTGCAAAAGTTTGAATTGTTATGGAGAGCTAAAGGTATAACCACTTTTGATAGAAAGGAAAGTCATTTTACCACCAAACTTTAAAGGTACGTACACAACTGGTATAAAAATTATGATATACATCAGAATGTGATCGAATAAGATGTAATGTGTGTCATATTTTTGGATGAATTCCACATCCATGAGTTTGAGGAACAAAGTATCAATGTGCTAAAGGACATAAAATAGGGATTGTATAATAATGTGAGGAAGTATAATCTGTGGTTTAAAAATATTTTGTCCAAGATATATTATGGCATTCATCAGAGAAAATATACACAATGGTTATTTGGAGGCTTGCTAACTCTATTCTGAAGGACGTTATCACATAAAATATTTACTGATTTGCATGAGGATTTGCAAGCAACTCAATGCACTAAAGTAGTTTGGAGTGTAGACACTGGAGTGATCCCTTTTCTAGAGGTGTAAATAACAACTATGGCTAAACAATTGGAAAATTTATATGCCAATTTGGAACATGAGACACATAGTCAAAACTTTATGGTGCACCAATTC
Source organism: Taxus chinensis (assembly GCA_019776745.2). NCBI lineage: Eukaryota > Viridiplantae > Streptophyta > Pinopsida > Cupressales > Taxaceae > Taxus > Taxus chinensis. The sequence goes on from CM034157.1 coordinate 374,120,991, forward strand.
TTTTAACAAATGTCCTTGCAAAAACATGAAGGGTATTACAAAGATTCCCATTTTAAGACTTTAGAAACAAGGGAAATTTGTTTTTATAGTGTTCACTGTTCTAAATATAAGCATTATGTATAACAAACATTCCATGCCAATAAAATTCAATGGATAAACATATGCAACTGTAATGACTCGGTGATTCACTGATCTATTCATTCCATAACTCGGTAAGCTACCGATCTATTTATGTTATCTTATGTATCAAATACATATTGTATAGTTCATATACTTTGTCATCCTACCCTACACTGGGTACTGAGTGATCTATTTAAAGAACATATCTAAATATTCTGCTACCAATATTCATTTGATATCACGTTGTTTTAAACTTGGTGACATAGGACAACACAACCAACAGTTTGTGATACTTTGGCCAAAGATTTATAACATACTGTGTATGTCACTATTCCTAGATGACATACTCGTCATATTGGAATACGTCCTTCACCTCACTCCTCAATTATCATGATTGGTCTTTTCTGACTACCGTCAGTCCAATTATTCAGGTTTAACCCTAGCCCTAGATAGGAACATAACCTATTATAGGAAGATGCTCACAATGGCTTAGGGTAAATGGGCATACTCGGTTGACCTAAGTCGACTAGATGTGCCAACGTACCCTGAGCCATTGGAAGCTAATTCATATCCTAAATATGCTCCTATCTAGACCTAGAGGGAAACTAAGTTCAAGTCCGAGTTCCTATTGGGTGTAGATCTAGATGATCAATGTGGAAGGGTGATGCCACATGTCAACTACAACATTGTATTCTCGAGAAGACCCAAGCCTTCTTGAAAGTACAGCCCTGTAGTTGGCGTGTGCCAACATCCTATAGAAACTACCTCATCGAGATGTACATACCCCCGAGGAGATTGTTAATACATTGTTAGTATGCATTATTTCTTAATTACATCAACCCTGCCAAACCCTAATCTAATGCTCAATAAGTTATTTCCTAAATTTACTTAATTTAGTCCATGAAGAAATTTGTTATACTTACAGTTGTTTTTAATATTAAATCTCTCAGTTACACTGCCAATTAACCGCAACCAAACAACATTATCAAGTTTCATTTAAAAAGTACAATAACTTTTAGACAGGTTCAACATCTGAATATATATCCAATTAAAGTAGACTTCATACAAAATGAAGTCTAATAAATTGTAATCACATTTACATACCTTTTTGGTTTATATTCAATTAAGAAAGAGAAAGAGTCTTTATCTACATGTTTAAGTGTTAGGGTATATCCTACCCAATATCCATATTTCTTAATGTATGTTCAACACACATTACATTACTATATAATATAGTTTAGATAAAGAAACATCATATTTTGCAACTTAGCAAGCTGCATTTTGATTAGGGAAATTGAACTAAATCCCTTTATCCAACTTATTAAAGATAACCAATTAAGCATAAAAATAATATGAAGAATATCAACAAGATAGAAATCCATCTTTTTCATACAAGTACAAGATAATTTACACAACCAATACAAGTAAATTCTCAAATTTTAACTCATCTTTATAACTTATAATTTTACAAGCCTTTTGCATTTTAGGCATACTGCATAACAACACCTTCATTCTACAAGAATACTACTTTTCTTTTTCAATACAATCTCAAGAACGAATTAGAATTCTTCACAAGGAATCAGATTTAAATCAGCCAATGCATCATATAAGTTTTTCCTTCTTTTATCACTTACAAAGTCCATCTGTAAAAATTGCTAGCATGGGTCAGTTCAATGAACTGAGCATGATAAGCACTAAGCCTTAAAATGAAGTGCATTCCAATAATTGTTCCATTAAAACAACTCTTCTTTAATGAGACAATTAATACATCATAAATATCAATATAAGTAATAGAAAATGGAAAAGAAGTACATTTAACCAATTTGAATTCACTTCCAAGAGAATAATAGAATATAATCCACAACATTTTCCTTACAAAATTAAAGTTTAATTGATCCTAACAATTACCTTTAAACAACAAAGAAAGGGTTTACAACATAGTTCACATTGAGATGATACAACTAGTTCCTAAGCAAGGAAGAAGGATATCCATTCCAAACTATGCTCAACACAAAAATATCAGAAAATAGATACAAGTTCATAACATGAATTTAACTATTTCATTTAAAGGACAACTACCTTTAAATGCAACATTTCAGATTTTAAACAGAACAAAATCCCATATCAATATTAAGAAGGAATATAGAGTTTAAACAGTCTTACAACAAGATTGTATTTTCTGTTCAACAAAACTAAAACATCAAATCTCTTCCTTCATCACTTTAACAAATGATATGAACAAGGAAGGCTAAACAGGTATAATAAATCTCCATTTTGCAAGAGAACTAATAACAGAAGGGTTCAATCAAATGAACTAATCCCTACAGGTTAGAAAGGGAATCTTATCAAAATTTGACTCAATCTTTAATTTATTCTTATAAACTTAACAACAAATTCCCATCTCTAATCCAAACAATAAGCTCATACACTAGTTCCAAGAAGAAGAACAAAACCAACTTATTGCAAGAAATGTACTACAAGTTCCCCCTTACAATCCTTATCATTACAAGCATGAGTTCCAAATTCAGTTTAGAACAACAGATCAGTAAAGTTTAAAACAACACCCTATCCCTAAGGGTTCCCAATTTCCTTCTTTTTTAAAAGACTCAAGCATTCACGTATTGATCCCAACAAGATTAGGAAACCTGAAACTTTAAACTAAACTAGTTCAGGAGTATGCTCGAACTTGAAACTGAAGTTCCTTTACATGCCTCCACAACATTGTATTAATCGTGGGTGATTCATAATTCTATTATAACTATAAAACAAAATTAGACTTGAATAGCATATTTAAGTTTTTCCTCCACTACTATTTCTAAGCACTAGTACAAACTTGTTTAAAAGAATTCCAAATTCTTGTAGGGAAATGAAATGTTTCCAATTAAATCTAGAGAGATGTTCAAATAGCTCAATATAATACGTAGCAACAACTCTGGAGAATCTAGTTTCTAAACTATGTATTTAAAATCTCAAAGCAATCAGTTTGGAAGTTATAAACTCTCAACTAAAAATGGACAATTTAAAACCAACTAGGAAACACTTAGAATCAGAGCTAACATGTCATTTTTTAAAAATTCCAAACACTATGTATCAGATTAAAGTCCTAAGTGACCTAAATCACAATTTGGACAGGGTGAGCAAAAATTGATATATATAAATGGTCCTATGAAAGAAGTCAGAATATAACATAAAACCTTATGGAGTTTATTTTGTAAACAAGAAATTTTATTTCAACTGACCAAAATGAAACAAAAGTGGTCTGAAAAATAAAGAAAACAGAGCACTTTCCAGCCACAGAGGCACATAAATTCATCAATAAAATATTAGATTCCAATCAAAGAGGTATTTCCAACTTGTTTATGAATTTCATCATGGTTGGGATGAAAGAATAAGTTTTTCAATTGCTGATAAGTGAAAAAAGAAATGAGTCTTAAACATGGCTTTTAAATATTCAGCCTAGGAGAGAAAAATAAATAAAGAGCCCTACTATTAGTAAAAATTAAAAAATGGAGGATATTTACCCATACTCTTCTATTTACATTTAAAATCAGAATATTTCTACAAAGATGAACAGTCATTTCTCCTACAGATGGTACCATTTTTTGACAATTTTTTAAAAATCCAAGTTCAAAATCCGAAAGACTAAGATTATAAGGATCATTTCCCAATTTCCAATTGATATGTAAACCCTGAATCTAGCTTATCGAAAGTTGATGTCCACAAAGTTTTGATCAGGCCAAAAAATAGGATCGCTTTACAAGCTCATGAGTGGAAACGTAGAAAATGATTCATAATTCTTTTACCAAAACTATAAAACAGGCTCTAGGATAAACTTGAAATTTAAGTGATGATTAGGAGGCCTCTTTACTATTTCTAAGCAAAGGTACAAAAGCTTATAAAAGAATTCCAAATGACTACTGTAAAAATCATTTCCGGCCTTGAAAAAGTTCAAGAGATGCCTCAAACAACTAGATCATACTACTTACCCAGAATTACCTGGAGTAAGTCAGTTTGCATTAAAGGAATTATAAGCTTCTCAACTAAGAATATAATTTAAAACTAACTCACAAATACCAGAATAGAGCTAAAATGTTGATGAACTAAAAATTCAAACACTATGTATCAAATTACATGTACAGTGCCGAATCACAAAGTCTCAACCGTGATCATAGATATACACAAATATTGTGATACAAGTCAGAATATAACACGACAACCTTAACCAGTTTAAAGTGTAAACAAGAAACCATATTTCCAACTCAAAATGAAACACAAGTTTCTCACATAGTAGTTCATAACTATTCAAGTAGATATTCACAGGTTCAGGGCAACAACAAATTCCTATTCCAGTTTGTATTATCAAAAAAGAAAGCTCATACCAGCTCGAAACAGAGCTCCTAACAGAGTTCAGAACTAATCAAAAAATACTATTACTATGTAAACTATGAACTTCCATTAACAGTCCAGAATAACACAAGAATAAACATGAGTACAAAGGTACATATGGACTTAAAACAACAGTCCAAGATTACTCAAGAATCCAAACACTGTTTCAGAGTGACAAGAACCTCTAATCCAAATCCTTAACAAAACACTATCCCCGAATCAAGCTTAACTACACACGAACTTGAATACAGGATCAAACGAAACACCATCTCAACACAAGCTCAATCTCAAACAAAACATGAAGCTCAAATACAAGCTCTAGCTCAAACAACATGACGACTGAACTACAAGCTCTAGCTCAAACAAAAGACGAGCTCAATACAAGCTTTAGCTCAAACAAAAGATGAGATCAACTACAAGATTTACCTCAAACAAGAGCTCCACAAAAAGATTAGATGAAATTCAAGTTCCCAAAACTCAGAACCAAATAAATAGCGATGAAGGTCAGTTGAAAACACAACTTCTTCGTATATTGGTTCAATAAATGACAAGCAGAGTTACAGTAACAAGTTTCTCATGCATGTCTCGCTAAATAGCACATACCAAGAAAGTTTCAAACACTTATCATCAATTTTCCATGGATTCATACCCAAATTTCCAAAGATTACAAAACCCAGCAAGCAAATAACCAGATAAAACATGCAAGCCAAGAATCTCATAAGAGCAGAGTCATTTTAATGAAACATTTAGAAGAAAGCAAGAGATCTTAATGGTTAGAGCCTATCATGCCTGATAGCGCTTCTGCCAAATCGAAGGAGACTTCCAGATGAGCTTCCAACTCCTTTTCTCCTCCATGAAAGATCAACCAACCAACAAATTTCCTCAGCATGCCTCATATACCTTCCCATGATCGAAAATAGACTAGGTGAGTTAAAAATAGCAATGAAGTGCAAGTCAAACTGCTGGTTCGAAGAACCAGTTTGCTTCATGCAGAGAAAAATCTGAAAAGCATGCAAAAACCAACAACCTCCCACAAATCCACCTTCCAAGTTTCCTAGATGGTTTGTGAACAAAACCCGAGGCCAATTAATTTCATTAATTCCAATTTTCCCACTCAACTCTCCTTGCCACCACCTCCCAAATCTGGCGAATGCCAATTCCCATTTAACATGCAACTCCATCTTTAGTGGAGCTTCCACATAAGCCTCTGCCAAATCAACTAGCCCCTGCCAAAACTGGTAGTACCTTATGCCTTTAAGAATCATATCAACAATTAAATGCCATTGGAACCATTTCCTTAGAGGTATGCGACCCTTTTAGGTTCCTATTAAAATAGCTTCGGATAGATCCTTAAACTTAGGTTAGTTTAGGAATAATTACCTTAGGCCTTAACACATTACCTTAGGTAATTCCAACATTAGGTTAGATCATCTCATAACCATATAGCATTAGGTTTTAGGTTAATTTAGATAGCCTAGAAACCTTTCCATATTCCCTTAGCACAAGGATTAGGTTAGAAATAAAATCAATTAAGTAACATAGCTAGGTAGTGTATATTCTTACCCAGCTTAGGATTCCGTAGGATAATCCTTTAGTTTTAGGATTCTGAATCCTTTCTATGTCATGAGCAGGTTGCATTTCATTTACATTAGCAATGTACTGCCAAGATCAATCTTCAAGGACCTAAGCACAACATATAACTGAATAGAAATACATTCACACAAGATTAAAGAACTTGTAATAACAAATTTCAGTCCACCATGTCCCTCAATTATGGAATGTCAATTTACCATTCATTCAAGTGAGAAGGTTTAAAAAATTTCTTGGATCACTGAAATTGATCCAAGGATGAGTCAGATAAAGAGGTAATTTTACAACTCCTAAACCAGATTGCACCTCACCTACAAGAAGTGAAAAATGGATTCAAGGAAGCCATTCCATTCTAGTCTAATGATCTTAAGAATAGAAAATATTTATCCATATCAAGCATGATCTCCAACAATCAAAAGAACACATCTTTAGAAGAAAATCACATGTCAACACTTGAAATGCAAAGGAGGAATATAACAATTGTCGAGGGTGTTACATGCTTCCCTCCTAAAAAGAATCATCGTCCCGATGATTACCTCATTTTAACAATTTATATCAATGACAATCAATTCCTTCACTTCTCTTACCATAAGTCAAATATATCAAAAACTTATAGTTCCAGAAATCAGCATTAAATAGCTATTTATTCAATTCATATAAATATCTACCCAAAACTGGCATACTTATAGTCATATACAGAAGAAAAATCAATTCAATTAATTTTTTTTAACAGTCTACAGAATCAATTCTGTTCAAATAGATATGGAAAAGAAGTTTTCATATCCTCTAGGTTTTCCCAAGTTGCACTATCTTCGTTAAACTGGTCCCACTGGACTTTACATTGACTTATTTCTCGATTTCTTAAATGCAACTGGTGATTTTCAAGCACTCGTATGGGTTTAACCACGATTATTCCTGGGTCCTAGACCTACAAGGAATTCCAATTTAACACGTGTGATAAATCTGAAACGTATTTCTTAAGCAAAGAAATATGGAAAACATCATGCATTCGTGACAAAGCAGGAGGTAATGCTAAACGATAAGCTACAGGGTTGATTACTTCAACTATCTCAAAAGGTCCCACATAACGAGGTGATAACTTGGTAGCCTTGCCAAAAGTTATAGAACTCTTTTTCGGTTTAACCTGAAGAAATACTTTCTCACCAAGTTCAAATTTCCTATCAACCCTCTTTAAGTCAGCGTAACTCTTTTTCCTATCTGCTGCTTCTTTCAAGCGTTCACGAATCAATTTAACTTGTTGTTCCATTTCAGTAAGAATTTCAGGTCCAATTACCTCTCTATCCTCTATGCTATCCCAACTAACAGGGGTTCTACATTTTCTTCTGTATAATGCCTCGAAAGGTGCCATCTTAAGAGAAGCATGATATGTATTATTGTATGTGAATTCAACTAATGGAAGATACTCTTCCCACTTATACTGTTGATCCATGCAATACATTCGTAACATATCTTCCAAAACCTGATTTACTCTTTCAGTCTACCCATCTGTTTCCAGATGGTACGCAGAACTGAAATTTAGCTTAGTTCCTAGAGCTACATTAAGCATTTGCCAAAATCTTGACGTCATTCTAGGATCTCTATCCAAAATGATTAACTCAGGTACTCCATGTAATCTGAAAATTTTGTGTACAAATCTTCTTGCCAAAATAGGAGAATCATCCTTCAGATTTCCAGCAATAAAATGTGCTACCTTTTTTAGTTTATCCACAACTACTAATATAACATCATGCTTATTTCTCGACATAGGTAACCCTTGTACAAAATCCATGCTTATTACCTACCATTTGTACTGTGGTATGCTATGAGGATACAACAACCCGGCTGGGTGCATATGTTCCACCTTCACACGTTGGCACTCAAGACAATGTGTCACAAAGTTTAGAACATCCTTTTTCATTCCTTTCAGAAATATTGTTGTTTTATATCAGCAAGCATTTTTGTAATGCCAGGGTTTCTAGAAAAAGGTGAATTATGAAATTCTGCTAACAATTTCTTTCTCAAATTATTTAGCGAAGGTACATAGACTCTGTTTTCAAATCGTAAGATTCCTTCTTTATCAAAGTGAAAACCTTTATACCTCGAATCATTCGAATCTACAGCAAGTGCTGCTTTTACTTGCTGAGAGTAAGAATCAGATTCCATAACACTTTTTACTTCATCCTTAAACTGAGTTCTTAACGTTATAAGAGCAGAAATGTGCTTCCTACGACTTAGAGCATTAACCACTCTATTTTCTTTACCCTTTATATAACTGATGTCAAAATCATATTGAGACAAAAAATCCAACCACCTTCATTGTCTTGCATTAAGATTTGGCTGAGTGAAGATATACTTCAGTCCAAGGTGATCGGTTTTCAATTCAAAAGGCTTACCGAGAAGGTAATGCTTCCAAACTTGTAATGCATGAACAATTCAAGCAAGCTTTAAATCATGTGGAGCATAATTCAACTCATGTAACTTAAGTTTCCTACTTTCATATGCTATAACATGACCAATTTGTAAAAAAATACCTCCTAGACCTTCATCGGATGCATCAATTACCACCATAAAATCTCCATTAGGATCTGGTACTGCAAGAATAGGTGCTGAAGTTAACTGTTCCTTCAAGGTTTTAAATGTAATTTCACATTTCTCACTCCAAACAAACTTTTTATCTTTCTTCTGTAAGGAAGTTATTGGTGCAACTATCTTAGAAAAATCTTTTACAAATTTCCTATAGTAGCCAGCAAGTCCCATGAAGCTTCTAACTTCATGTACATTCTTTGGTGCAGGCCATTCTGTTATAGCTGTAATTTTTGAAGGATCTACAACAATCCCATCTTTACTTATAACATGACCCAAATAGTGGACTTCTGTGTCATAGAAAGAACATTTGGACAGCTTACCAAACAACCGTCTCTTTCTCATAATTTCCAAAACTATTTTCAAATGCTCATGATGCTCCTTAATGCTTTTATAATATATGAGAATGTCATCCAAAAATACGAGCACAAATTTTTCCAAGTATTCTTGAAAATATTACTCATTAAATTCATAAATGCCACAGGTGCATTAGTTAATCCAAAAGGTAAAACCGTAAACTCATAATGTCCATACCTTGTTCTGAAAGTTGTTTTATGAATATCCTCATCCTTAATTCACAATTGATGATATCGAGATCAAAGATCTATCTTAGAATATACCGATGCTCCATGCATCTGATCAAATAAATCATCAATCCTAGGGAGTGGATATCTATTCTTGATTGTTTCCTTATTTAACATTCTGTAATCAATGCACAATCTAAGTGTTCCATCTTTCTTTTTCACAAAAATTATGGGTGCTCCCCAAGGTGAAACACTTGGTCTAATCAAACCTTGAGACAAAATTTGATGCAACTGAGCCTTAAGCTCTACTAATTCTGTAGTAGTCATTCAATACGGTTATTTAGAAATAGGTTCAGTTCCAGGCTTGATCTCAATCGTGAAATAAAATTCCCTATTGGGTGGAAGACCAGGCAGTTCTTCCAGAAATACATCACTGTTGTCTCGTAACAGCAAATATCGTTCCATAATATTGTTGCTCTCTTCTATTGATTCAGTAATTTTTACTGCATATAAGGTACATCCTTTATTTTTGGCCTTTTTAAGTTGCATAGCTGACAGTTTTCTAACAGAAATCTCACGTTTCACACCCTGAATCTCTGTTGTTTTCTACAGGTCGTCTAAACAACTAATGTGTTTTTCAAAATAGTCCACTTTAGCCTTATGTTCTGCTAACCAATTAACACTTATGATTACATCATAAGACCCCAAGGGTGCAACATAAAGATCAACCTCAGTGGAAAAGTTAGGTAAATCAAGGATTGCTCCAAAAAGACACATACTAACCATATGAACAACATTATTCCCATACTATACAGTCCATGTTTTATCCATGTTTCCAGCTTTTCTTTTTAATTTTGATGCTAATTTACTAGAAATAAAACATTCAGTAGCTCCGGTATAAAAAATAATAGTTATTGGTAAGCCAAATAACTTACCCAGAACTTCTATGGGTGTGGCCTGTTTCTCAGCCTGCTTGTCAGCTACTGCAGCGTGTATCTTGTGCTGCTGATTACGATCATCCTTCTTCAAAGGACATTGATTTGTGTAATGATCTTTTCCATAGTTATAACAGCCTCCTACAGGTCCCTTCCTAGGCTCAGGTTTATTTCCAGCCTTAGAGTTATCGTTCAGACCCCCATAGGACTTCTGTCTGTTATTATTGTTCTTGGAAAAGTTGTTCCGTGCATTACCAACAAACTTGTTTGTTGCTGCTTTCTTATTTGTATCAGATGAAAACTTACTTTTCATTCCAAATTTCTTCCATGGTCCTTTCTTGGGTGCAAGAGATGATGAAGAGGAGTTGGGATTCTTCTTCCTTACTTCCTCCTTGTGAGCAGAAATTGCCTTTAATTTCTGTTCCTGCCTTATGGATTTTTCAACAACCCCTTCCATCGTGGTTGGGCTGTGAACATCCACCTCTCCTCCTATAACGGGATTCAATCCCATGATGAATTTTTGTATCCTGAACTTCTCATCAGTTTGGTACTGAGGCACATATTTAAGGAGTTTTGTAAATCACTCCCAATACTCAGTTACAGTTAGCTTTCCTTGAGCTAAGTTCTGAAATTCAGTCATTTTCTGATCATAGTAGAGTTGTGGTAGCCATCGTTGCCTAAAGTAACCTTTAAATTGGTCCCATGTGATATTAGATTCATCAATGTTCAACTCAGCCTTGCGGCTGTCCCACCATGAAGATGCTTCATGAGAAAGTTGATATGCTCCCCATATCACCTTTGTTTCTTCTAAGAAATTTCTTATTGCAAAGTATTTCTCCATTTCACTGAGCCAGTTCTCAGCCCCATCTCCTAATGTGGTGCCATCAAACTTGGGTGGACTTATCCTTTTTATGTCATTAGTGAGTTCTGCTGCTAGCCTAGCCTTTTTGTTCTCAGGCTGAACAGGTATGTTAACATTGTTATTATCAACACCCACATTGGTGTTGTCCCCTGGAGGTGGCTGATTATTGTTATCAGCTTCTTCTTCCTCCTCATTACCCATTACTTGTTGTTCAAGCACAACCAAATGATCTCTTGTGTCCAACAGGGCAGCAAGGATCTCATCGAGTTTCTGGGTAGTTGCTACTCCTTCCTCAGGTGGAGGGTTATTTGCAATGTTTCCTCTTGTTCTCACCATTTTCTGTTACAAGAAAATTTAAGTTTCATCAGATTATGGACACAATAGGTCCAAGAGCTGCAACCTTCAGCTCTGATACCAAGATGTAACATTCCCATTTTAAGACTTTAGAAACAAGGGAATTTTTTTTTAAAATAGTGTTCACTGTTCTAAATAAAGCATTATTTAGAACAAACATTCCATGCCAATCAAATTCAATGGATAAACATATGCAGCTGTAATGACTCGGTGATTCACCGATCTATTCATTCCATAACTCGGTAAGCTACCGATCTATTTATGTTATCTTATGTATTGAATACATATTGTATACTTTGTATACTTTGTCTTCCTACCCTACACCGGGTACTGAGTGATCTGTTTAAAGAACATATCTGAATATCTGCTACCAATATTCATCTGATATCACGTTGTTTTAAACTTGGTGACATAGGACAATGCAACCAGCAGCTTGCGATACTTTGGCCAAAGATTTATAACATACTGTGTATGTCACTATTCCTAGATGAAATACTCATCATATTGGAATACGTCCTTCACCTCACTCCTCAATTATCATGATTGGTCTTTACTGACTACCGTCAGTCCACTTGTTCCAGGTTTAACCCTAGCCCTAGATAGGAACATAACTTATTATAGGAAGATGCTCACAATGGCTTAGGGTAAATGGGCATACTCGGTTGACCTAAGTCGACGGATGTGCCAACGTACCCTGAGCCATTGGAAGCTAATTCATATCCTAAATATGCTCCTATCCAGACCTAGAGAGAAACTAAGTTCAAGTCTGAGTTCCTATTGTGTGTAGATCTAGATGATCAATGTGGAAGGGTGATGCCACATGTCAACTACAATGTTGTATTCTCGAGAAGACCCAAGCCTTCTTGAAAGTACAGCCCTGTAGTTGGCATGTGCCAACATCCTACAGAAACTACCTCATCGAGATGTACATACCCCCGAGGGGATTGTTAATACATTATTAGTCTGAATTATTTCTTGATTACAACAACCCTGCCAAACCCTAATCCAATGCTCAATAAGTTCTTTCCTAAATTTTCTTCATTTAGTCCATGAAGAACTTTTTATACTTACGGTTGTTTTTAATGTTAGATCTCTCAGTTACACTGCCAATTAACCGCAACCGAACAACGTTATCAAGTTTCATTTAAAAAGTACAATAAATTTTAGACAGGTTCAACGTCTGAATATATCCAATTTAAAGTAGACTTCATACAAAATGAAGTCTAATAAATTGTAATCATATTTCCATACCTTTTTGGTTTATATTAAGAAATAGAAAGAGTCTTTATCTACATGTTTAAGTGTTAGGGTATATCCTACCCAATATCCATATTTCTTAATGTATGTTCAACACACATTACATTACTATATTATATAGTTTAGATAAAGAACATCATATTCTGCAACTTAACAAGCTGCATCTTAATTAGGGAAATTGAACTAAATCCCTTTATCCAACTTATCAAAGGATAACCAATTAAGCATAAAAATAATATGAAGAATATCAACAAGATAGAAATCCATCTCTTTCATATAAGTACAAGATAATTTACACACCCAATACAAGTAAATTCTCAGCTTTCAATTCATCTTTATAACTTATACATTTACAAGCCTTATACATTTTAGGCATACTGCATAACAACCATCTTCATTCTAAAAGAATACTACTTTTATTTTTCAATACAATCTCAAGAACGAATCAGAATTCTTCACAAGGAATCAGACTTAAATCAGCCAATGCATCATATAAGTTTTGCCTTCTTTTATCACTTACGAAGTCCATCTGCAAAAATTGCTAGCACGGGTCAGTTCAATGAACTGAGCATGATAAGCACTAAGCCTTAAAATGAAGTGCATTCCAATAATTGTTCCATTAAAACAACTCTGCTTTAATGAGACAATTAATGCATCATAAATATCAATATAAGTAATAGCAAATGGAAAAGAAGTACATTAACCAATCTGAATTCACTTCTAAGAGAAGAACAAAATATAATCCACAACATCTACCTTACAAATTAAAGTTTAATTGATCCTAAAAATTACCTATAACAATAAAGAAAGGGTTTACATCATAGTTCACATTGGGATGATTCATCTAGCTCCTAAGCAAGGAAGAAGGATATCCATTCCAAACTATGCTCAACACAAAAATATCAGAAAATAGATACAAGTTCATAACATGAATTTAACTGTTTCATTTAAAGGACAACTACCTTTAAATACAACATTTCAGATTTTAAACAGAACAGAATCCCATATCAATCTAAGAAGGAATATAGAATTTTAACAGTCTGACAACAAGATTGTATTTTCTATTCAACAAAATTGAAACATCAAATCTCTTCCTTCATCACTTTAACAAATGATATGAACAAGGAAGGCTAAACAGGTATAATAAATCTCCATTTTGCAAGAGAACTAATAACAGAAGGGTTCAATCAAATGAACTAATCCCTATAGGTTAGAAAGGGAATCTTATCAGAATTTGACTCAATATTAAATTATTCCCTAAACTTAACAACAAATCCCTGTCTCTAATCCAAACAATAAGCTCATACACTAGTTCCTAGAAGAGAACAAACCAACTCATTGCAAGAAATGTACTGCAAGTCCCCCTTACAATCCTTATCATTACAAGCATGAGTTCCAATTTCAGTTTAGAACAACACTCAGTAAAGTTCTAAAACAACACCCTATCCCTAAGGGTTCCCAATTTCCTTCTTCTTCTAAAAGACTTAAGCATTAACTTATTGATCCCAACAAGATTAGAAAACCTGAAACCTTAAACTAAACCAGTTCAGGAGTATCCTCGAACTCGAAACTGAAGTTCCCTTACATGCCTCCACAACATTGTACTTAAACGTAGATGATTCATAATTCTTTTAGAACTATAAAACAAAATCAGGCTAAACAGATTTAAGTATTCTACCTCCACTACTATTTCTAAGCATAGGTACAAACTCATTTTAAAAGAATTCCAAATCCTACTATCAAATGAAAATGTTTCCAGTTAAATCTCCAAGAGATACTCAAACAGCTCAGTCATACTACTTACCCAGAATTACCTGGAGTAAGTGGTTTGCATTAAAGGAGTTATAAGCTTCCAACTAGAATACAATTTAAAACCAACTCACAAATACCAGAATAGAGCTAACACGTCATTCAACTAAAAATTCAAACACTATGTATCAAATTACATGTACAGTGCCGAATCACAAAGTCTCAAATGTGAGCATAGATATATACAAATATTATGATACAAGTCAGAATATAACACGAAAACCTTAACTAGTTTATAGTGTAAACAAGAAACCCTATTTCCAACTCAAAATGAAACACAAGTTTCTCACATAGAGGAGTTCAGAACTATTCAAGTAGATATTCACAGGTTCAGGAAACCACAATTCCCATTCCAGTTTGTATATCAAACAAGAAAGCTCATACCAGCTCGAAAACATGAGCTCCTACCAGAGTTCAGAACTAATAAAAAAAAATACTATTACTGTGTAAATTATGAACTTCCATTAACAGTCCAGAATAACACAAGAATAAACATGAGTACAGAGGTACATATGGACTTAAAACAACAGTCCAAGATTACTCGAGAATCCAAACACTGTTTCAGAGTGACAAGAATCTCTAATCCAAATCCTTAACAAAACACTATCCCTGAATCAAGATTAACTACACAAGAACTTAAAAATACAGGATCAAACTCGAGAAACACCATCTCAACACAAGCTCAAGCTCAAACAAAACACGAGCTCAACTCAAGCTTTAGCTCAAACAAAACATGAACTTGAATATAGGCTCTAGCTCAAACAAAACACGAGCTCAACTACAAGCTTTGGCTCAAATAAAAGATGATCTCAACTACAAGCTTTAGCTCAAAAAAAGATGAGCTCAACTCCTTTAGCTCAAACAAAAAAGCTCCACAGAAAGATCAGATGGGATTCAAGTTCCCAAAAACTCAGAACCAAATAAACAAGTGATGAAGGTCAGTTGAAAACACAACTTCTTCATATACTGTTTCAAGAAATGACAAGCAGAGTTACAGTAACAAGTTTCTCATGCATGTCTCGCTAATAGCACATACCAAGAAAGTTTCAAACACTTATCATCAATTTTCCATGGATTCATACCCAAATTTCCAAAGATTACAAAACCCAGCAAGCAAATAACCAGATAAAACATGCAAGCCAAGAATCTCATAAGAGCAGAGTCATTTTAATGAAACATTTAGAAGAAAGCAAGAGATCTTAATGGTTAGAGCCTATCATGCCTGATAGCACTTCTGCCAAATCGAAGGAGACTTCCAGATGAGCTTCCAACTCCTTTTCTCCTCCATGAAAGATCAACCAACCAACAACTTTCCTCAGCATGCCTCATATACCTTCCCATGATCGAAAATAGACCAGGTGAGTTAAAAATAGCAATGAAGTGCAAGTCAAACTGCTGGTTTGAAGAACCAGTTTGCTTCATGCAGAGAAAAATCTGAAAAGCATGCAAAAACCAACAACCTCCCACAAATCCACCTTCCAAGTTTCCTAGATGGTCTGTGAACAAAACCCGAGGCCAATTAATTTCATTAATTCCAATTTTCCCACTCAACTCTCCTTGCCACCACCTCCCAAATCTGGTGAATGCCAATTCCCATTTAACATGCAACTCCATCTTTAGTGGAGCTTCCACATAAGCCTCCACCAAATCAACTAGCCCCTACCAAAACTGGCAGTACCTTATGCCTTTAAGAACCTTATCAACAATTAAATGCCATTGGAACCATCGCCTTAGAGGTATGCGACCCTTTTAGGTTCCCATTAAAATAGCTTAGGATAGATCCTTAAAAATTAGGCTATTTTAGGAATAATTACCTTAGGCTTTAACACATTAACTTAAGTAATTCCAACATTAGGTTAGATCATCTCATAACCTTATATCATTAGGTTTTAGGTTAATTTAGATAGCCTAGCAACCTTTCCATATTCCCTTAGCACAAGGCTTAGGTTAGAATAAAAATTCAATTAAGTAACATAGCTAGGTAGTGAATATTCTTACCCAGCTTAGGATTCCATAGGATAATCCTTTAGTTTTAGGATTCTGAATCCTTCCTATGTCATGAACAGGCTGTATTTCATTTACGTCAGCAATGTACTGCCAAGATCAATCTCCAAGGACCTAAGCACAACATACAACTGAATAGAAATACATTCACACAAGATTAAAGAACTTGTAATAACAAATTTCAGTCCACCATGTCCCTCAATTATGGAATGTCAATTTACCATTCATTCAACTGAGAAGGTTTAAAACATTCCTTGGATCACTGAAATTGATCCAGGGATGAGTCAGATAAAGAGGTAAGTTTGCAACTCTTAAACCAGATTGCAACTCACCTACAAGAAGTGAAAAATGGATTCAAGGAAGCCATTCCATTCCAGTCTAATGATGTTAAGAACAAAAAATATTTATCCATATCAAGCATGATCTCCAACAATCAAAAGAACACATCTTTAGAAGAATATCACATGTCAACACTTGAAATGCAAAGGAGGAATATAACAATTGTGGAATTTCCCTCTCTTTTAGCATGACAAAATTAATAATGTATCTATGTACTATAATATTTATAATGCACATACCCATGATACCATTGATTTTTGATTCATTTACCATTTTCATGAAGCATGTGAAACCGAATTGTGACAAACCATTGTGGTCGTTAGTTCTCATGCACAGGAAGCCCAACCTAATAAAGGGCACAAAATTTAATATGGTGGATTCTAAGGTGGATATAAGTGTAGGGGACGTGGTGGTAGAGGAAGTTTCACGTGTGGGAATTTCTATACTTTTTGGTCCCAAAATCATTACTAGTTTTTGTGTTCCAAGAGTTAGCTCTACGTGTATTATAGAAAGGTGAAAAAAATTAAAGATTTTTCTAGACCTCTATGAACATATGTGTGTAAACAAAAATAATAACAAAGGCGTAAGGATTATCAATGTAGAGCATGTGAAGAAAAAATAATGGGAACCTAAAAATATGGGTAATCCAGAACTCCATCCTATAATATTCACTACACATGTAGAAGTGACGTGCATGCATGAGCCTCTTAAAGAAATACCTCTCATTAGGATGTAGGAATTATACATGTTAAGTATCATAAGTGTCTCATTTGAAAGAGCTCTACCAAGAGACCATGGGAGTAATCAAAGATTTGTAGGGTGAGATCTAGTTCTTGAAGGAATATGCATGTGAAAGGGAATTTACAAAGAATGTATAACTTCCAAAGAAGTATGTATATGATTTGAAGGAGGTATGAAGGATGTTGTGGTAGGAGAAAATCATCCCCTTTCTAAGAGAATGAATCTGTGAGAAGTTACTACATGATGGAGTTAAATGAGAGTGCCAGATCCCTCATGCCAATTTACCACATCAGAACCACGAGTATGAAAAAGAGATTACACTGGATACAATCATAGATGGTTGGTTGGTGATTAATATTTTGATTGAAACAAGTGCAAAGGTCAATGTTTTAACTTTGGATGCATGCAATCACAAGGGAAGGCCCAAATTGCAGCCATATTCTAATGTGTTGTATATGGAAAATAAGACAAGGGACATGCCTATTGATGTACTCAAGGATGCTTCAATCACTATTCAAGGAGAAAAATTTATAGCTGATTTTGAAGTATTGGAGCTAGCTGAGGTAGATAACTTCCTAGCACTACCTAGACATCCTTGGTGTTATGCAAACAATGTAGATTTGTGCTTAAAAAAAGATATTAGTTTTGAGAACAGTGAGGATCACGTAGTCATACCCCTATATGATGTGAAGGTTTATCCCTACATTAAGTATGTGAGTGAAGAAGAAATCAATAGGATTTATGCAAAAATAGTGCACAACCCTAAGAATATGGAACCATCTAAGGAAGGTGTAATGTAGTAGGAAGATGCATAACCTATTAGTGAAACTACTAGTGTTTCTTGTGAAAATTGGGAACATGACATGTATGAAATGGTCAGGCATGAAGGTAAGAGAAAGAGTCACTCAAATGATCAGGCCCCACATCATTAGGACCCACATCATTAGGCATTTGGGAAGGTCTCATTTACCCAGGTATACTGAAGAATAAAAACCTTATTCTTTCTTGCACACCACGGAAGACTAATAGAAGAATTGGGGAGATAGATGGAATATGATGGTATATATATTGCGCGGAATAACAATGCGCTAGTGGGAAACACACTAAGATAAATTATTGAGCTAGAGAGAGGTAAGGGTAGCCTTTTTAACAAGGTTTACTTAGACTAATGATCCCTCTCTTATACATGAGTATGATGGAAAGAATATTTCTCTGGTACTTATTAACAAATCTGAAATACAATGGGTGCAAGGATAAAAGGATATACCACCATCCCTTTGGGTTCGTAAGTTCTTCTCTACTCTACATGGATGCACGAGGGCTTGGTATGTATATGCCAAGTTTAAACAAGAAACTGAAAAATTGGCATGACCTAACTAAAGGTATTGCTCACACCTTTGATATTTTTTCTAATAAGCCACTAGTACATGAGGCCTTACAAATAATGAAGTGCATCACACTAGGAGATAACACAAATGAAGAATAACTCATGGTTCAAATACTACAAGAACATGATATTGAGGTGCATGAGGATGTGGTAGAGATAAAAGTGACCCTCCTGGGATACTTCTAGAAAGAAAAGGATAAAGGGAAATTCATCTACCTCATTGATGATGAAGAATTATAGAACCTAGATATTAGTCATATAGAGGGTGAGCAAAAAGTGATGAAATATGCAAATGAAAAAGAATGCACATACCATGATCCTATGAAGACTAAGAAGGTTAATATTGGGACTGAAGAGGTGCATAAGAAGGCTATCATTGGAGACTATTGGTTAAAATTATAGGTTACAAAGATCATTGAGCTATTATACAACTTCTGGGACATGTTTCCATGAGGTTATCACTAGTTGAAAGGTGTGAATCCCTCATTAGGGGAAATGAATATTAAGTTGAAAGATGACACACATCCAATTTGAAAGAGGCCTTACATAATAAACCCGAACCTACACATGAAGGTCAAAGAAGATATTGAAAAAAATTCTAAGTTAGGAATCATCAAACCTATTGAGTAATTTGAGTGGGTCAGCCCCATGATGATCAACATCAATAAGTATGGACATATTTGGATGTGTTGATTACATGGTACTCAATTCTTCATGTGTCATAGATATTTTTACTATGAAATTTACGTAGTAGATCCTTGAAATGGTTGCGAGGCATAAAATATACTCATTTACTGATGGATTTTTAGGGTACCACTTGGTGTGTATTACACATGAGGATCAACAAAATACCACCTTCATGACTGAATGGGGAAGTTTTGCATATATTGTTATGCCTTTTGGGTTGAAGAATGCACCTACAGTATTCCCCGCTGTCATTGTGAAGGAATCTCAAGACTTTATTCATAATTTTTTTACAGGTCTATCTAGATAAATGGACCATTTATGAATTGGTGAAAGATCACTATGATAATGTGAGGATCATGTTTGAAATATGCAGGAAGCTAAACATCTCTCTCAACATTAATAATTACATCGTTTCCACACCCTTTGGAAATCTCCTTAGGAAAATAATTTTCAAGGATGGATTATTAGTAGATCCAATTAACAAATAATATTGTAGTCATTTTGGGGTTGGAAGAACTTACCAATCAGAGTGAAGTGCATGGATTCTTGGGACATACTATTTATTATAGGAATTTTATCAAAGGATATGTAAAGATTTCCTTTCCGCTAGAAAAATTTCTCAAAGCCAAAGGAAAATTCTATTGGAGCAACATGTAGCAGAAGGATTTTGAAACCTTGAAGGAAATATTAACTATTGTTGTTATCTTGAACTTTCATTCTTGGAACAATCCTTTCTATGTCCACGTTGATGCCTCTGGTATGAAAATTAGTGCATTTTTGGTGTAAGCAGGAGATGAAAATATGGACCATCCCATATACTTTGCAAGCAAGAAGTTGAAATCAACAAAGAATAAATATAAAACAATGGAGAGTGAGAAATTATCTACAATCTACACACTTCATGCATTAATATAGTACTTATTGGATACACTATTTATCTTGTACACAGATAACATGGAATTGAAGTACTTGGTCAACAAACCATTTTTACAGGGGCATATATGCTGATGTATACTTATTTTTAGGAGTATGAATTTGAAGTCATATTGAATCCTAGTAAGATCAACTTAGGACGTGATCAATTGTAAAGGATCAACACTAGAGAGAACACACAGAGAATTAAAAATAGTATGTGAGATGCACAACTATTTAAATTAAATCACATGCCAAAAAATTTGGAGAATATTCTAATATTTTTAGGCACTAGAATTACACCCTAAGGAATGGGAACATTGGAAAAGAAACAACTTGATATTCAATCCACATCATACAAGCTGATTGGAGGGGATGAGGTTTTGCACAGGTGTGTTCTAGAGCATGAGAACACAATTATTATGGAGGATGTGCATGAAAACATCGTAGGAGGAAATTATGAAATAGAAGTGACTACACGTAAGATTGTATTAGTTGGTCTATGGTGGTAGACATTGTATAAAGATACCAAGGATTTTGTTAAAGCATGTGATCATTATCAAATAACTGGCAAACATGACAATAAAAACAAGATACTATTATGACGCATTGCGAGTACACGACCATTGGATAAGTGGGCTATTGATTTTGTAGGACATATTGCACCACCCATGTGTAGTACTGGGGCATGATAAATTATCAAATGTACTGACTATTTGACAAGGTAAGTAGAGGTTTCATCTATAAAATATTACACAAAAACAACATCAGTAAGGTTTCTTTGTGAAAATATTATCAATGGGTATGGATGTCCATTGAGTTTAACAAGTGATAAGGGAACTCATTTCTTAAATGAGACCATTAGAATTTTATTAGTAGAGTTTATTATGGCACACCATAAGACTACCACTTATCACCCTTAGGAAAATGGCACTGTTGAAGCTTTCAAAAAGATCTTAGGATAGACATTAACAAAGATATGTGATGTTGGAATAAAGGATTGGGATGAAAAGGTATCAATTGTACTTTGGGAATATAGAAAAAACTATAAACGATTGAATGAGGCCACACCCTATCACTTGTTGTTTGACACAAAGGATATAATAAATGTGGATTTTATGTTACCATCCCTATGTATTGCACATGAAGGTGGATTGGAGGATGAAAAGGATGTGGATGAGCACATGATAAGTTGATATAATTGGATGAAAGGTGTGCCATTGTGCATTAGATTCAGAAGAAATAAAATTCATGATAGAAGGTTTGGCATAATAGACACATCAAGAACAATTATTTTATAGTTGGCAAGATGGTACTTCTATATGATTCCAAATTTACTCGCCATCCAGGGAAGATGAAATTCCATTGGTTTTGACCCTTTATAGTGACCAAGATACTATATAAGGTGCATGTCAGTTTCAATCGCTGGATGACACCATGTTGCATGGTTACTTCAATGGGATTAGGCTATCACCCTACTATAAATAAGATTCCATGTGTTTATAATAGGGAAGTATTACCAATTAGATTAAATTTCTGTTTCATGTTTTATTTCTTTATAATAAGTTTGTTCATGCATAGGAGTTGATTATAACTTATTCATTTGATTTCTAGAGGACCACACATAATTTTAGTGTGGGGTGGAAAAAGGTGTGACCACACATAAAGGAAGAATGTGATACTGGTAATTGGATTGGACTTGGTTCAATGGTGTGCGTGAAAATTTTGTAATAATGGTGTTTAATTGATAAAAACTAGGTATGCGTGAAAGTGAAAGGAAGGCATTACAGGTGTTTAGGAATGACAGTCATTAATGGGATTTTCTTAGATTGGGAAACCACACTAGAAAAAGGATGCACATTGTAACATGAGGGAGGAAACAACCTGATAGGCTAGTTGGTGGGTGGGATAGAGTAAGATGGGTTGCTACATAGGGAGGTGCATGAAAGGATGACTACAGCCTAGAAAGTAGTGGCACACTATAAGGTTATGACTGATGCACATAGTATATAGCCATAAAAAGTGGGGAAAAACAATATATGCATTTAATGCTTCTAGGTGGTGGTAGGTGTGGAGAAATTAATGCACAAAAAATTTGAAAATCTATAAAAAGAGCATGATCGATGAGTTCATTCTTATCTTACATATGGTGACAAATTTAAGCGATTGAAAAGTGACTAAGTGCAAACTACATGTGAAAAGAGCTTGTGCAAAGGATTATTTGAGAACAAACCATAGAGACAGAGACACACGACCTGAGTTGGGATCTCCTTTAGTGGAAGTAAGAGCATGCAAAGAAGGTTTGAAGGTTGTAAATACAAAAAAATTGAAGATTTGAGGGTTCATGTATTCACACAGCTAGGGTTTGAAGAAAATTGGATTCACATAACTCCATGTTACAGAACTAAGGCATGATGGTTACATGTTGTTAAACCAGAGAACAAGAGTAAGGCTAACTAGAGAAAGGAATTGGAAGAATTGAACATTCATGATTATTTAGCATCACAAATATTGAATAAGATTCTATCAGTACATAGGGCACAAAAATGTCTGTAATTTTCAAAAATTGAAGTCTAAAGAAACTATAAAGTTAACAATGCCACCTAAGAAAGGAACCCACCATATCACCTAAAGGAAAGGGTAAGGGACAAAAACAAGAATCTTGATAGTGGAGGACATGTTAGAGGAATAGTGCTTCTTAGTGATGTAATACCCCCCAGAGGTGACTTATAGGGTAGTCATGGGTGTCGCACTTGAACTAAGTGCAAGATCAGACGACTAACAATCATCACCTCTGAGGCTGCATGAGGATGAAATACACTAAGGATGTGCTAAGAAATATGGACTAGAGGACTGTAGAAGGGAAACTAGGTATATGATGATACTAGTAAAGAAGGACTTGAAGAGCATACTGAAGTTCTCCAACTGGTTATATGAATTTCCCTTCTTTCAACAAACCCAAGTGACTGTACCAATGGTCTTATGTCACATGTTCACGAGGAATTATTATACTTTTTTGGAAGAATGATATGCATCATTCCGATGCAAATGAATTTGATGAGTGAAAAGTTTATGGATAGCTCATGGCATCAAGATTAAGCAAGACCTAGGTGATGATTAGGCAGTAGAAGGACACAACTAAAGAAATCAATTAACTATCACACGTGGGAATCGTGCGATGGATGTCATAGCCATCAATGAACCCATGACTAGATATTGTAGCACACCTATTAAACTATAAGCTAGGTAGCATCATGAAAGATGGTCCTAATTAAACAATAAGTGGTTGTATATAGCGCACAAGATGGCACAAAATACCATTAATAATATTTTTGGATTCATTGTTGATGGCATAGTATAAGAGGCACACATCAAAGTAAGAAAAGGAAAATAAATAATTTGGGGTGCTATTGTTGACACCTAAAATTAGCCTTGCTAATACCCATGTCTACGTCCGTTAAAACCCCTTCATTATCACGTCTAAGTCATATAAAATTTACACCCATATATACACTTATAAACCTATATTTTCCTAATTAATTAATAACTACCTTATAACCCTAAGTCTTATACCCCACATCTTTCTTTAATCAATTAAGATATGATTACATAACCCTTCCCCACATAATCCCCCACATAATCCTAAGTCACATGTACACTCAACCCATGTAAACCATTTTTACATTAGTTAAATCCTGAGAAATCATATAGAAATATTCCTAGGTAATAAATTAGGAAAATTCTAAACAAATCCTATCTATTTCATCATGTTCCTCACTATCCCAACACATCCCAAAAAAACCAACAAACTACCTCGAAATCATAATCAAAATCCTTGATTTGGAAAACTATTCCATCTATTTTCCTTCAAATCTCAAATAGGCCGAAATCACCGATGATTTCGGTCAATCACCAGAGATTATTTAAGACAATTTTTCAATCCCTCTCAACCGGGATCCCCAACTTCAATTCTTGAGTTCCAGACTAGCTCAAAGTATCCTAGACTTGTCTTAGGACCTTCTTAAGGAATATACATTACATTTTTGTTCTATTATTTCTCTCTTCATCATAATTATATTCAATCACTTTCTTCAATAGTCTGGGGAAGCTTTAAATCAAGTAATCCTCAAGCATTTTCTTAGCATCTTCTCTCCTGGGTACTTATCAATCTTGTTCAATCTATCAACATATCAACATAAGAAATCTTGGTCTAGCCTTTGGAGGCCATCCAAACATCCAACAATCAGTTTTATAGTCCACTGGTGTCAAATCATCTCTTTTTCTACCATTGGAGGCCATTCAAATATATCAACAGTTCTGTCTACATCTGAAATCAACCTAATCTTCCAGGTGACACTTTTATCTCACCTTCATCAACTGTAGCAAGGTATGTATTTTATATCATTAGTATGTTAATTCACTTCATTACAATTATTAATCAAGTTTTACCTCACATTTTATAATTCTTGTTATTTATCTTTATAATCGTTGTCGATTAATTCCTCAATTTCCGAAGATATCTTCCCCTAATCGCCAGATGATTTACCCAATCACTTAACGATTCTTGTCTGTTAGGTCCCTTTATCACTATAGCCTACCTTTCTGACATTCAAACTTCAATCTTGATGAACACTCTTCCTCTATGAGTGTCTTTCAGTCCTATCATGCTCCTTTGAGCCATATCCATGCCTTTAAGCCATCCTTATCATTTTATCAATGTGTTTTAAATCAAACACATCTCACTTGCCTTTGTAGGCAATCTATGTACAACCATCATCCTCTTTTTCTTTTCAAAGCCATTATCATTTATCCAAACTAGATACATTATCTCACTTAACTTTGTAAGAACATACAATCATCTGCATCCTTTACTCCTTTGAGCCATAATGTGATTCCCAAACTCCCTTTGGATCAGGAACCACCATCAGACCAACATATAGCCTTAGACCATGTTAGTCCCTTTTCCTTTGCATTGTTTTTTATATCATTTGTTATCATTTTATTATATTATAAATTTGATTTATCATTATTAGATTAATTTCTTTAACGTGGATTGACATCCTTGCAAGGAAGTCCATTGACTTCTAGGGACTTGATTTTTCTAGGAAATCCACCATATATTTGTTTAATCCCATCTTGTGTAGTGTCTGTGATTGCAAGATTTCTTCACATAGAAGAGGATCTTATAATATTTTTCATATATGGAGCACTCAAACATCAAGTATCATTCACATCCATGGGTATCTCTAAACCTTGTCATTCTAAGTTTGGTTAAATTTTACTTTCTTTCTTAGTAGATTAAGTTAAAGAGGTTGGATTTATTCCCAGCATCTTGGCATGCCCAGTGGGACCTCTTCCCTCATTTTTATTGTTAATTTTATCAAAATATTATTTGTTTTTAATTTTTGGGTTCTATGCCTCATAATCACTAGTGATTTGATCTATCACCAGTGATCAAGTGAATCACCAATGTTTTGTCTGAATATTTTTTATTACCTTGTAGTTTACCTTCTGGTTTTTTTTCCCTACCAATTTTCTAATTTTTGTTAGCTTAGATCTGTATAATTTCTATTTTTGTATATTTTATTGTTAAAATTAATAGGAAAACAATCTTTCATACAATTAGAATATCATATTTTTCATATCATGTTTATTGTCTAGCAATCGCTAGCAATTTGAGCAATCATCTGGGATTCCTGCAATCACCAAAAATTCCTCTGAATCCTTTTGATTACTTCATAATTAACTTCCTAATCTTTATTTTCTCCTTTTTGCTCTTGTTTGCTGCTAACTTGTTTTTCAGATTACTGTTTTCTAGAAATTTTACATGTTGCTTACTAGAGTGCATTGAAAATTGCTAAAAAATTAAAAAAAAATAAGAAGTGTTTATCATGATGAGTCTTAAATCCATACCTTTACTTTCCAGTATTGCATTTTGGTGATTTATCCTCATGAAAACAACATTTATTTTGGGTCTTAAAACAAAACAACTGCATCCTTTTGTCTTCTCACATAGTTTTAATTAGGAAAAGGTAATTGGTTGCATTCACTTTATTTCCCCCACACACAACCAAACCACTTAAAACATCAAAACACATTAAAAAATTCCCATCCTAGGTGGATACCTACTTGGATTTGATCCCCAAGAGGAGAATTGACTCGGTGTTCTGGCCGAGTATAAACACCTGTCTGTTGGTATATTGGCACAACACCTGACTCCCTTATCACTGTGAGACTGTGAAGTGAGGGGGTAGGCCCCAACACCAAGCCTGTATTAGTAATAGTACAAAGTTGGGGCTCATGTACCTTCAGGTATATCAAGGAATATGCCCTTAAACATACCTGAAACCATCTATAGCTTGCCATTTCCTAGGACCCTATCAGTCAGCCATTTTACACATTTCACTTTTTTTAATTAAATCAAGATAATTAAAAATTCTTTACTTGACTTGTCTATTAAATTTGTATCTTTCTTAGGGATTTTTTTATCATCATTGAATTGTTAATTTTAATTAATATGGATCAACTCTCTACATCTATGTATATCCTTCTAATCACTATGTGTCATTTTTACAATCATCTTCATCCACTACCTCTACATCTTTTTATCCCAATCAATCTCAAAATATCCCTTACATACAAATCTAGTCCTTATCAATCTTATCAACCTATCACATCTTATTCAACATCATTTAGCTTTGGCATGTTTTCTAGATCTATCTAGACCATCCTATGTCCCTTATGGAACTTCTACCTTTAGCCAATACAACAATCATTATAATAACCCCATCCAACAAAATTATGATTATTCTTTACAATCAACCTATTTCCAAACTATTGCTTCTCAACCCATGTCCAAATGTATCCCATCAAATAGTCTTTTCCACAACATCTCCTTTATCACAATCGCATCAGAATCTTAATAATCCCTATCCTTCATCTAATCAATCCATCTCTACTTCAATCCCATTTTTAGTGCCTCAGACATCCCAAACCCATACAAATATCCCTACTCAATCTCAATCAATCCCTCTCATCCAAAAACAACAACAACATACTCAACATTTTCCCACATCTCCCCATATCCCTTTATCACAACCCACTCTACAAATAATATCCTCTCAAATTACCCCTTATTAAACTCCACATCAAGCCGACCCACAACAAAACCATCTTACTTTCAATCTTCATCAGTCAAATCAATCACATCCCATCTTGTTAATCCTTCCACATCTAACCTCGCAAAATGATCCTTTGCAAGCCCTATCTAATAGATTAGAAAATTTAGAAACCATTACCAAAGGATCCAAACATGTCCTCACTTATGATCAGGTTTGTAACGAACCCATCCATCCTTCAATACCATATAATTTCTAGCCTCCACATTGGGAATTTCCTGAGTTTACAATTTTCCATATTGAAGAGGATCCTCAATAACACATACTATCCTTTAGACACTTGTGTTATCTCATTATCCATGATCAATATCTTCTTCTTAGAACCTTTCCTATGTCACTGGAAAGAATTTCCTTGGATTGGTACAATTCCCTTCCTTGACATTCTTTGGTCTCCTTCACAGAGCTAGCCATGTTATTCCTTAATCACTTTTCTATAAACATTACTTGTAAAATTACCATTTCTGATATTGCTACCATCAAACAATCTGAAAATGAATCCCTTAGAGATTTTTTCAATAGATGGCAAAAACACCATCAATCAATTATCCTTTCCACTTCCACAATCAGAAATAATTGAGTTTTTTACTCAATCATGTTCTCATCACATCTCATCCAATTCTTCAGATCCACACATTCAAGACCTTTGAGGAATCCTTCACCATGGCCAAGAAATTATAAAACCAATCCCTCAAAGAATCCATCTTCGATCCTCAACCCACACATGTTCCATCTGATTCCCCTAGGTCTTCCTATGATTCATATGAAACTACACACGTTCCATTTGATTCCCCTAGGTCTTCCTACAATTTAGGTGAAGCTAGCATGCATGATGTCTTTACTTTTCTTCCTGATCCAATCCCCTTGATGAAATCATTCCATATAGATATGGTACATCCTTTAAGTCATACCATCAACTCTATTACAAAGGATATTCCCCATGAGGAGACCCCTTCATCACTAGTGCTTCCCCTTGAAGACTCAAAGCCCTTGGATCCTCTTTTTGATGATCCTCACACATCAACATCACATGTGTCCATTGTCTAATCATCTATACCTCCTTGCAACCCTTAGATTCCACCTTGGAAGTTCGTTACTAAAGAAGCATCCATAATTGAAGATCTCGATATCCAACCACTTATTAAACTAATTCAAAGAATTAGAAATTTCACATAATCCATCTCAATCATGTCTAGAAATAACATCTCCCTTATCTCGAATCAGGCCCAATCCTGGTACCTCAGATCCTCACTTACCATCTAGTCTAGAACCTTTTCCTGAATCAAACACCCCATAATCAAATACCATCACATCCAACGGCCTCACCCTTTTCCCTCCTCATAATGCAAATGTACAAATTACGAAACCACATCCCTTTTTGTCATCTATCATAAAACATCCTCCTCTATCTAAAATCAAATTACAAAATAAAAACATTATTTAAAAACTTGACCATCTATTTTAGGGACCCCATCCTTTATCACAATCTAAATCTATCAAATCTACAGTTTCATCTTTACCATCCATTTTAGGACCCCATCTTTTATCTCAATATTGTGTCACACAATCGTACTATACTATCTATTGACCATCCTCCTCATGTATTTTGGGACCTTTTCCATCATCCAATTATATCAATCCTATATCTTACTAACCTCACAATGTCCCTACAATGTTTCAATACCATACAAAATCTATGAATCCATGCCCATCTAAACATAAGATGTGTCTTACTAAGTGTTCTCATAAAAAAAAATCCATTAATCCAAACCCTCTAAAATGGGATTACATTGACATCCTTGAGAGGCTCATGCAAGCATCTCTTATCGCATTACCACCCATAAAAAACCCAATCCACATACTCGGAAACCTACCTGGTATGATCAAAACAAAACTTGTTCCTATCATAGAATCCCTGGTCATAACAAGGAGAATTGTAAAGCATCTAAATCCATAATCCAATGACTTTTCCTCATCAGTGATCTTCTCCTAGAAGAAGACCATCCTAATCCATCATCAACATCACCAATACCTCCACTCTCATAAATATCCTCACCCACATTTATAGGATGAGGGGGACATTATCATTCTACCATTAGAAATCCTTTGTCAGACATCATCGTTCAACACCTTCATTTGAAGGTCCATCAATGTTCATTAACACCTTCTTTGAAGGTCTACCAACCTCATTAGTCACCTTCCATTGAAGGTCCATCAATTTCGTTATCCATACCTTCCCTTGAAGGTCCTCAATCTCGTTAGTACCTTCCATTGAAGGTTTATCACCTTCTTATCATTTTTTCAACACCTTCCTTGAAGGTCCTTCAATCTCATCAATATACATACCTTCCCTTGAAGGTATGTCAACTTCGTCATCATCTACACCTAATTCACTGACAATATCCTTATCTGATATCTTTAAACAAGGGGTAATCCTCAATTAGATCTTAACAAACCTTTCTCGTGTATTTTCTCATCACTTTCTAGTAAAGGTACTTCATCTCAAATCAGTATGATTCACCCACCTATATGAAATCCAAAATCAACATACATGAAGAAAAGGTAAAACCAAATATTTTTCATTTACCACTCTTCACCAATCCAAATTTTCAATGAATCCTTTGTTAAAATCTCAACATCCCCCTTTTTTTACTATATACTCAATCAATCAAGATCAAAAAATTGATCATCCTAACATGAAATATATCATTCCTTTCAGTGCATGTTATCTCTATCCAAAGTTTCATGCTAGGAGGGATCTTGTCTGTTAAGAATTTCAAAACCTTACTTCATAACTCTCCCCCTTTAACACGTCCTCATCAACCTACCTAATCGAATCCAATAAAGATGCCACTACATTAGAACAAAGTAAATGTGGAAATCTTAGTCTTAATTGGATTGGTCCATATAGCATGGATCAACCTTTGAATGCCTTGCACTTGCATCCTTTCTACTATTAGCACATTAATCATCATGACAATAGTCACATAAAAATATATTATTTCGCTATCAACTAATCATTTTATCATCGTAATGATTTAAAAGTATGTGGTTTTTCGTCACTATTCTCAACACCTTAAAGATGAGCACCATGACTCTGTTCATTGCATATTTCACATGGACAAGTTCCTCCTTAGTAGGAACCCCACAATCATTACATCCATCCACCTTGTCTACCAACCAAATACATGTCTTGGGGCACACATGTGTAGTTTGTGTACATATTCCTTCTCCCCTCCTTGAAATGGTCTCTTAGGGTCTTACCCTCAACTCAAAATAAAGTAAACATATTTATGGATGCATTATTATCATAAATACAATAGACTCATCCCTCAAAGGAAAACTATTCAAAAATCAAAATCATATTGTCAAAAATAAAAGTAAAATGATCCCTCGAAGGAAATCTACCTGTCAACATCATAGACCGATCCCTCGAAGGACGACTATCTATAAAAATAAAAAATCAAAGACAAAAGTAATATATGTAGACCATACCCTTTAAGGATGGCTACCCATGTAAAAGGCTTCTCGCATTGATCAACCTTCAAAATATCAATATGAAAAGCATCTAGGAAAGTTTACCGCATCGATCAAATTTCCCATTATAGAAAACTTCCTGCATTGATTAGTTTGCATCAGAAAAATAATGTAAATATAGGGAATTTCCCTATGAAACCATTAAAAGGATAAACTATTCTCTAGCACAACCTACATATGTTAACCCTTCTCATGTCATAAGAAATTACACTTTTCACTTTATCTCTATATCCAAGATCCTACGTGTGACTACCCATTATAAGTCATCTGTTAACATCTATTGTAAAAGGCCAAAAATGAAAGATCATTCATTTTGTTTCTTTTCATCACATATGTATCAAATATATTATAAAGAAATCAAACCAAATTTAATTCTTGACACAAACATTTGGATCAATTTAAAATAAATATAAAATACACATCATATCTAAAACATAACCATAACAGTTGTCAAATCTTCCACATTGATGTCTATTAATATCTATCATCATATAAAATATTTATGTATACCAACACAAACCTCATCACATCTCAAAATTACATTATTGTGTCTAAAACATCACATCTATTCAATCAAATCAACATTTTTCAATTGGCTACCTCTTCAAGTGCGTTGCTTCCTTGATAATTGTCAAGATCCCCATTTAGTCCTTGTAAGTCCACCTTTGTGGCAATATAATTTTTTTTTCCTTTAACTTTGTGAAACCATCATATTTTACATCATTAAGTCATATGTCTATAGGGCACTAACCCTTTAGTTACCCTATCACTTGACTTCCCAATCTCAAAATCCACCTTTGTGGCAATGTCAATTTTTGGTACTTTGACCTCGTCAAACCATCATCTTACCTCCATGAATTCATATGTATATAGGACATGAACCTTTTGGTTACCTTATAACTGGAAATTTTTTTTTTTTAAGCCCACCTTTGTGGAAATTTCCATCATTGATCCTTTTACCTTTTCAAAACATCCATTTTCATTATTAGATCATATGTTTGTAAAACCTGAACCCTTTTTGTTCCCCTATCACTTGATTTTATGACGAAACTTATATTGTATTTATACCTCATCCCGGGGAATAATTTTATCATCTCTTGTCTTTCATCTTTTAATATTTCATCCATCTATCTCTTTCAAACTCATGATCAATCCCCTTTTTAGTTTATCAATCCCTAGTTTGAGGGGGAACACCTCATCATATATTTTTTGATCATTCATCTATCACATCCCATTTTTGTCTCATGGAAAATTGTAGAAACCAAAAATTAGCACCACTAATTCCTATGTCCCCATCTGCTATACCCCCTTTATTATCATGTCTAAGCCATATAAAATTTACACCCCTCATCTTTATTAAATACATCAACATAAACATCAACATTGACATCGACATCGAAATGAACATCAACATCAACATCAACATCAAAAAAATCAACATCAACATCAACATTAACATCAACATCAACATCAACATCAACATCTACATCGACAATGGCATGGGCATGGGCATGGGCATTGGCATCAACATCGAAATCAACATCAACATCAACATCAACTTCAATGACAATGTCAACATCAACATCAACCTCAACATCAACATCAACATCAACATCTTTTTTCCTTACCCTTTTTTTAACATCGCCTACCTCATTTTTTCCCCTATGCTTCTCACCTTTGTTCATGGTTTTTATTAAGCCTTCCTGACACCAAATTCCTTAGGTTCACCTTTTCCATGTGCACTCTTCCAAACTATGTACTTTTTATCCTCTTATTCATGCCATCAAAACTCAACTTCCAATACTAGCTTACAGTTCTTGTCGCATTACTTCACCCCACATGAAAATAGATGTGTGGTCCTCTACGCATATATTTTTAAAAAAATTGTAAGTTACTACCAAGGAAAATCATGCACACAACAAAAAAATAAAGGGAAAACGTAACGAGAAAGGGAAATACAAAGAAAGAAAATGCATTAAGGGAAATTCTAGGCTAAATGGCAAGACTACCTTATTTACAAACAAAAGGAATACTTATTTATGGTATGGATTCAACCTATTCCCATTGAAATGGCCTAGTAGCCATGTTCCATCCAACGCTTGTAACTAGAAAGCACATAAATCAAGTATATATGATACAATGTATGGGCCCATCTAATGGAAAATGAATTTCCTAGGATGTCACAAAAACTTGGAATCATAAAATAGAACCATCTTCCCAACCTCAAACTTTTTGTTCTTAATGTGTCTATTATGTTATGCCTTCTACCTTTCTTTTTTTGTTTTTTGACTCCAGCGAGCAATAGTGCACCTCTCATCTAACTACATTAATTTATCAATCCTCTCCTTAAGAACTTATTCATCAGCTAATCCTCCTATGCACACTATACATAGTGATGGTAACATGAATTCAATAGATAACACCAATTCCATGCCAAACACCAATTGAAAAGCTGTGGACTTATTTAGAATTTTATAAGTAGTTTGGTATGACCATAACACAACATAAAATTTATCATCCCAATCTCTTCTTCCTAAATCATAAATTTTGTTCAGCATGTGAATCAATATCTTATTAAACACCTCAGTAGTCCCATTAGCTTGGGGGTGATAGGGGGTGGTCTTGTGATGGGTTACCATGAATTCTACTGACAAGATTCTAACTATCTCATTACAGAAATGAGTACACTTATCACTTGTTAAACTCATTTGACATCCATATCTGCTGATTATATTTTTCCACAAGAACCTAGCTACTTTTGCTATTGTGTAACCCCTTGTAGGCACTACTTATACCCACCTCATAAGATAATTGGTATATGTGATGATATAGTTCAAACCAGTCCTTCATGTGGTAGGTGAAATCAATCACCCACTTCTCAAATGGTTTTGTGCTAGATATTGGTCTCAAGGGCACCTCATCTCTTCTTATTGGTTTTCCAAAGTGATAGAAATGGTCACATGCCTTGAAAAACTCAATACAATATTGGTAGATGCTTTCTCACCAAATCCCAGCTAGAAGGATCTTGTGCGCAGTTGCATTCCTTGCATAGTTTCCTCATGAAATTCCACCATGTGATTACTCCATGATTGCAACGAGTTCATCCTCTAACACACATTGGAAAAAAAACTCATTGTGGCCTAGATTGCATAAGTCTACACCAATTATCATGTAGGGTGTAACGTGTATGGGTAATTGCTTACTTTCCAAAGTCTTCATTCCCTCTAGCGCCACACCCGTTTTGAGAAACACAACAATATATTCCAAGTCAGAGGGTACATGCCACAATCTAAAAATTTTCACATATGGCATTGTATCCTCAATGCTCTGTGTGTACCCCCTAGGTAAATCCTGGAAAAATGGTTAGGTCTTGAGTTACTCTTTCCTGGTTTCACAAAAACTGTAAACTTAAAATTTTGAACAATAGGACCCACCGACATATATGCCCTTGTAAAATGGGATTTTTTACCAAGTACTTTAGTATCATGGTGTCTGTGTAGAAAATAAAGGGTATTGCCAACAAATACTACCTGAATTTGTGCAGCATGTAGATCATTGATAATGCTTTGTGCTCGGTAGTAGTATAGCTCCATTTTGCTGGGGTTATATTTCTTATAGCAAAACACAAGGGGTGGTCAACATTTCCTTCTCTAGGTTTTACTAAGATTTCCCTAATTTCTATCCTTGAATCATCAAAATGTACATGGAATGACTTATCCCAAGAAGGAAATAAGCTTATTCTTTAATTTGTCAAATGCCATCTATTGCACCTCTCCCTAGTGAAATGGACCTTTTTTGTTTTAGTAACTCTTCTAATGGCATGTCAATCTTGGCATACCCATTAATAAATTTCTAGTAATATCCTATATTACCAAGGAATCCATGCATTGCACTTTGGTTGGAATGCTCCCCTAATCTCGCAATAATAAAAACTTTGGCAGGATCCACCAGAAAACCTTCCTTACATATGATATTCCCTAAAAGGGTTCCAAATGGAGTAGAAAAAACACATTTCTTAATGTTGAGGGATATCCTCAACTACCGACATATTTCAAACATCAGCCTCAGATTGTCACAATGGTCGATTACCAATCCATATACCATCCAATCATCAAGGTAGACCTGAAGTAAATTATGGATAAAATATTGAAGTGCTTGGACCACTATATGAAAAACATAGCATGTGTGTTCTCCATTCCAAAAGGCATGATTGTGTAGGAAAAGCTTCCCCAATCATTGATGAAAGTTGTCTTTTCTTAGTCCTCCTTTGTAATTCTAACTTTATGATACCTCAAGAATCTGTTTGTGAAAGAATAGATCTCATACTTGGTTACTCCTTCCAGGATCTCCTCGATGAAA
This sequence comes from Taxus chinensis, assembly GCA_019776745.2. NCBI lineage: Eukaryota > Viridiplantae > Streptophyta > Pinopsida > Cupressales > Taxaceae > Taxus > Taxus chinensis. The sequence goes on from CM034157.1 coordinate 374,156,552, forward strand.
GGATTTGGAAAGGGATCAGTGAAACACACTGCATTCAAATATTTGAAATAATTAAATATCCTTATCCTCCCATCCTTTTTAATACTAATGACCATTGGGCTTATTCATTGTGATTCCTCAACAAATTCAATGACATTTGAAGTGATCATCTTGTCTATCTCTTCCTTGACCTAGATGCATAGATTTGGGTTCATTCGGTAAGGTCTCTTTTGAATTAGGTGTACTCTCTCCTTTAGTTTTATCCACATATCCCATGAAGAGTGGTGAAATAACTTAAGCTCATGGTACCCATGTGGAAATAAATCTTGAAACTCACACAATAGATCAATGATCTTTGAAACCTTCTTTTCTGAATAATAGTCCCAAATAATAGCCTCCTTAGGTTCTGTTTCTAATCCAATGTTAACCTTCTTTGTTTTGATAGGTTCATGGTAGGCACACGCTTTCTCATCAACATTATTTGTTACTTTGTGTGTACTTACAATATGTTTAGCATCCAAATTTTCCACTTCTTCACCATAGATCACGTAGACCAATTTTCCTTTCTTTTTTTTCAGTGCATGAATGCTTTAGCTATATCTCCTCTGATTATTCCTCATCAAAATTGAATTATATGTCAGGTTCATCCAATAATTTCAATAATCTATCCTCCACCATGGTACTATCTTCCATCGTTAGGAGCTTAACAACCTACAACACATCATCCATTGATGGTTTGGTGCTGTGATATTCAAAATATTGAAGGAGGTTAGTCATTAACTCCTTCCAATTTCCTATCTGATGGTACATCTTTGAGTGAATGTACCATACATGTGCATAGCCTTGTAAGGTGGAGTACAACTTATGTACCCATAAAGAAGGTGGCAAGGATTTTTCTCCTTCCATCTAGGCCTTCTCACAATCTTAGACGTGAAACAAGGTGGGCTCTATCCCATGATAATATTATATGATAGTAGGTACATTACTATGGGAAAATATAACAGAGAATTTTATTCTCACCTTACGCCACTCTAGAAGGCTATTGCAATGGATTGCCACCAATGTGTTACAGTTCTGAGAAAGGTATAACTGACAATTATTTTTATTTTGATCTCACTTCTCCACTTGGTCTTCATTTATTATAGGAAAACATCAGGGTTGGATCCTCTAGAGTAACTTGGAAACTTCTTTCCTCTTATGCACTTGATTAAGCACGCCTTTTTCACTCTCATCACAGAGCCTCTTAACTTCCTCCCAACCAACTCATATGTCCCGTGCCCCCAATTATCACATGATACACTAGTTTTATCAATTATAGATTGAGTGTCTTCCCACTGAATAATGCCCTCCTTTATTGGTTGCAAACCTTTAGGGTCTCAGATAGTGTGCACATAAATTATGTCTAGGTATTCCTCCCCTAAAGGCTTAATATATCGAAGGAATGATAACTTGTTCCTCTTTTTTCTCAAAACTTATATACCCCTTATTAACATAAGTCAACATTGTTATTAAAGCACCAGGAGTGCTTAAGTAACATTGGAATTTTTTCTTCCTCAGTAAGTGTTAAGACTTTGAAGTCTCTAGTGAATTACACCCCTTGGATAGTGATAACAACATCCTTTAAAACACCAATGGGAATTTCCTTCATTTTATTGGAAATATACAAAACATTTGAAGATGGCTATAATGGGGGCCTTCCCATTTGGTTCTAAGTGTCCATGGTGAGAAAATTGACTTCTTTGCCAGTGTCAATCGGAATATTGCTTAGGATCCATCCATCAACAAATACATTCAAGGTAATCTCCTTATCATACTCGAGGCTGTGGGGAGGAAGGTTAGCATGCAAAACCTACCTCTCGCACTCTGCTCCAATGCTTTGTATCTTATTACTCAACCATTCTCCTAATAGAGGAATGATATTCTATTGGCGTAGCATCTTACACACCTCTGTGACATCATCTATATCTAACTGGGGAACCTCATCGCTTTTCTTCTACCCCAAATTCCTAGATTGCTCATTCATACATTGAATTTCCCCTTGAAGACTATAGATTACGTCCATGGTCTCTTGATATATTTATTTATGATGGGTAGGGTCCAAATACTTCCCATACACCACCTCTTATCTTGTAATGAGTAGTTTCTGCTTTGGTATTTCCCTGGCATGTGCAGCCTCAACTTGTATTGTCATAAGAACAGGTTCTAATTGTGACTCACGTGCCACCCTTGACATCCACTGCTAGTCTTATTTATTAACACTTACCATCCCAACACCTTTTTCCTTCTAGTTTTTATGGTTCATATGTTCAAATAACTATGGGCACTCCTCGTACTTGTGCTTCTTTCCACACTAAGAGTATTGTAACAGATTATGACATTCATGCTTATAGTGCTCTGTAGACCCACAATTGTAACAAGTTCCATGTAGGAACTCACTTCCTCTTCCTCCATGGTTGACATGACCTCTAAATCCTTGGTGAAATCCTCTTCTACAATCCCCTCCATCCGCACGTCATTCATAGTGATAACCAACATCCTTGGAATTGTTTGCAATGCTGGTCTAGCACACACCAATATAAATGGCATCATGTATCTGGTCAATAAATCTACAATCATTGGTATCATGAGTAGTAAAAGTACAAATATTGCAATAGAAAGACATGCTCTTATAGATCATGTGCTACAGAAGCATACACCTACTTGCATCATGATCTCTATGGAAAATCTCACAGTCTACCGTTATGGTGTGTACCGATCTCTGAGGACAATTGTCCTTTGTATACCCCTCTACCTCGTAATCAATACACCATAGGCCACTGTGAGTCTCATGCACCGAGTTTACAGATAGATTCTCTAGCTTCTTGGCCATTGCATCAATATGATATCTAAGCAAATGGGTAACACCAATATCCATGCTTCCTAAAACCTTAGCGTAGAGGGTAGCCTCCAAGGTCTCGTGTAGGTATATGAAAGTTATATGTGACAACACTCTCTTGAAAGGAATTATTAGTCCTCTAATGAACCACTCAACATGCTAAGAAGGATGAATATCATAAGACCATTTTGATAAGAGAGTCTTAAAACGTGCATCATACTCCTGCACACTCTTTTCCATGCCTTGTTGAATTTCCTTTAGTGTGCTAATGCTCTTTTGTTTGAAATCAAGAATATGAAATTCAGCTAATAAAGAGTTACAAAACACGGTATAATATGCTACTGTTTGGTGGGGATCATACTTTTGGTACCAAATATGCATGCATCCTTGTAATGTTGTTGTAAACTAACTTGCCTTCCGTTCTAGGGTAGTGATCCCCTTTAAGCATCATAGCAACTCACACTTGTGTACATGTTCTGTGACATCCTCAACACCTTTGTAATATGGTATATGTAAAGATATTTCAAAAAATACTTTCTGAGGTGGTTGAGGCCCTTGTCCTCCTGATCTAGAACCTTGATTTCCTCTGATTTTGCCTCTACCAACAAATCCAATAGATCCACTAGCTCCTATTCCTCCTGACCCACTAGATCCCCTAGATATGTCAGGTCCATCAGGTTTGATAGTTCCTATTCCACTTGGTCCACTAGATCCACCTCCCATAGTTGGTAAATGTCCTAAAATGGTCACGCCTTGTGTCCCCACTATAACACTAAACTGTGCACCAACAATATATGATATTGCACCACTACCAGATGTGGGTCCTGCACCACTTCTAGACTTGATACCCAAGATTTGTGTACTTGAAATTTGCATTAATTTTTCTCCAAACAATATACCTCCAAACACATGAAATGATTATGCATCCATAAATGTGCCAAATGAAAAGTTATACCTCCTAGGTGTGTATTGGCCACTTCCACCAATACCAACTGGGTTGGAAATACTTATCTTTGGGTTTGGAAAACTAAGTGTCAGGGGTTGGTTAGTAGGTGGATTAAGATGTAAGTTGATAGTTATCCTTTCTGCAAGTGACGAGCTCTCATCAAAAACTAAAGGGGTCTCTCTCCTGCATTTACCAAGATGGGGTAACATAGACTACTCAGGATCTACGTCCTCCATGTGAACCTTAATTCCTTCCCACAACATCTAGCTCCATAAATCCATAGGTCATGTAACTTCATTTTGTCTATATAACTCTCTCTCATGAGCTTCATTATACTTGAGTCATCTCTGTTTCGTCTCATTTTTAGCCACAAGGTATGCCATCTTCCTCCACCCTAGATTCCTTCCCCAGATCTCAGAAGAAGCTTAGTCAGCCATAGCAAATGCTTCCAAAATCAGTGTAATGATTAGGATCTTTATAGATAAAGAGATAAAATAGTAGAATGATCCTCTTGGCTCCCTCAAGAAATTAAACTCAACAATCTCTGGACAGGAATACATAGAAATTGTGTACTCAAAGATGTAACTCATCAGCACTTTACTCTAACAATGACCAAAAACATGTGTCCAAGTCATATTAGCATCATGAAACATATGATACTCATCTTGAATCCATACACGAGGTCTATAGTACGAACTCGATCTAGATGCATACGTGAAAATCCATTCATACAACTCCACTGAAAAATAAGAAAATAAGGTTCTAGATTGGCACCTTATCCACTCATCATGCGTAGTCAGGTCCTCACATTTTTCCTAAAGCACCTCTATAATGCCAATTATGGATACGTCCTTTAAATCTTTAATCTTCCTCTTGCGCGTGCCCTAGTTTCACTTAAACCCTTCTTAAACCCCTTTGTCCTATATGCTTTCCCATGAGCACCCTTCTTCTCATCGTTCCTGTGCACGTGCTCCCTTTGGTACTTATCTAATATTTTAGGGCCCAACATTCCTGAACTCCCTTTAGATTAGGAACCACCTTCAAACAAAAATATAGCCTTGGGATGCATCAGTCCCTTTTCCCTTGCATTGTTGGTTATATCGTCTATTTTCATTTTATTATCTATTATCAATTTTATTTAACATTATCAGATTAATTTCTTAAACGTGGATTGACATCCTTGAAAATAATTCCATTGAATTCTAGGGACTTTCCTTTTCTAGGAAATCCACCATATATATTTTTAATCTCATCTTGTGTAGTGTATATGATTGCATATTTCTTGGCAGGACAGGAGCTTATACCATTTTTCCATGGAGTGCAAATTTAAGCACCTCCCATCTACACTCATGGGTATCGCTAAATCCCATCATTTTGAGGTTGGTTAAATTTTACTTTCTTTCTTAGTATAGTAAGTTGAAGAGGTAGGATTTATTTCCAACAACCATACTACTTCTGATTATATTTTTGGAGATAGGGGTACCTAATGGGCCTATGAGAAAGGTTTTAATAAATCTAGTAGAAAAAAAAATCCCCACACAAAGGTTTTTTGAGTATACATGCAACAAAGATATAAAAAATACATAAAATATTAAGGTGGACAAGTGGTATAAAATAATGTGTGAAGCATTCGAGAATGAGTGGCGCATGCCGAGGGAAATACCCTCGATATTGGAAGGTATTGCAAAATTTACAATGCATCAACACTTTATTTTGGGTAGGTTTTACATGAGCAATTGGGAAGGGCCCATGGTTAAAATTCCCCTTTGATTTCATTTTCAAGTACTTATAGGCATCAATAAATAGGATAAAGGAATAACATAAGCTAATTTTTTATGTTGATAAGGTAGATATTGATTACCACAATTTGCGCACCACTTACATTTACCCCTCTAAGATAGCTTATGTGGAGGTAATGGAGTTTGAATATATGGAAATCACTCATGTAACTCTTGTGGTGGGGAAGGAAGTAACAAGAGTCTATGTATATCTAAGGCCTAGAATGAAAAGTTGAAAGTACATTGATGGATCAAACCTTAACCTCCTAAAGCTTCCCAAGGGAATAATAAATTTGGGCACAAAAAGAATGAGAGAGGAGAACCCTCCCATAGAAAAATAATAATAAAAGGAAAAAGAGGAGGAGGAGTAGGACGTGAAAGAAGAGGATGACACCATTCTAGACCATATCAATAGGAAGAATTTATGTAGGTGGCGTGCAAGAAAAATTCAAGGTGCAGGGACTTCAGAGGTGACAGAGAAGTCACCAAAAGTAACCTTAACTAAGTCAAGTCTAGAGAATAAAAATAAAAATAGGAAACAAATGGACCGTGTTATAAATAGTGAAGAAGAGAAGTATAAGGATGAGGTCATGCACAATGAAGTTCCCCCAATCATTCATAATTTAGATGTGGAAGAAGAATAGCCAAAGAATGAGACTCTCCAACATGATGAATAAATGCACGATGCACATGAGGAAGGCCCTGAAGGAGACGAAGAATATAAATAAGGGAATAATGAGGAGCATCTAATTAGATAAGGCCTAAGATCTATGGGTGGAGTTGGAAGTAGCACATAGTTAAATGTTAAGACAAAGGTTTCTAAGGAAAGGCACAACAATGTCTAAGGAATAAAGAGGATATCCTATGACCACCACTGATGAACTATATTGATGATCAATCAAAGGTGACGTGGGAAAGGTTTCAAAGAACACTATGAACCAAGGAACTATATATATGGGAGATGTTTGACCATGAGGGCAAAATATTTGTAGAAGGAAGATGATTTCATGGAGTATGCAAACTTACATGGAGGAACTTGAGTTAGAGATCAATAATGAGATATATGCCAAGTGTAAAATGTAACATTCCCATTTTAAAACTTTAGAAACAAGGGATTTTTTTTTATATCATATGTAATGTTCTATGTTCTAAATTAACAGAATTTAGAACACATTCTAATGCCAATCCATCTCATAACAAAAAATCATATGTACTTATAAATGACTTGGTGAAACACCAATCTCTCATGTTAACTCAATAATCTATATACAATGTATGTTTGGTTATTTTACCCTTTTTGGGGTCCCCAAGTGTTTTGTCTAAGAGGCCTATCTGAATATATGTTACCGATATTAATATAAAATCTTGCTTCTTAAACTAGGTGACATAAGACAACGCAACCAACAACTTTCTATACTTTGGCCAAATTTTTTAAACATGTTTATCATGTTTACTTTCCTTGATGACATACTCGTCAAATGGAATAAGTTCCTCACCACATTTTTTCTACTATCTAGAGTGGTCCTTCCTGACTTTTATCAATCCAATCTGATTCAAGGTTTCATAATAGACAAGGGAAATAATATGCACTAGTTTTGAAGACTACTCATGGTGACTCAGGGTAAATAGACATACTCAATCGACTTACATCGATTGGGTGTGTCTAGTTATCCTAAGTCATCATGAGTTGACCTTGACACTATATCATGTTCCTATCCCTATATAGGATAGACCAGTAATCAAGTATTGATTTTATATCAATCAAGTTAAACAACTAAGTGGGGTGTTGAGACATATCAGTTAGAGAGAAATAAAAATATATATACATCAAGTAGATCTAATTTCCCAAACCTCAATACTAGAAACAACACATTAAGAGTAATGTTATCCATATTTCCCCCAGGTAAAATTGGTTAGCCATGACCCTACACAGAAGAAACTAGAGAAATCATGTTCAAATCCTATAATCAGGTAATAAAGGAACTCTATAATGGAGTGGCAGGGCTTGCGAAAGATCAAATGACCCCGTGCAAGAAGAAATTCAATAAATGGCTCCTTCAAATGAACACATGCTTTAAATCCAATGAGAGGTTGCAGGTGGGCTCTGAAATAGAATAACAGGGTTAGGGAGGGAGGCCGACCAGTGTCAAAGGAACCAAAGGATCAAAGGAAAAGAAACAACAAAGTTTCGAAGTCTTTAGGCTCTATAAATGACTCAGAACGAGCCCCAAAATCGACTAAGTATGGAGGAGACATCAGAAGCTAAAAAGTGTCTAAATGGAACACCTATAAAATTTAAATCCAAAGGGGCAAGATCAAATAAGTGCCAAGCCTCCATGGATACAGAGCCCCAAAATTTTCACCGGCCGTTGAAAAGTCTTTGACTCAGTGGAAGGTGCCAAGTGTCAGCTTGGCATAATTCCAAGATGGGAGTCCTAGGCGGAGAATCAAACTTGCACCAACCCTCCATGTAGCCAATGGTCAATAGAGGTAAAAAAGGAGAGTGGGCCCAAAATGACTAAGTATAGAGTGCAAGCAGAAGGTGCCATGTGTCTTAACAACTCTCCTTGAAAGTGTCAACTTTAGTAATCCTGAGTCTCTTTTGAGAAAATAAGCGTGGTTATTCCATGTGTCCTAGATCCCTAAACAAGGGATCATTCCATCAAGGTTAAGAATAGTCAAATTAGAAGTCCTTTATGGTAGGATATGTACATATCAAGTTTTATCATGACACTATTTCAAGAGTAAAATTTGGGTTGGGTCTCCAAACAAGCGCCGAGCCTCCACGTGTCCAGGGTCAGACTTTTGGCCCCGCCAAACAAAAGACTTAGGAAAAATACAAGAGAAGCCCGAGGAGCTTGTGGAAGCCGCCACATGTCAATTTAGTGCTATTTCAGAAGAAAAAGGTAGGGGCTAAATCTCCAAGGTAATGACGCCGCCATATGGATCGTAATAAAGATAAAATTTTTAGTAAAACATAGATGTAACTTCCTATATGTCTTTCTCCATTTCATCTTTTACGGAAATTCATCTGTACAAAATTGTTAGCACGGAGTCAGTTCATTTGGAACTGAGCTGATAAGCACTATAGCATTAAAAAGTTATGTTTTTTAAACTAACTGTTTCATGGGTAAAAACCCTGTTGATGAAAATAGTTATTGAAAACATAAGCCAATAATGCAGAAAAGGCTTTGCCCCTAAATCTTACAACCAAATAGAGACTGGTTTGAAAAAATACTTTTCCAATGTGTAAGCAAGGTATAATACAACCAACATAGGAGAACCAGAATTAAAGATCTATGGTTGGAAACGTTTGTAGTAAAAAAGTAAGGCATTTAATCAGAAAGGACAACCCTAGTTCATATTCCATCATAAGATTTAATTATTCTAACACTGGTGGGAAGTAAAATTCAATTTTTTCCTAAATAAAGGAAATACTATTATTTTTCCTATGTATTCTACCTTAGAAGGGCAATATTCAAATGCCTACAAGATCATTCCTTTCATCTAGTACTACCCCCCTTTCTCTTTTTCAAGAAGTAATCTCCAATTTAGAATACAATCAATATCCTACCCATGGCAAAACAAATAATGATATTTTGATTTTGTTATTTGACTCCATTCCAGAGAACATAAAGTATCAATACATACGATTAGAATCAACACAAATATCTCATTGAAGATCCATCATAAATCCATCTGAGAAGGTTCATTTTAAGTCTCTTCAACTCATGATCACAGGAAAATAATACTTTGCATACAGTCCTGATTAAGATTGTATGTTCTTGGAGCTATTCCCTAGTAAATGAAAAAGCTAATCAATTATAAAACTATCTCATGAGTCAGTGGTCATACTTGTCCACACTCTCCCAATGCTTACCTATCAAAAATCTATAAGGAATATAAAACAGGCATAGGTATGTGATTCAACCACTTCTAAGTTTCACAAGACTAATCAACCACTTCATAACAAATATCGGCTCCTTAGTAAACAATTAGCATATAGACTCCTTCAATGGTTAGATTAGGATATGACAAACTTTGAATGTCCTTCAAAGTGGAAAGCTGAACAAGCTCAGAGCTGAAATATCTACAATTAGGAGGTAGGATTAAGGACAATTTTCTAGAGCTACAGAATGAAGTATATACAAGTAACATCTTGATGAGATGAAGTCTCATTTATACCACCACATTCAAATTAAGGATGAGCCACAATTCACCAATCAAGGAATAAAAAAGAATGGTACAGATTATGCACTTTTCGAGTAACATTAGTAAGCAGTAAAATGATAGGAAACTCTTCCTTATAAAGTCCCAAAAGAAATAAATGTTACAAGCACTATAAGGAGAGAAAGATCATTCCAACCACTTAGCCCATTCGACAATGAATATTCAACATTCCAATGAATTCAGAGATTGAAAACCAAAAGGATACAAACTACCTGCTACGGTCATCCTTTTGAAAATCCTATAATGGGTCCTAAAGAATATGAATCAATACTTAATCAGAAAAGAAGGAACTTTCACATTAATTTCTTGTACACTTTCAATAAAATAAACAAATACTTAATACGAATACCCAATAAGAGTTTTCCAAATCTGAATACATAGATGGGCATTCTTTGCAAGAAAAAAATATGCGGTCATGAAACAAGTTGAGAAGAACAATGGTCTCCAATTCCATTACTCAAGAAAACAACCCAAAACACCTAATCATCAAAGTTAACCTGAACAATGTTGTAATGCCAAAAACAGAGGTTCCTTCAAGCTAGTCTTCAATCGACAATAACAATGAGAACAAACAGTTAAGAGATAATCCTCATATTTCCATGACAACTACTGTTAAAGTATATTAAAAAACCTTACAAAAGCTTTCAGTCACTAGCCAAAAAAACATATCTATTTGTTTTAAGTAGCAAGAAGGTCAACCCAATTTATAGACAAGCTAGCATTATCAGTCACAGATTGAACACAAGTATGATTCTATATTTCATTTCTCAAAGAATGAAGAATCAGTTTAATGCATTCTAAAGAAACAAAAACAAACACCATTGAAGAAAGAATAACATCATTAAAAAAACCTAGAAGATTTCACAAAGAACAAAGTTGTTTTTAATGAAGCATTTAAGTTAAAGCAAAAGACTTAATGGATAGGGCCTATCATGCATGATAGAGCTCATGTCTTCACTTTCTCACTGTAAAATATTCAATCAGAGCTTCAACTTATTCCTTTCTATGAAATGCCAAAAAAACTCCTCAAAACCTTCTCTACTTCCTCTTATAACTTCACAGTGATATTTTCATCATTCCAAAATGCCATGTAAGGAAAAAAATTCATGCAAGGATTTGAACAAAGGTTTCGAAGAGAAAATCACACATGTAGAGCTAAATATCAAAAAAACCAAATGACCGAAACAAAACCAAAACCATTCTTCTTTCTAACTTCCCTTCTTCCTATGTGGTTTCTTGACCATTTCCAAAAATATTAAATTCTGAACAGGATCGACAGTCCTTTTCCTTCTCCCTCCACTGCCAACTTGTGTTTGGCTATAACTAAATTTAAAATTGCATGCAACTAACACTTTGGTAGAAGTACCAATTAGACTAAATATTAATTTTTTATGAATTCACAAAATTTGACAACATCAAAGAGATAAGACCACATTAATCCCTCATTAATACATTGAGGTTGGTTCTACCGACCTTCCCCTTTTTCATGTCATCCCCTTCTCCTTAGGTTAGTCCATGTCATTAGGTTAGGTTTATAACCTTAGTTTAGGAACTGAATTAGGTCCTTAGGTTTAAGTCTAAGGTTTTAGTCTTACGATTTCCTTTAATCATTAACATCACCATATTAATAAAAGAACATAGTAACTTAGGATAGGTTACAACCTTAGGATATGATTACAATCTAAGGAACATAGTTTAATTAGGTACATTTAGCAATAACTAATACTTGCATCATACAACTTACCAAAGAAGAATAAAAAAATCATCATAGATTACTTACGAAGCAGGGAGCATCAGAGATCACTCGTGACTTCAAAAAAATTAGAGTTCAGAGATCCTAAAACCTATCTAGCTTGGTCATGATGACCACAAGGTTATGAATTAAAAGCATGCTTTTTATCAATGAAATTGATCCAAGGTGTATTACTGCTTTGCATATGATATTATGAATACTGAAGTGCAAGTTCAAGTGCAACAAAACTATGAACATAGTTTAAATTGAATTAATTTCTTATTTTCCAAAGTAGTGAATTATTCAACATAAGAAGAGATGAATTATCTTCATTTTCAATTCAGCATAAACATGGTAGAATGGTATCTATTCCACTAGACAACCTATTACCCATAGTAAACATGATCTCTTGATTCACAGGAGTACACCGTATTTAACAAGAATCATATGTCAACGTTTGTAACTCCAAAACTATAAGTCATAATAGATATCAACCATGTTAGAGGTGTTACATACCTCCCTCCTAAAAAGCATCATCATCCCGATGATTAACTTAGTACACTTTCTTAAACAAGAAAAATAATAATAATTATAGTTCTTCCATCCATAAGTTCACAAACAAGAACCAGATTTGAGAATTTCAAATTTTCACAATTTATTAACATTAAAATAGTTGTTTCAGTACTAATAAATATAGTACCTTCCCAAAATTGGTAGAATTATTGATAGTTTAAAAAACAAGGTCTTAAACTATTATCAATTATCAAAACTAATTCTGTTCAAATAAATGAGGAAAAGTAATTTTCATGTCCTCAAGGTTTTCCCATGTTACACTTTCTCTTCATTAAACTAGTCCCACTAAAATTTGCATTGACTAATTTCATGATTTCAAAAGTGCAATTGGAAAGTTTTCTAAAAATCCTATGGGTTCAATCATGATTATTCCTGAATCTTAGACCTGCAAGGAATCCCAATTTAACACATGTGATAAATTTGAAACATATTTCTTAAGAAAATAAATATGGAAATTGTCATGCATTTATGACAAAGTAGGGGGTAATGCTAAATGGTAAGCTACAAGATTGATTACTTCAACAATATTGAAAGGCCCCACATAACAAGGTGATAATTTGGCTACCTTGCAAAAGGTTATAGAACTCTTTTTAAACTTAACCCGTAAAAAGACCTTTTCACCAAGTTTAAATTTCTTATCAACCCTTTTCAAGATCTACATAAATTTTCTACCAATCTGCTGCTTCTTTTAAATGTTCACGAATAATTTTAACTTTGCTGTTCCATTTCAGTAAGGATTTTAGGTCCAATTACCTCTTTGTCTTCAATGCTATCCCAACTAAATGGGGTTCTCCATTTCCTTCTGTATAATGCTTTGAAGGGTGCCATTTTCAAAGTGGCATGATATGTATTATTGTAAGAAAATTCAACTAAAGGAATGCAGTCTTCCCATTTTTTTCTGCTGATCCATGCAGTAAATTCGTAACATATCTTCCAAAACTTGATTAAATATTTCAATTTGACCATCTTTTTTTGGATGGTATGCACAACTAAAATTTCAGTTTTGTTCCTAAGGTTGCATTTAGCGTTGTCCAAAATCGAGATCTCATTCTAGGGTCTCTGATCAAATATAATCAATTCAAGTTCTCCATATTATCTGAAAATTTCATGCACAAATATTTTTTGCTAAAACAAGTGAATCATCCTTAATATTACCAACAATAAAATCTGCTACTTTTGTTCAGTTTATCAACAAAAACTACAATAACATCATGTTTATTTTGTGACATAGGCAACCCCTAAACAAAATCCATTCTAATTACTTGCCACTTATATTGTGGTATGCTATGAGGATACAATAAACTAGTTGGGTGCATATGTTCAGCCTTAACATGCTGACATTCCAAGCAACGTGTCACAAAATCAGTTATGTTTTTCTTCATCCATTTCCAAAAATATTGTTTTTTTACATCAGCAAACATTTTTTGTAATACTGAGATGTCCCGAGTAAGGTGAATTATGAAATTCCTCCATTAAATTTTTCCTTAACTCATTTTCTAAAGGTACATACACCTGCTTATCATATCTCAAAATTCCTTCATTATTGAAAGTGAAAACCTTTATATATTATGTCATTTGAATCTATAGTAAGTGTTGTTTTTACCTACTAAAAGTAAGAATCAGATTCCATGATACTTTTTACCTCATCCTTAAACTAAGTTCTCAATGTTACAAGTGTAAAAATATGTTTCCTACGACTTAGTGAATCTACCAATCTATTTTATTTTCCTTTTATGTAACTTATGTCAAAATCATATTGAGATAAAAAATCTAACCATCTTTATTGTCTTACATTCAGATTTGGATGAGTAAAAATATACTTCAGCCTAAGATGATAAATCTTTAATTAAAAAGGTCTTTCTAAAAGATAATGTCTCCATACTTGAAGTACATGAACTATGGTAGCAAGCTCTAGGTCATGAGGAGCATAATTCAACTCATGTAACTTGATTTTTCTGCTCTCATATGCTATAACATGTTCATTTTGTATAAGAATACCTCCGAGTTCCTTCTCCGGAAGCATCTGTAACTACCGTAAAGTTTCCATTTGGATCAGCTACAACCAAAATAGGTGTAGATGTTAATTGATCCTTAAGATTTTTAAATGTTGATTCACATTTATCACTCCACATAAATTTCTTATCTTTCTTTTGTAATGAATTTATCAGTGCAATGAATTTTTAAAAGTCCTTAACAAATTTTCTATAGTAACCAGCAAGCCCCATGTAACTTCTAACTTCATGTACATTCTTAGGTGCAAGGCCACTCAGTTATGGATAATAATATTTGATGGATCATACTACTATTCCATCTTTACTTATAACATGTACTAAATAGTGCACTTTTGTCTCATAGAAAGAACATTTGGACAACTTATCATACAATCTTCTTTTCCTTAAGATTTCAAGTACTATTTTCAAATTCTCATGATGCTCATCAATGCTTTTAGAATAGATAAGAATATTATCCAAGAATACAAGTACAAACTTGTCCAGGTATTCTTGAAATATATTATTCATTAAATTCATAAACGTTGTAGGTGTATTTGTCAAACCAAAAGGTAAAATTGTAAATTCATAATGTCCATACCTTATCTTAAAGGTTGTTTTATGAATATCTTCATCTTTAATTCTTAACTGGTGATACTCAGAAAAAAGATCTATCTTAGAATATACTAATCCACAACAAATATGATCAAACAGATCATCAATTCTAGGAAGTGGATATCTATTTTCTATTGTTTCTTTTTTTAACATCCTATAATCAATACACATACTAAGTGTTTCATCTTTCTTTTTCACAAAAATTACCGGTGCTCCCCAAGGTGAGACACTTGGTCTTATCAAACCCTTAGAAAAGTGTTCTTGTAACTACACCTTAAGCTCTACTAGTTCAATGGTAGTCATTCAATACGAGTGCCTTGGAAATAGGCTCATGTTCCTAGTTTGATTTCAATCATGAAATCAAACTCTAGTTTGGGCAGAAGACCGGGTAGTTCTTTCAGAAACACATCATTTGAAATCTCTTAATACCAGGATATTTTTTCCAAGAAATCACTATCCCCTTCAGTTGTTTCAGAAATTTTTACTACATACAAGGTAAAGCCTTTGTTTTTTTCCTTTTTAAGTTGCATAGCTGACAATTTCCTAACTAAAATTTCTCATTTTACCCCTTGGATGTCTTTTATTTTCTACAAATCATCAAGACAACTAATATGTTTTTTAAAAAAATCAACTTTGGATTTATGTTCAACAAGCCATTTAACACCCATTAAAACATCATAAGACCCCAAAGGAGCAACATAAAGATCAAATTCAGTGGAAAAACTAGGCAAATCTAGGACTGCTCCAAAAAGACAGTTACGAACTGTGTGGACACCATTATTTCCATAATATACAGTCTAAGATTTTTTCATTTTTCCATCTTTTCTTTTTAGTTTTACATCTAATTTACTAGAAATAAAGCATTCAGTAGCTCCAGTATCAAAAATTATAGTAACAGGCATACCAAATAATTTACCTTGGCACTTCTATAGGTGTAACTTGTCTTTTAGCTTGTTTATCAGCTATTACAACATGTATCTTATGTTGTTGATTGTTATCATCTTTCCTTAGAGGGCACTGATTTACATAATTATCCTTACCATAGTTTGTAACAACCCCCTAAAGGTCCTATTTTAGGTTTAAATTTATTTCCAGCATTGAAATTTTTGTTTTGTCCTCCATAGGACTTCTGTCCATTATTATTGTTCTTAATGAAGTTTCTTTGAACATTCGCAACAGGTTTATTTGCTACTATTTTCTTATTGTTATCAGCAAAAAAATTGTTCTTAGTACCAAACTTCTTCCATGCCCCCTTTTTGGGTGCAAGAGATGAAGAAGAATTAGGAATTTTCTTTCTATTCTCTTCCTTATGGGCAGAAATTGCTTTTAATTTATGTTCCTTCCAAATGGATTTTTTCTACAACCCCTTCCATGTTGGTTAGGTTGTGAACATCTACTTCACCCCCTATAATAGGGTTTAATCTAGTAATAAATTTTTGTATTATGAACTTCTCACTCAGTTTGATACATAAGGTATGTACTTAATAATTTTAGTGAACCTCTCCAAGTACTCTGTTACAGCTACCATAAGCCAGTTCATTTGAACTGAGCATGATAGAGCACCAATTTCTTAAGTAAAATAGATGTAATTTTCTTTATGTATTTCATAAAAAGAACCCTGTTATTTATGAAATAGTTATGAAAATAGAAAGTCTTTTCCCTGAAAAGATTGTTAGCAAAAATGAGAGATCATTTTAAATTTGATACTGAGCATGATAAGCACTATAACCTTAATCGACATTGTGAATCCCTAACTCTACATCATACAAACTCTTTTTATCATAATAGAAATCAAAACAACAAAATTAAAGACAAGGAGAAATTCATACTGCATCCTAAGCTTTACCCTATCATTCACGTTTCAAAAATAAGTATCATCAACTCAACCTAGTTCTCACTTTTCAAGAAAGTATTACTAAAGTTGTACAAAAATCTACCCTTTATGAATAAGTTTATTGTTTTTTTTTTATTTCAAGTTAACATCATGAATCGATACATAAAGGAATAAACAGAGACAAATCATAATTATATTCCATCTAAAAATCATTACTATCTCAGAGCTCAACAAAAGTGTCTAAGAATTACATTGAACACAGAATAAGTCTCCATGTACAAAAAGTAATGAAAACTTAGTCAATTAGAAACAACCAACTAGTTAACTCACGGTAAGAAATACTTCTCTAAATACTGGAGTGAGTTCATTTCAAGTTCAACTCAAAGAACCATAGTCATAACTAACACTCACGGTCCTAACATATGCAATTTTATAGTAATCATAAACCAAATGAAGAAGAATGAAGCTACCATTCAGAGCCACACATAAGTTTTCAACCAACCACTACCAAATCTAGAACAGGGAGCAATAATGGTTAAAGTCCAGAACTAATCCTATAACAATACTCAATCAGCCTTATCTGGAAATATTAGATATCAGACCTAATTTGCTTCAAGTGATTAACAAAGAGTGAATGAATGAATAATAATTCCAGAATTGAAAAAATAAACTATGCAACCATTCAAGGAACGTCTTCCAGAGACTCTTCAAACAACAATAGTCCCAAATACATCAAAGTTTAACTTAAAAATTCTAAAGGAACCAGATATATTGCAGTTACAAACCAAAAAGAATTCAGATATACATGAAGATAGATCCAGGTTCCCAAAACATATCAATACTAGAAACAACTCATCAAGAGTAACAGTAAATTAAAAAAACCCTAAAAAAATTTTGATAAGACATTAAAGCACAATAAGGAGGAAACCCAGATACCATTTATTCCAGAATCTGGGTAATCCATTAACATGAAAACCTGGTCAAATTCAAAACTGAAAGCAAGAATCCCTCTAGAACAATCTACAAATAGTTATTCCTCCTACGCAAGACATTTTCCATCATAGCTCAACACTTAAACAAATAATAGCTCAAGACTTGGAGAACTTTATCACAACTCGAAGTTAGGTGATAGAACAGAAAACCAGAACAAGTTCAAAACTAGAGACTCAAAATAGACAATATCAATCAACCATAAGAGGCAGATAGATCATTCCAAACTCCGATCAACTAAGGGTTGATAAATAACACTTTAGGAAACCTTTCTTATAAATCATGAAGGTCTGTTAGAGAGAACATATCATAAATCCCAAGGTGGGTTAACAAATAAATAAATTGCAACCGTAAAAGCAACCGAACAATATTTTAAACATTATCAGACATATTCCCTATTCAACAGTTCATCGACAACAATCATCTAAGAAAAATCTCCAAAAAGCCCAAAGATGGGTTATACTATCTATCTCAAAAATTTTTTTACTCCTAACCGGTTGGTAATAAAAGAAATAATCAAGGATAGTACACAACAGAATGGTATGTCAATAAACCAAATGGGTTCGATAAATATCTTCCATGCATACAATTTCAATGAATGAGAATAAGATGATTCCATACGTTTGAGCTCCATATAGGAGTATTTATATACTCCAAACTCGAATGGTAACAGCAGAAACTAATCTTAATAGAAGTAAAGTTATAGTCACGAAACCAATTTGAACCAACATTATTGGGTTTTCAAATCCATTATCAAAAAGGAAGTTGACCCAAACACAGAACAACCATATTATCTTGTTAAGTAACGATGTATTAATACCAAAATGAATTTCCTACAAGTTAGTATTCCACCGAAAACAATAATGAGAGCATTTGAAATCAAGAGTCTACATATGATTTCCAATCAAAAACCATACTATTGTTAAAGTATATCACAATCCAGTATAGCATAAGGTTTTTTAACAAAAGAGACATACACAAGATCCATTATCACTAGCCAAGGAAGGTTCAGAGAAAATAAGCTAGTTAACACAGCTAAGTAATTTAAAGAATGACAACATTTCTAGATTTCAGTTCTCACAATACACAAAATCATAATGCATCCGAAGAACAAAATGAAAACACCATTGAAGCCAAGGTATCAAGAAACACAAAACTCAGAACCAGAAGGGTTTCAAAAAGAGCAGAGTTGTTTTTAGTAAAGCATTTAAATAAAAGTAGAAGACTTAATGGATAGGGCCTATCATGCCTGATAGAGCTCTCTGCCTTTATTTTTTGTACTAAAATCTTCAAGTAGAGCTTTGATAGCTAATTCCTTTCCATGAAAACTGCCAACAAAACTCCTTAGAACCTTCTTCACCTTCCTCTTATAGCTTCACAGTATATTTTCATCACAAATCACCACCATTCAAGGAAAAACAAAAATGTTCAAAGGATTAACCACTGTAGTGTTCAAAGAGAAAATCCACATGCAGAGCTTAAGCTCACAAAAACCATTCTTATTCCCAACTTCCCTTCTTCCTAGGTAGTTTCTTCAGCATTTCCAAAAATATTAAATGCCAAATAGGACTGACAATCCTTCTCCTTCTCCTACCACTACCAACTTATATTTAGGACCATGACCAAATTTAAATTTCCATGCATCAAAAACTTTAGTAAGAGATGTCCAACTAGAACACACTCTGATAAACCTTCATGCACTCACCAAATTTGGCTTAAACAATGGGAGTTTTAATGACCCATAAATCCTCATAAATACATTAAGGTTAGTGCCACCAACCTTCTTTTGCATGTCATCCCATCCGTCCCCTTTTAGGTTATCCCAAACTTTAGGTTAGGTTCATAACATTATTTTAGGAACTAACTTAGGTCCTTAGGTTTAAGTCTAAGGTTTTAGTCTTAGGCTTTTAATTTATTATTAACATTCCACATTAATAAAAGAACTTAGTAACTTAGGATAGATTTCAACTTAGGATAGGATTACCATTTTAGGAACATAGATTAATTAGGTTCCTATAGCTATAGTAAAAAAATTCATCATACATCTTACCAAGAGAAGAATCAAGAATGATCATTTAAAGATCACTTACGAAGAAGGGAGGAGCAGAGATCACCCAAGACTCCAAGATAGCCAGAGTTCAGAGATGCCATGATCTATCCATCTTAGTCAAGATGACCAAAGTTTTATAAAATTAAAATCATTCCTTGGATCACTGAAATTGATCCAAGGTATAGCTATCCTGCAGTCAGATGGTTATGAAAACTGTAAACACAAGTTCGAGTGAAACAAAATTTATGAACTAGTTTAAACTGAATCATTTTCTTATTTCCACATGTAGTGCATTATTCAACATAAGAAGAAATGAATTAATTCAGTTTTAACTAAGCATAAACATGGTAGAATGGTATCCATTCCAGTAGATAACATATTATCTACAAAGAAAACATGATTTCTTAATTCACAAGAGTACACCGTTTTCAACAAGAATCATATATCAATGTTTGCAACTCTAAAAATATAAGTCATCATAGATATCAACCATGCTAGAGGTGTTACAAAACTGAAGAAGGAACCAAGTACATTCCTCAAAAAAATCAACCCCACAAAGCTAACAAATGAACAGGCCAAAAATTCTTTGAACAAAATGGCATCCAAATTTTTACACCATAGTTTAGAGAAGGGGCCCTAATAAGAGTTTTGCTAGAGGATGAGAAGTATAAGTAGGAGGAGTTCTAGTGCCTCACGAAGGAATTAAAAGAAGCAAATAAACATACAAATTATTCCTATTAAAGGGATGAATAGTTCATTAATTCCATCACAATTTCATGCCTTGATTTGGTAGATAAATCCCATGATGAGTACCCATATTAAACCTGTTGGTACCAAATCAGTTTTCCCTTCAAAGAAAAAAAACATCAACAGGTTGAGAATGATGCTTAGAGATAGATAGATCATAATTTGAATCATTTTGTATCTGAGGAAGGGTCTAACTGACTCTTTTCCACTTGAGATTGGAGAAGTTGGATAACACTGTGCTAAGGATTTGACCTACCCTTCAACTTTAGGTTCTGCCTTCAGCCAGGGTGAGAGGACCCATTTTGTAACCTGTATTTGAAAGGGAAATGAATGGATCAACAATATTTGACTCTCCTTTATAGGACATTGGAAAAAAAACCTTGAGAAGACAGTCAATACAACATAATCTAACTCTCACAATTTGTCACCCTAGAAAATGTGGATGTCTCCTAAACAAGGCTAAAGTTACTAAAGACAACAATAAAACCAACTTGCTCTTGCACATTTTGGGTAAATTATGGGTAAATTCAACAAATATCCTTAGCATTTATGGATAAGCAGTGCAAGAAGGGATGGTTCTTGTAGGATTTATCACTTTTGGATGTATTTTGTTTGGGAATTAAATATGATAAAGCTGATTATACCAAATTTTGGAGAACTTTTAACAAATGTTGGAAGATTTTCCTAATGAGAGGATAAACACACTTCAAACAACTAACACTGAACCTTTAACCAAAAAGATGTGTACTAATGGAATCCCAAGAATACATGGTTTCATACAATCTCTGAGAATTTAAACATAAAATATCATGCCAAAAACTCAATGAAACATCAAGGATCCTCGATCTATCACACCTAAAATACACTCATAGACTGACAAACAACCTACATCAATAAAATGTAATAAAAGTGAATTTAAAACTATTTACTGTATAATAAAATGACAGATCTTCTCACAACACAATTACAATTACCAGAATACTACCATAAGGATTAGATAGTTTATGATTCAGAGGAATCAATAACATAATATTGTAATAGGAACATGGATAGCTACTTGAAACATCTAAACTTGAAAGCAGACACAAACAATGCTAATGATCAAACATAATTAACTCAATACTTATCAAATTTATCAGCAAGTGAAATTTTCATTTGCAGTCTCAATGCTTGTTAATGGTTGTACACTTGCAACCATCTTGACATGATTCGATGTAAAAGCTAAAAAAATTAACAGGTATCTCGGACAAGTTTAGAAAATGATTTCTCTCAGTTTACGCCTTTCTCTTCTAAAACTTCATAATTTGTTTTTAAACCCCAATGTGAGAATATTCTCATTGCATTTATACAATTTCACTCACTCACTCATTCTTAATTTTCCTCCCAAAAGAATGAATTTCTAATAGAATATTCTTCATAGCATATAGCTTAGTTTATTGTTATTCTCTTACAAATATCTCATCTATTGTTTCTAGGTGGAAAATTTATGAGCTAATCATACTTTTTACCCCCTCACACATTACTAGGTTACCCTATTATGCCCTTTTGACACCTATTTAATCATTTCTTTCCTTTTGGCATGCAAGAAGTCCCTTGTTAATAATTCCCAGGTGGTTCCATATGCCATGATGTGACATGTAATAATTTTAATATTCTAAAAATATACCTCAACAAATACATACTTGTGTTTGTGCCCTCCAAAATTGAATTTCCTTGAGTAGATTATATTACGTCAATTAAAACACCTCTTACTGCATAATGCCAATCTTTCTCAAATTTATTCCTTTTATGGGAGATGATAACAAATATTCTTACATTTGATAGAAATGATTTTACTCGACTCAACCTGTCTATGCCATCCTCATTATAAATTCACTTCTACTTTCTCACCAACATGCATCACTTTTCAAATTTTGAAAGTGAAGAAATTATTGCAGAGCCCTTACTAGCACAATAAAAAATATGATTATAGAAAATAGTTTGAAGGAGATTTATTGATAATACTTAAACCAAATATTTTACTTACATGGTCCATATAAATCCTTTCTCTGGGATTTATTTTATATTATAGACCCAGGGGATACTAAAGTTCCCCTAACATTTCAGAAAGTTTAGCTTACACTCCTGCTAAGATTGATCAAGATCAATCCTATCTTTTTGGCCTTCTAAACTATGTACTACCATATTTTCTAGTGGGAACATAAAAAATTTCTAGAAGATTTGAAGAAATTATGAATCCCAAGGAGGTGTATTATGATAGATCGGTGGCGTATAAGTGTCCCTTCTTATGTGATGATGAATTCATGCTGATGGAGATTCCCAAAGAATCCTACATGCTCCATGACAAGTCCTACGTTGATACTGTGCCTTCCATGTCTCATAAAATGGATGAACTAGAGAAGAGAATAATTTATTTAGAAAAAGGGTAGGAAAGTTCATTTCCACCCCTATCATCCACCACACCAGCATCAACACAAAGTCCATCCTTAAGAAGGAAGAGGGGGGAATCCAAATCCCATATCCCAATTATTATCTTGGAAAAAGAGGAAGAAAGTTTTCCATCTCCACGTCACTCCAAAGAATCATAATTTTTCACCAGGGAGGGTAAGGGTAAGTCTACCCTTCATTATTCCATTATAGTGCACCAGGATTCTTTGATGAAGCATACACTATCAGGACCTCAGTTTGTTCCTCTACCAAGATAGTTCCCACCTTTCACAAGGAGTCTCAGGGGTGCATCCAATTCTAAATCTCTTTCTCTATTAGGTCTGAGGGACATAGTACTTTCTCTTCCAGCTACTCCAGATGTTCCCCTTTAGTCTACTCCTGATAATTCTACTCCTCACAAGGGGAAAGTGAAAATGGTGTTTTTTAGGAGTGGTTCAAATCTTCTGGATTGAGTATCTTATCATAAGGAGAAGATAAATCTAGGGAATATCATGGATGGTATCAGAATGACCCGTGAGTCATTGATGGATATGTGGATGTCCTAAAATTAGGTGGGGTTAGTTGTGTTTATTCAGACAGCCTAGGGTTCAAATAAATTCACATCAAGGAAGAACATGCTATTGAAAAATATTCCTCCACTGGCAGGAGATATCAAGGTGGAATCAGAAACCAACTGAGTGTTGTTGGGCCTCAAAATATCAGCTAAGTACCAGAAGGCACATGAATGTGTAGGACTAGTAAGAATAACAGTGCATAGGGAGAAATGCGTAGAGCAAGGGTTTAAGAAGGGTTTAGGAGAAACCAGGTCATGCGCACAAGACAATACGCATGATCTAAGGAATTAGCCATATTTGGCATTCTGGAGGAACTTGAGGTAAAATTTGACCTGACTAGGCATGCCAAGTGGATAAGGTGTCATTCCAGAGACTTGGTGGTTAAGAAAAGGATATTTCACATAGGGAATATTCCTAGGAAGAAATCATTACAAAAGATGAAGAGCTTGGAATAGGATAAAAATTCACCAATGAAGGACCAAATGGACACTTGGCATGTGATCTACTCCTGAAAAAAGGCATTTCGGTGGGTATTGGACCTATAAGAAGATACTCTCAAGTAGAAGAAAGAAAGGAAGACATATAACATGGGGAAGGAAAAACTCTGTAAAAAATATTAAGGGGCCCTAGGGTTGGGGTTTCTCCATTAGGGAGTTGAAAGAATGCCGTCATGTCTAAGGTATGGGTCTATAAAAATCTTGTAATAAGGGGGGGCATAGCTAGGTATCCTGATATATGAGTTAGATCTATGTTTTAACATACACTATATGGGTCAGATCCCTGACATTAAATGTGTTTGACTTGGCATGGTTTTTTAAACGTAATGTCTTTACTTAGCACTCTTGATCAATATATATATATATATATATATATATATATATATATATATATATATATATATATTTATTTTGAATATCTTGTTCATGGGTGTAAACCCTAGTGTCATTTTTTCATATTATAAATCAGATCTATTCTTCATAATCCATGTTGTGTTGTTTCTCTTGTTTTCATGCATGGGTATAAGGATATGGTAACTCATATTGTGCTTTTACATGAATATCCACTTTTCTACATTTAATCCTCTAATAATGGAAATATCTTCTTATAATTCTCACATAAAGGAAGGGCTCGACACCCACGCATGCCTCAGGTGAATGCCTAGCTCCCACTAGGTGCTAGACCGACGCACATGGGATTAGAAGGTTTTACTAAGGGTACATGAGAAATGACTATATCTTGGTTATGTTTTTGGGACCTCTTTTTGAATTTGTTGTGAGAATGATGTGTGATGACAGAGGGCTTAACCTTGGATAGTGTCGAAGAATGGTTTAAGAGCATGGAGGATGAGTTTTCTTAGAAATTTAGTACTGAGCCTGATTTTAATGCACTTAGATGAATAAAAGAGCACCTATATCATAAGCTGTATTAGACCTTATTTTATTTCTTTCCAATGGAGTTGTATGAATGGATTTTAGCTTATGCATCTAGATCAAGCTGATATTATAGATCTTGCATGTGGACCCAAGATGAATATCAGAGGCTATAAGATCTTGATCTAACTTGGACACTTGTTGTTGATCATTGGTGGAGAAGAGTGCTGACAATTTATACCCTGTTATATGTTATTTGTATGTATTCTTGTCCAGAGGTTGCTGAGTTTGAGTTCTTAAGGGAGCCTATAGGATCATTTTTATGTGTTATTCCTTTAGCCATAAAGATCCTGATGATTACACTAAGCCTGGAAGCATTTCCTATGGATGGATAAAGCTCTTCTAAGTGTTGGGTGAGGAAGCTAGGGTGGAGGAAGATGGTGGAAATTGTGGTTAAAAAAGAGAGAGAGAGGAGATCCAACTCAAGTATATTGAAGCTTGTGAAATGGATTTGGATAGACAACATGAGTTTTCATATGTTATGGATGTATGGAGGAAGACATTATGAAAAGGAATTGAGGTTCATGTAGAGGATGTGGAGCCTGAGCAGTATGTGTGACCCCATCTTGGTAAGCACGGGAGAGATACCCCTTCAAATTCTAATGAGAGTTTGTCACTTAGAGAAAGGAGAGCCATTGACGTGCATTTGAACCCCCCTGGTGACCAACCCTTGGTGCTTAGTTTTCAAAATCTAGTGATAAGTATTTCTAACCCAAATGGTATTGGTAGGAGTGATCGATCTGCACCTAGGAGATATAATTTCTCATTTGGTACATCTATGGCTGCATAATAATTCCTTGTATTTAAAGGAATACTCTCTAGAATGATATTTAGGAAAATTACGAGTACACAAATTTTGGGTATCGTGTCTAGAAACGGCACAGGACAGACATATGGTAGTGGTGCAATATCACAAAATATTACCACGTAGTGGATCTAGTGGTATACGAGCTAGAGAAGCTGGTGGACCTAGTGGATTTGGGGGATCTAGTGGATCTAGAGAAACATGACTTGGTAGATCTAGTGGATCTTGTGGAAGAGGTAACACCAGAGAAAATCAAGGTTCTGTATCAGGAAGACAAAGAAATCAATCACATCAAATATTTTTCTTCAAAATGTCTTTGAATCTACCAAAATACAAAGGTGTTGAGGATGCTACAAAAAATGTACACAACTGTGAGATGCTATGACACATAAAGGGGATCACTACCCCATAGTAGAAGGTAATTCAGTTTGTAACGATGTTGCAAGGACGCGTGTATAGAAGGTACCGAAAGTATGAAACCCATCAAACAGTGGTGGATTGAACCATGCTATGAAATGCCTTCCTGGCTAAATTTCATATCCCTAAGTTTGAAGAGAAGAGCATTAACACATTGAAGGAGATTCAATAAGGTATGGTAGAAAGTGTGGGGGAGTACGACGTGTGTTTCAAGAATCTGTTATCAAATCTATGTTATGATATTCATCCTTTTTAACATTCTTAGTGGTTTGTTGGAGGGTTAATAACTCATTTTAGGAGAGTACTTTCACACATGACATTCACAGACCCATGCAAGGCCTTGAAGGCTACCCTATGCGCTGAGGCTGTTGGAAGCTTGGATACTAGTGTTAGCCCTTTTCTAGAGACTTAGATTTGTGTAATGGAAAAGTGGATGGAAAATTTGTTAGTGAAATCAACGCATGAGACCCATAGTGGTCTATGGTGCATGGATTGTGAGCTATAAGGGAATACAAAGGATAGTTTCCCACAGAGACCGGTATGTGCCATGAAAATGTATTTTGAGATCTGCCACAAATACAATGATGTAAGTATATGCCCACTATTATAGTGTACGATCTGTAAAAATATGTCTTTCTATTGTAATAATTTCACCTCTATTACTCATGACACCAAGCATTATAGATTGATTGACTAGATACATGATGCCATTGATATTGGTATGCGACAGACTAGCCTTGTGAAAAATTCTAAGGAAGATGGTCATCACTATGAAGGGCACACAGAGGGAGGGGTGTGTGGAAGAGGGTTCCAATGAGGATTTCATGCACTAAGATGTGATCTAGCATTCTGTTGGTTCAAAATGTATCTTTGGTTTCCATATTGATTCAACCAAGGATGATTGCTTTGGGTAGGCACCTGATTAGAATTGAATTTGAAGGGTTACGCCTATTGTTTCTATAATGATATGAATTTATTTGAAAAATTTATAATCAGGGTCTTCAATTCTTCATCTTCTTTCTTCTATGTTAGAGAGTCAGATGTTAATGCAATAAGTTGCATGCATTTCTCAAGAACTGGAAAAAGGGCTAGAGAAGGCTGGGGCACTTGTGATATTTTAAGCAAATAAGATCATAAATGGTCTAGGAGCTATCTTTCCCACCTGAATAAGACTATTTTGTGCCCTTACTGCAATATTATAAGTAGATGGTAAAGTCCTACCTCCCATGGATTGAATCATGACTGAGATATCATTTTTCAGTGCCTTTAGATAATGCAGAAAAGCATACTGGGCTGTAGGTCTTACCATAAGAGAGAGTCTATCCCAAATATTTTGAAATCTGATGTTGAAATCAGTCATCTACTCATTCGGTGCCCTCCTTGTTGTTTTCAGTTGCTCCACCAAAGATAGGTGATCTGACTTATCTTCAAAATAATTACAAAGAGTTGTTCCCAGCTCATCCTAGGTGGCAATAGATCCAAGTCTCAAGCCTCAGTACCATTTAAGCTCTTTACCTATGAAAGAGGGCACAAGTAGCCTAACTACTACATCATCATGTTTGATCAGGTAGAGTGAACATACGTTAGCTATATTCTAGATATGCTCCTAAGGAGTGAATTTATTCTCACCAGTAAAGTATGGAATACTTTTGAGCATGCCATTTGGCATATCATGTTTCACAGTGAAAACTAGGGGACTTCCTCTGGTAAAGTTCACAAATTTCCATATTGGATGAGGTGGCTGATACGCCATTATAGGGCATGCTAGTTATCTGTTGTGAGGAGGAGTTGAATAGGCATAGGGT
The DNA here is from genome assembly GCA_019776745.2 of Taxus chinensis. Lineage (NCBI taxonomy): Eukaryota > Viridiplantae > Streptophyta > Pinopsida > Cupressales > Taxaceae > Taxus > Taxus chinensis. Next base: position 374,184,348 of record CM034157.1, read on the forward strand.
ATTGGAGATAGAGATGCATGTGTGGGATTTCTGGAATGAACTCTTCTTGGTGATAGATGGAGGTAATCAAAATAATCTTTTAACTACTGCACTTCTTCTTGTTTGCACTCTTCTCATGAAAGGTGCTCAAGGCTGCTAAATCAGATATCTGTAAATGTTGGGAGTCTCCAGATGTGTTGAAATGAGCCTCCAAAGGATGAAATACTAAGTCCACACACTAGAACTTAGCAATATGAAATTTAATATTTCATTACTTGTCCCACCGGGTATGCCATAAACTATTGGTCTTCATACTTTCATCCATGTCTTAGATACGGAAGAACTGAGTTATTTGTGACAACAATGGAGCCATAGCCAAGTTGTGGGACCTTACACACTTGGGATGGATCTCTGGAGAAGGATGGTTCCTCTATCTATTTCTACTACTACTACTACTCCTAGTGGTGAAAGGAAAAACTAAGCTAATAATGCCAAGGGACCAGGGATAGAAGGATAACATGAAAGGAAACTACACTAAAAGGTGATAGCACCAAAAAAGAGGGATGAACACTATTTGTTCTGAGTGAAAATGAAAGGAAATGCATGAAATAAGTCTAGGAATGTGTAGCTTAACTTAAAATGTATTTACTAGATCAGTTTAATGGAACACAACTAAATAAGGATTTGCAAGGGACGTGAAATGGCACAACAAGTACAAAATGCAAAAGAAAAGGCAAGAAGAAGGAATGCAAACATGTTAGGATAGAGAATAGTCACAAAATGATGCTTCTATTACTTCCAGAAATGCACAAAGCTGTTACAATGGAAAAAGAGGTTGATATCCACATGCAAGAGCCAGATCTAGAGGTCTATAACTCAAAATATAGAAAATATTAAATCCTTAGAAAATTTTTGTAAGGATTTAAAGTGTCCAACATTAATAATGAGTCCAACCCTTACATTTATAGATGAATCCATGGAAGAAGTAGAGAAGAAGGAGGTAAAATCTGAATTTGAAATACAACCACCAACAAGAAGCATTCAATGCCTGTAAATCCACCTGAGAATCTGTCAAATGCACTTCCCCATGTCTTTTTGGCATGTTGAATAAGGAAGGAGGGTGTATCATATTAAATCAGGTGGTTGGAGTAATTAGATCTGTTCATTAATGCTCAGAAATATGTTTTCCCATTTCTCACCTACCAGATCTACCAAGAATTTGAATTTGAATGTCTAGCACTATAGCCTATGTCAAAAACTATCTGAAAAGTCTAGGCACATGCCAATCAGAGCTCTGTAGAAAAATATACAGGTGTAAGAATTTTTTTAGAGTTCATCTAGGTGCATAAGACACACGTGCATGGATTTGGCTGAAAGGATGACCAACTATGCAAATTCTTTTTGTCATTTCTTCCATGTGTCACTCATTGATTTGTTGCAAGGATTTGGCACCCTATTGGAAAACTTTGAATGGTTGCATGTGGCACACTCAAGCATGTCATAAGATGAATTGGCCTAGAAAGGCACAAGGGAGGGCACATAGATATGCACGTGGAAGAAAAGGGTATATGAAGAAGGCAGAAGGAAGGTGCACATGACGTGTGTGGGGAAATGAGGAAAAATGGTGAGGAGAGAATGCATGGTCAAGGTGTAACTATTACAAAGAAATATGAGGGATGCGTAAGAGGGCTTGGCTGATTGAAGGAAGTGGAAGGTACACATGCAGGGTGAATGGATACTATGAAGAAGGTGAATGCATAGAGGATGTACTTAAGGGGGGAGTGGAACAAAGAGAAAAAGGAAAATGAAAGGGCATAAGGGGAAAAATGAAATGATGTGTGAGGAAAAGAAGGGGGGCACACAAGGAAACTATACCCAAGGAATGTGCCAAGTGAAATTTGAGCGTGCATGACCATACAATGAAGAACTCAGAGTCAGAAAGTGTATACAAGTTATCTAAATAACTGGGAGAGTTATTTGGATAACAGTTTTGGTGACTTTTGGGGCCATCTTCCTGCTAGATGAAGGAGATTAGTAGCCTGAAGCATCCATTGGGCATGGAGTCTACTATGTAATCATGAAATTCTAATTTGTAACTTTGAAGAACTGCCCCTGAAGTCACTTGAAGGATCATTTCTTGACTCTATTCTGAATCCTATAATCTAATGAAAATTGCCAACATCCTAGAAGAAAAAGAAGAGCACGCGCAGGAAGCACGTGAGAAGAAAGAACTATGTAATAACAAATAATGTGTATGCAACACACTTAGAGGAATTAAAATTACTCTAATATATACAAAATGATGTAATAAACTTAATGGAAGGGTTTGAGATAGATCCCATTTACTATGATTTGTAGCACACCTCCATCAAGATGAGTTAACTTGAAAGAGTTAGCATCTTTCCATGAACTAATGATTTATGGGCCACTCCAAAGCACATCAAAATTTGAATGACACCTTGGTTTAGATTTGTTAGCATTCCATTTCAAAACCAAGTCTCCAACTTTGAAATCTTGGGGCTTAGCCCTTTTGTCAAACCATTTCTTTGTTACTTGTTGATGTTATTCTAGCTTGATCATGGTGGAGTTTCTTGATTCTTAAATATTGACAAAATCTTCCATTCTAATTTCTCTTTGGTCTACACCTTCAAATTCTAGCTATTGGACAAGCACTAATGAATTAAATTCTAACATCAAAGGAAGGGTAACCTCCTTTCCATACACAAGCTTGTAAGGTGAAGTTCCTATTTCCTTTTTGACTATGATTCTATCTTCCCAGAGTGCGCACGAGACCTTTGTATGCCACTTGTCTTTGGCTAATGTTCATTGTGTGCTTCATGATCTTGATCAGGTTCTTGTTTGTTGACTCTTCCAGACCATTTCCCTGAGGGTAATAGTTAGAACAAGTCTTCATAGAGATGCCAAGATTTAGCACCCAATCAGTGATTCTGGTCCCAAGGAAGGATTTTACAATATCAGAGATAATGGTTTGAGGAACACCAAACCTTGTGACTATGCCCTCAAGAAAGTCAAGGATGACTGACTCGGTTGATTCTTGAGCACGAATAAACTTCTTTCCATCTAGTGAAGTAGTCCATAGCTATCAACACCCACTTGTGTCTAGTGCTTGAAGGTGGATTGATCATGCCTATGAAGTCAAGACCCCATTGTGCAAAAGGATGATCCGCTTGGATTGGTTAGAGGGGAAGCACTGCCAATATTTTATTTCCTACAAATAAAGTGCATTCCTTGAATTTTGTGACCCACTTGTGTGCATCTGCAAATAGGGTAGGCCAAAAGATTCCTTCCATTATGATCTTCATTGTTGTTGTTTTTACAGAAAAGTGTCCACCAGAGAATCCATTGTGAAATTTTTCTAACACTTTTTTAGTTACATATCGTTGATACACTTTAACATCATGCCATAAAGATTTTTCTTGAAGAGAAGTCCATCAATCAAAACATAAGGGATAGATTGTAACCTTAGATGTCTTCTCTTTTCCTTGTTTAAAGATAGGAGGGTATACACCCTTGGAAAGGAATGTGATCATGTCCTTCATCTATTTGCGTGCACCAGGATCTATATTCTACTCAAGTTCTGCATGTAGGAGATCTTCATCTAGAAATAATGAAGTCTCAGATTCATTTTGTGCATCCTCAACAATCTACTTGTAGAAGTGCTACCTCTTACCAGTTTTGTGGCTTTGATAGTCACATCATATTCCATGATCTTGGTCACCCATCATGCTCTCTTTTCACTAATATTTTCTCCCATGATGAAGTACCTGAATGAAGAGTGGGAGAATAAAACCTTGATATGATAAGTGGAAATAATAATTTTCAATTTCTTGAGCACATGCATGATGGCAAAAATATACTTCTCTATGTGACTATACTTTAATTCATAATCCTTCAACATCTGGTTGAAGAAAGCCATTGGTGGTTCTAATCCTTATCCATTTTCTTGTGTTAGGACAACAACAACACTCGCATCAGCACCATAAGCATAAAGGATGAAATCCTTGGAATAATTTGGGTTGATGAGTGTTGGCATGTAATCAATCTCTTGCTTGATTTTGTTGAAGCTTTCTCTTCCTTTTGTTGTCCATCTAGAGGACATGTCCTTCTTGAGCATCAGGGTGATGGGTCGAATCAAACCTGCAAAGTTAGGAATAAAATGCCTAATGAGATTGATATTGCCAAGGAAGGACTGTAAGGATTTCTTGTGCACCAGAAGGGAAAGAGCTAGGATGGCTGAAACATGCTCAAGATCAATTGTGATGCCATCCTTTGAAACCACATGGCCCAAAGATTTCCCTGTGCCACTAAAAATTACACTTCTTGGGGTTAAGAGACACCCCATACTTTTTTCATCTCTCAAATACTTTCTCCAGGTGTGCCATATGATCCATGCTCTTCTTTGAGAAGATTGTTATGTCATCAAGGTAAACCAAGATGAACTCATTGATGTAACCTTTGAAGGAAATATCCATGGCACGCTAAAATTTTGCACCTGCGTTTGACAAGACCAAAGGGCATATTTTGATACGCATATGTTCCCCACTTGGTTGTAAATGCCATTTTGAATTGGTCCTCTTCCTTGACCAGAATTTGATTGAAACCTGAATACCCATCTAACATTGAGAATCTTTGCACATCAGCCATAGTCTATAGAATCTACTCCATTGAAGGAAAAGGATAATGATCCTTTAGAGATGCTTTGTTCAAATCCTTGAAATCAACACAGAGTCTGATTTCACCGTTCTTTTTGGACAATGGAACTAGATTCATGACCCAAGTAGAGTACTTGATGGGAAAAATAATTTTTTTCCTCAATGAGTTTGTATAATTCCTTCTCATAAGGGGCTCTATCTTTGGATTTACAGGTCGATGCTTCTTCCTTACAGGCTTGATACCAGGATCAAGGTCAATGGAGTGTTGAGAAACACTTGGATCAAAACCTTTGAGGTATTCATACTCCCATGAAAAGATATCACTGTATTTTTGATAGAGAGAGATAAAGGCTTTCTTTTCATTATGTGTGCAAGTCTTATTGAGAAGAAAATCTTTCCCACACACAATAGTGACAGGGGAGTAGTCTTCTTACATGGCACACATGTACCTCTCTTCACCCTTGAACTCATCATTAGGGATAACCAATTATTCTAAGGTAACCAACACATTAGGAAGCTTATTTGATATCAGTTAAATCACTTGGTGACCATAGCTGTCATGTAAGTTAGCTTGCATGCTTGATGAGATCTCAACTTCATTTTAGATGAGCTAGAAAATCTGTGAATCACTTGAAAACACTTTCCAGTTGGTATTATTATCTGGAATGGATGGTCTGATAACCATATTAATGTGCTAAGTGTTTCCTTTGAAAAAAATTTTAGGAGGAGAGAACTACGAACCAAGCATAGCCATTTTATCAGCTTCCTTGTTATTTTTTCACATCACCACCTGTAGATTTAGAGCATCAAATCTCTCAAATAGGTCCCAAAATTTATGCGTATAAGCTTTGAGGAGCTTATTATTTTCCTAAAAAAAATTGGTAACTTGATGGATAACCAATTTTGTGTCCCCAAATATCTGTAGTACCTTAATACCTTTATTTTCAACAATAAGAATGCCATGCACCAATGCTTCATATTTGACCACATTCTTAGAAAATGTAAACTGCAATCTGTGTGTGAAGAAGAATTTATCATCCTTAGGAGAAATGAGAACAACTCCTACTCCCACGTTCTTTCTACTTCTGGAACCATAAAAGTATAACTTCCATAAGCCAAGTTCAACTTGGTCTTTCTTAAGCATGCGCAGAAGCACAAATTCTTCTTCAAGAATACAATAAGTACCAAGACTAGTTTCATAGGATTCTAGTTCTTCAGCATATGGGTAAAATTTATAGTGCCTCTCTTCCCACTTACCAAGTACTTAGTCAGGAACAAAGGGTAGAAGAGGTTACACTTCAGGAACTAAAGTTTGTTCTTGGATTAAATAATTAGATTTGAGAGGGGATGGGACATATGAATCTAAATGATGAAAAAATATAGGCTCAACTTGTATGGTAAATCGGGTAACATACCTTGTCTTGAGTAACATATGAGACCAATAAGAAGACAATTAACCACCCAATTTTGTGGTAAATTCTCTTGATAGACATAAAGTAAACAAAGGAGGTAAGTCAATGAATGACACATCTTGAGTAATTGTTAAACTTGGAAATACATGAAGTTTAGTTCCCACTTCCCTTTGACACCTTTTGATACTGATCATGACATTGTTGACATTAGCATAGAAATTTTGATAGTTTTGATTTAGTATGATAATTAGATGTTAGAGCATGGATTATTGGTGAATCTAATTCATATATGATGCATGATGATTGTTAGAGACATTTTGTATGGATTTTGATATACTGTTTGACATGGTTATATTATGGATGTTGTTTGGAATTGTGATAATTAGATAGTTTGAGTAGAACTAGAATATGAAAATTGAATTTAAAGTTGATGATTATATAGTTGCTGATGAAATTGTAAGTGATATTGTTGATTGTCTGGGTGTTGTTGTGATTCATATATATATATATATTGATGATTTTGAAATTATATTATATTCATTTGGATGTTTAAATATGGCCATGAGGACGAAGGGGTATTTGTATTTTGCAGGTTAAAAATATCACAGCAAACATTGAGGGACTGGAGACCAACCACATTGGAAATCTAGATGAATTCAACAAGGTCACCATGACAACTATATTTATTGTGTGTGTTGTATTTTGTTAGGGATTCCCATGGGGGGATTACCTTTGATTGTGACCAAGGGGTTATGTGTATTTATTAATTTGGTTCCTTTTTATTATTGTTTACATGTGTTTATGTTGTGATGCATTTACCCCTTTCATTATTATTTTTATTGTAGAGAATTAATGTGAGTAATCATTTTGTTAAAATAAATAAATATATCAAATTTGGGATATAAGAAAGTAATTATAGAATTTTTTGGATCTTGTATTAAATGTTGTAAGTGATGTGAAAGTAATGTGTAAGAATGTGTAAGTATGTGTAAGAGTTGTGTAAGTCAAATTTTGGAGTATGAAACACTCCACCTCCTTCGAAATTAAAATTTGTCCTTGGAGGCTTGTGGGACAAGTAAAAATTGTCCCATGCCTCTTAATTTTATTTACCAACCATACCTATGGTTGGAGAGTTAAAATTAGACTTTTGTAATGCATTTTGGGAAGACAAATTGTAAGTTTTAATTGCACTCTTCTTACATTTTATTAAATTCAGTCCTTTGGGGTGTGGGATTTTTGGAGTGTGTAAGTTTATTGTCATATTATTCACCGACCTCTTTATTGTGCTTTGAAGAATGAAATTGACTTTTGAGTTGGAGTTAAGGATGTGTAATGTGGCATCCTACATGGATCCACCCCATCCTCTTCTCTTCCCTCTTATATAAAATTGAAACTCTTTGCTTTGTTTTAGGTTTTTGAAATTTTGGAATGCTTCCTTGGGGAAAATTTTTCTTGGTTGTTTAGAGCTCTTGTTGATTTTGGAGGAGATTGGAAATCATTTTCATACTTGGGCATTGCTGATTTTGGGACTGTATTTTTGCATTGAAAGCTTGTTGTTTTGGAACAAAATCTACCACGGAGAGGTAGGAGCTTAGCTCTTCATATATAATTTTATTTCTTTTCATGTTTGTGTGAATGGTGAATATTTTGTGTGTTTGTTGGTTGTTTGCGTAGAATTTCATAGTAATGGTGTAGGAGAAGGCTATGGGGAATCCATGTGGGGGCCATAAGGGAATGCCAGTGGCATTATATTTATTGTGGAGGGAGTTTGGGATTGGGATCCACCATGGAAAAGAAATGGCTTGCATTTCTTACTTTTTGGGGGGCATAAAGAAATTTGTGGGAAGCATAAGGATGGATTGTGGGGGGCATAAGGATATGTGAGATGATTTATATTGGCAGCTTGTTACAGGTGGATACCCATTTCCCTTTGGGAAGAATAAGAAGCTTCCCCCATAGTTCTTGCTCCTTTGGCTTGTAATGAAGAAGCATGAGTTTTGTTTGTTTTCTTTCATGTGGTTGCAAAATTGTTGTTTTGTTTTGGACTATGTTTTTAATTTGAAATGTGCATGTTGGAAAGATTTCTTTGTAATGTGGAAACCTGTGGTTTCCATGAGTTGAAATACATTTCTTATTGCATTTTGGTTGGGGCTTGGGGGCCAATGAAGAAGGATGTCTTCTCCTCTTCATTGGATGTCTTGGTTGGGCGGAGAGCGTTGCATTTCCCCTACCTTTATTTTGATCAAGTTGGAAGAATGAGAAGAATGCATGTTGTTGTCCTAGAGCTGATAAAAGAAGACAAATTTGATAGTCCCTTATAAGAATTATTTTGTAACCTTTCCCACTTTAAAGTGGATTAAATTTTAAATGTTTTGAAATGGAAAGATGTGGTATGGAATATGAAATTTGTAAAGTGAAATTTATAAGAGTTATGCTTTGTATTCAGTTATGTTATTAGAAAATAAAGACATGTATTCTATATGTTGTGTTTTGAAAATGTATATATGAAAGGAGTTGTAAAAGATTCATTGAATTAATGGAAGTTGTCTTACCTTCTTTAGAATTGAATTGTTATATTTAAATTCTGTATTTGAAATCCCTAGTTGGAAAATGGAAGAAAGGAATACGTATGAAGGAATTACATTACTTTGTCCTTTTGAAAATATGACAAAATTGGAAACTAGACTTTATATTTTAACCATTCAATGGTTTGATTAAATCACTTAAATGTATTAGACTAGAATAGAAATGAATTTCCATATATGGAATATATAAAAAAATGAGAAATAAATCCTTTAGAAATTGATCTTTCTTTTAAATTTTAATATTGAAAAATACTTCCTCTAAAATGAATAGTTCGGACCTCCAAGCAAGAAATAATAATGAAACATTAAAATTGAATATGTCAGGGTATAGATGAGTACAATTTGACAAAAAAACACTTAAAGAAATATTTTAAAACATTGCAAAATCAGGCCCAAACCTTTCATAGTCCTTTTGCTGTCAAAAGTTATAAAAATTAGTATTGGAAATCAATTAAACAAAATTACCTTCCAAATGCATCCTAAATCCTTCTTAGAATAATTATCCATGTCTTTTTGGCATATTGAGTGAAGGAGAAGATCAATTGAACCAAATTTATAAGTTAAAATTTAATAGTTGGATTTTAGAAAGCCTACAGGCCGTTTTCTTAAAATTGACCTCTTAAAAATTATCAAAATTTAAAATTCATGATTCCTTTGCAAAGAAGGCATCGAGATATTTCCATAAAGTCCTCATTTTCCCAAAACTAAGCTTTATATCAAAATTTATGGTCTTCTGAAGTTTTATTCACTTGGCGGAAAAATTTGGGAAAAATTTCGGCAAATTTTTCCTTTAAAAACATAAGAAATTTTTGTAGGAAAAATTTCTAAGTTTTCCCCACCACCCCATATTAAATTAGAGGTTACCACGTGGCACGATAGAGGGGTAGAAATTTTCTAACTAAATCATTTCACAAAAATAGTTTTGGAAATTTTTTATAAATTTCACCGTAACCCTGCCAACCCGTAACCAATCGGGTGCTGCCACATGGCTTGGTGGAGGCACGAGAGGATTTTGGAACTTAAGAAAAAAATTTCTACTCTGGAAAAATTTCCTAAATTACCTCCATGGCCCGTACTCCCACCCATGCCTTGGAAAAATACATTCCGCGGACACACGGGCCAGTGCATGCAACTTATCCCTTTCACCCTCCTTTGGTGAATTTTCTCAAACTTCTCCACCACCCTGCCCTTTCCTCATTTTTCCCCACTTTGGCTTCGAGGGCGGCACATGTCCCTAGTGGACCCATGGAAGCGTAGGTGAAAAATTGGATTTTACCCCCATGTGGGAAAATTTCAAAAGATATCCCCATGGCCCGCCAACCCACCTGTGATGCCTATTAAAACAACCCACTTGAGACCCAAGAAACAACCTAGGATTAGTAAGGAAAATTATGGAATAATTTTTTTTTGATTAGAAGTGTCCACAACTAGGATGCCAGAAACAGTTATCCCTAACAGGTTCCTAAAAAAGTCTAAAATTACTAGAACATACTTTTCATTTATTAACAATTCCCAGAGGTCACATGGTCCAAATTTTAGGGTTAGAAGTTTCAGTTAGGTTCAGGGGTAAAATATCACCATACCCACTCCTTAATAGGATTATGGTTTTAACTTGATTTTTCTCACACTTAAATTTTCTTAAATGTCCCTAAATCATTCCCATTGGATAGGAAATTTTCTCACCTTTTCGATGATATAAAAAAGTCCTCCTAACTCCTTCAGAAACTCAAGATATGGGTAGGCGGACTTTAGGGGTCAAATTTTCCCCAAGGGGACACATATCAAGAGGGAAAGAAAATTAAATTTTTGGTTGGTGGGTCATGGGGTGGAATTTAGAACTTTCCTTTCATGGGGAGAAAAGTCAAAATTTCTTCTCCACCTACAAAGGTCCTCTAGGGACATGTGGCGGCCTCTGAGTCATCACTGGGAAAAAGGTAAGGGTGGGGTGGCAGGATTCTTGTGGAAAATTTGCCAAAGGGGGAGGAAAATCCAATAAATCACCCACGCTCCCATGGGTCCATCAGGGACACGTGGTGCCCAACAAAACAATATGGGGAGGAAGGAGAGGAAAAGGCGGAGCAGCGGGAGTAGTTGGAGGAATTCACTGAAGGGGGACCTTCACAACTTGAGCAACATCATGGATTTTACAAGACACTCAGAGGCAGATAAATGATTTATATGTCGTTTTGTAGCCAGGGAAGCAATTTATCTGACTTGTTAGCACTCAGGCTTTGAAGAAGTGGGTAGCACCTTGAAAGGATTTTGATCTAATCCTCACTATTTTAGGTTGTGCCTTTCAACCAAGGTAAGAGAACCTATATTGCAGCCTCTATTTTGTGAAGGAGGTGGAGATATCCTTATACTGTGCATATTGTATGGAGATGGCCTTGGGAAAACATGATCAATTTTCCATTATTCAAACTCAACAGAGTTGTCACTACTAAATGATGGAAATGCTTTCAAGACAAGGCTGAGGCTGCTAGAGACATGGTATGATCCTGATTTGCTTTGTGCATTTTTGTAAATGGATTGTATTCTTTTGTTGACACACAATGCAATGCAGGGGTAGTATGGGGTAGGATTAGTTATTCTGAATGAATTTTTGGTGGGAGATTTTAGACAAGACTAACCAGAATTTGCCAAATTCTTTGAGGACCTTTGCAAGAAATTTGTAACACCTAAACAACAGAATGCTTCAAAGGGGTTAAGGTACTCCTTCAACCAGGATATGTGCACCAAATGGAGGCCCAAATCTACACTCTTCCACACAATATTTGACAACCTACCACAAAATCTTGAAGCAGATGAACCAACAAAGTATCCAGAAATCTCTATTTTATCATGACCTAAGGTGCACCCAAAGGTTTACAAACAATCTCAGAATTCAAGGAAGGTAAAGTGATTTTAAATCTGTTTATCTCTTTATCAGATGAAAGCTCTTCTGAATGTGAGATTGCAGATGCCACTAAACTATCAACAAGAAATGAGACCATGTATGATCAAGAGATATTTTAAACACAAGACTGCAACAGGAGCAAGAAACACAAATTGAAAACATTCGGAAACATAAGTGCATGCAAATTTTGCCAAGAGACAACACAAAATAATCCAGAATGACCAAATTTATCAGTAGGGGAATGTTATAAGAACAATCTCAGAGCTTGTTGATGGCTTTACAACTGAAACCAACTCAACATGATACAAATCTGATGCAAAAAGGAATTAGAAATGGTTCTCAGGTGGTTTCTCAGAGAATGGGCTTCTTCCCAGATTTTCCCGTGAAATTCTAAGTTTCTCCGACCTTTTGCATGTCTCAAAACATGCATTATATAACTTTCAATTACATTTGATCCTTCTTTCCCAAGAAAAGAATATGCCCAACATCAAGTTTGTTACAAAATTCCAACATGATTCACAGATAGGGACATTTAACAAATTTGCAACAAAAGTTGCTAGGTGTTTCTAAAATGGTGAATCATTACAAATCCTTCATCATTATCCATTGTGGAGGCACATTTTTCATTCTCCAAGCATGCAGACCCCTTTCATTTCATCATTTCATCCTTATCATTCCAAAATTTGATTCTGTAACTTTATAATTTGATATTTCACATTTTGCACGGGCCTGAGTAAAAATTTATTTCAAAAACACCTCAAATCTGCAAATTAATCCCTAAAACCACTTGCATTGATCTTTGCAGGCACAAAGGACACATGAATTTTTCACCAAAAATTTGATGAAAAATGATGCAAAATTCACATTTCCACACTTCCTGGAGCAAAAATGGCGGCCAAAAATGAAAATGTATAGTTACCCTTGATTTGCTCTTTCTCCTTCAATCTGGGCCCTCCACATGTCAAAATATGATTGGGAATGAATTTGGGCTCACTTTTTGACTTTTTAACATTTTTGGAAAAATGGAAAAAATTGACTTTTTTCTCCGCCCCTCCGCCCTTGAAATTTGGTGATGACACGTGGCATATGGTGGGTCCCATTGGGATCGCGGCTCAATTCTGCGCATTTTGACCCTTTTTTGGAATTTGGAAATTTTTTCACTTTTTTCCCCGTGGGCCCGCACCTCCGCCTCTATCCTTGACACGTGTCATCCTCTCTATCGCTAAAAATCCATGGGCTTATTTCATGTTTTAACCCCTTTTTTCGCCAAGGGAAAATTTTCCATTTTTCTTCCGCGGGCCCGCGCCTCTGATTTCTTCCCTGCCACGTGTCAGTTGTCTTGATTTTTCATGGAGCCACACCTCAAATTTTCCATTCTAAGTCTTTTTTAAAAAAGGGAAAAAATTCCCTTTTGCCTCCTGCCGGCCCGCCGACCCGCTCTGCCCACCACGTGTCTCCTCGTGGTTTCATTCGGACCTGCGACTTAATTCTTTGCTCTAAGTCTTTTTGACAAAAAGGGAAAAATTTCCCCTTTGCCCCTGGCCCGCACTTCCTTCTACTGCCTGCCACGTGTCCACCCCTTGCTCCATTGTGGACCCGCGGCCCTTTTGCACACTGTCCCTTTCTTCCTTTTTCCAAAAAAGGAAAAAAATGCCCAAGTCTTCCACCGTGTCCCACTCCCTTCTGACACCTCCATTGCCACGTGTCCACCCCTGATTGCGGACCTTTGGGCCTTTCTCCACACCTTTTTTCCCCTTTCGCCAAAAAAGGAAAAAAATTTTCCTAAGTTTTCCCCGCCTCCCACTCCACCTTTGCATGAGAATGTGACACGTGTCCTCCTGCGGAGTTGGGGGGGGAAATTTCAAATTTTTTCCCAAAGCCAAAAAATGCTAAGTTTTTACAAAAAACCCACCGATCCTTGTCCAACCAGAAGTGGCCACGTATGGAGACGGTTTGAGCTTAATTTTGATGGGCAAATGACACCCGTACGACCGTCAAAAAACACATAATTTACTAAGGATGCCCGAATTTGATTTTTTCTTCGTGGGTGAAGGATTTTTTGGTCAAAAAACAAAGGGGAATGTGATTTTAAGCAATTTTCGACCATGGGGAAGGATTTTTGAGGGAAAAAGTAAAAAATGAGCAACCATGAGCTCCAAAGGCCGGGAAAAGTAGAAAAAATGACATAGGCCTGTGGATTTGGAAATTTAGGGCACAAAACAAGGCATACATGTATTTTTCTTTCAAGTTGGGGAAAAATAATAAGTTTTTGAGCTTTTGAAAGCATTCAATTTGGAGGGGAAAGTTGCAGACCACCAAACTTGAAGAAAAACATTTTTTGAGCATGTAGAACAAAGGGGAAAGATGGGAAAATAACAGAGGATCAAAATGGACACCAACATCGGCTCCTACTCGGGGATGGGCACTCCCAGTGAGTGCCACAAGAACAATAAGTAGACCAAGTGCCAAAATAATCCATTGGGAAAAGGAGTCATGAGCCAAAACCACCAAAAACCAGCTGAGAACCTGACAAAAATGGCTGCCACACACCAAGGCAAACCAAGAACCACCAAAACACCAAACACTATACACTGTACAAGTTGGTAAGCAAACCTTGATTCAAAGAAAACAAATCAAGGGGAAACCCCAAATGTCCTCCATGCTGGATATGACCATGCCAAGAGGTTCTGATATGTTTTTAGCAACTGGAAATATACCTCTTCTTCTTCTTTGTTTAATTTGTAAACCATCCAGTTTCTTTGAAGCTCCTCCATTGTGCTCAGGTCAAACCTTTTAGCATTTTTCAAGGTTGAATCAAGGACCAAATCTCCAGAAAAAATAGCATACTTAGGAGATATGTTTTCAACAACTTCATACTCCCTAAAATCCACAAAACTCACAAAGTGATCAGTACTAGCATCTGCCTGCAAAACTTCATAAGATGCATTGCTTGGGTCTTCAATAAGGTACATCATCTTCTTCTCTCCACATAACTTCACTAAGTTTCCTTCAATGGGGATAGTGGCATAAGACATGTCCATTTGGACACTCCCACCAACACTTGCAGCCCATTTCCTTGATAATAACATACCCCATTTGGCAGGGCAGTCAACAATCACAACATCCAATTTTAAATTCCTCCCGGGATAAGATGCAAGCTGCACCACCAGATCTTTGACACACCCAACAACTGGCACTTCTCTTGAGTCCATGGTAGTACACTTGCCATACGTTGCTGTCACTTTGATTCCCAATTCATTCATGACCTCCAAAGGCATGACATTACATGATGCCCCAGAGTCAAACATACAGTTATGTAATAGCTTGTCTTTGATAACCAAGGTAGTGAAAAATGGATCCACGTTCAGCTGAGATTTAACCAAAGAAGTTCCTAAGTAAACCTCAGGTGGTTCCCCCAACTCTTCTAACACTTGTGGTTGTTCCAATTCTGCAATGGCAATAGGAACTTCAACCTTGCTTCCAACTCTGCTTTGGGTACTCTCTTCCTCTTTGAATCCTAAATATTCAAAAGCCCTCTTCTTGTGCTCAGGAATCCTAAGCAACTCAGCAATTGGGACAGGAATCTTGATCTAACTCAAGACTTGGGCAATATCATATGGAGCATTCTTGGGCAAGGCAGCATTGGAAGGGAGACAAGCAGATTCATTAGATGGTATGGCAGTCTTTTCAGTTTGGGCATGGGGAGGATCACAAGTTTTGCTTGGGGGAATAGGGCCTTTACCAGATGTATTTTTCTTTGGAGTTTCTTTAGTAAGCAATGGAAATTTTGACTTGGCTTGTTGCCCCCTGGCAGCTTTACTTCTGGTATTGTGCTCCTTCTCTTGGGTAACTACAACATTCATAAGCAGCTACCTATCCTCCTCCGAAGGGATACCACCATCATACTTCTCAATCATCAAAGCTCTTAAGTATTCAAAATCATTATTGGGCAGCTCAAAGGCTTGTACATTATCAATTTCTAAAACATGAGAAGGAGGAAGAAGATGTACCCATTGGATACAATCCCAAAAAATAGTAGCAGTCCTAGCAATTATGACATCATTGAAGTTGCTTCCCTTGGTGAACCTGCAGGGATCTCCATCATGCAGGCATCATCATCAATTTCATCATCAACTTCCTCTTCAATTTTTTGATCTGTTCCACATGGAGGATGGGGTAAAAAACATCTGTCACACCAATCAATCTGATTTGCATCATCAACAACAGCCACCCTAGCAGTTAGGGGATCAGGCACTACCTTATTTTCCTTGGCCTGAGATTGTCTATTTCCAAATCCAATAGGCCCTTTTCCTTTGTCATCAAATCTCTGATCACCCCTAGGATGATTGGAAAATCTGTCATGGTTCTGTGCTTTTTGCTGACCTTGTGAAGTTTTCCCAATTCCTTTCTCAGCTCTTGCCAACTTATATGAGATTTCTTTGACAGCCCCTGCCAAATTTTTCACAACCTCCTCTAAATCAGCACCCTTGCTAGCTTGAGTTTTTTCAGGGTTTATCAACTTTACACCATCTCTCTTGAGAGGTTTCCCAATTGCTTTGATATTGTTTTCAATTTGAAGTGCCATGGTGAAAGCTTGTCTTAGATTGGTAGGGTTCTTGTCTCTTAGGTAATAGGCTGCCTTTTTATCAAATGCATCTACATATTTGATTAAACAAGACTCATCACAAGGCCTCAGACTAATAGGCAGCCTTCTCAAAGTTTTGTTAAACCTTGTGTTAAAGTCATGGACTGATTCATTGGGGTTCTTCTTGATATTCTCAAATTCAGACAAGAGAAATCTAGGATCAGTCTTGTCACCATATTGCAACCTAAATGCATTCTTCATCTCAGTCCAAGAATCAATTGAATTATCAGGCAGAGCCTTGTACCAATCCCTAGCATCCTCTTCTAGTGTATGAATGAACAATTTAATATACACATCTTCAAACTCTATCTCAAAATCTTCCATCATGTTAACAAAAAGTTTGAGATGTTGATCACCAGTTATTGCATTGTTACCTTGGAATTTTGGCAATCTATTTCTGACATCTTGTGGGACAACATTTGGGTAACCATCCATTCCTCTAAAGTCTATAGGACCAAAGGTGTTAACAACAAATGGAGGTCTAGGCTGAGCCATATTGTTTGGTGGAGGTGATCTTGGGGGTGACACAAGCTGATGAGGAGTGCAAGGTCTTTGGGGCTCAAGAATGTGATTCACAAGACTGGTATTCTCTAAGTGCTGATTTTCTTGGAAAGTTTTATTTGAATTGAAACACAGAGGTGCAGATTGGAGAAGGAACTTACCAGGTACAAAGAAGGACCTTCACTAGCTGAGGCAAACAAGTTTATGAGAGGATTGCTTGAATCAAAATCACTGGAAGAAGAGTGATAATCCTCTACAAAATGCCGATCTCTCTCACCAAAGGAGATATCTTTGCCTGATGTCTAACCTTTAACAACTTTCCAAACTCTTCTCCCTTCCAACTCTGAGTTCCTTGAATCTGTAAACAACTTCTTAGCAGAGTCTCTAATGAAGAGAGATCTTCTTCCTTCCAGTTTTGCAGAGATTAGCAACACCAAAGTAAATGACAGAAAGGTTAAGACACTGGTATTTATCAAGATCAGAACAACATGGAGTCACCACTAAGGAATTTCACCCTAGTTGTGCAAATGCACTAAAATACTCTGTCAAATATCTATCAGCACTGAAAATCTTGCCAAACTTTATAGATCAGACCTTCCTTTCTTTGAATTTATCAACCACAAATGCAAATGAAGTGCAACTACTGCTGGAAACTGATAAAATTGTAGGCAGAACTTATATCTTCACTTAATCCTTACAAATCTGATTATAAAATGATGCTTCAATTTGTAATTGCACATAAATTTCAAGAAGAAGTATTACCAGGGTTTGACATGCATTCAAATATCTCAAAATGTATGAATAATGTCCCTAAGAGAAATCGGTGCCAGAACTCTACTCTTCATTCCAGCCTTATAAATTCTATCAAGAGATGTTACTCAGATTTGTAATTGCACATAAATAAGAAGTATTATCTGAAATACTGAAATACTGAATAATGGACAATGGTGCCATTTCAGTGTTGTTGATGGGCTAAATAGACATGGACTGGAAAATGAATCAGCAAATCAATCTCAGCAATGCAAATTATTTCCCAGGAATTCAAAACAAGTCCCCAACAATGGTGCCATTTGGGTGTTGGTACCCAAATTTAATCTCCTTCACAACTTGAGCAGCATCATGGATTTTACAAGACACTCAGAGGTAGATAAATGATTTATATGTCATTTTGTAGCCGGGGAAGCAATTTATCTAACTTGTTAGCACTCAGGATTTGAAGAAGTGGGTAGCACCTTGAAAGGATTTTGATCTAATCCTCACTATTTTAGGTTGTGCCTTTCAACCAAGGTAAGAGAACCTATATTGCAGCCTCTATTTTGTGAAGGAGGTGGAGATATCCTTATACTGTGCATATTGTATGGAGATGGCCTTGGGAAAACATGATCAATTTTCCATTATTCAAACTCAACAGAGCTGTCACTACTAAATGATGGAAATGCTTTCAAGACAAGGCTGAGGCTGCTAGAGACATGGTATGATCCTGATTTGCTTTGTGCATTTTTGTAAATGGATTGTATTCTTTTGTTGACACACAATGCAATGCAGGGGTAGTATGGGGTAGGATTAGTTATTCTGAATGAATTTTTGGTGGGAGATTTTAGACAAGACTAACCAGAATTTGCCAAATTCTTTGAGGACCTTTGCAAGAAATTTGTAAGACCTAAACAACAGAATGCTTCAAAGGGGTTAAGGTACTCCTTCAACCAGGATATGTGCACCAAATGGAGGCCCAGATCTGCACTCTTCCACACAATATTTGACAACCTACCACAAAATCTTGAAGCAGATGAACCAACAAAGTATCCAGAAATCTCTATTTTATCATGACCTAAGGTGCACCCAAAGGTTTACAAACAATCTCAGAATTCAAGGAAGGTAAAGTGATTTTAAATCTGTTTATCTCTTTATCAGATGAAAGCTCTTCTGAATGTGAGACTGCAGATGCCACTAAACTATCAACAAGAAATGAGACCATGTATGATCAAGAGAGATTTTAAACACAAGACTGCAACAGGAGCAAGAAACACAAATTGAAAACATTCTGAAACATAAGTGCATGCAAATTTTGCCAAGAGACAACACAAAATAATCCAGAATGACCAAATTTATCAGTAGGGGAATTTTATAAGAACAATCTCAGAGCTTGTTGATGGCTTTACAACTGAAACCAACTCAACATGATACAAATCTGATGCAAAAAGGAATTAGAAATGGTTCTCAGGTGGTTTCTCAGAGAATGGGCTTCTTCCCATATTTTCCCGTGAAATTCTAAGTTTCTCCGACCTTTTGCATGTCTCAAAACATGCATTATATAACTTTCAATTACATTTGATCCTTCTTTCCCAAGAAAAGAATATGCCCAGCATCAAGTTTGTTACAAAATTCCAACATGATTCACAGATAGGGACATTTAACAAATTTGCAACAAAAGTTGCCAGGTGTTTCTAAAATGGTGAATCATTACAAATCCTTCATCATTATCCATTGTGGAGGCACATTTTTCATTCTCCAAGCATGCAGACCCCTTTCATTTCATCATTTCATCTTTATCACTCCAAAATTTGATTCTGCAACTTTATAATTTGATATTTCACGTTTTACACGGGCCTGAGTAAAAATTTATTTCAAAAACACCTCAAATCTGCAAATTAATCCCTAAAACCACTTGCATTGGTCCTTGCAGGCACAAACAACATGAATTTGCCAAAAATTTGATGAAAATTGATGCAAAATTCACATTTCCACACTTCCTGGAGCAAAAAATGGTGGCCAAAATGAAAATGTACAGTTACCATTGATTTTCTCTTTCTCCTTCAATCTGGGCCCTCCACGTGTCAAAATATGATTGGGAATGAATTTGGGCTCACTTTTTGACTTTTTAACATTTTTGGAAAAATGGAAAAAATTGACTTTTTTCTCCGCCCCTCCGCCCTTGAAATTTGGTGATGACACGTGGCATATGGTGGGTCCCATTGGGATTGCGGCTCAATTCTGCGCATTTTGACCCTTTTTTGGAGTTTGGAAAAATTTCACTTTTTTCCCCACGGGCCCACACCTCCGCCTCTGTCCTTGACACGTGTCATCCTCTCTATCGCTAAAAATCTGCAGGCTTATTTCATGTTTTAACCCCTTTTTTCGCCAAGGGAAAATTTTCCATTTTTCCTCCATGGGCCCGCGCCTCCCGTTCCTTCCTTGCCACGTGTCTCACTAGTTCATCATGGAGCCATGCCTCAAATTTTCATTCTAAGTTTTTTGCAAAAGGGAAAAAATTCCCTTTTTCCCTCCGCCGACCCGCTCTGCCCACCACGTGTCTCCCTGTGGTTTCATTCGGACCCGCGGCTTAATTTTTTCTCTAAGTCTTTTTGACCAAAAGGGAAAAATTTCCCCTTTTCTAGCCCACCGGCCTACACTTCCTCTACACCTCACCACGTGTCCACCCCTTGCTCCATTGTGGACCCGTGGGCCTTTCCACACCTTTTTCCCTTTTCACCAAAAAAGGAAAAAAAAATGCCCAAGTCTTCCACCGGTCCGCACTTCCTTCTCCACCACCCTTGTGTCCACCCCTATTCCTTGGTGGACACGTGGGACACTTTTGTCCCTTCCTAAGTTTTCCCTGCCCGCCTTCCATCCCACCTTTGCATGAAGTGACACGTGTCCTTCCTCTGGGAGTTGCGGGGGAAATTTTGAATTTTTTCCCAAACCAAAAAATGCTAAGTTTTTCAAAGAAACTCACCAATCCTTGTCCAACCAGAAGTGGCCACGTATGAGGGGAGGTTTGAGCTTAATTTTGATGGGAAAATGACACCCGTATGATTGTCAAAAAACACAAAATTTTCTAAGGACCTCCGAATTCAATTTTTTCTTCGTGGGTGAAGGATTTTTTGGTCAAAAAACAATGGGAAGTGATTTTAAGCAATTTTGACCATGGGGATAGATTTTTGAGGGAAAATAGTACAAAATGAGCAAACACACGAGCTCCACAGGCTGGGAAAAATGGAAAAAATGACAGAGGCCCATGGATTTGGAAATTTAGGGCACAAAGTAAGGCACACATGTATTTTTCTTTCAAAATGGGGCAAAATAATAAGTTTGTGAGCTTTTGAAAGCATTCAATCTAGAGAACAAAGTTTGCAGACCACCAAATTCAAAGAAAAACATTTTTAGAGCATGTAGAACAAAGGGGAAAGATGGGAAAATAATAGAGGATCAAAATGGACACCCTCTCGATTCCCTCTTTGTACAAGAAACATAAATTTTATATTTGGATGAGGTTTATGGGTTCAATTTTACAAAAACTATCTACACGATTTTAAATGGAAAACTGGTAATTTTGACTTATAAATTTTTGTTCAATTTGATCTCATTCTTCACTCAACATTCAAAATAGACATGGAGGATTACTCTAGGAAGGATTTAAATTGATTTAGGAAAGTATATTTTCTTTCTTGATTTCCAATTCATGTTTTCCGATAATTGACAAAAAATAGCTGGGAAAGGGAATTGGGTTGTATTTTTCAAGTTTAAAATTATTTTCTTAAGCTTTCTTTGTCAATTTGAGTTCATTGACATCTTAACATGCTAAATCATATCAATTTCAAGTTTATTATTATGTGTAGGTCCGAACTGTACACTTTGATTAAATTTTCTAGTTTTAAAATTTGCAGCTGAGATTCATTTCCAAAAGAGACAAGCAATATACTTCCTTCATACGTATTTTCTTTCCTTTACAATTAAACAAATATTCCAATCAAAAATTGATATTCCAACTCAACCCAACAATGCAATGAGATATGAACTTGCAATTCTTTATTAATTTACAAGGAGATACATCTTTACATTCTTCCCATGTTTGAATGCAATAACACATTTTTATTTCTTTCCTTCCAATGTACAGAGAAGAATGTAAATGTCTTTCAAAATTTGAAAATCCACTTTCATAATCAATTACATACATCGTTTCTATAAAAATATACATTACAATCTCATCCACATCAAGTGGGAAAGGATTACAAATGAGTATGTTTCACAAGGGACTGTCAAACTACATTTTCCTTTGCTCCAGAATAATAACATGTAAGTTTCCTTTTTATCCAAGTTGATCACAACAAAAGTGGGGGAAAGGAAACGCTCTCCACCCAACCAAGACATCTAATGAAAGGAGAAGCCTTCCTTCATCATTGGCCTCTAAGCCCCAACCAAAACATAATAAGATGTTTGATTCAACCCATAGAAACAATAGGCTTCCCTAACACACAACATTCTTTCAACATACATAATTCATATAAAATAAAACCCACACAAAATCAATAGTTTACAACTGCATTTGAAAACAATCACAACAAAACTCAGGCTTGATCATGTAAGCCAAAGGAGATAGGTCTATGGGGGAAGCTGCTTATGCCTCCTAATTGGGAATTGGGCATCCACCAGTAACAAACTGCCAAAATAATTCATCACACACATATCCTAATGTTATCCACAAATCCCTCCTTATGCCCCCCACATATTTCCCTATGCCCCCCACAAAGTAAGAAATGCAAGCTATTTATTTTCCATGGTGGATCCCAAACCCAAAATCCCTCCATAAAATTCTAATGCCAATGGCATTCCCTTATGCCCCCACCCCCCCACATGGATTCCCCATAGCCTTCTCCTATACCATACCTAAGGCATTCTACCCAACCAACCAACAATTAAATCAAACATGCACCATTCACACAACACAACAAGAAAAATAACAACATAAAAGATGGATAAAAATCCTACCTCTCCATGGTAGCTTTTTCTTCCATACAACAAGCTTTCAAAGTCAATAACACAATTCCAAACAGAAAATCTCCCAAGTATGCAAAAATTTCTCCAAGATCCTTCAGAAAGCAAGAGCTCCAACACAATAAAAATGCACCCAAAGGAAGTTTCCAAATGATTCAACAACCCAAAACAAGAAAAGAGTATGAATTTTATAGAAGAGGGAAGAGAAGAGGATGATGTGGATCCATGTAAGATGCCACATCACACATCATCAAATTCAAACACAAAATATGAAATTGATTCTCCCAAGAACAATAGAGAGGTGCGTGAAAATATGACAATTTACTTGCACACTTCAAAATCCCACACCCCAAAGGACTGAAAATTGAATAACATGTAAGAGAGTGCAATCCAAAACAAGCAACATGATTAAAAAAATGCATTACAAAATCCTAAAATCACCTCTCCAACCATAAGTATGGTTTTTAAATTAAATTGAGAGGTATGGGACAAGTTTTACTTGTCCCACAAGCCTCCAAAAACAGCCCCTAAGGAAAAATTCGAATTTCCATGGAAGTGGAGTGTTTCTTACTCCAAAATCTAACTTTCACAACTATTACACCACTTAAACATCCTTTACATATTTAATACAAAGAGCCAATAACTTCCATTATTACTTTCCCATATCCCAATTTAATTTATTTAAATTTTAACCATATGATTTCTCACATTAATCTACCACATTTTAATTAATTAAAAGAAAGGGAACACATTACTAATAAAATACATACAAATATAATAAAAATTAACCACATTAACAAAATACACAAACCCATGGTCACATTTAAAGGAAATCCTCCAATGGGAATCCCTAACAAAATACAACACACACACACACACACACATAAAACAAGTTGCCATGGTGACCCTGTCAAATTCACCTTGAATTCCATTGTGGTTGGTCTCCAATCCCCCGATTTTTTGTTGTGATATTTTTTACCTACAAAATACAAATACCTCCTTTGGCCTCGTGGCCATATTAGATCATCCAATATGATACAAATAAAATCACAAAATCATCTAAGTATGTGAATCACAACAACATCAAGGCAATTTAACATTATCACATACAATTTATATCAACAACTATGTCATCATCATATAATATCCATTTTCTAGATCTACTCATAATATCTAAAATCACATGTTCAAACAAAATCCATAAAACATCCCTGTCAAATAGTATATCATCATCCACATATGAGTGTCTCTAATAATCATCATGTATCATAATCAAATCAAGATCAACAATAATCCATGATCAAATGTCTAACAACATACTAATTCAAAACATAATAATGTCCATAATGTGATCAATTTTATCAGAATAAGCATCAAAATGTGTCAAAGGGAAGTGGGAACTACATCCCCCTCCCCTTAGACTTAACTTCCTCTTGGAAGTCACTGGAACAAAAGTGGAAAATGAAGTCGTAATGAAGTAGCATCCTCCCATGTAGCTACAGTCTCATCATATCTGTCCCACTGCAGCCGAACCTGATCAACCTCTCTACCTCGAAGGCCCAGGGTCCTATGATCTAGGATGTGAATGGGCTCCACCATCACCTATCTCTGATCCTACACCTACAATGACATCCAATCTAACACATGAGAAGGATCTGTAATATATCTTCTATGAACTAAAACATGAAAAATTTCCTGTATGCGGGACAAGCTCGGTGGCAATGCTAGACAGTAGGACAAAGGGCTGAAACACTCCAAGATCTCAAAAATACCAATGAATCTAGGAGCTAACTTAGAACCTTTTCCATAATGGATAGGGCTCTTATGTGGCTTAACACGAAGGAACACCTTCATGGCCACATCGAAACTATAGTCGATCCTATGCTGATATACATACTTCTTCTACCTATCCTATTCATCCTGTAATCTCTACTTGATAAACACCGCCTACTGCTCCATGTCCTGTAAAAGATCTGCTCCAAGAGATACTCTGTCCTCTAACCTATCCTAGCTAAGATGTGTCATGCACTCTCTACCATACAAGGCTTGAAAAGGAGCCATGCCTATGGAACTCTGGAAAATATTATTGTAGGAAAACTCCACTAAGTACAAGTATTCCTCCCATTAGGATGCCATATGATGATGTGGATCCATGTAGGATGCTACATCACACATCCTCAAATTCAAACACAAAATAAAAAATTTATTCTCCCAAGCACAATAGAGAGGTGGGTGAAAATATGACAATTTACTTGCACACTCCAAAAGCCCACACCCCAAAGGTCTACAAATTGAATAACATGTAAGAGAATGCAATCCAAAACAAACAACATGATTAACAAAATACATTACAAAAGCCTAAAAGCACCTCTCTAACCATAAGTATGGTTGATAAATTAAATTGAGAGGTATGGGATAAGTTTTACTTGTCCCACAAGCCTCCAAAAATAGCCCCCAAGGACAAATTTGAATTTCCATGGAGGTGGAGTGTTTCTTACTCCAAAATCTGACTTATATAACTCTTACACCACTTAGACATCCCTTACATATTTAATACAAAGATCCAATAACTTCCATTATTACTTTTCCATATCCCAAATAATTTATTTAAATTTTAACTATATGATTTCTCACATTAATCTACCACATTTTAATTAATTAAAAGAAAGAAAACACATTACTAATAAAATACATACAACAATAGTAAAAATTAACCACATTAATAAAATACACAAACCCATGGTCACATTTAAAGGAAATACCCCCCATTGGAATCCCTAAAAAAATACAACACACACACACACACAGAGAACAAGTTACCATGGTGACCTTAACAAATTCAGCTAGAATTCCATTATGGTTTGTCTCCAATCCTCCGATGTTTTGTTGTGATATTTTTAACCTACAAAATACAAATATCTCCTTCAGCCTCATGGCCATATCAGAACATCCAATATGATGCAAATATAATAAAAAAATCATCTAAGTATGTGAATCATAACAACATCAAGACAATTTAACATTATCACATAAGATTTATATCAACAACTATGTCATCATCATATAATATCTATTTTCTAGATCTACTCAGAATATCCAAAATCACATATCCGAACAACATCCATAAAACATCCATGTCAAATAGTATATATTCATCCACATATGAGTGTCTATAATAATCATCATGTATCATAATCAAATCAAGATCAACAATAATACATGATCAAATGTCTAATAGCATACTAAATAAAAACATAATAATGTCCATAATGTGATCAACTGTATCAGAATAAGCATCAAAAGGTGTCAAAGGGAGGATTTTGGAAATTAACACTTTTTTTCTATGCTAGAAAAATTTCCTAAATTACCTCTGTGCCCCACACTCCCACCCCTACCTTGGAAAAATCAATTTTGTAGACACGTGGGCCCGTGTGTGTAACTTATCCCTTTCACCCTCCTTTTGCATTTTTTCTCAAACTTCTCTGCTGCCCCGCCCTTCCCTTGTTTTTCCTCACTTTGGCTTAGAGGGCGCCATGTGTCCCTAGTGGACCCACAGAAGTGCGGGTGAAAAATTTGATTTTACCCCTACGTGGGAAAATTTTAAAAGATCTCCCCACGGCCTGCCAACCCACCTTTTTGGAAAAATATCCTTGGGCCCGCAGGCCTGCTTTTGGGGGAAAATTTTCCTCCCAATGTCCTTTGGCACATAACTTGAATTTTATGAGGATTTAGGAGGACTTCTTTATATCAATGGAAAGGTGAAGAAATTTTCTATCTAATTGGAGTGATTTAGGAAAATTTTTAATGCATTAAGTGTGAGATAAATCAAGTTTAAGTTTAATCTTGTTAGATAAGTATGGTGAGGATTTTTCCCTCTGAAGCTGATTGAATCTTTAACCGAGTTCTGGGAGTGGGTAAGTAAGAATTTACTCTGATGATTTTTATATATGTATTTTTTTCCCCACTGTAATCTAACCTTGCTCTTGTCTTAAATCTTGTGGAATTAAATACCTTGGGTATTTAATTTTTTTGGTCCCTTAACCCTAAAATTTTTAATCAGGGAATGTTTAGCTAAAATGTCAATGTAATCAGTGATTAAATAAATCTCTAAGGAGTTTTGTGCTAGGTGTAGACTTATTAAACTTGTTTCTTTATATTGTGGAATTAGTAATTATTATAATGGGAAAAGTTATCATTTGAATTTTATTGTCCTTGAGACTTTGGTCGTTAACACTTTTAAAAACCTAGGTTGTTCATAGGTCTCAAGTGGGTTGTTTTAGCAGGCGTTACACTTGGTATCAGAGTAGTGGTTCAAAATCTTGGACCCTTGGGCACACTAGAAAAATTGAGACATGAACTGTAAACCTAACACACTTTTGAATCTAAGAAAACAAACTTGTTTGAAAATGAAAAAAATAAATAAGTATGAAGAAATATTATATTACTCTATTTATTTGAACTACCAGAATTAAAATCATGATAAAATAACAAGTTGTTTGAGTTGTTGTGCTTGCATAGTGGCATTTTGTCTAAACCCAAGTAACTAAAAATTTCAAATTAATTTGATGTTTGTGAACTTCTGGTATTGTGGAAAATTAGTTTCCCTTTGCAAATGTGTTGTTTTACAAGTCCTAAAACTTGATTTAATTGTATGATGTGTTAAGCCCTTTGTTGAGACCATTTTTTATTGATGTTGTTGGAATGATAAGTTATTTGGCATGATTCTTATAGTTGAAAAATAGTGGTTGTGTTATGGGTCGGGAAGAGTTAATTAGAAGCTGTTTAGAGCTTCCTTCCTTCAATGGTTAGGAAAGAGGGTCTGGTTGTCAGTTTTCCATTTGTTACCCATATGGGAGAGTGGACATTAACTATGAGTGTCGTTTTGGACCCAATATTGTGTATGTGTCCTTGGAACTGACCTTGAGGTAGAGTACCCCTATTGGCAGGCCATGGAGGGATGCGAAGTGAATGTGGTGTTAACTTTTGCATTTTACATTCGTAATCTTGTGTTATTTTATCAAGGACCAGCATCTTATTTTATGATTGGATTGAGAAGCTCTGAGGCTCTTTTAGTTATTTTTATTTTTGTGATAGTTTTCATACTTTGAAATGTGGCTACTTAGCCACTTTCCTTGATTATAGATATTTCTTGGATTTTATTTTGATTGGTGACTCAGAGCTCATTATGTTTTCGGCTATTTAGCTAAACATTATGTGGTTCCTTCTTGTATGATGATGATATGGTTCTATGCTTCTTGTATAGTGACATTTGTCATATGGGGGTACACCCTCGGTGTCTTGAATTTTCTCTTAGGTGCTTATAGTTATGCCTTGGTTTTGGATGCACAAAACCTTGAGGGTGTCTAGGATCTTAGAGTGACTTTCTCATTACTCGACCTTGCTAGATAGAATTTTTTTTGTGTAGTATGGTCTAGATGATAGTTTGACAATGGTAGTGGTAGTTCTATTACAATCTGGTAAGATCTTGACCCTCGTCAAAGTAGAAGTGTTTAATTATGGGCTTTTAGATTTTGTTAGGATTGGATTAACCTTTTGGTTGACTTAGTGGAAATTTTGTTTGTGTTGATAATGAATTTTAGTGCATGAAAATTGTTCATGGGTTCCTTTGCATCAGTTTTGTTGGAATGTATGCATCTTGGTAATTTGGATAGATTTACATTTAGATAACTTATGGTTCTTCTCTTTGAGTCTAAATCAGTCTACCACGGCATTAAATTTCCTTTACTAGGATAACATTCTATGTATTAATCTTTGGGACTTGGAAACCTAATGGATCATTATTTAATCTCAGAAATGTTATTTAGATATTAATAGTAATCTCAGTGGTGCTTATATTGTACTTCCTCTACTTTAACTCTTGGTTGTAAAAGCCATGTTGGTTGCCCTATAGATGCTTTCTAGTGTGGATTGGTTCCTTAGTAATTGCATTCCTTCTAGTGAGTATGTGGTATCTTGTGGGGACATATGATTGGAAAACCTCTTGGTTATTAAGGGAGTAAAATGTTTTCATCCAAAACAACAAACAATTGTTAAACCCTATAGATTCGTAAAAGTAAATTATACCTCTTAATGAGGTCTTCCTTGTAATTTCTTTTGAGACTTGTGGAGAAACCCACTAGGAATGTTTTAATGATACTTGAAATTAGTGGAAAACTCTCGAAATATTTTTGTGATCCATGTTGGTTGATTGTTTCCTAGTTCTTACAAATTAGTAATGTGTTTTCTATGTTGAATGTCCCTTTCTTCCTTAGAATTAAACATGTGATGTGTTGACTTACCTCTCTCCCATAAAAGTAATAGTGTGATATGTTTACCCTTCCTTCTCATTAAAAATTTTAATTTGAAAAATTGACTCACCCAAACATCATAAAATTATAATTGAGGAGATTTGGCCTTGAAGCTTAACAAATAAACTGGAACATAGAAAGAGAAAATGGTCCTTGCTTTAATCTTGGTAGATTAACTGAAGGAATAAAAAGCATATAGAAGAACAGAAAAGGAAAAACTTTGTCCATCTACCCCCTAGGGGTAAAATAAATACTTTTTCTCCTTTCCACCTTTACTGAATTACGAGATATCATACCCCTTAGTGGTCCTTATAACACAAAGTTGTGATTTCATAATAGGAGGAATTTTAATTAAGAAAACTCGTAAAGGAATGTGCTTAGCAAATGAAACTAAAACTTTTGACTTAATTAGTTGAGTTATAAAATAAGTAAGATTTATGTGTATTGAGTGCAATGTTTAGTTGAACTTGTAGTTCTGTCACCTACCTGAAATTTTGAAACACCTGGTGGATAACAATGTGTTCTAGTTGCTTAGTACTTTCTTATTCATAGATGTATGTGCCTTTCTTGTGGGAGTTTTGGGTCATCATACCCTTATCATCCAGTAGCTTGACAAGTCTGAGTTTTGGTCTTTTGGATTGAAACTTATCTCTTGTTTAAGAAGCAACCTCGTTGCGTGTTATCTCATCCTTGGAGACCTAAGTTATTGTAATTTTAAGGAAACATATGTTAAGGATATAAAATAACTTTGGGAAGTATTCTTTTCTTAATATTTTCTTGGGTCACCTTGCTATTGTTGCCCCTTTTTGATTAGGATGGAAAGTGAAAGATGATGTTATTCATTTTTGATACGATGCACCCTTGGGTTGTAATTGGACCCCATGTTACTTGTTCTTCTCCCTAGCGACCTTGAGTGGTCCTTGGTGTTTCTTGTGCTCTCTTTATGGTTATTCCGAGCTTGAGTAGGAAATAAGATAAATAAATCCCATTGTGCTATAATGTATGGTACTTGTATTGATATGTTAGTTGCTAGGGGATATATATATATATCTTTTGCTAAATGGTTGACTTCTTTAGATTTGGTTGGTATGGTGTGTTTGATTCTTAAAATAAAAGTGTTAAAAAATTAGACTATAGGAAAACTTGTGATCTTGACTTCACTTTTATTACCATGAAAAGTTAATTGTACCCTCTCGAGTTATAGAAGTGATTTCCTTGAATAGTTCCTTGATTTTAAATGTTTTGCTGATTTAGGTGTCCTTGTTGATTCACCTCATCCTGTGTGATCCTCAAATTGTGGGACCTTGAGTAGACTTGTTCCTCATGCAAATTTGGTCATAGTTGATTTTTTCTAGCCTTGTCTAGACAATGAACCTTGAAATCATGGCTTAAACATATAAAAACCTTAACTTTTATTAATGGAGTATGTTGTATTCCTTGGGAAACTGTGTAGTCATCTCAAGTTTATGGAAATTATCCCTATAATTCCCTTACTTGGTGGTTATTCTTGAGCTCTTTTGAACTTTTCATGTTATATTATGTATGTGTTGTATCTTGGTTGACCATAGCGTAAAGTTACTCCTTATAATTGAATGTCCAAAACCTTAATTGGAGAAAGTTTAGAACTCATCTGTTGCAATCTCCCTTCTTCTTGTTGAATTACATTGGACCAAACTTGGGTTTTGTAGACCCACACCTATTTGAAGCAAGAAATCCCATAATGGGAGTGATCCTTTTTCTGTTGCATTTGTTCCTATCTCTCTTTCCTATGACTTCCAGGAGGAAGTCGAGTCTAAGGGGAGGGGGATGTAGTGCCCACTTCCCTTTGACACCTTTTGATACTGATCATGACACTGTTGAATATATTATGGACATTGTTATAGTTTTGATTTAGTATGATGTTAGATGTGAGACCATGGATTATTGTTGACTTTGATTATATATGATGCATGATGATTATTAGAGACACTTTATACATGGATGTTGATATACTATTTGACATGGTTATATTATAGATGTTGTTTGGACATGTGATATTGGATATTTTGAGTAGACCTAGAAAATGAAATTATTTGATGATGATATAGTTGTTGATGAAATTGTAAGTGATATTGTTGATTACTTTGATGTTGTTGTGATTCATATATATATTGATGATTTTGGAATTATATTTATATTCATTTTGGATGTTCTGATATGGCCACGAGGCTGAAGGAGGTATTTGTGTTTTGCAGGTTAAAATATCACAACAAACATCGGGGGATTGGAGACCAACCACATTGGAATTCTAGATGAATTCAACAAGGTCACCATGGCAACTGTATTTGTTGTGTGTGTTGTATTTTGTTAGGGATTCCCATGGGGGGATTACCTTTGAATGTGACCAAGGGGTTATGTGTATTTTATTAATGTGGTTCCTTTTTATTATTGTTTGCATGTGTTTATTTTGTGATGCATTTACCCCTTTCATTATTCTTTTAATTGTGGAGAATTAATGTGAGTAATCATATTGTTAAAATAAATAAATAAATCAAATTTGGGATATAAGAAAGTAATTATAGAAGTTGTTGGCTCTTGTATTAAATGTGGTAAGTGATGTGCAACTAATGTGTAAGAATGTGTAAGTATGTGTAAGAGTTGTGTAAGTCATATTTTGGAGTATGAAACACTCCACCTCCTTGGAAATTCGAATTTGTCCTTGGAGGCTGTTTTTGGAGGCTTGTGAGACAAGTAAAACTTGTCCCATACCTCTTAATTTTATTTACCAACCATACCTATGGTTGGAGGGTTGATTTTAGAACTTTTTAATGCATTTTGGGAAGACAAATTGTAAGTTTTAATTGCACTCTTCTTACATTTTATTAAATTCAGTCCTTTGGGGTGTGGGCTTTTTGGAGTGTGTAAGTTTATTGTCATATTATTCACCCACCTCTTTATTGTGCTTTGGAGAATGAATTTGACTTTTGTGTTGGAGTTGAGGATGTGTGATGTGGCATCCTACATGGATCCACCTCATCCTCTTCTCTTCCCTCTTCTATAAAATTGAAACTCTTTGCTTTGTTTTGGGTTGTCAAACTTTTGAGAATGCTTCCTTGGGGTGAATTTTCTTGTTGATTGGAGCTCTTGTTGATTTTGGAGGAGCTTTTGGGAAGCATTTACATACTTGTGCATTGGCTGATTTTGGGACTATATTTTGCATTGAAAGCTTGTTGTTTTGGAACTTAAAACTCTACCATGGAGAGGTAGGAGCTTAGCTCTTCAATATGCTTTTTTTCTTTTTAAATGTTTGTGTGAATGGTGAATGTTTTGCATGTTTGTGGGCTGTTTGGGTAGACTTCCTAGGAATGGTGTAGGAGAAGGCTATGGGGAATCCATGTGGGGGGGGGGGGGGGGCATAAGGGAATGCCAGTGGCATCAGAATTCTTGTGGAGGGAGTTTGGGATTGGGATCCACCATGGAAAAGAAATAGCTTGCATTTCTTACTTTGTGGGGGGCATAAGGAAATTTGTGGGGGGCATAAGGAGGGATTGTGGGGGGCATAAGGATATGTGTGATGATTTATATTGGTGGTTTGTTACAGGTGGATACCCAATTCCCATTGGGAGGCATAAGCAGCTTCCCC
The DNA here is from genome assembly GCA_019776745.2 of Taxus chinensis. Lineage (NCBI taxonomy): Eukaryota > Viridiplantae > Streptophyta > Pinopsida > Cupressales > Taxaceae > Taxus > Taxus chinensis. The sequence continues at coordinate 374,216,741 of CM034157.1, forward strand.
CATAGTTCTTGCTCCTTTGGCTTGCATGATGAAGCCTGAGTTTTGTTTAATGTCTTTCAATGCAGTTGTAAACTGTTGTTTTTTTGGACTTGTGTTTTTAATTTGAAATGTGCATGTTGAAAGATTGCTTTGTGATGTGGAAGCCTATTGTTGCCATGAGTTGAAATACATTTCTTATTGCATTGTGGTTGGGGCTCGGGGGCCAATGAAGAAGGATGACTTCTCCTCTTCATTGGATGTCTTGGTTGGGTGGAGAGAGTTGCCTTTCCCCTGCCTTTGTTGTGATCAAATTGGAAGAATGAGAAGAATGCATGTTGTTGTTCTGGAGCTGAGAAAAGAAGACAGTTTTGACAGTCCTTGTGAAACAAGAATCTCATTTTGTAACCTTTCCCACTTTGAAGTGGATGAAATTGTAAATGTTTTGAAATGGAAAGATGTTGTATGGATTATGAAATTTGTAAAGTGAAATGTAAAAGAGTTATGCTCTGTATTCAGTTCTGTTATTAGAAAAGAAAGACATGTATTCTATATGTTGTGTTTTGAAAATGTATATATGAAAGGAGTTGTAAAATATAAAGTTGAATTAATCAATAAAGTTGTCTTACCTTGTTCAAAATGGCATTGTTATATTGGAAATCAAATTGTATTTGAAATCCTTGGTTGGAAAATTGAAGAAAGGAATACATATGAAGGAATTGTATTACTTTGTCCTTTTGAAAATATGACAAAATTGTAAACCAGACTTTATATTTTAGCCATTAAATGGTTTGATTAAATCACTTAAATATATTAGACTAGAATAGAAATGAATTCCATATTTGGAAGTATGGCAAAAAATGATAAATAAATCCTTTAGAAATTGATCTCTTTTTTAAATTTTAATACTGGCAAATATTCCTTAAAATGAACAGTTCAGACCTGCAAGCAAGAAATAACAATGAAATAATTAAAATTGACTTAATGAGGTATAAATGATTCAATTTGACAAAAAAACACTTAAGGAAATATTTTAAAACATTGTAAAATCGGGCCCAAACCTTTCATAGTCCTTTTGTTGTCAAAAGTTGTACAAATTTGTATTGGAAATCAATTAAGAAAAATTACCTTCCAAATATATCCTAAATACTTCTTATAATAATTCTCCATGTCTGTTTGGCATGTTGAGTGAAGGAGAAGATCAAATTGAACAAAATTTATAAGTTAAAATTTACCAGTTTGCTTTTAAAAATCCTGTAGACCATTTTCTTAAAATTGACCCCTTAAAATTTATCAAAATCTAAAATTAATGATTCTTGTGCAAAGAGGGCATTGAGAGATTTCCAGAAAGTCCTCGTTTTCCCAAAACTAAGCTTTCTATCAAAAGTTATGGCCTTCTGAAGTTTTCTTCACTTGGCGGAAAAATTTTGGGAAAAATTTCTTTGGCGGGCCCGTGGCCTGAATTTTTCCCTAAAAAACTTAAGAAATTTTTTTGGGAATTTTTTCCAATTTTCCCCACCACCCTGCTGCCCCATAGCCAATTAGAGGCTGCCATGTGGTATGGTAGAGGGGTGGAAATTTTCTAACTTAATCATTTTGCAAAAATAGTTTTGGAAAATTTTTATAAATTTCACCGCAGCCTCACCAACCCAAAGCCAATCGGGTGCTGCCACATGGCTCGGTGGAGGCGCATGAGGATTTTGGAACTTAATAATTTTTTCTCTATCCTGGAAAAATTTAAGGTTAAATTAGCTCCATAGCCTGCACTCCCACCCCTACCTTGGAAAAATCAATTTTGTGGACACGTGGGTTTGCGTGTGCAACTTATCCCTTTCACCCTCCTTTGGTGAATTTTCTCAAACTTCTCTGTCGCCCTGCCCTTCCCTCATTTTTCCCTACTTTGGCTTGGAGGGTGCCACAAGTGTCCTTGGGAGACCCACGGAAGTTCTAGTGAAAAATTTGATTTTACTCCCACGTGAAAAATTTCAAAAAATCTCCCCACGGCCCGCCAACCCGCCTTTTTGGAAAATTTTCACCCCTGGGCCCGCAGGCCCGCTCTTGGGGGAAAATTTTCACCCCAAGGCCCGCCGACCCATAACTTGAGTTTTATGAGGAGTTAGGAGGACTTATTTATATCAATGGAAAGGTGAGGAAATTTCCTATCCAATGGGAATGATTTAGGAAAATTTTGAATGTGTTAAGTGTGAGAAAAATCAAGTTGAAACTTTAAGCCTGTTAGAGAATGGGTATGGTGAGGATTTTTCCCTCTGAACCTGATTGAATCTTTAACCGAGTTCTGGAGTGGGTAAGTAAGAATTTACTCTGATGATTTTTTATATATGTATTCTTTCCCCACTGTAATTTAACCCTGCTCTTGTCTTAGATCTTGTGGAATTAAATACCTTGGGTATTTAATTGTTTTGGTCCCTTAACCCTAAAGTTTTTAATCAGGGAATATTTAGCTAAAATGTCAATGTAATCAGTGATTAAACAAATCCCTAAGGAGTTTTGAGCTAGGTGTAGACTTATTACACTTGTTGATTTATATTGTGGAATTAGTAATTATTATAATGGGAAAATTTATCAGTTGAATTTAATTGTCCTTGAGACTTTGGTCGTTAACACTTTAAAAATAATTATTCCATAATTTTTCTAACTAAACCTAGGTTGTTCATAGGTCTCAAGTGGGTTGTTTTAGCGGGTGTTACATGAAGGGTCAACTCAAGATCCTTGATTATTCCTAAGGTAGTAATAGTTGAACCATCAAGTTGCAGGACTCCTTTTGTCAGGGGGTTATAATTTAGACCTAAGACATCAACTATCTTCTTGGGCATGACAGAGGTACAAGTGCTCAAGTATATCATGAAATTATGAACTAGGTGTTTTTTTATGATCAAGAACGTATAGAAGGGTGGGTTTTTGAAATTTTTACTTACCATCTTCTCCTCTTCTTGGCAGATGTTGATAGTAGCAAGCGGTCTGTGAATGGCTAGATCAGCACACATAAGTTATGACAGGGCCTCATGCAATAGGTCGTGTTGAGATGGAATGGTCAAGGCATCCCACATTGTGACATTTATATTTATCTTCTTCATATGGTCCACAATGCTAAATGGAATACCCATTGACTTGTGCATTTAGGGTACAGTGACATCCTTTCTTGAATGTTCAAGTGTGGAAATAGGAGCTTTAGGTGAAGCTGAGGCTTGACCTACCAAAGGAGGGATGCACATGTGTTGCTTCTTAAGGAGATTTATGTGGAGCCTCATTGTATAGGAACTTGAGTGATTTTACTACTGGATGCCTGTGTCTACATATTTTAATTTTGCTTGTCTATCTTGTGTTGCTGGGATCTATGACCTACCTGTGCCTAAACTCTAACATTCTTTTCTTATATCTTGTGTTGTCTGTAACTTGGGCACATGGTCTTCTTGTATCTTCTACATCTTGGTTGATTACACAGAATTACTCGAGCATGTCAAAGAACATAAAATTGTGACCTCTGGAGGAAGCTTTGAGTATTTCTTGGTTATCTTCTTCATGGGGCACTTGTTGAAGGCTCACAAATTGAAGCATTCTGGATCATGAAGGCTTGGATGTGCGCGACATTGGCACAATGATATTGAATGTGAGGCATGTTGCAAGGGAAGCACCATTTTGAATCTTGTGCCAATTTTTTTTGAACTAGAACAAGCACTCTAACTTGCATTGGTTGCTGGAAGAAGAGAGGGCATGGGAGGAACAACTTATAAGGGAATATGTGCACTAGCATGCCATCTATCATACTTTTGGTTAGGTAGATATCTTTAGTTTCCATATTGATTCCACCAAGGATAATTACTTTGGTTATGTGCCTAATTAGAATTGACTCTGAAGGCTTTCCCCTGTTGTTTCTCTAATGATGACTTTGTTTGATAAATTTCTAATCAGGGTCTTTAATTCTTCATCTTCTTTCTTTTACACTGGGGGGTAGGATGTTGATGCAATAGGTTGCATGCTTTTCTCAGGAATAGGAATAGGGGCCAAGAAGGTTGAGGTGCTTGTGAAATTTTTGGGAATAAGGACATAGGTGGTCTAGGAGCTATCTTTCCCAACTGAATAAGACTATTTTCTTCCCTTACTACTATATTATAAGTAGCTGGTAAAGTCCTACCTCCCATGGATTGGATCATAACTGAAATATCATTTTTGAGCACCTTTAGATAATAAAGGAAAGCATGTTGGGCTATAGGTCTTACCACAAGAGGGATTCTATCCCAAGTCTTCTGAAATCTGATGTTGAAATTAGTCATCTACTCGTTGGGTGCCCTCCTTGTTATTGTCAGTTGCTCCACCAAAGATAGGTGATCTGACTTATCTTCAAAATAATTACAAACTTTTATTCCTAACTCATCCCAAGTGTGGCAATAGATCCAAGTCTTAGGCCTCTGGTACCATTGAAGTGCTTTACCTTTGAAAGAGGCTGCAAGTAGCTTGACTGCTACATCATCATGTTTGATCAGGTAGAGTGAACACTACATTTTCTATATCTTGGATATGCTCCTGAGGGGTGACTTGATGCCCACCAGTAAAGTATGGAATACTTTTGAGTGTACCATTTGACATATCATGTTACACAACCAAAACTAGGGGACTCCCTCCTTTAAAGTTGGAAAATTTCCTCAGTGGAGGAGGTGGCTGATGCATGCCATTGTAAGGCGTGTTGGTTGTCTGTTGTGAGGAGGATTTGAATGTTTGCAACGTGCTGGAGATAGAGATGCACGCATGGGAATTTCTAGAATGAACTCTTCTCAAGGATAGCTTGAGGTACTCAAAAGAATCTTTATCTACTACACTTCTTCTTGTATGCATTATTCTCATGAAAGGCACTTAGGACTACTAAAACAGGAGATCTGTAAATGTTGGGAGTCATTAGATGTGTTGAAATGAGCCTCCAAAGGATGAAATACTAAGTCCACACACCATAACTTAGCAATATGAAATTTGAATCTTTCATTGTTTGTCCCACCGGGCATGCCAGAAACTATTGGTCATTCAAACATACACTTGTGTCTCCACATCTTGGAAGAGGCCGAGTTGTTTGAGACCATAATGGAACCGTCCCTAAGTTATGGGACCTTTGCATGCTTGGGACAGATCTCTGGAGAAGACTGGTTCCTCTATCTATTTCTACTACTACTCCTACTCCTAGTGCTGAAAGGGAAAACTAAACTAATAATGCTCAAGGGACCAGGGATAGAAGGATAACATGAAAGGAAACTACACTAAAAGGTGATAACACCAAAAAGAGGGATGAACACTATCTGTTATGAGTGAAAATGAAGGGAAATGTCATGAAAGAAGGCTAGGCATGAGTAGCACAACTTAAAATGTATTCACCATAGATCAGTTTCATGGAACACAACTAAATAAAGGAACTGTAAGGGACCTGAAATGGCATAACCAGCACACAATGTAAAAGAAAAGGCAAAAAAAGGAATACAAACATGTTAGGATAGAGAATAGTCACAAAAATGCTTCCATTACTTCCAAAAATGCACAGAGCTGTTACAATAGTGATGAAGAGGTTGATATCCACATGCAAGAGCCAGATCTAGAGGTCTGCAACTCAAAATACAGAAAATATGGAGTCCTTAAAATGCGTAAGGATCTCAGAGTGTCCAACATTAACAAATGAGCCCAACTCTTACATTTATAGATGAATTCATGGAGGAAGAAGGGAGAAGGAGGGAAAACCTAAATTTGAAACAGCAACCACCAACAAGAAGCATTCAATGCCTACAAATCCACTCTAGAATCTGTGAAATTCACTTCCCCATGTCTATGTTTGGAATGTTGAAGAAGAAAGGAGGTGGATCATAGATCAAATCAGGTGGTTGGAGCAATCAGATCTCCTCTCATCAATGATCAGAAAATACATTTTCCCATTTCTCACCTACCAGATCTACCAAGAATTTGAATTTGAATTTCTAGCACTGTAGCTGATGTCACTGCCAAAAACTATCTGAAAAGTCTAGGCACATGCCAATATGAACATTTGTAGCAAAATATATGGCTTTCATAAGTTTGTTAGAGTCATCAACGCATGCATAAAACATGGAACACATGGATTGGCTGAAAGGAAAGTCAACTATGTAACTATTTGTTCATTTCTGCCACATGTCAATCATTCATTTGTTGTAAGAATTCAGCACCCTGTTGGTGCGCTTTGACTAGTTATGCATGGCACACTTAAGCGTGCCAGAAAATTACTTGCACACAAGACACAATGGAGGGTAAAAAGATATGCATGTGGAGGAAAAAGGCACAAGAAGAAGGAAGAATGAATGCATGCATGATGTAGGTGGGGAAATGAGGTAAAATGGTGAGTAGATAATGCATGGTCAAGGTGCATCTATTAAAAATTTATGTGCATGGTGCGCAAGAGGGCCTGTGACTTGGTTGATTAAAGCAAGTGCAAGGCACATGTGCAAGGTGAATGGTTGCTAGGAAGAAGGTGAATGTACAGAGGATGCACGTAAGGGAGGAGTGAACTAAAGAGGAAAAGGAAAATGAAAGGGGAGAAGGTTAAACATGTAGGGGAATGTGAGGAAAAGAAGAGGGGCGCATGAGGAAACTGCAATAAATATGGGCCAAGTGTGTACTTTGAGCAAGTGTAACCAATATCAATGAAGAAATCTAGACATAATATGTATAAAGTTTCTCAAAAAGTTTCTAGGGAGAGTTATTTGGATAAGTCAACCTAAACCATTTACATGTGAGTTCCCACATGTGCTTAGAACATGAATGTTACTATTTGGGTCTCCAAAGAAAATAATTGATTAATGCCTAGTTTGTTACAATAACTTGATTGGTATAGAAAGTAATTTAATAGAATTACTATGAAAAATTTGCATATGATGCTAGCAACACCAGAAGTAAAATGTACAAATGAAAATATGGATCAATAGCAATAGGAAGGCACAAATTCACACATGAGATGCTTCAAACTCAAATTTCCCCTTTGAATTTCAATCATGACTGTTATAATTTGGCATTTGGAAGGAATTTTTGCACGAGCATAAGAAAAAATAACTTCAAACGATTTCCATTGGATTTATACAATTTGTGGCTCCATCATGGGAGTTATCAATTCATGCCCTAGACTCAAAAAAGGCTGAATTTTCAAGAATAGGAAAGAATGATACAAAAGTCATCTGCAAAGTGCTTACAAACATCTTATAGGTACAATTTAGATAATCCTATTATTACAAAACTCTAATGCACTCAATCTTCATCAGTCCCAAAATTTAATGAGGTAATGGAAGTATTTTAAAATGGAATGGATCAGTGCTTCATCTACTCATTTCCTTGTTACAAATTTGGGGGAAAATGTAATTTTCACGGAATTTTTCATAGCATCCAACATGAAGCTTTAGGTTCTTCTGATTCACAACTGCTTTCGTGGTGCAAATCCTTTACTATATAAAAAGGATGATATTTACATTCCAATGCGGTTCATATCCAATTTGAGCTTTTGATTGTGGGTCCCATAGGACTCTTTTAATTTCCTCAATCTTGTGCCTTCCACCAAATGGTAATTCCCCGAAAGTCAACCACCTTTAAGATGTTAACTTATCTAACATGAAGAGAAAATGAATTGAATGACAATTTGTGAGTTGCAAATGTGAAATTATAGACCTAATATTCTCAAAAAACCATGATTTCAATGTATTTTGCAAGCCAAGTAATCGTTCTTTGACCTTCTAATGCAAATTTAAAGCTGGGAACCTTCCTAGTGTTATAAGAATAATTTTACTTAATTTTCAAAAGAGATAAAATGCTTTGAGAACAAGGACCTTCAGATAGTCAATCATCCTTTCATTTTAACCAATGAGAACATTAAGCTCAAATAACTCCAGGATGAAATCCATCATTTTCTGACGAAATCATTGTTGAGTTTCCTTTTCAATTAAGTCCAATCCACATCAATATGAACAATCTCTTGAACATTTAGCTTAACTCTCTATCCGTTTTATGGAGGGACCAAGATGTCCTTACCTTTGCAGGTAAGGAGGAACTGATAAAGTTAGGGCTAACCAAAATCTTACCTGTGCGGCTGAGGTTCCACTTTTATTTAACTGCCAAGCTACTTTGATCAGTTCTTCCTTTAGGTATGCCCAAATCATATGCCTATGCCACCAGTAAATTTTTAATTACTTGTCTAAGTTCCCTTTTCTATATGCCTATATTTGCATGAAATTTAGGATTTTCAAGTATGTCATAATTGATCTTGCAAACTTTGATGACTTTATTATTTTGATAATAAATGAGAGAGAAATTTCCTTGGAGATGAACTCAAATTTGATCCTTTGAATTCAGAAAGTATTGTACCTTAGCAGGATGTGGAAATTGTCATCTTCAATTATTTATTAGACCAAAGATTTTGAAAATATTCACCTTTTGGTAGATGCTAGCCCTTTGGGTGATATCTCTTTTAAATATGGTGTTGATTCTCTATCTTGTTTTGCATAATTCTTCTATTAGATTCACTTTAATTGTACCCTGTGTAATTTCTACTATCATTATCTGTACAACAAAGTCTAAAAAAAAGGAATCCGACATAACAGGGACTTTTTGATTTGAATTCAAATGTACTCACAAAGGGTTTTCTGATTGACTTCTTTTACAACAATGAATAAAGAATAAAAAATACTCATCCAGAGAAGTTTGATGGACAAAATTACAATTTCTGGAAGATGCAGATGATGATTTTCTATCATTCACTTGATATTTGAACTTATCCATACAAATCCTTGGATTAATTCTAAACCTACGAATGTATGACTAATGAAGAATGGAAGATTCTTGACCAAATGCAGGAATCAAGTCTTCTATCCTCCTTCTAAGCCTGAGAAATATTGGCTTCCAATGTTCTAGAAGTGAATTCCTGATGGGTAGATGGATTCCCAAATGAAATATCTTGTCTAATTTATGTACATGAAATTCAATTTCTTCATGCTACAAAGTTTATTTGAGACCCTGACACTATTTAGTTCCAAGAATTTTGCATGGAAGATGATTTTCAAAGGCACAGTCACTTTGAATTATTTTGCATCTATTGTCAGGGAGGAAAATTTGATACTTATGAATTTGATTATTTAGGAAAAAATTTTATTATTCTGTGTCACTTTTCCTCATAGTAGGGATAACTTGGTAATGATTGTTAATGGGCATCAAGGCATCTGAAACGAAATAATAGCTTCAGTTTGGATAATGTGGATGAAACAAATATTCCAGAACAATAAATTCGTAGGAAACTACTAGAGGAATCATCATGGGATGATTTGAATGTAGACCAAGTATTGCTCTACAGAAGGATGGGTCTCCAAGAGTTAAGAGTAGTTAGAAATGCCAAAAATTCAAGGGATAATAGATCATCATGTAGAGTAAGGGAAAAACCGAGCGAAATTTGAAAAGAAAGGACATAACAATTAAAGTTCATTCTTGGTCACCAAGGATAAAGAGAACCAAGGGCAACCAAAAAAAGAAGAATCAAACCATAGTCATGCAATATAGGTAATAAGATGCTCTACTCTTATTTCTTTAGATTGTTAGAATTGAACATCCTTTTTGTAACACCCTGAACTGTTGTTACTTTCTCCTGAGCATACAAGTGTTGATATGTGATTTCTTGTAAAAGGATGTGTTCCTCGATTTAGAAATCATGCTTGATATGTACTGTAATTCTTTGCAGATTTCAGATCTTTGACTGAGTCAGAATATGATTAGACTCTTTTATTTATTTCATTTTTCATCTGAGTTTAATCTGATCTCGGAATGAATTATAGAGTTATCCATCTATAAGACCTAGTCTTGGATCAGTGGAATTGATCCAAGTATTGCTTTAAGTTTGTTCATGATGAATTAAAAATTACAGACCTTGAACAGGTTGCAAGGTCTAGAATTTTAATAAGCTAGTCAAGAGTATGACTCAGGTTGATCAAGTGAAATGGAATTGGTTCCCGATATGGAAGTATATCTGGAAGGTCTCGATCGTGGACCAGGTAATAATTCGGTTACATACGATTCTGCAGCCTAAGGCAGAACAGGAGCTAACCCTGTTCAGAAGGTATGATGTAGGTCTTTTTCTGAGTGTACAGAATGTAGACCTAACTGGAATTATTAATGGTTAGTAACCTAAAACTAAACCTAACCTAGGGGTTAGATTAGTATTAATCTAACCTAGACCTAGGCTAAGTGCTAATGTCCTAAGTTAGTATCTACGTGTGATATGGTTAGAATAGGTATTATCCTAAATTCTAAACCTAAGTTACTAACCTAACTATTAAACAAGAACGTATGGGGACCTATGGAGGGGTGCGAACCATGGGCGGTGTTTTCTATGGGATTAAATGCTAAGGATAAGTATGAAGGACAGGTCTTGGTGGAGGTTTTAGCAACAGCTAACCTAAGCCGACGTGGCAGGTCGCCAAAACTGGAAATGGACTTGAGATTTTCATTTGTCTGTCGCCAACTTTGGCGGTCGGTGGCAGTGGAGTTTGAGCGGGAAAGTTGGTGTAAATGCATTCAATGCACTCGGTAGTCGAGCTCGGAACTCGCGTGAAGGCATGCAAACTGGGAAGTTGTTGGTTTGTTTGGCTTATCGCGATTTTCGGTTTTCCTTCTGCCTGTTCACTGGTTCTTCGCACCAGTCTTCTTTGTGTTGCATGGCAAGTATGAGGGTATCTAGCTCTTTTCTCTGGCAAGGAAAATATATATGTCATGGAGATAACAAAATTTTGTTGGTCGCTCTAACTTGGAAAAGGAAAAGGAAGTCTGAGCTCTTCCAGTGGTCTGCTTCGGAATTTTGAGCAAAAATTCAGGCATGTTAGGCCCTAACCTTTAAATATCTTGCTGTCTTTCAAGTGATTTCATTAGAACAACTCTGTTCAAATGATTTATGGAAATAGATGATTTTCTATGGTGGTTTTGTGTGATTTTTGGTACTGTATCTCTTCTGGTTCGATGTTTTTCATTTATCCCTTGATGGGTGTTTGTTAAATTCGAACTGTGGTTTTATTCTTCGTGTTTGCATTCTGGCTTAAATATGGGAGAAAAGAATGTATGCTATATATGTGAAAAGTACGATTGCTCGGCCTGTTCGGCAGAGTCCATAGATTATTCCTGTGATGGGTATAGGTCACTGTAATGCTTGTCAGTTAATTTTTGGTCATCGATGCTTATTGTGTACTGTCTAAGATACTGTTGAACTTTCGTGTGAATGGTAACAGTCTTACTGGGCTTCCTTGTTTATTTTGTGGTGGTTGTCATAGTTGATAGGTTACAGAGTCTAGTATGATTATTGTATCTTCGCAGTATGGTAATTTAAGTTATTACGAACGGTTAATTTGTTGTGTTTCTGTATTTCATTGCGACCTTTGTGAAGTAAAATTGTGGTATATACTCTTTGGATGAAATTCTACGTTTCCTTCCTGTGCCATCTTGTGCGAAAAATATTGGTAAGGGTTCCGTTGGATTCCTTGGTTGGAAATTCAGTATTCAGAATTGGCTTATGCCTGAATTTAAATGTTGCCATTGTTGGCACGGATGGATTCATTATCTTTTATTATTTTGTTTACTGTTGTTTAACTCTGTTGAACTTATTATTTAAACAGTGTTACTGACTCAATTTAAGCCTGTTGGTTTACTATTGTTTTGACACCATTGGGTACCATGGGTATGGAAGGATATTTTGTATATTGGCCTTTGGACAGGCTAAACGGTGAATACTATTTTTGGACTTTGTTTTAAATCCTCGAATGGTATACATGTCACTGTTGTATGTATAAGCCCGAGTTGAACGAGTAATGTTCTTAGCCCTGTTGATATCTTGAATAGCTTGACCATGAGTTATGGCTTCTGTAAAGAAGGTTGTAAACACATACCTTCAGTTCTGATTGCATTCAGAAATGGCTTCGTTGTCCCATGTTATGCTTCCATCCTGATTTTACTTCCGTTTGGCGAGGCTGTACATGGTGCGTGGTTTTCGTTTTAAGATCTCTTTGCTTAGTTATGGGTAAATGTCATGGCTTAATGTTTCAAGCCTCTTGTCGGCTGTGACAACAAAGGAGATCCTTGAAATTGACCTTGGGTCTAAAGCCTTACACAGTAGGAAAGGCTTGAACAGGCTGTAGGTTGTTATTGGGATTGAAGACGTAATATGTTTTCTTCGCATTGTTATCCATTCTTGTGTATATTTGAATTTGGAGTTGTTGACTGTACCAAAGCAGGTAACGGTTGTGTTATCTTCTTTTCTGTCGCTTCTTGTGAAAGGTCACTCTGAGTCTACCTGGTGGATAGACATCATTGTTTGGCATGGGGGCTACTGACTGTAGTTGCTTAATTAAAGGTTTAAATAATACAGTGTGTCTGTTGACTTTCTGGACTGATTTATTGTTTGTTCTATTTTGTTAATTAAATAGGATTCTTCTTGTGGCTTGTCGGACTTGATCGTATACTTACCAGATGAATGTTTTCCATATGTGTAGACGGTACAGTAGTGAACTTGTGTGGAAGGAAGTGTGAATGATTGGTTTCCTTCTCTTCTATTACTTTAATACATGTTGATATCTGTATTAGTAGGAGCTGTTTTAACATATTGATGTAATCAAGAGTTGTTATGATATTTCCTTTTCTGATGAAAGTAATGATGATGTCCAATGTTGCTGATCTTGGATTCAAGATAATTGTTTAGTTACTTTCGTTCTTGATTCTTAATATTTGATGAAATATTTGAGAAGTGTTTAGGACTATTCTGTAACGATGATAGAGTTACACGTTTGTAGTCATTATTGTATTACAAAAGAATAGTCTGAATATGTTTACTTGTTTGATAATTGATCTCATTTAAACAGGGTGTTTAATGAAAACAATTGATGGATTGCAATTGTTTTAAAAGTTAGTGCTTATCATGCTCAGTTCATCGAACTGACTCATGTTGACTATTTTTGCAGATGGTTGCCGTAAGTGGTAAAAGCAATGCAGATCTGACAGGATGATCAGATTGTTTAATTTTGATTTATAAGGAATTTCAGCTTGATTTTCTAAATGTACTATATGTGGAAAGATGTTTCTTTTCCGTTAAGCATTGTATCAAGTATGCTGCTTGCATAAAATGTATTTGTATAGTTATGAAAGGAATGGAAATAAGTATTTGTTACTTATGTGTTGTATTCTTAATTCTGTTAGTTGACCTTCTTCGGTTTATATGTCGGAGTGGTAATGTTATCCTTGTGTAATTTGGATGCTTTTGTGATTGACAATGAAAGCTTGTAAGGAAATGTGATTGAATTCTTATGAGTGATTAGTAGTTCTAATTTGTTCTATCGAAAGCTAAATGATATTTAAATCATTATCTTTCTAAAAGATAGGGATAAAATGAACCTAAACAGAACACTAATCAAGCAGAGGTAAATTACTAATCCCTAGTCCTAGTATGGCAGGACAACATTAAATTGGATTCTTAATCAATTATATCTTTATACTAATAAGTATGATATAAATTCAGTTAAGAGAACTGATATAAATCTAATGGGGTTCAGATGGCAATCTCATATGAAGGTTATGAGATAATGTCCAATTCTGTTGTTTTAGAATCATGTGTATTCTAATGGACTCCTTGATGAGAGCTTGACCTTAACACCTCTACCATGTAATGGGTTTTATTGAGAAAGGTCATCTTAAGATGAAGAATCCAGGGATTGGGAAAGGCTAACCTATAGGGAAAGTCTTTAAAGTAATTTAAAACTCAACGTGCGTATCGCATATAAATAAGTAGATCTTTTCGAGGAAGATTTAAAGGTTGACGGCACAAGTCAACTGCAGGGTTATACCTCCGAGAAGATTAGGATCTTCTCGAAGTTACAACAATGCAGGTGACTTTTGACGACACCCTTTGCATTGATCGCTAAGATTTACACTTTGATCTTGTTCAAGTTACTTTTGGACCGATTAGGCATGTGGTCACATTATATGGCTGCCTAGGAGGCTCGGGGTATCTTGACACACTGGTTTAATTAGGATTGACCCAGTATGTCATTTTATCCCTAGTCTTCGGGAGCATCCATATAACGTGGTTACCTTACTTATCCGTTCCCGAGTGATTAACTGGATAAAAGGGACTGACAGAAGTCAGTATAAGACATTCTACATAACATGAGAATGGGGTGAAGGACGTATTCCAGATTGACGAGTATGCCATTAAGGAATACGAGACATAAACAGTATGTTTCAAATCTTTGGCCAAAGTATCGCAAGCTGCTGATTGCGTTGTCCTAGTTCACCTAGTCTAAGGGATGAGATGCCGATGAATAATGGTAACAATTATTCAGTTAGGTTCCTTGGACAGAGCATTCTGAATCCCAGAATAGGGAAGAGAACCACAGGAGTGAAGGGTTAAGTAATAACGCCAACTCTTATTACTCATGAATAGATCGGTAGATTACCGAGTCATGGAATGAATAGATCGGAGGTACTCCGAGTCATTACAGCTGCATATGGTTATCTGTTATATGAATGGTTATTTGATTTGTGAGTTCTAAATTATGTATTTAGAACCAGGATGCATTTATTAAAAAATAAAAAAAAAAAATTGACTTGTTCTATTGTCTAAAATGAGGATGTTACATCTTGGTATCAGAGCTGAAGGTTGCAGCTCTTGGACCTATTGTGTCCATAATCTGATAAAAACCTGAATTTTCTTGTAACAGAAAATGGTTAGAACAAGGGGGAACGTTGCGTATAATGTTCCACCTGAAGGAGGAGTGGTAACAACGTAAAACTTGATGAGATCCTTGCTGCCCTGTTGGACACAAGAGATCGCTTAGCTGTATTGGAACAACAGGTGATGGGAAATGAGGAGGATGAAGAAGCTGATAATAATAATCAGCCACCTCCTGAGGACAACCCCAATATGGGTGTTGATGTTAATGCTATGAATGCACCTGTCCAACCAGAAAACAAAAAGGCCAGATTGGTAGCAGAACTCACTAATGATATAAAAAGGATAAGTCCACCTAAGTATGATGGCACCACATTAGGAGATGGAGCTGAGAACTGGCTCAGTGAAATGGAGAAGTACTTTGCAATAAGGAACTTTTCAGAGGAAACCAAAGCTATTTGGGGAGCCTATCAGCTTTCCCACGAAGCATCTTCATGGTGGGATAGCCGTAAAGCTGAACTAAACATTGATGAGACCAATATTACTTGGGATCAATTTAAAGGCTATTTTAGGCAACGTTGGCTGCCACAACTTTTCTATGATCAGAAAATGACAGAATTTTAGAACTTAGCTCAAGGGAAGCTAACGGTAACTGAATTCTGGGAGCGGTTTACAAAACTCCTTAAGTATGTACCGCAGTATCAGACTGACGAAAAGTTCAGAATACGGAAATTCATCATGGGATTGAATCCCGTGATAGGGGGAGAGGTCGATGTTCACAGTCCAACCACTATGGAAGGAGTTGTTGAAAAGGCCATTAGGCAAGAACAGAAATTAAAGGCTATTTCTGCTCATAAGGAGGAAGTGCGGAAGAAGACTGCAAACCCTTCTTCAACCTCTCTTGCACCCAAGAAAAGGACCATGGAAAAAGTTTGGAAACAAGAGTAAGTTTCCAGGGGATAACAATAAGAAAGCAGCAGTAAATAAGCCTGCTGGAAATGTAAGGGATAATTTTGTTAAAAATTATAACAATGGGTAGAAGCCCTATGGAGGACAACGTGACAATTACAAGGCTGGAGGTAATTCTGAGCCTAAGAAGGGACCTGTAGGAGGCTGCTACAATTGTGGCAAGGACCACTATGCTAATCAATGCCCTTTGAAGAAGGATGATCGTAATCAGCAGCATAAGATACATGCTGCAGTAGCAGACAAGCAAGCTGAAAAGCAAGTAACACCTATAGAAGTTCCGGGTAAGTTATTCGGCATACCTGTCACAATTCTTTTTGATACAGGAGCTACTGAATGTTTTATTTCTAATAAACTTGCTTCTAAACTTAAAAGAAAAGCTGGAAAAATGGATAAATCTTGGACTGTAGAGTATGGTAATAACTCTGTTCATACAGTGAGTGAGTGTCTTTTTGGGGCAGTCCTTGATTTACCTAACTTCTCCACGGAAGTTGATCTCTATGTTACACCTTTAGGATCATATGACATTATTATTGGTGTCAATTGGTTAGCTGACCATAAGGCAAAGGTAGATTGCTATGAAAAGAACATAAAGTGTTTAGATGATCAGCTGAAAACAACAGAGATTCAAGGGGTGAAACGGGAAATTTCAGTTAGAAAACTGTCAGCTATGCAGCTTAAAAAGGCTAAGAATAAAGGATGTACTCTTTATGCAGTAAAGATATCTGAATCTTCAGAAGAAGATGGTGATTACATGAAGCAAATTCCACTGTTACAAAGTTTCAGGGATGTTTTTCCTGAAGAATTACCAGGGTTACCACCCAAGAGAGAATTTGACTTCACCATTGAAATCAAACCAGGAACTAGAACCTATTTCCAAAGCACCTTATAGGATGACTACTACAGAGTTAGTCGAGCTTAAGGCACAGTTGCATGAACTTTTGTCAAAAGGTTTGATTAGACCAAGTGTTTCACCTTGGGGAGCGCCTGTAATATTCGTGAAAAAGAAGGATGGAACACTAAGGCTGTGTATTGATTATCGAATGTTGAACAAAGAAACAATCAAGAACAGATATCCACTTCCTAGGATCGACGATCTGTTTGATCAGATGCATGGAGCAGCGGTTTATTCTAAGATAGACCTTCGATCTGGTTATCATCAGTTAAGGATTAAAGAAGAAGATATTCATAAAACAACTTTTCGAACAAGGTACGAACATTATGAATTCACAGTTCTACCCTTTGGATTAACTAATGCACCCGCAGCCTTTATGAACTTAATGAACAATATTTTTCAAGAATACCTGGACAAGTTTGTACTTGTATTCTTGGATGATATTCTCATTTATTCTAAAAATGTTGAGGAGCACAATGAGCATTTAAAGATAGTTTTGGGAATTTTGAGAAAAAGGAAGTTGTATGGTAAGTTATCCAAATGTTCTTTCTTTGATTCAGAAGTTCACTATTTGGGTCATGTCATAAGTAAAGAAGGAATTGCTGTAGATCCTTCAAAAATAGTGGCAATAACTGAATGGCCTGCACCAAAGAATGTACATGAAGTAAGAAGCTTCATGGGTCTTGCAGGTTACTATAGAAAATTTGTTAAGGATTTTTCTAAAATAGCTGCACCAATAACTTCTTGTAGAAGAAGGATAAGAAATTCATTTGGAATGATAAGTGTGAAACTAATTTTAAGAGTTTGAAAATCCAGTTGACTTCAGCACCTATATTAGCCGTACCAGACCCTAATGGGGACTTTACTGTTGTAACGGATGCTTTTTGGGAAGGCCTTGGAGGTGTTTTATTACAAAATGATCATGTCATAGCATATGAAAGTAGAAAACTTAAGTTACATGAGCTGAATTATGCCCATCATGATTTAGATCCACTTGCTGCAATTGTTCATGCGCTTCAGGTTTGGAGACACTATTTACTTGGGAAACCTTTTGAGTTGAAAACTGATCATTTAGGACTGAAATATATTTTCACTCAGCCTAATCTAAATGCAAGACAATGAAGGTGGTTAGAGTTTTTGTCTCAATATTATTTTGATATTAGTTACATCAAAGGAAAAGAGAATAGAGTAGCAGATGCTCTAAGTCATAGGGAGCACATTTCTGCTCTTATAAAATTAAGAACTCAGTTTAAAGATGAGGTGAAAAGTTCCTCAGAATCTGATATATACTTTTAGCAAGTAAAAGCAGCACTTGTTGCAGAACCAAAAGATGAAAGGTATAAAGGTTTTAATTTTGATAATGAAGGAATCTTACGTTATGAAAACAGAGTATACGTACCTTTGCTAAATGATTTGAGAAAGAAATTGTTAGTTGAATTTCATAATTCACCCTTTTCTGGACACCCGGGTATTACTAAAATGCTTGTTGATCTAAAACAACAATACTTCTGGAAAGGAATGAAAAAGGAAGTTATTTATTTTGTGACTCATTGTCTGGAATGTCAGCGGGTTAAGGCAGAAACACATGCACCCTGGTGGTCTATTATATCCCCATAACATACTACAGTATAAATGGCAAGTAATAAGCATGGACTTTGTACAAGGGCTACCTATGTCGAGAAATAAAAATGATGTTATCTTAGTAGTTGTAGAAAAACTAACAAAGGTAGCTCATTTCATCGCTGGAAATCTAAAGGATGATTCTCTAGTGTTAGCCAAAAGATTTGTGCATGAAATTTTCAAGTTACATGGAGTACCAAAATTGATTATATCTCAAAGGGATCCTAGAATGACATCAATATTTTGGCAAACGCTTAATGCAGTTCTTAGAACTAAACTAAACTTCAGTTCTGCATATCATCCAGAAACAGATGGACAAACTGAGAGAGTAAATCAGGTGTTGGAAGATATGTTACGAATGTATTGTATGGATCAACAATATAAATGGGAAGAGTATCTTTGCAGATCTAAAATTCTTCAGTTACAAATGTATGCAACTAACACTTTTCATTTATCTCTCAACAATGTCACTGCATACTGAAGCACTTCCTGTAAGAAAGTGCAGAACTCATGTTACATGGGACAGTGTTGAAAATAGATATAGCTTCCATTGGACCAGAGATTCTCACAGAAATGGAACAGCAATGATTAAGATGATTCATCTCATATTAACCATGAAGCATGCGGATAAAACTGTCAGACCTCGTATACCATTGCCTTGGGGCTTGCTTGAGCCCACACAAGCTCTTTTTCAACCTACACACAATTTTCTCCTTACCATTGACTTCATAACCAAGCAGATTTTGTATATATATCTCTTCCTCCAAATCACCATGAAGGAAATTTTTCTTAACATCAAGTTGTTCTAAGTGTAAATCTTCTACTATAAATAAACTCTAAAAAAGTATGTATGGAAGTCATTTTTACTACAGGAGAAAAAATCTCACCAAAATCAATACCTGTTTTTTGTGCAAACCCTTTTACCACAAGCCTTGCCTTGTATCTTTTTTGTCCACCCTCTTTTTCATTGATTCTATGGAGGATATTTTGTTATATCGGGCCTTTGGACCGGCCCTAAACGGTGCATACTATTTGGATTTTGTTTTTCCAATCCCGAATGGTACAGTCACTATTGTATGTATAAGCCCGAGTTGAATGCGTAATGTTCTGGCCCTGGTGATATCTTGGTTGCCAGGAGTTCTGGCTTCTGTAAAGAAGGTGTAAAAACACATACCTTTAGGTATGATGCATCAGAAACTGGCTTCGTTGTCCATTGTTAGCTTCCATCCCTGATTTACTTACGTTTGGAGGATTGTACATGGTGCGTGGTTTTTCGTGTTAGATCTCTTGGTTAGTATGGGTAAATGTCATGGACTATGTTTCAAGCCTCTTGTCGGCTGTGACAACAAAGGAGTCTCGAAATTGACTTGGGTGTCTAAATCCGACACAGTGGAAAGGCTTGTAAAACATGGATATAGGTTGTTATTGGGATTGAAGACGACATGTTTGTTCGCATGTATCCATCTTGGGTTTATGGGAATTGGAGTTGTGATTGTACCAAAGCAGGTAAGGTTGTGTTATCTTCTTTTCTGTCGCTTCTTGTGAAAGGTCACTCTGAGTCTACTGGTGGATAGACATCATTGTTGCATGGGGGCTACCGACTGTAGTGCTTAATTAAAGGTTTTAAAATTAATAAGTGTGTTGTGACATCTCGACTGAGTCTTCTTATTGCTGGTGTTTTCTATTTTGTAATAAAACTGTGATTTTATTGTGGCTGTGTCGGGACTGATGTATATTTACCAAGATGAAGTGTTCCATATGTGTAGACGGTACAGTAGTGAACTGTGGGAAGGAAGTGTGAATGAATGGTTCCTTCTCTCTATTACTTTAATACATGTGCTATTGTATTAGTAGGAGCTGTTTTTAACATAATGTGTAATCAAGAGTGTTATGATATTTCCTTTTTGATGAAGACGATGTGCCCGTTGTGATTGGAATTTTCAAGATAACTGTTTAGTTACCTTCGTTCTTGATTCTTAAATTTGATGAAATATTTGAGAAGTGTATAGGACTTTCTGTAAAGATGATCGAGTTCACGTTTGTAAGTCATGGGGTGTATGAAAAAGAATAGTCTGAATTAGTTACTGTTTGATAATTGATCTCCTTTAAAAAAACGGGTGTTTAATGAAAACATGCCGGATTGCAACTTCTTTAAAGTTAGTACTTATCATGTCAGTTCATAGGAATGAATAATGTTGAACTATTTTGCAGATGGTTGCCGTAAGTGGTAAAGAATGCAGATTTCGACAGGATGATTAGATTGGTTCAGGTTGGTTCTATAAGGAATTTAGCTTGATATTTTCTAATGTACTATATGTGGAAATTTCTGTATTTCCGTTAGTTAAGCATTGTTCAAGTATGATGCTTGAATTAAAATGTTATGTGTATAGTTATGAAAGGATGGAAAAAGTATTTGTTACATTTGTTGTATTCTTAATATGTTGAGTTGACCTTCTCGGTTTATATGTGGAGTGGTAATGTTATCGTGTGTACTTTGGATGCTTTGTGCTTGAAAATGAAAAGAGTGTAAGGAAATGTGATTTTGATTCTATGAGTGATTAGGGTTTAAGTTTGTTCTACGAAAAGCTAATGCTATGTAAATCATTATCTTTCCTAAAAAGATAGGGATAAATGAACCTACACAGAAACACAATAAAGCAGGAGGTAAATTATAATCCTAAGTCCTAGTATGGCAGGGACAACATGAAATTGGATTGACCAACTTATATCTTTATACTAATAAGTATAGATTTAAATGAGTTAAGAGAATGAAAGAAATCTAATGGGGTTTCAGATGGCAATCTCCTATGAAGGTAATGAGATAATGTTCCACTCTGTGTATTAGCATCATGTGTATTTCTAAGGCTCCTTGATGAGAGCTTGACCTTAACACCTCTACCACGTCATGGGTTTATTGAGAAAGGTCATCTAAGATGAAGAATCAAGGGCTTGGGAAAGGCTAACTATAGGGAAAGTCTTAAAGTAATTTAAAACTCAACGTGGTATAGCATTTGTGATATCGGCATATAACATAAGTAGACTTTCGAGGAGGAAGATTGTAAAGGTTGATGGCACAAGTCAGCAGGGTATACCTCCAAGAAGATTTAGGATCTGCTCGAAGGTACACAATGCAGGTGATTTTTGCGACGGACATCCTTTGGCATGATCGCTCAGATTTCACTTTGATCTTGTTCCAGTACTTTTGGACCGATTAGGCATTGTGGTCCCTTATATGGCTGTCCTAGGAGGCTCGGGGTATCTGGACACACTGGTTAATTAGGAAGTGACCCAGTATGTCATTTCCCAGTCTTCGGGCGCATCCATCTAACGTGGTTACCTAACTTACGTTCCGAGTGATTTAATGGATAAAAGGCCTGACAGAAGCAGTAATAAGAATTCTACATACAGAAGATGGGGTGAAGGACGTATCCAGATGAAGAGTTGTCGTTATTAAGGAATACGAGACTAAACAGTATGTTTCAAATCTTGGCCAAAGTATCGCAAGTTGCTGTGCCTTGCCAGTTCCACTTAGTCTAAGGGGATAAGATGCCGAGGAATAATGGTAACCATTATTCAGTAGTTCCTTTGGACAGAGCATTCTGATCCCAGAATAGGGAAGAGAACCACAGGGAGTGAAGGGTTAAGTAATACGCCAACTATTATTATCATGAATAGATCGGTAGATTAACGAGTCATGGAGATGAATAGATCGGAGGTTACTCGAGTCATTACGCTGATAGGTTACCTGTTATATGAATGGTATTTGATTTGTGAGTTCTCAATTATGTATTTGAGAACAGGATGCATTATCAAAAAAAAAAATGACTGTTCTTTGTCTAAAATGAGGAGTACATTCTTGGTATCAGAGCTGAAGTTGGCAGTCTTGGGACATTGTATCCATTAATCTGATAAATAAAAACCGAATTTTCTGTAACAAAAAAGGGTTAGAACAAGGGGGGCACGTTTTGCGTTATAAGGCTCCACCTGAAGGCGGAGTGGAAACAAAACCTAGAAACTTGATGAGATCTTGCTGCCCTGGTGGACACAAGACATCGCTTAGATGTATTGGAACAGAGGTGGGGTGATGGGAAATGAGGAGGATGCAAGAAGCTGGATAATAATAATCAGCTACTCCTGAGGGAAAAACCCCAATATGGGTTGTTGGATGTTTAATGCCTTTTGAATGCACCTGTCCAACGCAGAGAAACAAAAAAGGCCAGATTGCCAGAGAACGCACCTACTGATATTAAAAAGGATAAGTCCACCTAAGTATGATGGCACCACACTAGGAGATGGAGCTGAGCATTGGCTCAGTGAAATGGAGAAGTACTTTGCAATAAGGAACTTTCAGAGGAAAACCAAAGCTATTTGGGGAGCCTATCAGCTTTCCCACGAAGCATCTTCATGGTGGGATAGCCGTAAAGCTGAACTAAACATTGATGAGACCAATATTACTTGGGATCAATTTAAAGGCTATTTTAGGCAACGTTTGGCTGCCACAACTTTCTATGATCAGAAAATGACAGAATTTTAGAACTTAGCTCAAGGGAAGCTAAACGGTAACTGAATTCTGGGAGCGGTTTACAAAATCCTTAAGTATGTACCGCAATATCAGACTGACGAAAAGTTCAGAATACGGAAATTCATCATGGGATTGAATCCCGTGATAGGGGGGGAGAGGTCGATGTTCACAGTCCAACCACTATGGAAGGAGTTGTTGAAAAGGCCATTAGGCAAGAACAGAAATTAAAGGCTATTTCTGCTCATAAGGAGGAAGTGCGGAAGAAGACTGCAAACCCTTCTTCAACCTCTCGTTGCACCCAGGAAAAGGACCGTGGAAAAAGTTTGGAAACAAGAGTAAGTTTCCAAGGGGATAACCAATAAGAAAGCAGCAGTAAATAAGCCTTGCTGGAAATGTAAGGGATAATTTGTTTAAAAATTATAACAATGGGCAGAAGCCTATGGAAGACAGCATGACAATTACAAGGCTGGAGGTAATTCTGAGCCTAAGAAGGGACCTGTAGGAGGCTGCTACAATTGTGGCAAGGACCACTATGCTAATCAATGCCCTTTGAAGAAGGATGATTGTAATAAGTAGCATAAGATACATGCTGCAGTTAGCAGACAAGCAAGCTGACAAGCAAGTAACACCTATAGAAGTTCTGGGTAAGTGATTCGGCATACCTGTCACAATTCTTTTTGATACAGGAGCTACTGAATGTTTTATTCTAATAACCTTGCTTCTAAACTTAAAAGAAAAGCTAGAAAAATGGATAAATCTTGGACTGTAGAGTATGGTAATAACTCTGTTCATACAGTGAGTGAGTGTCTTTTTGGGGGCAAGTCCTTGATTTACCTAACTTCTCCACGGAAGTTGATCTCTATGTTACACCTTTAGGATCATATGACATTATTATTGGTGTCAATTGGTTAGCGACCATAAGGCAAAGGTAGATTGCTATTAAAGAACATAAAGTGTTAGATGATCAGCTGGAAACAACAGAGATTCAAGGGGTGAATGTGAAACGGGAATTTCAGTTAGAAAACTGTCAGCTATGCAGCTTAAAAGGCTACGCATAAGGTCTGTACTCTTTATGCAGTAACGATATCTGAATCTTTAGAAGAAGATGGTGATTACATGAAGCAAATTCCACTGTTACAAAGTTCAGGGATGTTTTTCCTGAAGAATTACCAGGGTTACCACCCAAGAGAGAATTGGACTTCACCATTGAACTCCAAACCATGAACTGAACCTATTTCCAAAGCACCTTATAGGATGACTACTACAGAGTTAGTCGAGCTTAAGGCACAGTTGCATGAACTTTTGACAAAAGGTTTGATTAGACCCAGTGTTTCACCTTGGGGTGCACCTGTAATATTCGTGAAAAAGAAGGATGGAACACTAAGGCTGTGTATTGATTGTCGGATGTTGAACAAAGCAACAATCAAGAACTGATATCCACTTCCAAGGATCGAGGATCTGTTTGATCAGATGCGTGGAGCAGCATTTTATTCTAAGATATACCTTCGATCTGGTTATCATCAGTTAAGGATTAAAGAAGAAGACATTCATAAAACAACTTTTCGAACAAGGTACGAACATTATGAATTCACAGTTCTACCCTTGGATTAACTAATGCACCCGCAAGCCTTTATGAACTTAATGAACAATATTTTTCAAGAATACCTGGAAAGTTTGTACTTGTATTCTTGGATGATATTCTCATTTATTCTAAAGCGTTGAGGAGCACAATGAGCATTTAAAGATAGTTTTGGGAATTCTGAGAAAAAGGAAGTTGTATGGTAAGTTATCCAAATGTTCCTTTCTATGATTCAGAAGTTCCACTATTTGGGTCATGTCATAAGTAAAGAAGGAATTGCTGTAGATCCTTCAAAAATAGTGGCAATAACTGAATGGCCTGCCGCCAAAGAATGTACATGAAGTAAGAAGCTTCATGGGTCTTGCAGGTTACTATTAGAAAATTTGTAAGGATTTTTCTAAATAGCTGCACCAATAATTCTTTACAAAAGAAGGATAAGAAATTCATGTGGAATGACAAGTGCGAAGCAGCTTTCAAAAGTCTGAAGGACCAGTTGACTTATGCACCTATTTTAGCTGTACCAGACCCTAATGGGAATTTCACTGTTGTAACGGATGCTTCTGGGGAAGGCCTTTGGAGGTGTTTTGCTACAAAATGATCAAGTCATTGCTTATGAAAGTAGAAAACTTAAGATACATGAGCTGAATTATGCCCCTCATGATTTGGAAATTGCTGCCATTGTTCATGCACTTCAAGTCTGGAGACACTACCTTACTTGGGAAACCTTTTGAGTTGAAAACTGATCACTTGGACTGAAATATATTTTTACTCAGCCCAATCTGAATGCCAGACAGAGAAGGTGGTTAGAATTTTTATCACAATATGACTTTGATATAAGCTATATCCAAGGGAAGGAGAATAGAGTAGCTGATGCTCTAAGTCGTAGGAGGCACATTTCTGCTCTTATAACATTAAGAAACTCAGTTTAAAGACGAGGTACAAAGTGCCTCAGAATCAGAAGCATACTTTAGCAAGTAAAAGCAGCGCTTGCTGCAGAACCTAAGGATATAAGGTATAAAGGTTTTCAATTTTGATAATGAAGGAATCTTGCGTTATGAAACAGGGTATATGTAACCTATGCTGAATGAATTGAGAAAGAAGTTTGTTAGTTGAATTTCATAATTCACCTTTCTCTGGACACCCACGGTATCACAAAATGCTAGCTGATTTGAAACAGCAATACTTTTGGAAAGGTATGAAAAAGGATGTGATTAATTTTGTGACTCATTGTCTGGAATGTCAGCGGGTTAAGGCAGAACATATGCACCCTGCTGGACTGCTATATCCTCATAGCATTACCGCAGTACAAATGGCAAGTACTAACCATGGATTTTGTACAAGGACTACCCATGTCTAGGAATAAACATGATGTTATCCTGGTAGTTGTAGATAAACTGACTAAGGTAGCTCATTTCATCACTGGAAATCTAAAGGATGATTCACCAGTGCTAGCCAAAATATTTGTGCAATGAAATTTTCAGATTGCATGGTGTACCAGAATTGATTATGTCTGACAGGATCCAAGACTGATGTCAAGGTTTTTTGGCAAACGCTTAATACAGCTCTTGGAACAAAACTAAACTTCAGTTCTGCATATCATCTGGAAAACGGAATGGACAAACTGAAAGAGTAAATCAGTGTTGGAGGACATGTTGCGGATGTATTGCATGGATAACAGTATAAATGGGAAGAGTATCTTCCATTAGTTGAGTTCGCATACAACAACACTTATCATTCATCTCTCAAAAATGGCACCATTTGAAGCACTTTATGGAAGAAAGTGTAGAGGAGGGACGATCGTAGAGATCAGATAGAAGAGAGCAGAGAGTTAGCCACATAAATTCTTACAGACACGCTTCCTCCACGCGTGCAAAGATAACACTACATCTACCTTTTTATCCGAATTTACTTTTCTCATTAATTTTCCTCACATTTTTCTCCTCCCCCATCGTCCCGTCTCTATCCCCCCTCTCTTTGTTTACTCCTTGTTTTTTCCCTTTTTCTGCTCAATCGTCCATCTTGTCCTCCCTCTCTTCATCTCCTTACTCTCCTCCCTGTGTTATTTTCTTTGCTTTTTCATCTTTTTCTTCCTTCTTGTCTCTGTCCCCGTTCTCTCTTCTCCTTCACCACCCTAAAGTACGTTCGTCTCGACCTCTCTCTCTTATCGTTTACCTTAATTGCTGTCGTCCAAAGAAACATTAGGACCCCCTTAACTACATCCTAAGAGAGAGAGAATCTTAAGAGAGCAGAGAGAATTCCTAGAAGAGAGAGGAGAGCTGCGATAACGAATACGGACGAGAGATGGAGACTACGAAACACTTCCACCCTCACCAGTCGCTAGGAGAGAGGAAGGAAATAGAGAGAGATTGAAGGATCCCAAGAAATAGAAGACAGCAGTGAGGGGGAGTTGTGAGGGATTTGAGCAATTCGGTAAGAAAGATGAAAAGAGAAAAAGCAGAAGAGCGTAAGACATACTGTAGAGAGGAGAACTATTTCTAGAGAGTGAGAAGAATCAGTTTACGCCCAATCGAAAGAGAACACAACTCCTGTAGTTGGCCAGGGGATAAGAGGTGGTATATTGGACCAGAGATTCTCACAGAAATGGAACAGCAAGTTAAGATGATTCATGAAGATTAAAGGAAGCAGCGGATAGGCAGAAGAGCTATGTTGACCTTAAGCGGGTTGATAGAAAGTTTGAGCTTGGTGATAAGGTTGTTCTTCGTGTTAAACCCAGAAAGAGTTCTAAAACTTTTGGCAAGGCTGTCAAATTGTCACCTTGATTCGTGGGACCTTTCGAAATTGTCGAAATAATCAATCCTGTAGCTTATCGTTTAGCTTTGCCACCTGCTTTATCTCACATGCATGATGTTTTCCATATTTCTTTGCTTAAGAAATACGTTTCAGATCTGTCACATGTTTTAAATTGGAATTCCTTGCAAGTCCAAGACCCAGGAATAATTATGGTTAAACCCACACGAGTGTTGGAAACTCGCCAATTGCATTTAAGAAATCATGAAATACAACAATGTAAGGTCCAGTGGGACCAGTTTAGCGAAGAAAGTGCAACTTGGGAAAATCTGGAAGAAATGAAAATTGCTTTTCCTTCTCTTTTTGCAACAGAATGATAACTGTTGACAAAAATATACTTTTATGAACTGATTGTTTCTAAGTATTTATTAAAGCCAGATTAAGGCAGACTTTATTCAGGTTGAATAAATGTGTTGTGACATTGATTTCTGGAACTATTTAATATGGAAGTAGTCACATTGTTTGTGTACTAATAAATTGATTGACCTGAAGGTTAATTTAATATGTAATTCATCGGGACGATGAATCTTTTTAGGAGGGAAGCATGTAACACCCTGAACTGCTGTTACTTTCTCCTGAGCATACAAGTGTTGATATGTGATTTCTTGTAAAAGGATGTGTTCCTCGATTTAGAAATCATGCTTGATATGTACTGTAATTTCTTTACAGATTTCAGATCTTGACTGAGTCGAAATATGATTAGACTCTTTTATTTATTTCATTTTGCATCTGAGTTTAATCTGATCTCGGAATGAATTATAGAGTTATCCATCTATAATACCTAGTCTTGGATCAGTGGAATTGATCCAAGTATTGCTTTAAGTTTGTTCATGATGAATTAAAAATTACAGACCTTGAACAGGTTGCAAGGTCTAGAAGCATTTAATAAGCTAGTCAAGAGTATGACTCAGGCTGATCAAGTGAAATGAATTGGTTCCTGATATGGAAGTATATCTGGAAGGTCTCGATTGTGGACCAAGTAATAATTCGGTTACATACGATTCTGCAGCCTAAGGCAGAACAGGAGCTAACCCTTTTCAGGAAGGTATGATGTAGGTCTTTTTCTGAGTGTACAGAATGTAGACCTAACTGGAATTATTAATGGTTAGTAACCTAAAACTAAACCTAACCTAGGGGTTAGATTAGTGTTAATCTAACCTAGACCTAGGCTAAGTGCTAATGTCCTAAGTTAGTATCTACGTGTGATATGGTTAGAATAAGTATTATCCTAAATTCTAAACCTAAGTTACTAACCTAACTATTAAACAAAACGTATGGGGACCTATGGAGGGGTGCGAACCATGGGCGGCGTTTTCTATGGGATTAAATGCTAAGGATATGTATGAAGGACAGGTCATGGCAGAGGTTTTAGCAACAACTAACCTAAGCCGACGTGGCAGGTCGCCAAAACTAGAATTGGACTTGAGATTTCATTTGTCTGTCGCCAACTTTGGCGGTCGGTGGCAGTGGAGTTTGAGTGGGAAAGTTGGTGTAAATGCATTCAATGCGCTCGGTAGTCGAGCTCGGAACTCGCGTGAAGGCATGCAAACTGGGAAGTTGTTGGTTTGTTTGGCTTATCGCGATTTTCGGTTTTCCTTCTGCCTGTTCACTGGTTCTTCGCACCAGTCTTCTTTGAGTTGCATGGCGAGTATGAGGGTATCTAGCTCTTTTCTCTGGCAAGGAAAATATATATGTCATGGAGATAACAAAATTTTGTTGATCGCTCTAACTTGGAAAAGGAAAAGGAAGTCTGAGCTCTTCCAGTGGTCTGCTTCGGGATTTTGAGCAAAAAATTCAGGCATGTTAGGCCCTAACCTTTACATATCTTGTTGTCTTTCAAGTGATTTCATTAGAACAACTCTGTTCAAATTATTTTTGGAATGAATGATTTTCTATGGTGGTTTTGTGTGATTATTGGTACTGTATCTCTTCTGGTTCGATGTTTTTCAATTATCCCTTGATGGGTGTTTGTTAAATTCGAATTGTGGTTTTATTCTTCGTGTTTTCATTCTGGCTTAAATATGGGAGATATATATATGAAAAGTACGACTGCTCGGCCTGTTCGGCGAGAGTCCCTAGATTATTCCTGTGATGGGTATAGGTCACTGTAATGCTTGTCGATTTTTGGTCGTCAATGCTTATTGTGGTATTGTCGGAAAAGATACTGTTGAACTTTCGTGTGAATGTTCAGTCTTACTGGGCTTCCTTGTTTATTTTGTGGCGGTTGTCATAGTTGAAGGTTATAGAGTCTAGTATGGTATTGCTATGGTAATTTAAGTTCATTATGAATGGTTAATTTGTTGTGTTTCTGTATTTCATTGCGACCTTTGTGGAAATTGTGGTATATACTCTTTGGATGAAATTCTATGTTTCCTTCCTGTGCCATCTTGTGTGAAAAATATTGGTAAGGGTTCCGTTGGATTCCTTGGTTGGAAATTCGGTATTCAGAATTGGCTTATGCCTGAATTTAAATGTTGCCATTGTTGGCACGGATGGATTCATTATCTTTTATTATTTTGTTTACTGTTGTTTAACTCTGTTGAACTTATTATTTAAACAGTGTTACTGACTCAATCTAAGCCTGATGGTTTACTATTGTTTTGACACCATTGGGTACCATGGGTATGGAAGGATATTTTGTATATCGGCCTTTGGACAGGCTAAACGGTGAATATTGTTTTTGGACTTTGTTTTAAATCCTCGAATGGTATACATGTCACTGTTGTATGTATAAGCCCGAGTTGAACGAGTAATGTTCTTGGCCCTGTTGATATCTTAACGCCATGAGTTATGGCTTCTGTAAAGAAGGTTGTAAACACATACCTTCAGTTCTAATTGCATTCAGAAGTGGCTTCATTGTCCCATGTTATGCTTCCATCCTGATTTTACTTCCATTTGGCGAGGCTGTACATGGTGCGTGGTTTTCATTTTAAGATCTCTTTTCTTAGTTATGGGTTAATGTCATGGCTTAATGTTTCGAGCCTCTTGTCGGCTATGACAACAAAGGAGATCCTCTAAAATTGACCTTGGGTCTAAAGCCTTACACAGTAGGAAAGGCTTGAACAGGCTGTAGGTTGTTATTGGGATTGAAGACGTAATATGTTTTCTTCGCATTGTTATCCATTCTTGTGTATATTTGAATTTGGAGTTGTTGACTGTACCAAAGCAGGTAACGGCTGTGTTATCTTCTTGTCCGTCGCTTCTTGTGAAAGGTCACTCTGAGTCTGCCTGGTAGATAGACATCATTTTTTGGCATGGGGGCTATCGACTGTAGTTGCTTAATTAAAGGTTTAAATAATACAGTGTGTTGTTGACGTCTCGACTGATTTATTGCTGTGTTCTATTTTGTTAATAAAATAGTGATTCTTCTTGTGGCTTGTCGGACTTGTTCGTATACTTACCAGATGAATGTTTTCCATATGTGTAGACGGTACAGTAGTGAACTTGTGTGGAAGGAAGTGTGAATGATTGGTTTCCTTCTCTTCTATTACTTTAATACATGTTGATATCTGTATTAGTAGGAGCTGTTTTAACATATTGATGTAATCAAGAGTTGTTATGATATTTCCTTTTCTGATGAAAGTAACGATCTGTCCAATGTTGCTGATCTTGGATTCAAGATAATTGTTTAGTTACTTTCGTTCTTGATTCTTAATATTTGATGAAATATTTGAGAAGTGTTTAGGACTATTCTGTAACGATGATAGAGTTACACGTTTGTAGTCATTATTGTATTACAAAAGAATAGTCTGAATATGTTTACTTGTTTGATAATTGATCTCATTTAAACAGGGTGTTTAATGAAAACAATTGACGGATTGCAATTGTTTTAAAAGTTAGTGCTTATCATGCTCAATTCATCGAACTGACTCATGTTGACTATTTTTGCAGATGGTTGCCGTAAGTGGTAAAATCAATGCAGATCTGACAGGATGATCAGATTGTTTATTTTGATTTATAAGGAATTTGAGCTTGATTTTCTAAATGTACTATATGTGGAAAGATGTTTCTTTTCCGTTAAGCATTGTATCAAGTATGTTGCTTACATAAAATGTATTTGTATAGTTATGAAAGGAATGGAAATAAGTATTTGTTACTTATGTGTTGTATTCTTAATTCTGTTAGTTGACCTTCTTCGGTTTATATGTCGGAGTGGTAATGTTATCCTCGTGTAATTTGGATGCTTTTGTGATTGACAATGAAAGCTTGTAAGGAAATGTGATTGAATTCTTATGAGTGATTAGTAGTTCTAATTTGTTATATCGAAAGCTAAATCGATATTTAAATCATTATCTTTCTAAAAGATAGGGATAAAATGAACCTAAACAGAACACTAATCAAGCAGAGGTAAATTACTAATCCCTAGTCCTAGTATGGCAGGACAACATTAAATTGGATTCTTAACCAATTATATCTTTATACTAATAAGTATGATATAAATTCAGTTAAGAGAACTGAAATAAATCTAATGGGGTTCAGATGGCAATCTCATATGAAGGTAATGAGATAATGTCCAATTCTGTTGTTTTAGAATCATGTGTATTCTAATGGCTCCTTGATGAGAGCTTGACCTTAACACCTCTACCATGTAATGGGTTTTATTGAGAAAGGTCATCTTAAGACGAAGAATCCAGGGATTGGGAAAGGCTAACCTATAGGGAAATTCTTTAAAGTAATTTAAAACTCAACGTGCGTATCGCATATAAATAAGTAGATCTTTTCGAGGTGGATTTAAAGGTTGACGGCACAAGTCAACTGCAGGGTTATACCTCCGAGAAGATTAGGATCTTCTCGAAGTTACAACAATGCGGGTGACTTTTGACGACACCCTTTGCATTGATCGCTAAGATTTACACTTTGATCTTGTTCAAGTTACTATTGGACCGATTAGGCATGTGGTCACATTATATGGCTGCCTAGGAGGCTCGGGGTATCTTGACACACTGGTTTAATTAGGATTGACCCAGTATGTCATTTTATCCCTAGTCTTCAGGAGCATCCATATAACGTGGTTACCTTACTAATCCGTTCCCGAGTGATTAATTGGATAAAAGGGACTGACAGAAGTCTGTATAAGACATTCTACATAACATGAGAATGGGGTGAAGGACGTATTCTAGATTGACGAGTATGTCGTTAAGGAATACGAGACATAAACATTATGTTTCAAATCTTTGGCCAAAGTATCGCAAGCTGTTGATTGCGTTGTCCTAGTTCACCTAGTCTAAGGGATGAGATGCCGATGAATAATGGTAACAATTATTCAGTTAGGTTCCTTGGACAGAGCATTCTGAATCCCAGAATAGGGAAGAGAACCACAGGAGTGAAGGGTTAAAAAATAACGCCAACTCTTATTACTCATGAATAGATCAGTAGATTACCGAGTCATGGAATGAATAGATCGGAGGTACTCCGAGTCATTACAGCTACATATGGTTATCTGTTATATGAATGGTTATTTGATTTGTGAGTTCTAAATTATGTATTTAGAACTAGAATGCATTTATCAAAAAAAAAAAATCGACTTGTTCTATTGTCTAAAATGAGGATGTTACAAGGAGATTGTTGAATATAATGTTTTTATTTTTTTTCCAAAAAATTGTAAATGCAACTCAATCAATATCTCACCAATCAACGACATACTATCGCTATGGCAATCATCGCCTCTCAGTTCTCCAAATATATCAAATAATAAATGACTAGTTTTTCAGGATGTGACAAGAGATATAAGTCAAATATGGGAAGATCTAAATCTAGAGGTGGTGGAATAGCTTGTTGGAATTGTGGAAAGAAAGGTCATGCAAAGAAGGATTTCCAATTCAACGAGAACAAAGATAATTTACCAGAAAAAGGTAAAGAGGAAAATATTGTGGAAAAATAGGTAATGCAAGATGTCCTAAATCTCTCCCCGAATAATAAAATATAATCTTGAGTTTTAGATTCAAGATCTTCTTTCCATGTAACCCCTAATAAGGGTTGTTTCAAAAATTATGTCCAAGGAAATTTTGGACAAGTTTATTTAGGAGATGATGAATCATGCAATATCACTGGTTAAAGGTGAAGTTCATTTAAAATTGCAAAATGGAAATACATGGATATTGAAAGATGCGAGGCAGGTGCTAAGCCTCAGGAGAAATATTATTTCTGCAGGACAAGCTAGGTGAAGTTGGTTACATGGTTACATTAAAAACTGATTCTTATAAATTTATCAATGGGATCCTTTTGCTTGTAGTAAGATGTAAGAAGGAATGAATGTTGATATTTGTAAACTTGTATTACTGATTCCTTTAATGTTCATTATCTATTTTAGATTCATATAC
The DNA here is from genome assembly GCA_019776745.2 of Taxus chinensis. Taxonomy (NCBI): domain Eukaryota; kingdom Viridiplantae; phylum Streptophyta; class Pinopsida; order Cupressales; family Taxaceae; genus Taxus; species Taxus chinensis. The sequence continues at coordinate 374,250,128 of CM034157.1, forward strand.
AAACAAATGGCACTAATCAGCTAAGCCATATGAGTTTAAAAATAATGCAGGTATTAAAGGTCTAAGGGTAAGTTATCAGATCTGAAACAGATTTAGATCTTGATTTTTGTAAGCAGTTTGTACTTTTGGAAAGAAAAAAAGAGTGAGATTTCTCAAAGTTGGGGCAAATAAATAAGAAGAACAAATTTGAGCTTGTGCACTCAGATGTGTAGGGACCAACTTAGGTATCTTCTCATGGAGGATCCCAATATTATGTTACTTCCATTGATGATGCTACAAGAAAGGTATGGGTTTATTGTATTAAATGTAAATATGATATTTTTGAAACTTGGAAAAGATGAAAAACTCTTATGGAAAATGAATCAAATTCAAAGTTAAAATGTCTTAGATTTGAAAATGGTGGTGAGTACTGTAGTAAGGCTTTCAATGATTATTGTTCATTGAATAAAATACGCAGAGAAAGAACGGTTCCTAGAACACCATAGGATAATGGTGTTGCAAAAAGAATGAACAAGGAAAATCATGGAACATGCTTGAAGCATAAGGATACATGCAAGATTACCCTTACAGATTTGGGTGGAAGTAGTAGAAACGACGGTTTATTTAATTAACCATGGACCTCCAAGTCCACTGGATGGTGGAATACTAGAAGAAACTAGAACTGGAAAAGAGCTATATCTTTCTTTTCTTAGAGTATTTGGCTCATAAGGTTTTGCGCATGTTGATAGGAGAAAATAGAAATTAGTTGGATGTAAAGTCCAAGAGGTTGTAATTTCATTGGTTATGGCTCTGGTGATTTCAGTTTCCGTTTTTTAGGATTTAGAGAATGCTAATATTATTAGGAGGTTTTGACATTGATTGGAATGAAAAGAGAATGTACATGGATCAAGTTTTAGTACCCAAAGACGAACCAGTAGAAGAAGTTTTTGAATGAAAATGAACTCTCAGATTTGAAATTAATACCTTTACATGGTTACACAGTAATCGGTGTTGGTTGACCCTTGACTAACGTCAGTCAACAGAACCGGTATCATTTACAGAAGATCCCAACCAACATCGGTTAGCAGAACCAACGTTGGTTATAGGTGACTGGCATCGACCACTGACGTATTTGGATACAAATGTCCAAGAGGTCTAGAATGGGCCTCTAGTACCCCAAACTTTTTGTGAGAAGGTCACAAAGGGTAAGTAAACCTCCAGAAATATTTACACCTTCTCTATTTTTATTTATTATTGACTGATAATGGTGAACCATAAAGTTTTGAAGAAGTAATGCAGGATAAGACCCACGTCCATAGTGGGAGCATGACATGGATGAGGAGATGGACTCCTTAGGAATTGAACTAGACTTGGGATTTGGTTAAGTTTACCAGCAGGTAAGAGGACATTGTAGAACAAGTGGGTTTACAAGATCAAGGAAGAAGAGGTTGGAAAGAAAAGGTATAAGGAAAGGCTTGTAGTAAAAGGATTTACACAGAAAGCAGGTATTGAATTTGGTGAAATAGTTTCTCCTATTGTTAAGATGACTTCTATTCGTATTGCATTGAGTTTAGAAGTAGTACATGGTTTGTATTTAGATCAACTAGATGTGAAGAAGAATTTTCTTCATGGTGATTTAGATGAAGAGATTTATATGCAATAGCCACTTGGGTATGAAGTCAAGGGTAAGGAGAAATTAGTGTGCAAGTTTTGAAAAAGATCTTATATGGGCTCAAGAAAGCTCCAAGGAAATGGTACATGAGGTTTTATAGTATCATGCATGATCATGGTTACTTGAGATGTGAATCTGACCATTGTGTTTATTTCAAGAAGCTTGAAAATGGGAGCTATATTATTTTATTACTGTATGTGGATGATATGCTTATTGCAGGATCTAGTATACATGACATTGGTGAGCTTAAGAGCAAGCTAGCTCACACATTTGATATGAAGGATTTAGGAGTTGCTAAAAGAATCCTTGGCATGCAAATACATAGAGATAGGAAGAATAAGAAATTGTATTTGTCTCAGGAGGATTATATCTATAGGGTGTTAGAAAGGTTTAAGATACATAATGCAAAACCTATTAGTACACCTATGGCTAGACACTTCAAATTGAGCAAAAGATCAGTGTCCTACATCACATGAGGAGGTGAAATACATGGACACGATTTCCATATGCTTTAGCAGTTGGAGTCTCATGTATGATATGGTTTGTACTAGACCAGACATTGTGCATAGGCAGTGGGAGTTGTGAGTAGATTTATGGTCAATCCAGGTAAAGAGCATTAGAAAGCACTCCAATGGATTCTCATGTATTTGAGAGGGACATCTTACATGCATTTATGCTATGGAGAGTAAGATACTTCTTTGTGTGGCTATTTTTCTTCAGACATGGCTGGAGATTTGAATGGCAGAAGGAGCAATACTAGATATATTTTCACAGTATGTGCGACGACAGTTAGCTAGATTTTGAGATTGCAAAAGGTTGTGGATTTGTCTACTATAGAGGTCGAGTATGTTGCAGATACAGAATCTAGCAAGGAGATGATATGGATGAGCAAGTTCATGGAAGATTTGGGAAAGGAGCAAGAGGATTGTAGATTGTACAATGATATTCAAAGTGCAATTCATATGAAAAAGAACTCAACATTTCATTCAAGAACGAAACACATTCAGTTGAGGTATCACTTCATACCGAAAGTGTTGGAGGATGAGAAGCTAAAGTTTGAGAAAATTCATAAAAAGGAGAACCCTGTAGATATGCTAATGAAGCCATTGGATCAAAGGAGAAGTTGGAGATACACTCCCCTTCTATTGGTATTCAAGATTTATACTTAAAGAGGAAGAAAAAAATCTAAGAAAGGATCCAAGAATGACATTTTATAGGCATGGTGCAGTAATTAATCTCCAAGTGGGAGATTATTGAGTTATGGAGTTTAATTACTTCATATTAGCATGTAATATGAAACTTACTAGAAAATATAGTAACCAACATCAGTTATGGAGGGACCAGAATTGGTCAAGTATGACCAAAATCATTCAGGAAAGGAGGAAATGGCATCGGTTAGGACTAATCGACATCGATTAGCTATGCAGGAGTGTTTTATTTAAATATCAAGAATTAGATATATTTTTAGTATTAAAGCATATCGATTGATTGTAATTATATGGCTAAGTTCCATAAGTTTGTATACACCTATATAATCATTAAAACTAGGGTTTAGAAGTAAGAATTAAGAACTTACAAAATTTGATGAATATTGTGAGAATAATTGTAAGAGAGAGAATTCTTGAAGAAGAAGCAAAATCTTGAGTGAAAGAAAGTATTGTACATTTGAGAGGTTTGGAATATTATAAATCTTCAATTTTATATCTTGTTAAAGCTTTGGATAATAGATTGGCTTGTTTCTTGTTGGAGGTAGCCCAAACTGGGTTAACCACATTAAATCTAATGTTGATTTATATCTCTTGTTTTGTGTAATTCTTGTGGTAGAATATTCACATTCAATGCATGTATGTTTAGATCTAATATATTATCTATACAAAATTGTACTAACCCCAATAGAGGTAATTGATAGGATCTATGTTCACTCTATCAGGGACACTGAGAAGATTTAACCTACAGAGGGAGTTATTCAGTTTGAAGATGCTCAATCCCTAAGTGGTAAAACTAGTGTGGCATGTGATAATTGGGTGCACAGGACTTATGAGTTAATTGGGGGAAAATTAAGAGGATCTGTTACGAAAGTGACAAAGGCGTGCTCATTCAAGCACATGGGAGGGAAGAAGTTGTCAAAGATTTACTCTGGAGGAGCCAACCTTGATGAATTTCTTATGAGAAATGGAGGCTCAATGGAAAAATGAGATCAAAAGAAGAGGGATGCTCAAGCTATAACTTTCTTGGGACCATAATGCATTGGTGGGTGACACATCACGATAGCCTTCTAGAGTGGCGTGAGGTAAGAATCACATTCTCTATTAGGTTTTCCTGGAGAAATGCACACACTTTAATGAAAGACTACAATGGGAAGGAACCCACCTCATTTCACATCCAATCATGTGAGAAAGCATGGATGGAAGGTGCACAGAATGCCTTGCCACCTTCTTTATGGGTGCATAAGTTGTATTCCACCTTACAAGGTTGTGCATGCATGGTATATTCACTCAAAAATGTGCCATCAGATAGGAAATTGGTAGCAGTTGATGGTTGAAACCTCCTTCAATCTTTCGAATATCAGAGTACTAAACCATCAGTGAATAGGGTGTTATAGGTTGTTAAGCACCTTACATTAGGAGATAGTGCCATGAAAAAATATAGAATATTGGAGTTATTGGGTGAACCTAGCTTAGAACCACACTTTGATGAGGAAGAGTCAAAAGAGGTGCAGCTTGAGCATGCATGCATGGAGAAAGAGAAGGGAAAGATGGTCTATGTGATAGATGGCGAAGAGATGGAGAGTTTGGATGTTAACCATACTAAAGGTACATGTGAAGTTATTGATAGTGCTGATGATAAATCATGCACCTACCATGAACCCCTCAAAACAAATAAGGTTAACATTGGTTCAGAAATGGAACCTAAGGAGGCCACTATTGGAGACTATTGGTCAGAGAAGGAGGTTTCAAAGATCATTGATCTACTGTGTGAGTTTCAGGACTTATTTCCACATGGATACCATGAGCTTAAAGGCATTCACCACTCCTTGGGAGAAATGAAAATCAAGTTAAAGGAGGGTGTGCACCTGATTTGGAAGAGGCCTTATCGAATGAATCTGAATCTTCACGTCAAAGTCAAGGAGGAGATAGACAAAATGATCACTTCAGGCATCATTGAAGTTGTGGAGGAATCAGAATGGGTAAGCCCCATGGTCATCAGTATTAAAAAGGATGGAAGGATAAGGATTTGTGTTGACTACAGGGACTTAAATGCAGTATGTGTAATTGATCCTTTTCCAACCCCTTTCACTGAGGAGATCCTGGAAGGAGTAGCTGGGCACGAGATCTATTCCTTCACAGATGGATTCTCAGGATACCATCAAGTTAGAATTGCTAAAGAAGACCAAGAAAAGACAAATTTCACCACTGAATCAAGAAATTTTTCCTATACGGTCATGCCTTTTGGACTGAAGAATGCATATGCTATGTTTTCATGCATTGTGGTCCATGCATTTCAAGACTTCATCCATAATTTTATTTAGGTCTACCTTGATGACTGGACAGTGTATGGACTAGTGAAAGACCATTCTGACAATTTGTGGTTGATGTTTGAAATATGTTGGAAGTTACACATATCCCTCAACATCAAGAAGTGTCTCTTCACTACTCCATTTGGAACCCTATTGGGGCACATCATATGTAAGGAAGGCTTGCTGGTGGATCCCACCAAAGTTTTCGTTATTGTGGGATTGGGGGAGCCTACCAGCCAGAGTGTAGTGCGTGGATTCCTTGGGCATACAGGGTTCTACCAGGATTTTATCAAGGGGTATGCTAAGATCATCCGTGCCATTAGAGATGCTACTAAAACACAAGAGTTCCTTTCACTGGGGAGAGGTGCAACAGAAAATGTTTGATACATTGAAGGATAAGCTCATCACTACGCCCATATTACATTTTCCCTCTTGGGATAAACCATTCCATATATATGTTGATGCTTCAGGGATATAAATTGGAGCATTCTTAGCACAACCTAGAGAAGGGATTGTTGATCACCCCTTGTGTTTTGCTAGTAGGAAGTTAACACCAATAGAGAAAAACTACACTACTACTGAGTGTGAAGCACTATCAATGATCTACGTGCTTCATAAATTCAGGAAATATCTTTTGGAAACACCTTTCATATTCTACACAGACCACATGGCATTGAAGTACTTGGTGAACAAGCCCATTTTACAAGGGTGCATATGTCGGTGGGTCCTGTTGTTTCAAGAATTTGAGTTTACAGTTGTTGTGAAACTAGGAAAGAGTAACTCAGGGCCTAACCATTTGTCAAGGATTGACTCAGGGGAGGATGCATAGAGCATTGAGGATGTTATGCCAGTTGCACAACTATTTAGGTTGTGGCATGTGCCCTCTGACTTAGAAGATATTGTTGTGTTTCTCAAAATGGGTGTGGCACCAGAAGGAATGAAGACTTTGGAAAGAAAATAGTTAGCCATACGCGTCGCGCCCTACATGCTAATCAGTGGAGACTTATACAAACTAGGTATGATGAGGTTTTGCACTAGTGTGTGTTAGAGCATGAGCACATTGCAATCATGGAAAAAGCACATGGTGGGATTGTAGGAGGAACTATGTAGGGAATGCCACTGTGTGGAAGATTATACTCACAGGGATTTGGTGGGAAATTATCTACCAGGATTGCATTGAATTTTGTAAGGCCTGTGACCATTGCCAGTGCCTTGGCAAGCCAGGAAGAAGGGATGAAATGCCCTTGAGACTGATAGCTAGCGTATAACCATTTGAAAAGTGGGCCATTGATTTTGTAGGACCAATTTCACCTACCACATGAAGGACTGGTTCGTGCTATATCATCACTTGCACTGACTACTTAACAAGATGGGTGGAGGAAGCACCTACAAGGGATTGTACAACAACAACTAACTAGATTCCTATGGGAAAACATAATCAATAGGTATGGATGTCCTTTAAGCTTGACTAGTGACAGGGGTACACATTTTTTGAATGAAACAGTTAGGATTTTGTTGGCAGAGTTCATGGTGGCCCATCATAAGACCACCCCTTATCACCCACAAGCTAATGGAACTGTTGAGGCATTTAACAAAATTTTGAGTCACATGTTAACTAAAATTTGTGATGTGGGAAGACAAGATTGGGATGACAAGGTATCATCCATTCTATGGGCATACAGGACAACCTACAAGAGATTGAACAAGGCCACACCATTTCAATTGGTGTTTAGTGTGGAGGATATTTTACTAGTTGAATTTATGCTACCATCCCTACGTATTGTGCACATAGGAGGATTAGCTGATGAACAAGCAATTCAAGAGTGCATGGAGAAATTAATGCAGTTGGATGAAAGGTGATCACTTGCTAGATGGAGTCAGAAGACTGAAAAGGCATGACAAAAAGCATGGCATGATCATCATATTAAAAACAAACAATTCAAGGTTGGGCAGATGGTCTTGCTTTATGACTCCAAATTTTTGTGCCATCCTGGGAAACTAAAAGTCCATTGGTTAGGGCCATATATCATCTTGTACATCCTTGATTCAGGTGCTTTCCAGTTACAAGCACTGGATGGAACATGAGTTACCAGGCCATTTCAATGGGAGTAGGCTGAAGCCCTACTATAAATAAGTCTTCCTTGTGTTTATAAATAAGGTAGTATTTCCATTTAGCTTAGGATTCCCCTTAATGCATTTATTTTCCTTGTGTTTCCCTTTCTCGTTTCTTGTTCCTTTCTTTTTGTGTTGTTGTTTTGTGCACCTTGTGCACCGGTAGCCACTTATTATTTTCAAAAGGTTGTGTATGCATAGAGGACCACACATCTATTTTTGTGTGGGGTGGAGTAATGTGAAGTAAAATGGAAGCTGGTAGTGGAAGTTGTGTTTCGATGGCCCAGATTGAAGGATAAAAAAGTGTGTAGTGTGGAAGAGTGTGCGTAGAAAAGGTGGACATAAGGAGTTTGGTGTCAGGATAAATTTACAAAGACCACGTATAAAGGATGAGAAGCACAGGAACAACATGAGGTAGGTGAGGGAAAAAATTAGGTTAAGGACAGAAGAAGTGCCTTGGTGCTACAAGTGCACACGTGAGGATCTTCAGGTCAGTAAGGATTTTTGCATGCCAGAAGGTTGTAGAGATTTTTCACGTAGGATAGGGTGGGGGTAAGAGCGCTTAAGGTTGGATTTAGTGGAAAAATCCACCTTTATTACAAAAGTATGTTGGTAGGTGGCATAACATTTATTATGGGAGATGAGAAAAAAGCTATAAGTAGAAGGTCGGGCACATTATTGTTTACCTTGCAATTATGATATCGAAGAGCTCTTGTGAACTAGGGCATCTGTGAAAAGAATATTTGTGTGAAGGAAAAATTGTGAAAATATGAGTGCGTGACTAGTGTGATTTGTGAACCAGAGTGGAAGAAGTACATGGGCGTAGGGAAGAATATTTCAGGAGAGTATGTCGTCTTGTGGAAGGATTTTCCAGGTTAGGGTTCTGCAGCTAGGGCATGGGAGTAAAGGGATTTTTTCATGAAGGTAAGCCACAAATTTGAGTAGAGTGAGGAAGAGGAGCAAGGAAGATTTTTTAGTAACCCAACAAGAAGATGGCACCAAAGAAGGAAACCGTTTCACCAAAGAAGGGAAAGGATAAAGGGAAACAGGTTGTTTCCACTAGTTTCAATGAGGAGTGGTATGCAGAGATGCAATACCCAGATGTCATATTGTTGGGAAAATAGTGGGTGTCTCATGCGAGGAAAATGGTTGTAAGTGATTACAACCATCAAATGAGCACCACAGAGAAAGAGATGGCATTAGAAATGGTGAGACCTATAGAACAAGAGGACACCTAAATGGAATGCCCATCTATGATGATGAGGTGAAGGTGAAAATGGAGAAGGCTGGATTATTGCAACTATATGAGTTTCCCTATTTTGGTAAACCCAAGTGGTTGTACCAATGGCTGATGTCATGCGTACATGAAGACCATTTCTACTTCGCAGGGTGAAGAATGAGGATAACTCCCCAACTGATCTCCAAATTTACTGGTCTTACCTATGAAGGAGATTCATTTGATGATGACTTGGAGGACAAGGAGGCCATAAAGAAAACTGTGGAGGCCTATGACTATAAGAAGGGGTCATGGTACTTTGACATTTCTTCAATATCCAACCCTGTGATGAGGATGGCCATGCACTTAGTGACCAAGCTGAATGGACAAGAGAGGTGGACACAGATCAACAAGTCTTGGTTAAATGTTTGCCAGAAAATCTCAGAAGGAACCATCTACAACCTCTCAACATTCATAGCAGAGGAGATCATCAGTGCCATGCATGATAGGGAGAAGATCATGTTTGGTAATGTCCTCCTTACCATCATGTTTTCAGAAATTGGAGTTCCCGATGGGCCAGAAAAATTTGTATGGGAGTACCTAGATGAGAACCCCTCCCTGGCCAAGAGATTTGAGAAATATACTTATGACACCATGACGACCACCCACAAGGCACACCTGGAGAAATGGTATAAGTGAATGATCGATGCATTTGGGGCTGAGTGGAGAATACCCAAATAATTTCCGGTGCTAGTGCAAGGAGAAGTTGAGTTTGTTGTATACCAGCATTTCTGCATTGGCAGGTTCTCCTTGATAGATGGGACCAAGAGCCCATGGTGTAAATTACCCTTCTCTTTCACTACTCAATATTTCCAAGCCGGGGTCAATCACTTCAAGGAGGCCAAAATACTAAGGTTCGACCTCAGCGAGGTGGACCAAGACCACCACAAGCTACACAGAAAGCTAGTATACCCCAAGAAGTGTGCTTATGTGGAGAAGTATGTCTCCCATGAGGTGCATATGATAAAACCTATGATGCTGCCAATTGCTGGAAGGACCGCAATGAGGGTATACCTATGCATTAGGCCCAAGTATGAGAAAGGAATCCTACATGGAGAATGATGTCTCCATCCTAGAAGACCCCACCATGAGGAAGAAGGCCATGTGAGGAAGAGGGAGAGAGAGGAGGCACCAGAGAAGAAGGCACCAAGTGTACAAACAACACAATCTATTGGTGCACAGGAGTCAGGCGTGAAGCTGAGCACATATGCTCAAAGGAAGAAGTCCCCCATTAAGGAAAAAGAAAAGACACCTAAGGAAGAGGCACCAGAGCAAGAATATCCCCCTTCAAAAGAAGAATCTTGAGGAAGGAGTCGCCTGCTGAAGAAGATGAGAAGGAAGAATCCCCTATACTAGAGTCACTAGTTAGGAAGAAGTGAAAGGTAGTGGAGGAGGTGGAATCAGAAGAAATGGAGAGCCTGGAAGCCTACAGAGGTGAGAAGGATGATGATGAGCATGAAGAGGCTCAGGACCATCCTATGTATGATGTACATGACTCAGAGGAAGGAAGAAGGGAATGAAGAAAAGGATGAGGAGGAAGGAGATGCTCATGGAAAGGGGGAAGTGAGGAGGTAAACACTAAGGATCAAAGGACCCCAAGCCTCACCAAGGACCAAATAGAGGAGGCCGTAGAAAGGGAAGTAGCAGGCATAATAAAAGACTTGGTGGAGTAGGAGGTGGAGCACAACACTAACAAAATACTCAAAGAGATAGAGGAGGAGAGTGTAGGGAAAGGAGTATGGGAGCATGGGTGGAGATCCCAGTTTAGTGGTAAGCTTTCCAAAAGCACATATAGGAGGGAAGAGTGTGGTAGCAACGTAGGAGTAAGGAATGGGTTACATCAATGATCCAAGTAAGGTACTATGCGCATGCTTCCAAAGTACCATGCCTACAGACCAACTCCTTGCATGGTCTTCATTTGAAGAAGAAGGCACATACCCACGAACAAGGAAGATGTTATCTTGGGATTTTGAGTCCCATGTTGATGAGCCCAAGTTTGAGGTCAAGAAAAGGGGCACTGATGAAGATACTAGAGACCAAGGGAGTGAACCCCCTGATAAATGCTCAACAGTTATCCAATGAGAAAGTCTGTAATGCACTCAACAAGGTATAGGTGGAGGTTGAGGTGAGACTCTTTGGAAGGAATGACAGGATAAGGGTATTGGAGGAGGAGTTGGAGAAGAAGAATGAAGAGATCATTAAGAAGATTAAGGATGTAAAGTAGGAGGATTTGATCAGTGCAAAACTAAGGAATGAGCTAAGGGAGGAAAAGGTCAAGGTGTGTGAGGTCTGTAAGAAGATAGAGATGATTACAGATTCCATTATCTTGAAGCATCTAGACCTGGCCCCACCTGAGAAGAAATATGAGTCAACCTTGCAATGCTTGGAAGACTTAACCCACATCCTTACCATGGAAAGGTGACCACTCACACTAGAATTGGTAGAAGAGGCATTGGCATGCCATAAGGAGGAAGAGAAGATAGAAGATCGGGGAGACAGTCACTTGGTATTTTGAGCTCCTTTCCACTGTGAAGACCATTGCCACATGAATGGCTGAATGTATATGATAATTGCATTGACAAAGACAAGGTAGCAAGTATACTAGTTTCTACACATGAGGTAGATCTGAAATAATTCCAGGAGAAGAATAAAGGAAATAGGGTAGAGTGGGATAAAATCCTAGCCAAAGTTGAGAAGAAAATGGAAGCAATCAAAACCTTGTGAGGTTCAGTTAAAAATCATCTTAAGGAACTGTACCCCCAGGTCACTCACAGAATGGATGCACTGGATGACCTTAGCAAGCATCTAGAAGGGATTGTAGATACATCGAATGCTAAGGGTGATGAATTGAGTTTTGAAGAGGTGAGAGCTCTAGTGGGTGACCTACTCTAGTAGGTTCAGGTTGAAGTGAATGCCTGAGAGAAAATTAAGGCAACAATGAGGAAGTAGTTCCCACTCCTCTTATAGCAATAATAGATTTTCCCATTCCTCCATTATTAATTCCTCCATTTCTTCCATTCTTTCATTCTTCATTCAAATTTTTTTGAGATCCCACCATTCTTTATTCTTTGGGGAAGCAGGATGTTTTTGAGGATGGAGAACAAGCTTAGTGTGGGGTGATGTTGGGCCTTGAAATATTGGCTAAGTACCAAAGGGCACATGAGTGTGCAGACTAGTAAGAAGAAGGGCATGCGTGGGGAGAAATGCACATAGGAACAAAGAGGTTTAAGAAGGGTTTAGGAAAAACCAGGGCACGCGCGCAAGACAGTATGTAGGATCTAAGGACTTAGCCATATTCGGCATTCTGAAGGCACTTGAGGAAAAATGTGACCTGACTAGGCATGCTGAGTGGATAAGGTGCCATCCTGGAGACTTGGTGGTCAAGAAAAGGATATTCCATGCAGGGAATATTCCTAGGAAGATATCATTATAGAAGGTGGAGAGCTCAGAATAGGATAAGCATTCACCAATGAAGGACCACATGGACACTTGGCATGTGATCTACTCCTGAATGAAAGCATGGTGGTGGGTATTGGACCTATAAGAAGAGATGCTCGGGTAGAAGAAAGACCAAGACATATATGGAAGAAATATAGCATGGGGAAGGGGAAGCTCTTGTAGAAAGTATTAGGAGGCCCTAGGGTTGGGGCTTCCATTAGGGAGTTGCAAGAAGGTCATCATGTCTAAGGGATGGGTCTGTAAAACTCATGTAATAAGGGGGGGCATAGCTAGGACTCCTGATATATGAGTTAGATCTTTGTTTTAACATACACTATATGGGCTGGATCCTTGGCATTCACTGTGTTTGACCTGACATGGTATTTTGAATGTTATGTGGTTACTTAGCACTCTTGATCATATATATATATATATATATATATATATATATATATATATCTTGTTCATGGGTGTAAACCCTAGTGTCATTTCTTCATATTATAAATCATATCTGTTCTTCATAATCCATGTTGTGTTGTTTCTCCCATTTTCATGCATGGGTATAAGGATATGGTAGCTCATATTGTTCTTTTACATGAATATCCACTTTTCTGCAATTTAATCCATCTAACAATGGCAAGATCTTCTCATAATGCTCACATAAATGAGGGACTCAGTGCCCACACATGCCTCAGGTGAGTGCCCAGTGCCTGATGGGAGATAGGTCAGCACGCATGGGATTAGAAAGTTGTACTAAGGGTACATGAAAAATGAGTCACTGAATTAATGAATTTATAACATGTTTTAAGGTATGTGCCCCAACCTAGAACCCTATTATTGATCTGAAGATCAAAGTCCTTGTAGAGTGTGTATATTCAATGATTTTATGAGAAATATTGCATAATAGATTTATATCGGGATATATTCACAAAGTCTGATTTAGGAAATACACTATTGCCTCAAGCTAAGCTCATTGAATCTTGCATATCTGACCTTATATCTTTATGCAGTACAATGTATCAAGTTTTGGGATTCAAAATATTCAGGTTTGATCACATATTTACATTCTATAATTGATTTGAAATCATCATAGTGAAAAGTTACAATCCACCATGAAGGAGAAACTTGATTCATTAGAGTGCAACATCACTATTGTTATCCTATTTATGATCATTAGAGTCTCCAACTCTAGTGTTGAGAATACTATTGACACTTGCAATTGATTATGACTATCAAAACTATGACAGGAAATTCAATGTCTTCTCTAGCACATTGGGTCTTACTTCATCATGATTTGACCTATGCACAGTTGCAGCAAGAATTAATTAACTTGTTTATGCATGATTCATTGAGTAGTTGATCATCTATTGATTATGCTATGCACTTTGTTTTTATGAAGGGCTTCATCTACAAGAAAAAATGATTTGTTGAAGGTGACTCATAAGGTATGGAATTTTCTCATTTGCCTTGATGGTTTTGTAGCACACCTAGTTTCTACCTTATTGTGTTCTCATCACATCGGCCAATATATACTTCTTGACAGTATCCAATTGTTTGAGAAACAATTTCCTATAACAGTCATTTAAGGATACACTGGATATTTAGGACACAGTGTCTATTACTACACTTATTGTTTGGGAAAATTTATCATGGCCCTACAAAACTTGATAAAATGAGTTACAGCTCCAAGAAGGAGAAATTATTTTGTCAATGCTTGATACAAGGTACTATTTAGGGACACATGTCTTATTACATTCCTAGGACTTAAAGAGATAGTTGTTCACAAGTACTACAAGATTTTATTGTTTGCGACTTCAGTACTTGACCAATCATTAATGAGCATAAATTTCTCAAGGGGATCTATTGTTGAAAGATGAATATTCAGATCACATGAACTTATTTCAAAGAAATAGTGTTTAGCACACAAAAGGGTGACATATACATATCAAGAACACAAATAACTGATCTACTAACAGAGTTTGGGAATCCTTTCGATGGGTTTTATTTCATATATTATTACACAAATCGTAATTCACATGTCGGAGCCAATTCATGTATGATTCCATATTGGGAAACGGGGTCAAAAGTACCCATGTAATTTAAAAATATGAATGACTCTAGACTTAAAAAAGGTGACACTTGCTTGATATTAGTTGTAATCAATGTTTACTGTAGATGGTTGCTACAATGAAGAAGGGGAGATTTTTGGACATCAAAACTTAAAAACATTGACTTTACAAAAAAATGTCAAAGGGAGTACATTGATGCATAAGGTGAGTACTTGCATGAATGTTGTTACAGTCTAGGAAGTATGAATTACTATGATGATTAGGCATGTATGCATGGAACCTCGAGGCATGTCTCCATTTAAACTATGTGTTGAAAGTGAAAGTTAAAGGTATCTATGATGTCTACCAATGCTTAATATGATGTGTCAAAGGTGTTAATGACCCTTTAACAAGATGTTGATAAGGTCAGTTACCATGATTTCCCATGTGTCCTGAAAACAAGCCTTATGTCCCAGGCAGTAGTCCTAGGACTCCATAGTACTGCAGATGTCTTAGTGGTCAGCTTTTTGTGAAATGGAGACTTATAAGACCGATGTATCTGAATGTGAGGATTGATTTGATGTTTATGAAATTGGAATACTTAGCAGAAGGATCACACAAGAAGGTTGCATGTGAAAGAACAAGGCACGGTCAAAGGCGCAGAAAGGATAGGGGAGAACACACGCGTGAAATATAAGGGAAGATTTGGGGGACTTAGCCATTTTCACATGTATGGGCTATTTTTAGAGATAGCATGCTGAGCACATAAACCAGGGAAAATACTTGTGCGACACACATTGACTATTTTTGGAAGAGTGTCTACAAAGTGCTTTACATGGGTGTGGGATAAGAATAGAATTGCTACTTCCAGCTAACTAGAAGAGGTCTAATGTTAGCACACTTGCATGTGTGGCTGTGATTGTAAAGGTGCATGGCTATTTTCAGCATGCGACCTATTTTTGGAGTTATGCAAGTGGTGAAGGGCAAGTCCCCACCCTTATAAATATGTAATGATCTATGTAGAATATAATGAGTGTGTGAGAACTAATTATTGTGAAGTTATGCTGCCAAATCTGATGCGCACATAAGCTATGGTATTATCTATTGTAATTATCTTCTGTGTATTCATTATGTTTACTATAATGGAGTGTATTGGCTGAATCAGAGTATTAATCCTGAGTATAATTGTTTCTTGCATGCTTGACTTTATTATGGTTATCATTTAAATCTATTACTCTTTAGATCTAGATCTGAACATGCACTGTAGAATGATATATTAATTATGGATCTGAATGCATTAAGTATTCATCATGCTAACATCCTGTAACAACAACCCTAAAGAGAGGTCTGGTACCTTTTCGCACTTTGGGTGAGTGCTCAGTCTAGGCTGAGTGATGTGCCAGTGCATGCCTGGGATTTTACTGGTAAATTCTAGGCTGCATCATTGGTTTCATGTTGTCGAGGACCTCTTTTTCAGTTGTTTTCAGGATGGTTTGCAATGAAGACATACCGGTTGACCCTAGCAAGTGTTGAGGAGTGGATACATGATCTAGAAGAAGAATACGCATGGAGGTTCAACACTGGATCTGAGTTTAATGCACGCGCATGGGTGGAACAAAATCTATATGATAGTTTGTATGAGAGATTCTTTTCACTATTTTTCCAGTAGAGCTATACGAGTGGCTGATTTCTTATGCGTCTAAAAGGAATTGGAGGTATCACGCACTTGTTTGGACATAGGAATAATTTCAGGCCATCTATGATGTTGATCTGATTTGGACACATGTTGTGGATACTTGGTTTTGTGGTGTTCTGAACAGTTATATTTTGGAGTACTCAATTTCCACTTATTCTTTCCCAGAGGTAGCAGAATTCCAATTTTTATGATATCCCAGGGGAACTTACCTACAAGGCATTCCATTGGCGATCAAAATCTTGATGGTAACCCTGAACTTGGAGAGCAAACTAATGGCTAACTAAATCCCACCACGTGCGAGGGCAGAAGTAGGTTTGGTGAAAGATGGAAGACCTAGTGATAGAAAGGAAGAGAGAGGAAAGGTGACTTAAGTTATAATGAGGTAGGTGAGAGGGAGATAGAGAAGCATCGGGATGTTACAGACCAAATGGCATTATGCAGAGAGATGACTCATGAAGGATTTGAAGTTCACGTAGAAGACATGGAACTAGAGCATCAAGAACTCCCCCATTTGGGAAAGCATGATAGGGAACCCCCCTCAGCCTCACATAGAAGCATGCCAGCAGAGACAACTTGGGCCATAGGTGTGCATCTGAATCCACCTGGTAACCTTTCCCTTGCACTTGGTCTTCCAGTATCTAGTATGACAAATAGTCAGCAAGCTAATTTAGGCAGTGGGAGAGTAGGAGTAAGTCATATAACAAGCACATTGATGGTAATGTAAATGTCTTCATTGTTGTTTGGGGTACCTTTTCATGTGTATCTTCTCCATACAAAATTCAAGTGCACAGAATTTTGGAATCTCTTCTGAGAGTAGTAACACTTTGCAGACTATTGGGGTGTTATTTAGTACTAATGTTGGGACATAGGGAAGTACATCTTCTGGTCTAACTCCAGCTATAGGTTCAAGATCATGAGGCTTAGGTAGCTCTGGGTGGATCTGGTGGTTCTAGAGGTAGAGGAAACACAGGAGGTTCTGGATCAGGTGGGCAAGGTCCACACCAACCCCAGAATATTTACATGGAGATGTCTCTTCATCTTCCATAGTATAGGGGCATAGAAGATGCTTCTAAACACATGCACATGTGTGAAATATTATGGAATGTAAAAGGAATCATGGCTTCTGAGTGCAGGGAAAGTCAATTCACCACTACGTTATAAGGGCACACACATAGCTGGTACAGAAAGTTTGACCCTGATCAGACTTGCGTAGACTATGTAACTTTAAAATATGCTTTCCTTAAAGAGTTTCACATCCCTGAGTTCGAGCAGAAGAGTATAAGCACACTCAAGGATATTAAGCAAGGTACTTCTGAGAGTGTCAAGAGAGTATGATGCTCATTTCAAAACATGTTATCTAAGCTTTCTTATGATATTCATGCAATCCAACATGCATAATGGTTTGTTAGAGGTCTGATTACCCCTTTTAGAAGGGCACTATCACATAAGACATACACTGATCCATGTGAAGCACTTGAAGAAACTTTACGCATTGAGGTAGTTGGAAGTATAGACACTGGGGTGAGCCCATTTTTAGAAGCACAGATCATAGCTATGGAAAAATAGTTGGAGAAGCTATCAGAAAATTCAACACATGAGACGTGCATGGGGATTTGGTGCACAGATTATGAAGTGGAAGGTCACACAAAGGATAGTTGTCCCCATAGATCAGTACACTCATTGCTTTTAGACTGTGAGATATGTCATTTAAACCATGATGTTAGCCGTTGCCCATTATTACAATGCACAATAAGGAAGAATGTCTCATGTTACTGTAAAATTTACAGGTCCATGACTCATGACACAGAAGACTACCAGCTGATTGGTCAGATCCATGATGCTATAGATATTGGTGTACGACAGATAGGAGTATCAGATAACTCTAAAGGAAAGAATGAGCATCAGGATTGGGATCACAATCAAGCACGCTATGATCAAAATGAAGGGCATTTTGAAGGAGGTCATGGAAGAGGTCAAGGATACCATGGTGGATTTAGAGGATGAGGCCATGGTGGTGGACGAGGTGAGTTCCCTCGTGGAACATGTTATACATGTGGATCTCCTGACCACTACAGGATGAATGTCCTTAGAATATTACATGTTCTTTCTGTGGAAAGAATCATAGTTATGAGGAATTCCCAGACTTGTATGAGCATCTTAGCAAGCAACATAAACAAGAAAACAAAGGCACATGGATGGTTAGGATACAACGTGCACTGTGGAAAATCAGTGGATGCCTAAGTTGGAACTAGAATCTGAGGCATTGCAGGTAAATATCACTACCCACGCTGAAGTGGCACGCACCAAAGAAGCATTACAGTAGAAGCCTACCATCACTAAGGAGGAGGTTCTACATGCATGGTACCCAGATCCTGTCCATCAGAAGGAGGTTTATCAGGAAACCATGGAGGTACTCAGAAATATTTAGGGTGAAATACAATATTTAAAGGAGCAATCACAGAAGATGGAGCAAAAGAAAGCATCAGAAATGGTCCAATCTGATATGGATGACTTGAAAGAAGTGTGCAAGATGTTGCGCCAGGAGAATATCATTCCACTATTAGGGAATTGGTTAAAGGGAAACACTCTGTGTAAGTATTGAGACTGGACGATAGATCCTGCATGTAAATCTTCCCCCTCATAGCCTAGATTATGACAAGGAAATCACTCTGAATGTTGTTGTGGATGGGTGGATTTTGAGTAATATATTGATTGATACAGGTGTGGAAGTCAATGTTCTTACTTTAGATGCATGGGTACAAATGGGGAGACCTCCATTGCAGCCATCTTTGAATGTATTGTTCATGGCTAACCGGACTAAGGCCACTCCCATCAGAGTTTTAAAAGATGCATCCATTACCATACAGGGAGCCAAGTTCACTGGAGATTTTGAGGTTTTAGCACTGGAAGAGGTAGATAGCTTCCCAGCTCTACTGGGGCGTCCTTGGTGCTATGCAAATAATGTTGATCTTTGGTTCAACAAGGGTTATATCAGTTTTGAAAATAAGGAGGAAAGAGTTATTATCCCTTTAACAGATGGAAAATATGAACCCTATGTTGAGCCTTTGAGTGAGGAAGACCTGAATAGGATTTATGTACGTGCCGTCCGGGATCCAGAGGTGCTTGAGCCATCTAAAGAAGGAATTCTTCAGTGGGAAGATGCATAGTCTATTAGCGATACTACAAGTGCTGCTTGTGATAATTGGGCTCATAGTACTTATGAGTTGGTAGGGTGTGAAGTAAAGAGTATATTTTTTAAGGACAACAGACCTCATTGTATTAGGAGAATAGGTAACAACTTCAGTACCTCGTTACACTGGAGAAGGAGATCCTATGGTATTTCTGTGCGTGCCATGGAGGAACAATGGATAGACCAGTTGGAGAGATGGAATATGCTAACATATACCCTATGCAGGACAACAATGCGCTGGTGGGTGGTTCACAAGGATAATCTTGTAGGATGGAATGAAATTAGGATTTCTCTTGCTACTAGGTTCTTCAGGAGCAATGCACCTACTCAAATATGCACTTATCATGGTAATCAACCTGTTCAGCACCACGTTCAGTAGTGTGAGAGACTCTGGATAGAGGGGCAGGAAGCTTTACCACCTTCACTCTGGGTGCACAAATTTTATTCCACTTTACAAGGTTACGCACATGCTTGGTATGTATATGCGGAACTCCATAGAGAGACTAGAAATTGGTAGGATTTAATTGCAAGAATGACCCAGATGTTTGACTTCTTCTCTACTAAACCTCTGGTAGAAGAGGCATTAAAGGTTATAAAGCACTTAACTATGGGAGATAGTGCCAAGGTGGAAGAAATCATTCATGAGTTATTTGATGAAGGAGACTCAGGAGCGTTTTTTCTGGAGAAACAGAGACAGATGCCACACTACTTAAGTGTGTTTGCCTTGAGAAATAAAAAGGAAAAATGGTCTACTTAGTGGATGATGAAGAAGTAGAAAATTTGGATGTAGAACATTCAACAGGTAGGCATGAGGTGTTGGACAGTGCAGATAAGACCACGCGTGCCTATCATGAACCTATGAAGACAAAGAAAGTGAATATTGGATCAGATGCTGAGCCTAAGGAGGCCATAATTGGAGACTATTGGTCTGACTCTGAAGTGGAAAAAATCATTGAGTTACTATGGGATTATCAAGACTTATTCCCTCAAGGATACCATGAACTCAAAGGCATGCATGAATCATTAGGAGAGATGAAGATAAAGCTTAAGGAGGGTGCACGCCCAGTCAGAAAGAGACCCTATAGGATGAACCCCAACTTGCATGAAAAGGTCAAAGAAGAGATTGACAAAATGTTGAAGTCTGGAATCATCAAGCCCCTGGATGAGTCAGAATGGGTTAGTCCAATGGTGATCAGTATCAAGAAGGATGGTCAGATTAGGATCTATGTGGACTACTGGGAGATGAATGCTACATGTGTGATTGATCCCTTTCCTATGCCATTCACTGAAGAAATACTAGAAGGTGTTGCGGGGTGCGAAATCTATTCATTTACAGATGGATTCTCTGGGTATCATCAGGTTAGGATTTTCTAAGAGGATCAAGAAAAGACTACTTTTACTACTGAATGGGGTAGATTTTCCTATACTGTGATGCCTTTTGGTCTGAAAAATGCACCTGCTGTATTTTCATGCATAGTTGTTCAAGCATTCAAATATTTTATTCACAACTTCTTGCAGGTTTATTTAGATGATTGGATGGTGTATGGACTTGTTAAGGATCATTGTGACAATCTGTGCTTAATGTTTGAAAGATGTAGACAGTTGAGTATCTCTTTTGAACATCAAGAAATGTGTATTTTCTACACCATTTGGAATACTGTTAGGGCACATCATCTGCAAGGAAGGTTTGTTGGTTGATCCAGCTAAGGTTGTAGTCATTATCGGCCTGAAAGATCCTACCAGTCAAAGTGAGGTGCGTGGATTCTTGGGTCACACTGGGTATTATAGAAAATTCATAAAGGGGTATGCTAAGGTTGCCACACCTTTGGAGGAGTTACTAAAAGGAAAAGGGACATTCTACTGGGGAGAACTGTAATAACGTGCCTTTGAGACATTGAAGGAGAAACTTACTACCATGCCTATTCTGTGCTTTCCTTCATGGGACCAACCATTTCATGTACATGTGGATGCCTCTGGCATGGCCATTGGTGTGGTGTTGGCTCAGCCTGGAGAAGGTATTATAGATCATCCTATCTATTTTGCTAGTAGAAAGTTGACTCCTGCAGAGAAAAATTACACAACTACAGAGCGCGAAGCTTTGTCAATGATCTATGTGCTACATAAATTCAGACAGTACCTGCTAGCAACACCATTTGTATTTTATACAGATCACATGGCATTGAAGTATTTGGTAAACAAGCCCATTTTACAGGGGCACATATGTAGATGGGTACTCTTATTCCAAGAATTTGATTTCACAGTTGTGGTAAAACCAGGGAAAAGTAATTTTGGACCAGATCATCTATCCAGAATACAGTCAGGAGAAGAAGCAAGAAATTGAAGATACCATACCCGATGGACAATTATACAGGTTACAACATGTGCCATCAGAATTAGAGGACATTGTTATCTTTCTACGAATAGGTATGGCGCCAGAAGGAATGAAATCCTTAGAGAAGAAACAATTTGCTATATGCGTGACTCCCTTTATGTTGATAAGTGGTGACTTGTACAAGTTAGGTCAGGATGAAGTATTGTGCCGTTGTGTACTAGAACATGAGCACACATATATCATGGAGGAGGCTCATGGTGGTATTGCAGGTGGGCACTATGCAGGTGATGCCACTATGCGTAAGATTTTACTCACTGGATTATGGTGGGAGACCCTGTATAAAGATTGTAAGGCATATTGCAAGGCTTGTGATCACTGTCAGCACCTTGGGAAACCAGGTCAATGAGATGAAATGCCTCTAAGACCTATTACTAGTGCAAAACCATTTGAGAAATGGGCTATAGATTTTTTGGGTCCTATTTCACCAACTACGTGCAGGACTGGGTCACGCTATATCATTACTTGCATAAACTATCTGACAAGGTGGGAAGAAGCAACACCTACAAAGGATTGTACAGTGGCTACAACAGCCAGGTTTCTATGGGAAAATATTATTACAAGGTATGGATGCCCTTTGAGTTTGACCAGTGATAGGGGCACACATTTTCTGAATGAGACAATCAAAATTTTATTGGATGAATTCATGATTGCACACCATAAGACTACACCATATCATCCTCAGGAAAATGGGACTGTTGAGGCTTTCAACAAGATTTTGAGCCAGACATTGACAAAAATTTGTGATGTTGGAAGAAAGGATTGGGATGATAAAGTTTCTGCAGTACTTTGGGTGTATAGAACAACATACAAGTGGCTAAACAAGGCCACACCTTTTCAATTGGTGTTTGGTGCAGAAGCAGTTCTTCCTATGGAATTCATGTTACCTTCTTTGTGTATTGCACATGCTGGAGGTCTAGCTGATGAGAAAGCATTAGAAGAATGGATTGACAAGTTGATTAAGTTGGATGAGTGATGAGAAATAGCATGCTAGAGTCAGAAGCAAGAAAAATCTAGGCAGAAAGCATGGCATGATAGGCACATTAGGGACAAAAAGCTTGAGATAGGACAAATGGTGCTTCTTTATGATTCTAAGTTTCTGTGCCATCCAGGAAAACTCAAAGTACATTGGTTAGGACCATATGTTATCACTCACATACTTGAAACATGAGCTTGTCAGTTAGAAATGCTTGATGGAATATGGTTACCCGGTTACTTCAATGGGAGTAGGCTGAAGCCCTACTATAAATAAGTCTTCTTGGTGTTTGTAATAAGGTAGTATTTCCATTTAGATTAGGTTTTCAATTATGTATTCCCTTAATGTATTTCCTTCTTCGTCACTATGCTTTGTCAATTTAGTTGTTGTTTTGTGAAATAAGTGCGTTTGTGCGCCAGAAGCTAATTACCATTTGCAGTATTTTTATGTGTAGAGGACTGCACATACCATTTGTGTGGGGTGGTTATTGAGAAATGGGTACACATAAAGGAACAAACTGCTACAGGTGCTATTCAAAGTTTGAAGAGTTGGTGAAAAGAAGATTGCTTCCAAATGAGGACCATGGATGGAGATAAATGAAGGAACAATATAACATGAGGTAAGTGGTGGTTGTGGAGATTAACAGGAGAAGGTGCAGTGATGAGGTACTAAGGTGCATGGAAGCATGCTGAAGAGAAGCTTGTAGCCAGAAGGTAGGAAGGCATGCTAAAAGGTTATAGCTAAGGCACGAAGATGTACCACACAGAAAATTGTGAAAAGGGTCAATTAATGAGGAATGTTGGTAGGTGAAGGAGTAATAAATGCACCAAATTTTTGAAAATCTATATAAGGAAGGGATACGAGTTCATTCTTACCATTGTAAATCACAAAATTTTAAAGAGCTAAGTGTGACGAGCTGAGCGAAGAGTATTGAGGTGTGAAGAGTGTGAAACCAGACGTGAGGAGAAGATTTGTGTGCAGGAGAAGCTTACGTCCCCATTGGTGAAGGGTTTGAGTGAAGAAGAGTGTTCAAAAGAGCTAGGGCATGTGATTTCAACTAGGGCACATGGATTTGAGCTAGGGTTTGAGTTTACATGTTGCAGAAGCTAGAAGGTGAGCATTTGAGGATAGAGAGTTGTGATTTACAGATGGCACCAAAGAAAGCACCTGTCGTAGGAGCAAAAGGGAAGAAGAAGGTGGAAGTAGAGGTTGAAATTGCTCCCGAGAGAAATTTTTCAGAAATGCAATACCCAGAAGGCATAATAGTGGGACAAGAATGGGATTCTCACATCAGAAAATGCAAGATCAGTGACTACAACCACCACACATCAGAGAACAAAAAGGAATTGGACGTGTTATTGAATACAAAGACAAACAAGTGCACAACCGAGGATATGTCAGTGTATGATGATGTGGGAGAGAAGCTGCTAAAGTAGATTGGATTTTACCAGTTGTATGAGCTCCCATACTTTGGAAAGTATGAACCTTTGTACCAGTGGCTGATGAGCAGGGTACATGAATATTTCTTCTATTTCACCGAACGCAGGGTAAGGATTACAACCACTCTGATTTCCACTATAACAGGATTGAGGGGCACATGAGTGGACCTGAATAGTGACTTAATAGATAAAGCAACCATCTTGGAGATGTGGAAGGAGTTAGGATACACCAAAGGTCTGTACGTGGAATGGATATCGATAAACTGAAGAAGTACCCAGTGGTACAGGTAGCTACACATCTGGTCACCAAATTAAATGATCAAGAGAGATGGTCCCAGGTGAACACAATGTGGTTACACATTGCAAGGAGAATGTCACAGGGAACAATATACAACATATCAGGCTACATTGTGGACACTATCATTGAGGAAGTGCACATAGGTGAGAGAATTAGTTTCGGTGTTGTCCTATTGTCCTTAGTATTTTTGGAGATCAGAGTGCCTGATGGGCCGAAGAACAAGATCTGGGAGTACCCCATGTAGAATAAGTCCCTGGTGGAAATATTTGAGAAGTACTTATGTGAAGGGTCAATGAGTGGGCCATTCAAGCAGAGGGTAGAGATGTGGTATGATAGGCTCTGCATGGCATTTGAAGAGGAGTGGCACATCCCCAAGGATTTACCTTCAGTGGTGGGAAAGTAAGTCTAGTTCACAGTATATCAACACTTTTACATCACACATTTTGTGATGAAGGATGGTACTTGGATCCTCTGGTGTAAACTTCCATATGCCTTCACAACATGCTATTTCTAGGCTACAGTCCATCGGTTCAATAATGCGTGACACCTTAAATTTGTTGCAGACAAAGTAGACTGTGACTACCATATGTTGCGTAAGACCTATGTGTATCCAAGGTAGACCACCTACATAGAGAGGCTAATTTTAGATGTGGTTAGCATAAAGCCCATGTTTTTGTTGATTGGAGATAGTGGGGCAGTGCTTATCTACCTTCAGCTTAAGCCCAAGTTGGAGGGAAACAAATATGTGGAGAACAAGTTCGCGCTTCCAGGGCCACCTAAGGGAAAGCATATAGTGGAGAATGTACCAGCTCCAAAGCCCACTGAAACTATAGAAGTAGATGATGAAGAGGAAGATGTGAAGACAGTGGTGGCTTGGTGCATAGAGGACAAAGGAAACCCTTAGATAAGGTAGAGTCTGAGTGAGAAAGTACTCCACCCCAGACACAAGAAGAAGGGGATGAAGAATTGGAGGTTGGAGTAGACCCTGAGGAATGCCACTTTAAGAGGGTGTTAAGGAAAATAAGGACTCAAGGTGCTACTTCCCAGTCAGTGCAGAGATCACCACGACTCTCTCCAAAGAAGGAGACAACTGAGAAGAGAAGGAGAAAATTGAAGCTGGATGAGGAGGTGGAAGAGTCTGAGGAGAGTGTGCCTGAATCTCCTACACCACCAGAGGACGTGGAAGAGCTGAAAGATGAAGAAATGAAAGATGAAGATGTGAAGAATGAAGGAGAAGGGGTAAAGGAAGGAGAGACAAAGAAAGATACTGCTCAGGACACTGAAGATCCAGCTCCAAATCTTTGCGCACTAATTCCTAAGGGGCCAAGAAGTAAAAGGACAAGTGGAGAGTTTTATTTTCCATCTTTGGGCTATTCTAAGGACACAAGTAAGATTGAATTTTCCCATTTTGAGAGCATGGTGAGCCCTAAGGAGTTATATGGATGGGAGCTGATGGATGAGGACATGGCCACCATGCACACATGAAAGTAACTATCTTGGTCTATGCACACACACATGGATGAGCCAGACTTCAACGTATGTGAAGAATCTTGTGTGTCAAGAAGGTTGAAGAAGGCACCTCAGGCTAGACATATAACCATGAAACCCACTGTTATGTCTGATGAGTAGGTAAGTAATGCCTTGGTGAAAGTATCTACAGAGGTGGCATGGAGGAACATAGAAAAATCTGCCACTATCAAGGTGATAAGGGAAGAGATCAAGGCCAAAGATGTAGAGATCACACACTTGAAAGGAGAGAAGGACCTGGAGTAGAAGAAATAATGGGGTTCTTATTGGCATGGTAGAGGAGATTGGGGACCATGTCCTCCAAGCAATACCACACTTAGAGCCCAAGGTACCCAAAAATTTCCCTTTGGCTATGCACTATGTGCACACATTAGTCAATTTGGTGCTTGAGGAGGGACCAGTTAGGATGTCAGCACCAAAAGACCCTGAGAAGGAGGCAGAGAGGGAAAAGGCTACAGTAATTAGAAAGATTTCATCATACGAGGCACTACTTCAAACTCTATGGGAGGAGATGAAGAAAAAGGATCAAGCATTGAATATCTGTACAACTCCGGAGGTAGTCATAAGAATAAGGACAATGGTAGAGGAAAATGAAGTCCTAAAAGATATGAAGGATGAAACCTTGGGCACGTGGAGAGACTGGCATTGGTAAAGCAAAAGTGTGAGGCCCTTGCAGTGGCCAAGAGCCCCATAAGAACAGGTTGGATGAACTGGGAAAACTTATAGCGTAGAAGATGGATCTGCTGGAAGGGAGAATGTCTGCAATGGCTAACATTATGTTAGTATTACAAAATGAGAAGGGAGAAATCACCCAGGATGAATTGGAATCTATTACAGTGAATATTCTAGAAAAGGCAGAGGCCATGCTGAGTGAGTGGCAAACATTAGAGGCAGAAATAAAAGAAGAATATCTAGAACTCATTCTTCCAGTTGAAGCAGAGGGTGATGCAGAGTAAATACTTATTCTTTGTATAGAAATTCTTTTACATTCTTTCCATTACTTTATTCTTTATTGTTCGAGGAGTAGCCATTGTCGGGGTGGAAATACAGTTTAGTGTGGGGTAATGTTGAGTGGATGAAAGTGGAATACTTAGCAGAAGGCACACAAGAAGGTTCACATGAGAGAATAGTACATAGTCAAAGGCATGGAAGGATAGGGGAGAACATGCGCACAAAATATAAGGGCAGATTTGGGACTTAGCCATTTTCACGTGTACGAGCTATTTTTAGAGATAGTGTGCCTGAGCACACAAACTGGGTAAAGACTTGTGCAACACACATTGGCTATTTTTGGAAGAGCGGCTATAAAGCACTTTGCATGGATGTGGGCTAAGAATAGAATTTATACTTATAGTTAACTAGAAGAGGTCTATTATTAGCACACTTGCATGTGTGGCTGTGATTGTAAAGGCGCATGGCTATTTTCAGCATGTGACCTATTTTTGGAGTTATGCAAGTGGTGAAGGGAAATTTCCCACCTTTAGAAATATGTAATGGTCTGTGTAGGATAAAAGAAGAGAGGTGTGTGTGAGAACTGAAGTTACTGTGAAGTTATTTTGCCAAATCTGATGCACGTGCATAAGCTATGGTATTATCTATTGTAATGAGCTTCTGTGTATTTATCATGTTTAATATAATGGAGTGTATTGGCTAAATCAGAGTGTTAATCCTGAGTATAATTGGTTCTTGCATGCTAGATTTCATCATGGTTAACATTTAAGTATGTTATTCTTTAGATCTAGATCTGAACATGCACTGTAGAATGTTGTATTAATTATGGATCTGAATGCATTAAGTCTTCATCATGCTAACATCCTACAACAACAACCCTAAAGAGGGGCCTGGTACCTTTGTGTGCTTCGGGTGAGCACTCAGTCTAGGTTGAGTGATGTGCCAGTGCACCTAGGATTTTACTGGTAAATTCTAGGCTGCATCATTACCAATGGTTATTTTGGAAGTAATTCTATCTACCAATAAATTAAATTTCAATTTTTCACCCCATTTTCTTTTATTTACTTCCAACATCCTTCTAATTATCTTAAGAAAATTTTTGTTGCTTGATTCAGCTTGACCATTCCCCTGAGGGTTGTAATTAGATGCATATGTAAAAGTTATCCCATATTCTTGGCACACATTCACCAATGGCTTAGCTCTAAAACTCATTGCATTATCAACAACTATATTTACAGGGACTCCAAACCTAAAAAATTATATGATTTAAGATGAAATCCATGACAACATTTATGATTTCATTTAGAAATTAGTGGGGATACCAACCCATTTGGTAAAATAATCACCAGCCACATATCCATTTTTGCCCACAAACACTTAGGGCATAAACCCGTTGGGATGAACCAGAGCACGACACATGTCACCAGGAGCTGGAGTTTCAGAGGGTGGAGGAAAACTTGAAATTTTGGCAAAGTGTTTTGTCACATTTGAGAAATCCAAAAGGTGAAGTTTTGGCCCGTTGCCCCCCGCCAAGTTAAATGTTAGAAGAACGTGCCACGTGACATCTATTATTGGGTGGAGTGTGGGAGAACTTGGGAAATTTTCCCAACGGGAAAACATGGACATTCAATGAAAAAAGGCTCACCCCCCTTATTGCGAAGCCATATAGAATGAATTCAGCCACGTGTCAAAAATAGTTGGGGCAAAAAAAATTCGTTGAGCAAAAGCCCCATGCTAATTTTAGAGGGCTAACCCATACCTAATGGTGTTCTTGACACGTGTGCCTCAGTCTCCATTTTTTATTTCGAGGCACTCCTTTCTAAAAATTCACCATTGAGATAGAGCTCTCTCCCGAGCCAATCACATCAGGCCACGTGTCTTCACCTCATTGGCGGGCGAGCAAATTTTGGAAGTTATTTCCAAAGGAGTTTTTGTGAAGGAAATGGAGCAGGGAGGCCCATGTCCAATTAGGAATTGTGCCACATGGCACCAACTGGCGGGGCATGGGGAATTTCTTGAAAATTTTCCAAATGACCAAAAAGGTAAAAAATTCAAATTTTTTGCCCGCCGACCCAATTTGGCCCTATTTTGCCCTAAATTTTCAAATCACCATATCTTTCGATCCAGAGCTCAGATTTTCACGTTCTTTATATCAATGGAAAGCTGGTGAAATTCTCTACAAGATTCCATGGTTTTTTTCATTTTGGTTTAGTTTGGAGAGAGAAAATCAAGAAACATCTCTGGCACATGGTAATGGCCAGAAATGACGTTTCAACAACCAGTTTTAATGCAAAATGGGTCGCATTCTTCTTCAGCATGGCCAAAAATGTCAGGGCATGGGTCTGTAAGGATTCCCATGCTATTTTAATGCATCTTCATTCAATGGGGAATGGCTCCCACGTTTTTTACATGTTTTCTCTCTCCTGGGCTCGACCCATGCATTGTAAAAGCCAGATTTGGCTCATTTTTTGGGGTTGAACATTTTTTTTGGATAGCAAGCTTCTTCTTTCACCTTCAACAAGTGATTTTTGCAAGTATCAGACCTTCTTCATGATTGTAACAGGTTTCTGCCTCTTTGATGTTGCAAATGCAAGGATTTTGACAGTGAAAATGACAGTGCAAACTCTGTGATCAATTTTCAGTCCTTTGTTTGTATTGTCTTGCTTCATTTCAGACCTCTAATTACATCTTATCAAGCCTGTGTATGATGTTTCATGTTGCATTTCATGAAATTGTGTCAATTTGCATGAACAAGAAGTGTTCACCACTCCTTTGGTGTATCACCTATTAGTTTAGTTTCAATTTTTGCACTTTCTATCTCTGTCTCCTTGGAATTTAGAGTAGGATTAGGATTCAAACCTCTGCAATTGTGCAAATAACAGATCTGATCAGAGGAGTTTGAGGAACCAGCCTCTAATCTGGAGATTCCTCTCTCATTTTACAAGTCCCACACTTGGAGAGAGGTTTCAATGTTGTGCAATCACACTGGATGCCTGAAACATCAACTTAGAAACCTGATTTGCATCCTAGGGGTGCTGCTGATTTGCAACAACAGTTTTGGCACACCCGGTGGGACCTTAGAGGTCTCATTTTCATTGCAGCAAAGTTGATGTGCATCTGTTGCAATTTTCTTGCTTAAAAGAGCTATAAATTGCACATCTGGCGACTCCAAGGAAGAAGAATCAGCTGGTTTTAGCAGTGCAGACCTGAAAACTCATGAGAAGAATCACCACAAGGTTAAGAGCTGAAGAAGAATAGGTGCTGTTTGAATATCTATAGTTATCTCCAAGAATAAGGCAAAGTGGGAGGAGAATCCAAAGGTCTCCATCTCCACCAAACAGAACTCTCTCAACTCCTCCACCTGGTAGGCCTTTCATTCAATCAACAAGGGTTCTAAGGCCAATTAGAATGGCACAAAACAACCCCTATGTCAATTTCACTGGCAGCAGCCCACTTGCTCTCAATGCACAAAATCCAATTCCAGTTGCAGCATTGAAGAACATTCCATACTTCACTGGAGAAAATCAGACCCTCACCTGGTGATCATGTTAAGGATATTGCTAACATTTGTGCAATCCATGAGATCAATGAGATGCAAGTTGCTGTCAAATTGTTGGCATCTTCATTCAAAGGGAAAGCTTTGCAATGGTTCAGGAGCCTTGCCTCAGGTTCTATTCAAAATTGGAATCAGCTATGTATAGCACTTCATGAGCAGTTTGGAGAAAAGGGAGACAACTTGTCCCTTTTGGAGCAGCTGACAACTATCAAGAGAGCTCCCAATGAGCAGCTGACTGATTTTAATTTCAGATTTCAAAGGACTTGGGAGAGAATTCCAGTGGCAGTCAGGCCAACAGCAGAAGGTGCTTTCATTTATTATCTTAAAGCTTTAAATTCTGATATTTCTATGTTAATTCAGTCCATGGGAGGCACAACTATCCCTATTGCTTATAGCATTGCCATTAGAGCTGAAAATTGTTTGATTCAAGCTGGCAAACTAGCCCCTAGGCCTCCCATGCCATTGTTTCCAAGTTTAGAGAGCCCAAGTACTAATCAAGCACCTAATTTGGCTCCTTATCCCACTCCTAGAAATCAGAATTCAAATGAAGCTTCCACTTCATCTTCTAGTGCCTCAAATGAACTTCAAGAAGTCATGAAGCAATTGCAAAATTTAGGTAATGAGCTGGTTACTCTCAAGAGGCAACAAGCCCAAAGTTTTAGACCTTCCTTCCAACCTCAAGCTCAGCCTAACAGGCAGCCATATCAACCTCATAGACCACCCAATCCAGCTGCAAATCTAAATCAAGCAAGGCCTCCTGCCAATAGACCATTTCAGCCCTATAATCCAAATGCTATATCTGCCTCTAAGGCATTGGTGCCAACACAAAACAATGTTGCTCAGGAGTATGATTGGTGTTTTCCATGCAATGAACCTCACAACCAATCTATGTGCTTCAACGGTGCCTTGAATCAAGCATTAATGGTGACAACTACTGGTGTGGAGGGTGAGGGCAGTCAAGGAAACAACCAACAACAAGAAACATTCCAGCAACAATCAGCTCCAAATGACACCACACTTGTGAACTGGCAGGCAGAGGATTTTTGTGGCATAAATCAAAATAGTCTCTCAAGGTGTTGCAACCAACACAACTTTGGAGTCAAAAAGAAGGAATTTGGGTGAAGAACAGCCATTAGCTCAACCAATCCACAACCTTTTATGGCTCCACAAATGGTTGGCAAACAAAATCCAGTTGTAAATGCACAAGGGCAGCCAAGAAAGCTCCTAGACCAACCTGTGTCAAAGTTACTAGTTGTTTTGCCCACATGCAAGGGATGAATATGCAAACCAAGGGACAATCCAAAGAGATCCTTCATCACCATTTAGTATCATTGATCAGATGAAGAAAACAAATGTAAATCATATCAATGTGGGAATCCCTATCTATCCCAGGCCAGAGAGATTTGCTACAAGCTGCCATGAAGGACTGGCCAACTTCGAATCAGCAAGTCCAAATGCAAGAGAAGGTGCTCACAAATGCTGCCCAGCCTGAAGGGAATCATGGAAATAAGCAAGGTAAAATGTTGAAGCCCCCTCCACTTTTTATGTTTCATTAATCATTGGCATTAACTCAATTGGTGCACAATTGCATGATGGATTCAGGGCAAGTAGATTATGGTGAAGGAAGAAAATCAGTGATCAGACTAGGACTTCTATCACAACCAAATAGGGAACTTATGCATACAGGAAAATGCCATTTGGGTGTCCAACGCTAGAGCTACTATTCCAAAGAGCAATGGACATGGCGTTCAAAGGTTTGATTAACAACATGGTGCTGATATACCTTGATGATATCACTATTTTTTCAAAAATGCAGCAGACCACCTCTCTCATTTGAGACAAGTGTTCTAAAGGTGCAGAAGATTTGGAGTGTCTTTGAATCCTAAAAAGTGTATCTTCCTAGCACATGAAGGAAATCTCCTTGGCCACATTGTCTCCAAAGAAGGATTAGCAATTGATCTAGAAAGAGTTGAAGCCATAAGAGCACTACCATTGCCAAGCCACAAGAAGGCCCTTCAAAGTTTCTTGGGGAGAATAAATTTTGTTCGGAGGTTTGTCCCAAATTTTGCAGCCCTTGTCAAACCTATCACCAAAATGTTAAAGAAAAGCATGGCTTTCAAATGGACAGCAGAAGGCAAGGAGAGTTTTGAAGCAATCAAAGAAGCCATCTCTCAAGCACCAACTCTCATCAACCTGGATTTCTCCAAGGATTTCATCCTCTATGCATTTGGAGGTAATGATACTATTTCTGCCATTTTGGTACAGCAGAATAAAGACAATGATGAGCAGCCAATTGCTTTCTTCAGCCAAAGCCTAGATGACTATGAGGTGAGATATTATTTCATTGAGAAGCATGTTCTTGCAGTAATCAGAAGCTTGAAGAAATTCAAGCATCTAGTCTCAAACAACAAGGTTCAGTTGTTGGTTTCTCATGCAGGAGTTAAGGACTTCCTCCTCAATAAGGATTTGAATGAAAAAAGGGCAGGTTGGATTACTCGTGTCATGGAGTATGACATTGAGATCAAGGTCACCAAGCTGGTAAGAGGAAAAGGATTGTGTGAGCAGCTGATTTGGGCAAGCAAAAAGGAAGTATGCAATGAGAAGAGGCTGTTTTGACAGTTCAAGACAGCCATGTGCAAGGTAGCACCCAAGGAGAAAATAATGGTGTCCCCACTCCTTGCTGGACCCAAGGTATAATGCACTTCCTAAGCATAGGCCTATGCCCTCCAGAGATGAACAAGACCCAAAGAAGACACTTCAGATTGCAGGCTGTCCCATATGCCATAGTAGACGGTGTTTTGTTCAAGAAAGATGTGAATGGAGTGCTGCTGAGATGCATTAGCACAAATCAGATTCATAGGGTGTTGGAAGAGTTCCATGGTGGACCAGCTAGTGGTCATTTTGCACCAAGAGTGACAGCTCTAAAAATCATGAAGGCTGGTTATTATTGGCCCAAGATTTTCAGTGATTGCTTTGCGTGGATCAAAAGGTGCAAGAATTGTGCATTCTTCACAGGTAAAGAGAGGCTTGCTGCCCTTCCATTGCATCCAATTTCAGTTGACCAGCCATTCATGCAATGGGGTTTAGACTTCATTGGAGTCATTAATCCCAATTCAAGCCAAGGGCATAAGTGGATTTTGACAGCCACAGACTACTTCACCAAGTGGACTGAAGCAGTAGCACTCAAGGAAGCAAATGAGTCTAGCATCTTAGACTTCTATGAGGGGATAGTAACCAGATTTGGCATACCTGCTACAATAATCTCAGATAATGCATTAGCATTCATTGGATCCAAGGTGACTGAGTGGGCTGTCAAGAATGGGATCTACCTAAGTACTTCATCAAACTACTACCCTCAGGGTAATGGCCAGGCTGAATCTACAAACAAGAACTTGTTGAGGATCATTAGGAGGACTCTTGATGAGAATAAGAGGTCTTGGCATACCAAACTGAAATCAGCCTTATGGGCTGATAGGATAACTCCCAAGAGATCCACAGGTAACTCTCCATTCAAGCTTGTTTATGGAAGAGAGGCAATCTTGCCCATGTCACTTGAGTTGCCAACATTGGAACTCATGAAGCAGTTAGAGTTGCTAGAGTTTGGGCCCATGGAGGTGAGATATGTAGAGTTGATGGAGCTCCAAGAGATCAGAGATCAGGCATCCCAAGCAATGGAGAAGGATCAAGCTTTGATCAAGAAGACCTTTGATAGGAAGGCCAAGAGTAGATCTTTCCAAGTTGGAGATCTAGTGTTAAAATGGGATGCAGATAGAGCAAAACCGGGAAGGCATTCAAAATTTGATGCCATTTGGAGTGGCCCATACATGGTCACAAAGTGTAAGGACAACAATGCCTTCCAATTGTCTTCATTGGATGGTGAAGAACTGCAGATTCCAGTCAATGGAATCTATCTAAAGCATTGCTACTAAAGGGAAATTCTCCACCTTGTAAATATTAGCTTAGGTTTTCATTCCTCCAAGTGCTTGTGCACATTGTTTTGTTGTAGGTTACTTTTTCTTTCCCTAAGTGCTTTGGCATAGCTTGTTGTCCCTGGAGATGTTTTACAGTCCTTGCTTCCATCAGGTGATATTCCATCTTCCTCCTTGCAACATTCTAAGTCAGTTGGGGTTCCAAACAGAAAATTTGATGACTCCATGCCCAATGGACTACTTCAGGCAACTGGTAACTTCATCTAGCAGGCAGATGACCCCTCTGAGTCACCAAAATTGTTATCCAAAATGTGCCCCTGCTCATTTTTGTGGCTAACTCCTTGTGTTCTTTCCTCTCTTGTGCCTCAGTCATAAATTTTTTATTTTTAGGCACTCAAAACTTTCTAGAAATGGCACCATTGGATAGAGCTCTTTCTCAGCTTTCCAGAAAGGTAAAGTTTTCCTCCTAACTCCATGTATTTTTGAAGTTATGGCTCAGCGGAGTTTTTGTGGGAAATTTTCCCCTGAAGGCCCGCAGCCAATCAAGATGTGCCACGTGTCACCAGGAAGTGGCAAGGGTCGGAGGAAATTTGGTTTTTTACCAAGTGTTTTGGCGTAAGGTTTCAAATGAAAATTTTCCCCGCGGGCCCACCGACGAATCAGGAGCTGCCATGTGTCCAGGGGTGAAAATTGGAAAAATTTGGCTAAGTGTTGGCACAGGAAAATTTTGAAGAAGATGGCCCCTAGGCCAATTAAACCACAATGACACGTGTCCTAAGGGACCGAAAAAGTGGGGCGCAGAGGGGAGTTAGAAATTTTGGCAAAATGTTTCACCAAAAATTTCCAAAAGTAAATTGGATCTGCCTAATCAGATGAACCAATCTAAATGCACCACGTGTCACCAGGAGCTCGGAGTTTTAGAGGGGAAGAGGAAAAGTTGAAATTTTGGCAGAGGAATGTTTTGCCAAAGGTTCCAAAAGGAAAGTTTTCCTGCCCCCGCCAATTAAATAAGAATGTGCCACGTGTCCTAACCGGGTGGAGCATGAAGAAGATTGGGAAATTTTCCAATGGGAAAATAATGGAAAATTCAAGAAAAAAGGCCCCCCCCTTATTGCGAGCCAATAGAATCTCGCCACGTGTCCAAGTTGGGGCAAAAAAAATTCAGAGCAAGCCCGCATGGTAATTTTGGAGGGTTAATTTTTCACCTAAAGGTTTTGACAATCCAAGCCAAAAAATATCGAAGCGACCCACATTGAAAATTCAAGATCAGGCCCGAGCCAATCACATCACGCCACGTGTCTTCACCTCATCGGCCCGCGAGAAATTTTGGGAAAATTTTCCAAAGGCAAAAAGGGATGGATTCTTTAAAATGGAGCAGGAGGGCCCATGACCAATTAAAATGTGCCACGTGGCACCTAGAACTGGCAGGGCATGGGGAATTTTTTGAGGAAAATTTTCCAAATGCAAAAAGGTAAAAAATTCAAATTTTTTGCCCGCCAACCTTATCTTGATTTGGCCCTGTTTTGCCCTAAATTTTCAAATCACCATATCTTTCGATCCAGAGCTCAGATTTTCACGTTCTTTATATCAATGGAAATCTGGTTAAATTATCTACAACATTATGTGGTCATTTTTTGCATTTTGGTTCAGTTTGGAGATAGAAAATCAAGAAACATCTTTGGCATGTGGTAATGGCTAGAAATGACGTTTCAACAACCATTTTTAATGCAAGAATGGGTCGCATTCTCTCCCAGCATGGTCAAAAATGTCAGGGAATGGGTTTTTAAGGATTCCCATGCTGTTTTAATGCATTTTCATTCAATGTTGAAAATCCCACGTTTTTTACACATTTTCTCTCTCCTGGGCTCAATTGCATTGTAAAAGCCAGATTTGGCTCATTTTTTGAGGGGTTGAACATTTTTTTTGATAGCAAGTTTCTTCTTTCACCTTTTCCAAGTGATTAAGTTTGCAAGTATCAGACCTTCTTCATGATTATAACATTTTCTGCCTCTTTGATGTTAATGCAAGGATTTTGACAGTGAAAATGACAAGTGCAGACTCTTGTGATCAATTTTCAGTCCTTTGTTTGTATTGTCTTGCTTCATTTCAGATCTTTCTAATTACATGTTATCAGCTTGTGTATGATGTTTCATGTTGCATTTCCATGAAATTTGTGTCAATTTGCATGAACAAGAAATGTTCACCACTCCTTTGGTGTATCACCTATTAGTTTAGTTTCAGTGGTGATATCTTTTTTGCATTTCTATCTCTATCTCCTTGAATTTAGAGTAGGATTTTAGGATTCAAACCTCTGTAATTGTGTAAATATACATATCTACAATCAGAGGAGTTTGAGGAACCAGCCTCTAATCTGGAGATTCCTCTCTCATTTTACAAGTCCCACACTTGGAGAGAGGTTTCAATGTTGTGCAATCACACTGGATGCCTGAAACATTGTCAAACTGTAGAAACCTGATAATTACATCCAGGGGTGCTGCTGATTTG
Organism: Taxus chinensis; assembly: GCA_019776745.2. Classification (NCBI taxonomy): domain Eukaryota; kingdom Viridiplantae; phylum Streptophyta; class Pinopsida; order Cupressales; family Taxaceae; genus Taxus; species Taxus chinensis. Next base: position 374,286,626 of record CM034157.1, read on the forward strand.
CAAACAATTTAAATACTTAAATTGCGCTAATTATCCCCTTTCTCGCAAATCAACGACATATCGTCAAAAGAACTCATTTTCCCTCATATCATCATTAATTAATTACACTAAGCTAATTAATTAAGTTGCCTATCCAACAAATACCCTAATTAACGACCTTCCGTTAATAAATCACCCCTTCTACCTAGACTAATTAATTATTATTAATTAATTAGCTTTCCCTTCATTTAACCAATAAATCAATATTTAATTGATTTAATCCCTTTCTAATAGCCTAAATCACACTAATATTCTTCTAATTGGCTTCTATAAGCTTACACCTACCTATTAATTAATCACCTTTGATTAATTAAAATACCCCCAACTCCCATGACTTGCTAAACATGTATTAAACCCTTCTAAAGTAAGGTTACCTTTAATAAAGCAACCTTATCCATTCCTAATCATGTTTTACCTTTATCCCACATTCATGAGAATGTGTTGAATCCTTTATCCTTTGGGCTATATAAAGAGCCCTCCACCTACCTTTTTACTTACACCTAAACTTTCTAAGAGAGCAAATGCAAAGCATATAGCAAAGAGACTAAGAGCTTGCACCTTGCCCTTTTGAGATTTCATCATCTTGAAGAGTTAAGCCTCTTTCTTAAAGTGCTTGGGTCATATGGGAGGTGTCAAAAGGGTCTTGTAGCCCAACTTTGATTAGCCCCCATTCCTAGGTTCTTGGAATATTAAGGACAACTATTTTGATAGCCATGGAGCTTACTTAGGTCCATTCATTTATTAAGTTGTTAGAGAATAGAGGAGTTTAGATATTTAGCATTATTAGTTTCAAAGTTTGTATTGATGAATGCTAGCATCTAACCCTTGTTTAATTCTTATCATGATGGTATTTATGCTTTTTTTTAGCTAAATTGTAGAACTATTTTAGGTGGTAGTTCTCACTTCATTTGATTTAGCATTAAGCAAAGTATACATGCACATAGAAGGATTCAAACATTTCAATAAAATCCCAAACTACATGTTTTTACTATTTAATTATTTGATTCTTTGTAGCATATAATTTTGTGACTTGTTTGATTACCAACTTTGAATCTTCGTTTATGATTATATCCCTGATACCATACCACCACACAATTGTTAATCCTAAATATAGCTCCTCATATTCTACAATATTATTTATGCATTCAAATTTAATCTTAAAGGATAAATTAAAGATCTCTTGATTTGGAGATATAAGGACAAATCCAATGACATTTCCCAAGTTGGAGCAAGATCCATCAAAAATAAATTCCAAGGAATACCAACTTGCTCAAGACACTTACTCTTATCAATACCATCCTCCTTAAAATCCACATAACCAACAAAGTTGTTAACATCCACATATGCATATAATACTTCATAAGAAGCATTTTTAGGGTCTTAAATTAGATGTAAAATCTTCTTCTCTCTATACAAATTGATAAGGTTCCCTCTATAGGTATGGTGACATATGACATATCCATCTACACACTTCCACCCACACTATAAGCCCACTTAATTGATAGTAACATACCCCACTTGGTTGGGAAATCAACAATGACTACATCCATGGTCAGATATTTACCAAGATAAGCTACCAATTGCACAACTAAGCCCTTCACATACCCTATTATTGACACTTATCTTGAATCCATAGTAGCACATTTCCTAAAATCTGATGTTATCTTGATATCAATTCATTCATTACTTTGAGAGGCATCACATAACACAAAGCTCTTGAATCCAACATATAATTATGCACCAATCTATCTCTGATGATAAAGATTATGAAGAATGGATCTACACTTAATAGCTATGCATTCACTTACCTAAAGTAATTACTACCCAAATTTATTTGGGGAATCACCAAGACTTTATACATCTTTTTAATTGGACTTCTAATTCAGCAATGACAAGTGTAATAGGTGGAATATATACATTATTTATCTCTTTACCCTTGGCAGCAACTTCTTCTTTGTATCCCAAGTATTCAAATGCTCTTTTTCTATGTTTAGGAATTTTGAAAAACTCAATGAGAGGTACTATAAATTTGAGTTGGCTTAAAATTTGGGAAATTTCACAAGGAACATATTTGTTAAAATCCATGCTAGAAGGAAGGGTAACTGTTATTTTAGGTGGTATAAGGATTTTGACAGCTTGCGTAGAGGTACTAGCATTGGATTTACTAGTAATGATTGGGGTCTTAGTCAACGGATATTTGTTGGAGGAAAAATTGGGAATATTTTTGAGGAGGGGTGATTTTGGCTTAGGTTATGGCCCTCCCCCGTTAACAATTTGGTTTCTCAAGTTATACTCCTTTTCTTGGGATACCACTACATTTTGCAATGGGAAACCTTAACTTTTTCACTGACCTTTAATCCAAGGGATACCATCTTTAATTTAGTGTTATAAAATTGGGTTAGCATGTTTGAGTAATGGATAATAAATTCAAAATCTTGTAGTTGAGTGCTCTTTATCAACATCAACATCATTGGCAGAGGGGGAAAAAGGTACCTGATGTATGTAATTCCAAAAAATTTCAATAGTATGGGAACATATTAATTCAGTGGAGGAAACCCCACTTCATGAGTCATCAGGACATTCCATAATACATGCATCTCCAAAAGTGGCATCATATTCAGTCTCTTCACCCTCTTCAGTTAGATCACATAAAGGATGTGGTAGGAGGCATGTGTCACACTAATCCATGATACGTTCCTCTTCAACCATAGAAACCTCACTGTCAATGGATAAGGGAAAAGTTAATTTTCTTTCTAAAGCCTTTGTTTACTTCTTGGCCCCACATGTCCCTTTCCTTTATCTTCATTTTTATGTTCACCTCTTGGATGAGTACCAAATATGTTCAAGAAATTTTTCTTATTCCTTTCTCCACCCTGTAAATTTCATATGAAATTTCTTTTATTGAAAATGCCAGGGTTTTAACAACTTCCAGATCCATTACCTTACATGTTTGAGGTTTTTTAGGATTGATAAATTTAACACCCTTCCTCTTAGGAGGCTTTCCATCAACCTTGATATTATTATTTATTTGTACTACCATGGAGAAGTCTTTCCTCAAATTTGTAGGATCCTTATCCCGTAGATAATATGGTGTGTTCTTATCAAAGGCATCATAATATTTAATTAATCAAGACTCATCACTTTGTCTCAATGTTACAGGAACTTCTATTTAAAGAATGGTTGAATATGGTGTTAAATTATTTAAAAGGATCATTCGGATTTTTTGTTATGTTCTCAAATTTATATAGAAGAAATATTGGATCAGTTTTATCCCCATAATGTACCTTAAAATCATTCCTTAATGCAAACCAAGAATCAATATAATTATCCAGCAAAAATTTATACCAATCATGGGAATCTTCTTCCAATGTATGGATAAACATATTTACATAGACATCTTCATGCTCAATCTCAAAATATTCCATGATGTTTATAAAAATCCTAAGATGTTGGTCACTACAAATAACATTGTTTCCCTGAAACTTTGGTAACCTATTTCTTAAATAATTTGGTACAACATTCGGATATCCCACCATCCCCTAAAAATTTATGGGTCGATATACATTTACAAAAAGGGGGCTCTAGGTGGAGGTTGAGCCATGTTATTGACAGGGATTGAAAAAGTTGGGGAAAGGAACTAGCCTTTAGAATAATAGGTTAGGATTTCCCAAGGATAAATCTCTTAGTAATTCCCTTTCATAGTCAGCCTTACTATCTTGAAACAAAAAAAGGGATATTGAAAAATTCCTTGATGATTTATAGAGGAAGTACCATCACCAATAGGAGTATGTGGGTTACCCCTCAGGCTATTTATCCCATAATGGTTAGATTCTCTAGAATAATCTTCAACAATTTTTTGATCCAAATCAGAATCAGGGACCTCTTTTCTTTCTATGTTCTGACTGCATAATTGTTTCTAAATTTTTATTCTTTCTTAGCTTGTTTTACCCAGTTCTGGAAACCATTTTCTATTTAGATCCAAATTGAAGAAAGACCTTCTTCCTTCAAGTTTTACAAAATTTACAAGTTATCAGAAAAAGGAACTTAAGGTACTAGCATTTACTAAATTCTTCTAGGATAAACGGAGTCTCCACTAATATCTTGAATATTAGATGTATAAACAATTTTTTAAAATGGATAATTGAATCTAAACACTTATTTCCACAAACCTTAGAAAATTTCATCATCCTTCATCAATATTTATTCTTATCCAAGTAAAATTTAATGGAAAACCTCCTTAAATAGGAAAATATCGAGCACATGATTTATGATTAAGCTCATTTTTCATAAATATCAATAAAGGATGATGTCTAGATTCCGTATTCATAGCTAAACATTTTGAATACGCTATTGTTAGAAATAAAATAACACTTAATTCATCATATGAGTTAAAGTGATATTGTAATAAACTAATTTTTTAATTACTTAAGTTAGCTTAGATAAAGTCAATTATTAGTGAGTTGTCTTTTAGTTGTCTTATCCCTTGGTTTGTGGGATCATGTTCTATCTTGCATATTTTGTTCCCAGATGATTTCCATGAGGGGCAATTAGGGGCAATATGTTATTCCTACATATTTGCTTAGATTAGGTGATATTGTTTCCATATATTGTGGATGAGATAGAAGTTGTCCAATATCTATAAATATTGCAGCTCTCTCATTTGTTTGTAATGCTTGATTTTGATATTAATAAAATACACAAGCACCATCTTGTTTTTGTGTAAATATTTTGTGTCAAATATTCTTTTCAAGTATTCATTGTCAAGATTTGGTATCAGAGCAATATTCTAATCTAGGGCAAGTGTAGGAAGTTTTAGGGAAGTTTAGGGAGATTTGGAGAATTACAGAGCTAGGAGGAACCATAGATGCCCCCAGCCATCTCACAATCCCCTACTCAAATCCACACCCTTGAATCACAGGTTGATTTGTAGTTGAAGAACACCTCAAAATTTAAAGAATTACATATTTAAAAATTTGCAGTGATAAGGAAAAAAGGTGACATTGTTTCATTCTCTTGTATTATATTTTAAAAAATAATATTTTACCTGAAGATATAGAAATCAATACTATTTTATTTGACCAGCAATTTTTTTAGAAAAATTAGAAGGATTTTAAATAAAATATATACAAATTGTTTATTGTGGGGACCCAAGCATTTCAAGCTCCCCACATAACTTCTCCTTCTCTGTGCTCTGTCTTTTGATGGATGTGGCGAGATAATCAGAATCCAGGGTGAGTTAAGCTAGTATATCCAAGTGAAGGGAGAAAGAGAATATTTTTCAAATCAACTTGCAAGATGAAAAATATACGGCGGCGCCGCGGCCAGTGAAAAGCTATCCATCTGGAGTGATTGAGGAGGATCAATGACCTATAAAGTATTCAACGTCACCTCCAATAGATTTCAAGCAAAGAAATACAAAGCAGCCAAGGTTTTTCAATGTGAAAACTATTGTCCAAAGCTACAAATCAAAGAAACAAAATACCTGTGTTGATTTTCAATTCCAAAGCAAGAACTAAATAAAAAATTGTGGCCAAGGATTATTAAAGTGACTAAGGAAAAGAGTTATATTCCAGTCTTGCCCTAAAATGCACCAGGTTATGGCACATGCCACCTCTACATGTAGCCACATCGTGTTTACAAAATAAAATGTATAAAGGAAAAAATGAGGTGGTGGAGGCCAGGTCACTAGAAGCCCTAATCAAGGCACATGCAACCACTGTTTACAAAATTTTTAAAAAAAAATTGAGGTTTTTTTTTTTAAATCTATTTTTGGATTTTGTGAAAAAAATTAGAAGGAAAGAATTTTTTTTCCATTTTTGGAAAGGGGCCTGGAAAGATATTGAAATCAAAATTTAAAAAATTCATAACTTTCAACTGGTACCTCGGATTGAGGTGCCATTTTTTTGAAAGTGTGTTTTTTTTTTTTGCAAGCTCTACGTCTTGGTCTAGCTTTTAATAAGATTTTTCTTGTAAAAATTGTAAAAAAAATTAGAGGTTTTTTGTACTTAAAAAGAGGCCAAAGAGTCCAATTTTTTTATTTTTACAAATCAGCCACAAAGCCAAATTTGTAACAGGGCCAATAGTGCTGAAAATTCATTGTATACGGATGAAGAGGAGCCCAAAATAAATAAAATATTATTATTTGGGGGGGGGATGTGCATGTTTTAAGGGGGGAAAAGTGTTCAATTATTTCTTCTACTATTTATCAATCTTCATAATGGCTACAATTACAGCACCAAAATTCTTTTTTCCAGATTCTCAACTTTTATGTTCTGATAACTACCCAACATGGAAAAATAATTTGTACACAACTTGATTTTGAAAATAAATGGTCTATTGTTTCTGGTACATTAACAAGATCTGCAACAAATGTTACACAACAAGCTACATTTGATCGTACAAATCAAAAATCAAAGTTAATAATATTGTTTAGTGTTTCAGATGAGGTACAACCTCATATTCGTGAGGCCACAACAGCAAAAGAATCTTGGGACAAGTTGAAAACAATATATGAGTCCAAAAATAAGAACACAATACTTCATCTCCAGAGTCAACTATTGAACTTGAAAATGCAACCAACTGAGAAAGTTGAAATGTTTTTTAGAAGAGTAGCAACTTTGCGTGCATCACTTCAAGCTTTGGAAGAAGAAGTAACTGACACATCACTCATGCCTATAGTATTGAGAGATCTTCCTCCTTCTTATAGGATTTTTGTGACCACGTTAAACATAACTGGTCAAACAACAACTTTTGAAGAGTTAGTGAATATGCTACAACAAGAGGAAGCTATTCACTCAACTACAAAAATTGAAGAGCAGGCACTTACTTCTAATCAAAAAGGAAAAAAATAGGCTAAGTCTAGTAAACAACCTCAGAAGCAAGGTAATACTCAACAAGGCCAAAAGGACCAACAAAAATGTCTTATTTGTGGTAAAAAAGGACATGAGTTAAAAAATTGTTGGTACAACACATTCCAACAAGGATCATCAAGTGGTAAAAATATTGATTACCAACAAACAAAATCAGGCCAACAACAGAGTAAATAGGGACAAAATAATCAAAAGTGGAAGAAGAAACCAACTCAATAAGGAAATGTAGCCAAATAGGAAGATCAATTTGATGATGATGACTTCCTATATTCTGCATAGTCAAATGAAGTATCCAATTCTACAAATCAAATTTGGTATGTCGACTTGGGTGCAACTCGACACATGACAGGAAAGAAAGATTGGTTCTTCACAATGAGTAAAACACCCACCAAAAATCATGTCTCTTTGGGTGATGATACATCATATAGTGTTGAAGGCATTGGTTCCATTTCACTACCACTTGGGAAACATAATTGTAAAATTACAAGATGTTCTTTATGTCCATGGTTTAACAAAAAATATATTATCCGCGAGTCCATTATTAGATCACAATCTCAAAATTGACTTTGATTGTAAATGGTAAAAATATGTGCTTAATTTGAGATAATTCAAGAAGCTCGAAAATTGTTGCAAAAGCTTCGAATGTGGGAAGAATGTTTCAGTTGATTTTGTTCAATGAAATGATCAAGCACTTGTAGCCAAGGATACATCATCATCTCAACTATGGCATCGAAGACTTAGACATGTGAGTTTTGGCTATCTTGACACACTTCATCGATACAATATGGTTAGGGGTTTTCCACTTATAAAAAAGGGTACAGATAAATGTCAACATTGTTTTGTAAGGAAAACAACATAGAGCACCATTCAAACATAGTACATTTCAAGCTAAGGCAAAACTTGACTTGGTGCATACCGATCTGTGTGGACCAATGAGACCTAGCCACTATGGGTTTCAATATTTCATGCTCTTTGTTGATGATTTTTCAAGAAAAATGTGGATATATTGTCTTTCTACAAAATACCAAGATTTTGAAACTTTCAAGAAGTTCAAAGCCCTTGTTGAAACAGAGTCTAGTAGGAAAATAAAAAAAACTCCACTCAAATCGAGGGGGAGAATACACCAAAAATGAGTTCAATGATTTTTTAGAAACATGTGGCATTCGTTGTCAAATGGATCCTCCTCACACATGCAACAAAATGGTGTTTTTGAAAGGTGAAATCGTACTATCATGGATATGGTGTGATGTATGATTGATGATGCAGGTTTATCAAAAAATTTTGGGCTAAAGCAGCTAAAATGACAATCTATTTACAAAATATAGTTCCCACTGTAGTTCTTGATGGAGTAACACCACAGGAAGCATGGTCAAGGAATAAGCCATCTATTTCAAACCTTAGAGATTTTGGATGTAAAGCGAGTATGCACATTCCTAAGAAAAAAATAACTAAGCTTGATATGAAATCAAAAAAATTATCTTCTTGGGATATAGTGATGAAGCACTTGGCTACAGACTTATGGATCCAAGAACAAGGAGGGTATACACTAGTTGGGATGTTGAGTTATTTGAGAAGAAAGAAGAAGATGCTCCTTCCATACACTCACATGATGAAAAAATCATCCCTACAGTGAAAACAGAGGATGGTAATCACGTTGATGACAATAATGATGATGGGGAAGATGGAAAAATTCAACCTCCCACAGGAACCACTAAAAGTATGCCTAAATGGTATACAAGTATGATGAGAGATGCAAAATTGGATAGTTCCCCCAACACATCTACCACTAGAATGAGGACTCAAAGTATGGCTTGAAATGAGGTCAATTTGGCCTTAATGGGTAAATTTGTTGAAACTACTGAGCCATCCATAGTTTCAGAAGCCCTACAGTCTAAACCTTGGAAAGATGTTATGGATGCAGAATATAAGTCACTTATGAAAAATAATACATGACAACTTACAGATCTTCCACTAGGGAAAAATTGATTGGATGCAGATGGATCTTCAAAATGAAGTACAAAGAAAATGGAAAAATTGATAAACACAAGGCTAGACTAGTTGCTAAGGAATATGCTCAAAAATAAGGCATTGATTATGAGGAGACTTTTTCTCCCACAACTAAGATAAAAACATTTCAGGTTAATCTTTTCTCTAGCTACACAATTTGGTTGGAAAATACACCAAATGGATGTGAAAAGTTGCCTTTCTTAATGGTGATTTACAGGAAGAAGTTTACATGACTCAACCAGAAGGTTTTTTCATACCAGGTAAAGAGGAAAAGGTATGTAAACTCATAAAATCACTATATGGTTTAAATCAGTCTCCCAGGGCATGGTATATTAAAATTGATGAGCATCTCATTCAACATGGATTCAACAAGAGTCCATATGATCCTAATCTCTATCTCAAAAAGCAAGGGGGGAGATAGTGATCATTGTAGTATATGTCAATGATCTAGTCATCACTAGAGGATCAGTGGGGATGATTGAGTCAACAAAGAAAGATCTAACATGATCATTCGACATGACCAATCTTGGGCTTCTACATTATTGTCTTGGACTTGAAGTTTGGAAAAGAGAAAATCATATCTTTGTGTCACAATTGAAATACACCAAGACAATGCTTGAGAAGTTCAATATGATGGATTCTAAACCAATTACCACACCTATGGAGACAAGACTTCAACTGTCTCGAATAGATCCATCACCACAAGTAAATGCAACTCTCTATCGGTAGTTGATTGGGAGTCTCATCTACTTGACTTACACTAGGCTGGATATCAGCTATGCAGTCAGTTATCTTTCACAGTTCATGCAAGAACCAAGGGTTTCTCATGGAAAGTAGCAAAGCAAATACTGAGGTACATAAGAGGAACTATGGACTATGGCCTAGAATACAAGAAGAACAATAACTTCTTCTTGACATGATATTCAGATTCAGATCATGTAGGAAACATAGATGACAGGAAATCCACTTCAGGATTTGTATTCTTTTTGGGATCTAGACCGATATCATGGGGGAGTAAGAAGAAGACTTGTGTTTCAAGATCCTCCATAGAATCATAATATCATGCAGTAGGTGGAGCTGTATGTGAAGCGATATGGCTCTGATGTATACTTGAAGGATTGGGAATACCGCAGAAAGATCCAACAATCCTACATGTAGACAATGAAGGAGTAATAAAACTTGTTTGGAATCCAGTTTTTCATGAACACACCAAACACTTTGCGGTGCAAATACATTTCATTCATGAACATGTTTAGAAAACAACATCTAGCTCCAACATTTCTTGACAGAACATCAACATGAAAATATCTTAACAAAGTCTCTTGCACGTCCAAAATTGAGGCATTCAAATTTTTTCTCCTGTTCACTTTAGAGTATGCTGAATTAAGGGGGGGAATGTTGGAAATAAAACTAACACTTAATTCATCATATGAGTTAAAGTGATATTGTAATAAAGTAATTTTTTAATTACTTAAGTTAGCTTAGATAAATTCAATTATTAATGAGTTGTATTTTAGCTATCTTATCCCTTGGTTTGTGGGATCATGTTCTATCTTGCATATTTTGTTCCTCGATGATTTCCATGAGGGGCAATAGGGGCAGTTAGGGCAATATGCTATTCCTACATATTTTCTCAGATTTAGTTGATATTGTTCCATATGTTGTGGATGAGATAGAAGCTTTCCAATATCTATAAATATTGTAGCTGTCTTATTTGTTTGTAATTTTTGATTTTGATATTAATAAAATACATAAGCATCATCTTGTTTTTGTGTAAATGTTCTATGTCAAATATTAGTTTCAAGTATTCATTTTCCACCAGAGTGAAGTTGGTACCCAAATCGGTTCTCCCTTCGAAGCCAAGTAGCATCAACAGGATGATCATGATGCTTAGAGATAGATAAATAAGAATTTGAATCATTTTGTAGTTGGGAAGGGTCTAATTGACTCTTTGTCACTTGATCTTAGAGAAGTTTGATAACACTGTGATAAGGGTTTGACCTACCCTTCTACTTTAGGTTCTACCTCTGACTAGGGTGAGAGAACCCATTTTGTAACCTGTATTTATAGGGGAAAATAATGGATCAACAATATTTGACTCTCCCTTTTAAGACATTGAGAAATAATCCTTGAGAATACATGGTCAATGCAACATAATCTAACTCTCATGATTTATCACCTTAGAAAATGAAGATGTATCCTAAACAAGGTTTCTGTCACTAAAGAAAACAATAAGTACTACTTGATTTTGCATATTTTTGTTAAGTTCTATCACATGAGTATACATAGAAAAAGCATGGGTAGTTCTTGTAGGATTTATAGGTTTTGGATGTAATTTTTTAGGTGAATTAAGTCGAATAAAGTTGATTATACCGAATTTATGGGAAATTTTAACAAGGTTGGAAGATCTACCAAACAAGATGATGAAAACACTTCAAATAAAAAACAATGAACCTTCAACCAAAAGATTTGCACCCATGGAAGCCCAAAGATACACTGTTTCACACATTATTTGAGAATTTGAACATAAAATCTCATGCCAAAGACTCAATTAAACATCAAGAATCCTTGGTCTATCATGCTTAAGATACATTCATAGACTAACAAACAAATTGTATCAACAAAATGGAAATAAAGTGAATTTAAAACTATTTATTGCACAATGAAATGAAAGATCTTCTCACAACACAATTGTAATTACCACAATACTACCATAAGGATAAAATATTATGTGATGAAGATGAATTCCTGACATAAGATTGCAACAGGAACATGAATAACTACTTGAAACATCTTAACTTAAAAGAAGACACAAAAATTCTCATGATTAACACAATTAACTCAGGGCTCATCAAAATTTTTAGCAAGGGAAAGTTTAATTTATAGTCTCAAGGTTGTACACTTGCAACCATCTTGACATGATTCAATTTTAACGCTAAGGAAATTAACATGTTTCTGTAGACAAGTTCTTAGAACAAATGGTTTCTCTTAGTTCACACATTTCTTCTAAAAAATTTCAGAAAATTTTAACCCCCCTTGATATGAGAACATTCCTCTCATATCTATACAACCTATTTTTCCATTCCTTGAGTTATTCCTACCAAAATCTAATTTTTTTCACTGGATATTCTAAAGGAATACTCTTTGATTCTTTTGTTGGTGTATCTTATCCTTTGTTGTGCTAAGTGGAGAAATGTGTCACAAATATTTCCAGGTGTGTATTTTATTCTTATGTGGCAAATAAAATGCTTAAATAATTTATCATGACATTATCAATTTTGGCTTCTTTTGATTTGGTTTGGAAATTCCTTTCCATAACTCCTGGGTACCCCAAAATGGCTTGATGTGACTGATAATCATTCTTACTTTTCAAAGATTTTCCCTTGGGATAAACACATTCTTCTCTAAATTTCTTAGAATTGGAATTTTCCACCTATGTTGTGTCATGTCAAGTTTATTATCATCCCTTTGTAATATATTTTTTCTGCTTCATATTTATCTCCCTTGTGTGAGATGAGCAAGAAATATTTTCTCATTTAATGGAAATTATTCTGTATAGTTCATCTTGTATGTATAGTTCTTTCTATAAAATTAGCTCATCTACCTCTCCTTTAAAACACATTATTTCTTTTCCTTTGAACACAATATAATTTTATAGAATTATTTTCTAGTGCGATGGAAAGGGTAGCGGTAGCAACAAGCTTGAAATAAATATCTTTAGACGACTTAAATCAGATTTTTGAATTGTCGGTCCTAGATGAAGCATTCATCAGGGATTTGTTTGAGATAATTGACCTGGGGGAAAACAAAGGGCCTTTGACACACAAGGCAGTTTGGATTTCTCTCATGGTGAGGTTAATCAAGATTAATCATGTTTTTTTAGCATTTCAATCTATGTATTATCACCTCTTTCGATGGGAGAATCAGAAAAAAGATAGAGGTGTTGAATGTTTTTTGGATTGAGAGAAGGCATGCTGTAGCAGGAGAAACTGAATATGAATGTAATTTCTTGTTTGATGAAAGTTTTTTTCAAAAAGAGATTCCTTCCAAGTCTTATGTTCTCTATGATAAGAATCTAATTGATGTTGTGCCTACCATTGCTTGTAAGATGGGTGAATTAGAAAAATGTCTTTCTTCTTTAGAAAAAGGTCCAACATGACCTATCATGTCATCTCAACCATCTGTAACACCACCATTGTCAATAAGAAAGGAAAGTGAGAGAATCTAGTTCTCACCACTCTATTATCATTTTAGATGAAGAGGAATCAAGGCCTTCATTCTTCAGCATCCTAGTGTGTCAAATTCTAAAGGTAAGTCTATTTTACAGCCCTCAATCCATTCAAAAAAACAATCTTCTTTGTTGGAGCATAAGTTATCAAGACCTCAACCTATTCCCCTCCCAAGGGAACATACACCTTTCACAAGAAGGTGCAAAGGTCAAGGTTTTTGTCCTACCCATTGGGTCCAAGAACCAAAGTGATTTCTCTTCCAGTCACTCCAATTGCTCATGCTCAACTTGATTTTACTTGGTCTACTCCAACTAGTTCTATTCCTTATAATGAAAAAGGGAAAACAAAATTTCTTGGTGGTGGTATTAATCTCTTGGATTGGGTATCTTCTATTTAGAAGAAGATAGAATCGGGGAGGATTTGGATGGTCCCAAGATGGACATGAACACATTAAGGGACATGGGGATGTCTTGTAATTTGGCTGGGGTAGTCATATTTTTTCAATCAACTCAGGGTTCAGGGGAGTTTATACCAAGAAAGAACATGCTATTGAGAAAAATAGCCTCTTTTAAAGAAGATCTTAAGGTGGGAGTAAATAATGATTGAATATTTGTCTTATCCTGATGTCCCCATTTGATGTAATATTTTGAAAAATGTATGTAATTTTCATGGTAAGGGACCCCTATAGATCCCCATTTTTCTTTTTTCACAATACAAAAGATAACATAACATTTACATTAGTTCATATGCTTCATAATGGATTTGAAATATCATCTGAAGAAATGTAAAAATCTAATGCATTGTATCAAATTACATTCATGTGTAAAATAAAAACTTCAAAGTAATATTCGGTTCTTGTGAAACAAGAGTAGTAATTAAAAAGTGATGAAAAGAAAGTTCAAAGAAAACAAGCCTAGGATTTTTCCTCGGTCTTCATGTCCGTATCTTTATTTTCATCACCTTCTTCTTCATTTGGTTGTATCTCTATATATGCGTCATATTTCTAAAAAAAATCTTTTATGTCATCCTCATCTAGCCTTGTGTGATGTTAGAATATGAGGGACTACCTATTTAGTGCTTTCACACATTGATTCATCTTCTGTTTATACTCCCATGGTCTTGTTTTTAATTCTGAAATCATAGTTTCCATCCTCATCAATGTCTTGATGACTTCAGAAGATAAGTTTTCCTTTTGGATGTTTTTATCAATGGAACCAAATAATTAGTCATTTTTCAGATCACCATAATTATTTTGGAACTTTTCAAATACAATGTCCTTCAATTCCAAATCAATGGTTTTTATTGTCTTATCCACCCATTTCTTTTCTGTCTCAATTTTCTCCCTGATCTCCTTCAAAACCTCAATCCTGACTGTAGTCAATTCTTCAATAGAATACTAAGTTCCCATATGCTTAAGTGATAAAATTACTTCCATTTCAACCAAATATTTATCAAGATGATTAATACGGTTCATTTTTGGGAGAAATCCTTTAAATAGAACAACTCATTATCATATTGTTCAATTAACTCATCAATTTCATTGAGTTTGTTTTTGACCTCTTCATATTTTGTTATTGATTTTCCAATGGCTTATTTTCCCCTTTTAATTACCTTTTCATCCAAGTGTCAATAGCTTTAACCTTCTTAACAAGTTTTTCAACATGTTCTATAACTTCAGGAACAACTATGGAGATTTCTTCTTGGCTCAAACTAGATTGGCCAACTAATTATTGTGGGCATGAAGTAAGTGATTGAACTAGTTCCTTTAGCATTCTCTTTGTTACCCTATCCGCATCCACTTTGTGTAACAAGTCACTGAATACTTCTGGAAATCCTTGCTTCAGTGCATCTCTTGAAGGTTTTCCTAAGGAATGAATTAAACATTATAATCCTTAGCTGTTATATCACTCCTTGTCTTCCCCTCATGTACGATTGCTATCTCCAAAGTCTTGGATCTGAATGGATTAGTATGAGTCTTTCTGATGACCCTAACCTTCTTGGGAGTCTTGGTAGGTTCTTGGAAAGATAATGTAGTAAGTTCTATAGCCTTTACAGGAACCACTTTTTATTCTTCTTCCTATTATTTGGAGATCAATTCTCCTATCCAACCTTTTGCAAGAGTAGTTTTCACCTTTGTCACTTGCAATGTTTGTTGAGGTTTTTCTGGAACAACCACAATTTTTTTGGACACTTCTTGAATATTTTTCACTGATGGATCCTTGTGTTGTTCCTTTTCTTCTTCAACTTTTATCTCCTTAGGTTAATTTTGTGTTGGATTTTAACTCAATTGCTCTTTTCCTTGGTCTTGGACTTGGGGCTGACCAACTTCTTTTGGAGTCATATCAGTAGTTGGAATATTTTCTCTATTCATATCCTCACTTGGTGTAGTCACATATTCTACATTTTCTTTGGGGGATTCCTGAGTTAATGTTGTTTCCTTGGGAAATCCTTTTCCTTTTGCAATTTCCTCCTCATTTAGAGGTTTCTACTTGATGGGGACATTTTCATAAAATGACATGCTGATCTCATTTTTCTCTTTTGATTCCTAAGTTGGTGACATGGTAGGCTGGATCTCAGTAGTCAATTATTTACATTTATCGATATTTTGCATACTCTCATTATCATAAGCCTTTTCCTTAGTAAAAATTTATTTTACAACTTCTATTACCTTTTCTTCAACATAATTTTCTTGATGTGGTGATTCACTGCTCTGGGTGACCTTGTTTTCCTTTTTGGGATCTTTTTCAACTAGGGTCTCAACGAATCACAGCACCCCTGGGACTCTGCAACTCGATGGGTTGAGATTCTCAGTGCGACTGCACAACATGGAGCTTTTCCCAAGTGTGGGACCTTGCGAAATCGAAAAAGCTCTCCGGATGAAGGCCGGTTCCTATTCCTCTGTTCAGATGCACACGTAAAAATGCAGAGGGTCTACTCAAAACCTAATCTAATTTTCCAAGGAGACAGGGAAGAAAATGCATAAAAATAAACCTAAGCTAAGGAGGTGATGCACCGAGGAATGAAGAACACCTGTCTTGCCAATAAACACAGACCATAAAAATGCAATGCAAGATCATGCACAGATAACCAGATTCACAGTGAAAGATCAGGAGGATGCAAATAAACACAGAGAGGGTTGAGAATCATCCACAGACATGCAGTATTTTCTCCAAAGATTGATACAATACACTGCAAAATGCCAAGAGGCAAAGTTGCATTACAGTTTTAGATGGGAGGTTTGAACTCCACAAATTCACCTGCTAAAGAGAAGAAGGGAGGGGCAAAACAAGAATGTCCAACCTTTAGAAAGAAGCCCCTCCTTACAATTTATAGGAAGAATGAGAGAGAGAAGAGAGAGAAAGTCCAAATCTACCCCAACCACCTCAGGTTGTATTTAATTCATCTCATTATGGTGGTAGGTGAGGACCATATCAAACCCCAAAAGTGGCAAACTGTATTTTGCATTTTTAAGAACTTGTTCCCACCCAATTAAAGATATCCAGTCGTAGTTAGGTAGAGGACGCCGTAGGCTTTCCGAAAAGTCCAACCTTGTGTGAATCGGAGCTCCCAGTCAAAAGTTATGGCCATCTGAATATCTGGGTCAGGGTCTGCTTCCTGTCAGCACTCAGAATGTTGCGCCTCCTGAAGGTGCGCCATAGGCGCATCCATGTGTGTGTCGACATCTTCTTACGTGTGCGAGGAGAAACATTTTCTTATGTGACACTCATTTTCTTTTCTGTGCGCCATGGGCACATTCTTTTTATGTCGACACTCATTTCTGTGCGCCCCCCTTGGGCTTTTGTGCGCCATGGGCGCATCCTTTTTACTGTCGACACTCATTTCTCGTGTGCCCACTTTTGTGTGCCATGGGCGCATTTTTACATGTCGACATTTTTATGTCGACACTGCATTTCACTTTGTGCACCCCTTTTGTGCGCCATGGGCGCATCCTTTTTGCTGTCGACACTCATTGTCTGTGCACCCCTTTTGTGCGCCATGGGCGCATTCCATTTCTTATGTCGACACTCATTGTCTGTGTGCCCCTTTTGTGCGCCATGGGCGCATTCTTTCTTATGTTGACACTCATTGTCTGTGTGCCTCTTCTGTGCGCCATGGGCTGAGGTTTGAATTTCTTTGGTTTCCATATTCTTCCGCTTGTCTATATCTACCCGGGGGGAAGATATATACAACAATTTGGTGACTCAACGGGATCACCTGCCTGCTAGGTAGAAGATCAGTGGCCCTTTTAGAAATCCATTGGGCATGGAGTCATAAGCAATACTTGAAACCAACTTGATCTCTGATCCCGAGCCTGAAACCGCAACTCCTTCTCCGACAGCACTTTGAACTGTAGAAACAACCTGAGAGCAACGAAACCTGTGCCAAAGCACTTAGGGAAACTGAAACCTAACTATAACAAGACAATGTGCAAACGCACTTAGAGGAATTGAAATCTAAGCTAATATTTACAAGGGTAGAAATTTTCTCTTTTCAGTAGCAATGTTTAAGATAGATTCCGTTGACCGGAATCGAAAGTTCTTCTCCGTCCAATGTAGACAATTGGAAGGCATTACTACTTTTACATCCCGTGACCATGTAGGGGCCACTCCAAATGGCATCAAACTTGGAATGCCTTCCTGGTTTTGCCCGATCTGCATCCCATTTCAGAACTAGGTCCCCTTCCTGGAAGGTCCTTGCTCTTGCTTTCTTATCAAACCATCTTTTCACTAAGGCCTGATCTTTCTCAATTGTTTGAACTGCATGTTCTCTAATTTCTTCCAATTCCATCAACTCTGCATACCTAGCCTCCATTGGTTCGAACTCAGCCAACTCCAACTGCTTCATGAATTCTAATGCAGGTAGTTCTAATGATATAGGCAATACTGCCTCTTTTCCATAGACCAACTTATAAGGGGAATTACCTATAGACCTCTTTGGTGTTATTCTGTCAGCCCATAATGCTGATTTTAGCTTGGTATGCCATGTTCTTTGATTTTCATCCAGAGTCCTCCTGATGATTCTTAGCAAATTTTTGTTCGTGGACTCTGCCTGTCCATTACCCTGCGGGTAATAATTGGAAGAGGTGCTCAAGTAGATTCCATTTTTGACAGCCCATTCCGTGATCTTGGAACCTACGAATGCCAATGCATTGTCTGATATAATAGTGGCCGGCACACCAAACCTGGTCACTATTCCTTCGTAAAATTCTAGTATATTAGACTCGTTTGCCTCTTTGAGCGCTACTGCTTCAGTCCACTTGGTGAAATAGTCCGTTGCCGTGAGAATCCACTTATGGCCTTGGCTTGAGTTTGGATTGATGACCCCGACGAAGTCCAATCCCCATTGCATAAATGGTTGGTCAACCAGAATTGGGTGCAATGGAAGTGCTGCTTGTCTTTCTTTGCCTGTGAAGAGTGCACATTTCTTGCACTTTCTTATCCATGTATAGCAGTCACTGAAGACTGTCGGCCAATAATACCCTGCCTTCATTATCTTGAGAGCTGTTACTCGTGGGGCAAAATGTCCTCCAGAATCTCCATCGTGAAAATCTCGTAACACCCTCTCAATTTGACTTATCCCAATGCACCTCAATAGAACTCCATTGATGTCTTTCTTAAACAAAACACCATCAACAAGCACATATGGAATGGCTTGTAATCTGAAGTATCTCCTCTTTGCTTTGCTCATCTCTGGAGGGCATAGGCCTGTCTGTAGGAAGTGTATCATATTATGAGTCCAACAAGGAGTAGGCACGTCATCATTTTCTTGTTCTTGATCATCCTGTAGTACCAAGGTAGTCTCCTTTTCATCACCAGCTTCAACTTGTTGACTCAAGGCTAGCTGCTCACATAGTCCCTTCCCACGTACTAGTTTGGTGACCTTGATCTCGATGTCATATTCCATGACACGAGTTATCCATCCTGCACGTTTCTCATTCAGATCCTTGTTTAGAAGGAAGTCCTTGACTCCCGCATGAGAGACTAATAATTGGATCTTGTTGTTTGAGACTAGGTGCTTGAATTTCTTTAAGCTTCTGATTACCGCAAGGACATGCTTTTCAATGAAAGAGTACCTAGTTTCGTATTCCTCCAAGCCTTGACTGAAGAAAGCAACTGGTTGTTCTAATCCTTCTTTGTTTTGTTGTACCAGGATTGCAGAAATCGTGTCCCCACCACCAAAGGCATATAGCACGAAGTCCTTAGAGAAGTCTGGATTGACGAGAGTTGGGGCTTGAGATATAGCCTCTTTTATTGCCTCAAAACTTGCCTTGCCTTCAGATGTCCACTTAAATGCCATGCTCTTCTTTAACATCAGCGTTATTGGTTTTACGAGAGCTGCAAAATTTGGAACAAACCTGCGGACGAAATTGATCCTTCCTAAGAAGCTTTGAAGAGCCTTCTTGTGATTTGGCAATGGCAATGCTTGAATTGCTTCAACTCTTTCTGGGTCAATTGTCAACCCCTCCTTTGAAACAATATGGCCTAGAAGTTTTCCCTCGTGAGCCAAGAATATGCATTTTTTGGGATTCAATGATACCCCAAATCTTCTACACCTCTGAAATACTTGCCTCAAATGATAGAGGTGATCCGCTGCATTTTTTGAGAATACAGTGATGTCGTCAAGATATATCAAAACTATTTTATTGATCAACCCCTTGAATGCCATATCCATTGCCCTTTGGAAAGTGGCCCCAGCATTTGATAGCCCAAATGGCATCTTCTTGTAGGCATAGGTCCCCCATTTGGTGGTGAAAGCCGTCTTGAATTGGTCACCTTCTTTTACCATCACCTGATTATACCCTGAGTAGCCATCTAGGAGAGAGAATCTCTCTGAACCGGATACTACTTGCAATATTTGTTCCATTGAAGGAAGTGGGTAATGATCTTTGAGAGATGCCCTGTTGAGGTCTCGGAAATCTACACACAACCTGATTTCTCCACTCTTCTTCCTGACCAGAACCAAGTTTGCAACCCAGCTTGAGTGCTTGATCGGGAATATAATGCTTGCCTCTATCAGCTTATTTAGCTCTTTCTTCATTAGAGGCTCAATGTGAGGGTTGACCGGTCTCTGTTTCTGCCTGACGGGATTAGCATCTGGATCCAATTCTATGGTATGTTGTGCCAAATTTGGATCGAATCCTCTCAAGTCTTCGTAGCTCCAAGCGAAGACATCTGGAAATTCTTGGCAAAGTTGTATGAAATCTGATTTCTCCTGTTCAGTGGCCACTTTGCCAATTTGAAGTGTTTTGTCTTCCCCAACCGGAATTGGCTCTGAATCTTCTCTCTTGACCTGTATGTTTGCCTTTTCCTTACGAAACTGGTCGTTAGGGTTGAAGATAGACTCCAATGTTACCAAACCCTTAGGAAGCTTGTTTGTCCGCAGCTGTACTACTTGATCCCCATACTGCTGCTCTAATCTGTCCTGATTCCTAGCTGAAAATTCAGCCTCTTCTTGTAAGAAATTGACGATCTGTTGATCATTCTCAAACACCTGCCAGCTTGTGTTGTTATCTGGAACTGCTGGCCTCACAACCACATGGATGTGTGGCTGCGTTTTTTCTCTCCTGATGCTGTCAACCACATCAAATGTCGCTCCAACTGCTGCGAGCCTATCTGCGGCTTCATTTTTCTTCCTGGGTATGGATACAATGTTGAAAGCTTTGAAATCCTCAATGAGGTCCCATACCCTATTCTTGTAGCTCCTTAGCAAGTCGTTCTTTGTAGCATGTTGTCCCCTAACTTGGTTGACGATTAGCTCGCTATCTCCAAACACCTGCAAGTTCTTTATGCCCCTTTTCTTGGCCCAATGAATTCCATGAATCAATGCTTCGTATTCAGCCGTGTTGTTTGAACAGGAAAACTGGAAACGAAAAGCTGAAAAATATTTGATGTCTTGTGGTGAAATCAACATTGCACCACCTCCAGCACCTTGTCTGCTTCTCGAACCATCGAAAAATAATTTCCAAACTTTGTTTTCATCCTTTTGTTCAGGCTGAATGATGTCGGGAATGGGTGAATTTTCTTCGTGTATACAATACACGCCCAATTCAGATTCTTCAATTTCCTTGTATGGGTCAAATTCATGACTCTTGTTTGCCCATTCATCCAAAGTTAAATCAGGAATTCCCTCGACCTTAGTACCTGTTTCTAGATCACTTGAACACTCCTCCTGATCAAAAACCGAGCAATTTGCATTGATAGGATTTGGTACATGAGGCTCAATATGGAAATGGGCAATTGGTTCTGACCTGATTGTTGCTTTGGCTCCATACCTTGTCCTAAAAATCATGTGCGACCAATCTGCAGATAAATATCCACCGATTTTTGCAGTGAAGTCTCTTGATAGACACAACGCAAAGAGTGGCGGAAGGTCAATCACAGACACATCTTGTAGAACTGTAACATTAGGACAGGAATGTAGTGTTAGGCTTAACCCTTTGATGACCCCAACTGTTCCTACTGCCGTTCCATCTAGCTGTACTACTCCTTTCAGCACTGGCTCATATTTCAAACCCAGCTGATCCGCTATTTGCTTCGGCATCACTGAACTACTTGCCCCAGAATCAATCATGCAGTTGTGTACCAAGTGGTTTCCAACAATCAACGAAACATAGAATGGTGGAGGCTTCAAATTTTTTCTTGTCTGGCCCCCATCATGTTGCACTGCATTAGTGAGAACTTTCTCATGTCCCTGGTTTGATACATTTGTGGCAGACCAATTAGCCATTGCAGCTTGCAATAAATCTCGTTGCCCTGGGATCGCCAGTGATTCCCACATGGAAATGTTCACATGTGTCTTCTTCATTTGATCGATGATGTTGAAGGGGGATGAATTGTCCTTTTGCTGTCCCTTGCTTGGCGCAACCTTTTCTGGAGCTTGAACAGGTGCATGTGTTGCTACAACAGGTACCTTAGGTTGATTCTGCACATTTGGAGCTGCGTTTGGTCTACTGACCCCTTGTTGTGTAAGAGTGGGTTGAGAAACAACTGGATTACATGGTTGTCCCTCTCCTATATTTCTCTTCTTTGACCGTGTGTTGGCAGCCACGCCTTGAAAAGGCTGTTGGTTAACTCCACAGAAGTCTTCCGTTTGCCAATTTGCCAATGTGGTTTCTGTTGGAGGTCCTTCTTGTTGTGTTTGTTGCTGTTGATTCTCCTCCTGGCTTGGTTCTTGAGCAACACCAATGGTTTGCACCATCAAGGCCTGATTCAGTGCACCATTGAAACATGCTGACTGATTGTGAGGTAGATTGCAAGGGTAACACCAGTCGTACTCCTGTGCCATGTTATTTTGTGTTGGAACCAAGGCTCTTGAGGACGTCGTTGCATTTGGATCATACGGTCGAAATGGCCTGGCAGCTTGAGGCTGTCCTTGGTTCTGGTTTTGATTTGCAGCCTGAGGTGGTGGTCTATTTTGTTGGTATGGGGGCCTAGCTTGGTACTGTGCTTGAGGCTGATACGGTCTAGCACTTTGAGCTTGCTGTCTTTTGATAGTCACAAGCTCATTTCCAAGGTTCTGCAATTGTTTCATGACCTCCTGCAATTCCTTTGAAGTATTTGAAGAAGTCGACGCCTCATTATTGCTTTGATTTCTAGGAGTTGGAATGGGATTCAACTCTGGTGCTTGACTGGTTGTAGGATTTCCCATGTCTGGATAGAGAGGCATTGGTGGCCTTGGTGCAAGCTTTCCGGCTTGGATCAAACAGTTCTCTGCTCTGATCGCTGTGTCATAGGACCCTGGCAGCGTTGTCCCTCCCATTGATTGGATCATCATGGCTATGTCTGAATTTATAGCCTTTAAGAAATAAAGGAATGCTCCTTCGGCAGTTGGTCTAACAGCTATTGGGATCCTGTCCCATGTCCGTTGGAATCTAAAGTTGAAATCTGCCATTTGTTCGTTAGGAGCCCTTTTGATTGTTGTCAGCTGTTCCAATAAAGATAAATTGTCCGCCCTCTCCCCGAATTGGCTGCAAAGAGCAGAACAAAGTTGGTTCCAATTCGTAATAGAGCCTGCTGTAAGGCTCCTAAACCATTGTAAGGCCTTGCCTTTGAAAGATGAAGCCAACAGCTTGACTGCAACATCCATTTCATTTATTTCGTGGATTGCACATGCATTAGCAATATCCTGGATGTGATCAATAGGAGTAGTATGATTTTCTCCTGTAAAATAGGGTATATTCTTTAGTGCTGCAACTGGAATTTGATTCTGAGCATTTAGGGCAAGTGGACTACTACCCGTGAAATTTACAAAGGGATTCGGTGGTAGATGTGCCATTATGATTGGCCTAAGAACCCTGGTCGATGCGAGAAAAGGCCTACCAGGTGGAGGTGTAGACAAAGTCCTGTTAGGTGGAGATGGTGATCTTTGTGGTCTTCTTCCTCTCCTTCCTCCTCCTGGTGATAATTGCAATTGGACAAATAGCCCCTCTTCTCGAGTATTAGACCTGGTTCGAATTCTTCTCATATGCCTGGGTAACTTTTGCTGCTACACCGCTGAATTCTACCCCTTCGGAGTCGCCAGATGTGTTAGAAAGTGAGCCTCAAAAGGCTAGATCCTGCCAAGTTACACACCAAACCTGACAATATTTAAAAATGGGAAATTGAAAGACCTGTATTTTTGATATTTTAGAGTTTGGAACTTGATTCTGGAATGACAGTCCTGAAAACCCAAAAATGCCAGACTTCCGAAAACCTGAAATCCGAAAATCAAAAAACCATGAAATTTTGAAAGTCAAAATCTCAAAAATCTAAGAATACCCTTTTGAAGATTACCCCCAGATCTATCAGCTGGTGAAATTTTGACTTGTTTCGAGCAAGTTAAGTCCTTGAAAATCGATTTCAAAGTTCAGCCTGGAAGGTGAAAATATGAAATTGTAAAACCTGCAATTTTTTAAGTCCGAATTTCTTGAAAGTTCCTTCGAAACTGTGGAATGACTTCTGGGTCCCACCGGGCGTGCCAAAACTGTTGATGTCGAATCACAGCACCCCTGGGACTCTGTAACTCGATGGGTTGCAGATTCTCAGTGTGATTGCATAACATGGAGCTTTTCCCAAGTGTGGGACCTTGCGAAATCGGAAAAGCTCTCCGGATGAAGGCCGGTTCCTATTCCTCTATTCAGATGCACACGTAAAAATGCAGAGGGTCTACTCAAAACCTAATCTAATTTTCCAAGGAGACAGGGAGAGAGAAAATGCATAAAAATAAAACCTAAGCTAACAGAGGTGATGCACCGAGGAATGAAGAACACCTGTCTTGCCAATAAACACAGACCATAAAAATGTAATGCAAGATCATGCACAGATAACCAGATTTACAGTGAAAGATCAAGAAGATGCAAATAAACACTGAGAGGGTTGATAATCATCCACAGACATGCATTAATTTGCTCCAAAGATTGATACAACACACTGCAAAATGCCAAGAGGCAAAGCTGCATTACAGTTTTAAATGGGAGGTTTTAACTCCACAGATTCACCTGCCAAAGAGAAGAAGGGAGGGGCAAAACAAGAATGTCCAACCTTTAGAAAGAAGCCCCTCCTTACAATTTATAGGAAGAATGAGAGAGAGAAGAGAGAGAAAGTCCAAATCTACCCCAACCACCTCAGGTTGTATTTAATTCATCTCATTATGGTGGTAGGTGAGGACCATATCAAACCCCAAAAGTGGCAAACTGTATTTTGCATTTTTAAGAACTTGTTCCCACCCAATTAAAGATATCTAGTCGTAGTTAGGTAGAGGACGCCGTAGGCTTTCCGAAAAGTCCAACCTTATGTGAATCGGAGCTCCCAGTCAAAATTTATGGCCATCTGAATATCTGGGTCAGGGTCTGCTTCCTGTCAGCACTCAGAATGTTGCTCCTCCTGAAGGTGCACCATAGGCGCATCCGTGTGTGTGTCGACATCTTCTTATGTGCACCCTTTTTGTGCCAAAGGCGCATTCATTTGCATGTCAAACTCTTTTCTGTGCGCCAAAGGCGCATTTTATGTCGACACTCATTTCTGTGCGCCTCTTCTGTGCGCCATGGGCGCATCCATTTTGCTGTCGACACTCATTGTGCGCCAAGGCGCAACTTTTTCTGTGCGCCATGGGCGCATCCCTCATTTCTGTGCGCCATGGGCGCATTCTTTCTTATGTCGACACTCATTTCTGTGTGCCCCTTTTGTGCGCCATGGGCTGAGGTTTGAATTTCTTTGGTTTCCATATTCTTCCGCTTGTCTATATCTGCTTCATTTTAATAGGGGGTTGTAGAGTGTGAATACTAGTATGTAAGGTTTTGTGGTTATACCAATGATGAAAGTTTCTATGCACACACAGTTGAACACACTGATATAATGGATTGTAATGTATTCATTATTCATCTTCTACATTATATTATGAATCATGGTTATGGAAGAAAGATGTGTATAGATTGTAAATATCTCTATGAATGAACATTTTTTAATGGGTATTCAGATATTAATATTCATTATCTTTGAATGATTTCCTTATTATATGTGTTTCTAAATTGACATGATATGATGTATCTTCTTATATGAATGATTTCTATGATTATTAAACATGCATGCTAAAATCTTGATAACATAACAAATGATGGACCTAGTGGTTGTACGTACTTTTGGTGAGCTTCTAGACTTGTCTGGATAAAGTGCCAAATTTTATAGCTACTATTGGGTAAACAAAGGAATACACATAGTGGGAGTGGTTCTTGAGTTCCTCCAGTTCCCTACATATCTAAGATTTGGTTGATTAAATGACTAAAGTTGTGGGTAGAGTCAGTAAAAGTGGACCTTGCAATGACAATAGATAGAACAATTCCCTTATTCTTTTCACTCTTCTGCATTCTTGCTCTTAAAAGAACACTATCAATTCGCATAAACGTGTGTGATGTGAGCCTATTCCCATGCTGTATAAATAATAGATTTGAGGCTTTCCCAAATCATTTGTCCATTTGACATTTTCTAAAATATTATCTATGTCCCTTATCGTTTTCACGCTATTGCTAATTGCATTTTATCCACCCCAAACTTCATCATTTTCTAGCTAAATTCAAAAATTTTGGTGTCAATGGGATCGTGGGGAAGAGGGCTTCATTTTCATCCAACCAGTAAGAATTTTTATAACTGTTTGACCTTGTTTTGTTTTCTTTCTTGTTGTGGTGCCATCTTCCCTGGTTTTTCCCAATTTATTTTGTGAAGCTAGTTTTTCCCTCTTAGTGCTTCCAAAATCCAGTTCAAAATGAAAGTTCAATATGTGTTATGAGCCAATTTCCTCATTGGAAACCTTTGTACATAAAATTAGAGATAGTGATATTAAACATATGGATTTGGCAGAGTTTTGGAGAATACTGAGAGATGGAAAACCAATGCCTATGGCTAAAAGAAACCTAAATAGTAGATTAGCCCATGCAAGTGGTTTTCCCACTTCAGTTCAATGCGCTGACACTATCCTGGCATGTGCTTCTTGTTTTGATCCCCAAACCAAAGAATTGAGAAATCCCCAAGGTCAAATTATTGCTCAATTGGATGCACATCACATAAATTTGGCCCTTGGAATCCCCAGTTTTGACAATGCCAAAGTCTTAACTCTGAAAAGAGCTCAAAAAATAATTTGACCTAACCCTGCTAACAAATACCAAACAATGATTGCAAAATCTTTGGCTAAAAGCAAGAAGAAGGGACCTTCAAAATTACCCAAGACACTTTATAGGAGTGATTTCATTGAAGAACTTTCAGATATTATCACTCTCCTAACTAGAGTAATGGGTCTTTCTTCTACCAAAGAATTTAAGGAGATTTTAGATGTGCATCTATATCAATTTGATATGTGAAGGAAAACATGCACTAAACTGGGGAGAAATCATTTGTGAAAACCTGACTCAACAACTCATTCAAGTTCCTCAAATCAAATCCTTTTATATGACCTCCTACTTGATGTACACCATTGTTGGATATAGGATTTGGATTGGTTTGTCAAGTCAAGGGTAATAGACAAAAACTCCCAATTTATGACTATTACACCCAATTGAATTTTGAGAATAATAGGAGTCATTACAGAAGAGTCAATGATGCCTTCACTATGTTCATAGTCAGATTACTTGAAGGATGTGTCACCAACAGAGTTTCCCAAGAAGCTAAACAATTGATAGCTATATATGGAAACATTTTTATACAATTTCATAGGTTTTCATACATCATAAGTTGTAGGGTTTGAAGGGCTCCCTTACAAGCTTCCAATTTATGTAATGACAAGATCATCCTAATTGAGCTTATGTAGGCCATTGAATATTCTTCACTGAACCTGTAGGGATAAGAAAGTTTCAGGCATTCAATTCCCCATATCCCTTTGAAACTATATTTGTAGGTCAGCCATCGATGCTCAAAATATTGATAGAACCATTTCTCCTTTCAACATGCATCCTTTCCAGAAAAGGATATCTTTTGATAGCAAAAACTTCATAAGCAACAATATTCATTTGTCATACCTTCATGTGCATACAATTGATTATTATTAGAGGATTGTGATGATGAATTTAAAGTAAGAAAAAGAATGTATGGAAGGATGACTCTTTAAAAAATCAAATACTTCAAATTGTTCAAGGTTCCAGATGACATGATTGATGATGCTTCGAAGTTGCTAAAACTTGAGTTCATAAATTCTATTCAATACTCCCCTCTTCCTATCATTGATTGGTCCCTCAAAGAGCAGGATAGCATTGAAGACCTCACAGCATTTGTTCTCTCAAGAACCAAGAAATGGTTCATCATGAAATTGGCAGAGTTCAAGGCCTCTCAAGAGGTAACTGCTTCTCAGGACATCCCTTCCTCCTTAGCTCAAGAATCATGCACAAAGGTGTATGCACCAACTTTGAAGGTTGAAACTCTGAGAAAGATAGCAGGGTAAGAAAGATGATAATAAACAAGAGGAAAAGAAGGAAGATAATAAACAAGAAGAGGAACAAGAGGGTGAAGAGAGTGAAGAAGAGGAGAAGATGAGGAAGAACAAGAAGTTCACTGAAATTCCAGCTCAAGATTTTGGAAAAACAAGTACTTCTAGGCTAAAGCTTGATATAAGAAGTAACTTAGTAACTCTCCTCAAGTGTTTACTGGTAACTCTCCCTCAATCACAATTGTTTTACACAAGTATCTTCTCCTCCTCTACTAACACTTAGTGTGCCAGCAACAATGTCATCTTTTGATGAAATCTTAGATACTTCATTCTCATGGGTTCAACCAATGGTTGAAAGCAAAAAAATGAAAGCTCAATCAAAAGTTGAAGTTCCCAATTATGATGTTGTACTTGCACTCTTTGGTACTCCTGCTCCCACCAAGAAAGCTAGAAAAACTTCTCACCTTGTCACTGACACTTCAAAATGGCAATTTGTTGAAATTGCAAGGCCAACAGTTGACAAAGGCGAGCATGATATCACCACAAATAATTATGAACTCACTAGAATATCATTAGGAGAATCCACTCCTAAAGGGGATGTACATAATTTAAAGGAAACAATTTCTAAAGTAATTGAGAGGGTAGAGAAAGGAAAACATAGACAAGAGCAATTGGAAGAGCAAGTGCAAACTCTCTCGACATACATCAAGGCCTTTCTCTCTCTGGATCCTAATCCTTTGGCTTCTCTCCCATCTCCTACTCCAGTAGTTGACATTGATATGAAAGCAATTTTAGAAGTCCACAAGCATACCACTCAAGGAAGAGTTCATTGAAGGTCGGTGGAAAATATACTAATGAGTGGATTGAAATTCATTGATGAAGGATGCATAAGTTTATGAAAATCTTAATAGCTGCACAAAAATAAATAAGTTATGGAGTTGACAATATTGAAAAGGAAACAAACGTATGGGTAGATGTAATCCAAGATCTTCGAATCATGACTGTCGATAAATGAAAAAGTCCTCCTTCCAGAGAATATTTTTGAGGATGCCAAAAACAATATGTCACAGACATAGTCATTCAGTGTTGAATGGAGATTGAAAGTTCTTGAAGAAGCCTCAACAGAGCTGCAAAATGCGATTCAAAAAGGCTTGAATCTTTGAAATTTGAGATCTTTGTAGACCTCAAAGTCTCTCTATTGTGATCTCTTCCAAGACAATTCTTCCCAATGGAATTAAATAAATTAAATTAAAGGGAAGTTCAAAAAATTGATTAAGGAAGAATTATTTCAAAACAAAAAATTTCAATTCAAGATAAGATGGAAGAGCTTTGATGAAATAAATAATGTGATAGTCGAGGCCTCTAAAAGTTTAGCTCAATACAGGGGAACCCGTTCAGAAATGGAGAGTTCTCTTGGAAGTTGGATGAACAATTTAACAAACACCGTGATTCCAAAAGAATCAAGAGATATCATCGTTGCAGTTACAAAGTTCAGAATGCACAGTGCTAAAGCTCAAAGTCCCAGATCCTTCCATCCCTTCTCTTCCTACCTTCAAGTGCTAATTAAAAAAGCTAATTGTTATATTGTAATTTTGACTTTTTGTTTAAAAAAGAAAAATCAGATGTAAAGTTATTTAAGTGACTTAACAAAACAAAAAATTAGTCACTTAAGATGAGGAGGTAGTTATTTCCACCGTGTGCCTATAAAAGATGTCATTTCTCATTTGTACCTTAGGGTTGGATGTTGATGGATTGATGTAAAGTAAAGAAACAACTAGATACAAAAGAGATCTTTTCCTTTCTACCTCTATCTTCTTATTTACTTTTCTGGTTATTTTCTGTATCAATTATATGTTAATGGAACATGAAACTTTGTGTCCATCTTCATCCTTTGTGAATTATTGAACTTGGAGTCAGTGGTTATCTAAGGATAAGGATTTCTCATTGCATATTATTGTCTATATGCTAAGTTTTGATTGACATACAAAAGTAGAATAAGATTGGGTTTTTGCTTCTTTAAAAATGTTGTCATGTATTCCCTTTTCTGCTAAGCTACTCTTTATTTCTTCAGTTTACTTCCCATCTCTTCTCTTCTTTGTATTTAATCCCATATTATTGCACAAGACAATCAACATCCTCAAATAAATTATGATAGAATGAATGTATATTCGGTAAGTATATTTAGGATCAATTTTGGTTTTAAACTAATCCTTCCTAATTAATCCTTCACTGTTGTCTTATTTTGGGGGATATTTGAGTGATTTACCTAGAATTAGTTCATATCATAGCCCTATTTGTCTTAGTTTTAGTAAAGTTAATGGGGTTGAAGGTATACCTTTCAAGTTCTTCAAAATATGGCTCCAACATAAAGGCATTAAGGATTTGATATAATCATGTTGGAAAATCAATGTGAAAGGTAATGTTATATTTCAATTAGTGGAAAAACTCAAGAATTTCAAGGCTATTATTAAAATTTGGAATAAAGAAACGTTTGGAAATTTTTTTGTTCAAAAAGGCCAAATTGTTGAAGATTTAAGGAAAATTGAAGAATGCATTGAAGTAATGGGTATGAATCAAGAATTAAGAGATGAAGAGAAATTTCTTCTTTCAAAATATCATACTATTAAAGACAAAGAAGAAGCTTGTTAGAAAAAAAATTCCATGGTTACTTGGTTGAAGGAGGGGGACATGAACAACAAATTCTTTCATTTAACTTCCTCCATTCATAAAAAAACAATAGAATTATGGAAATTGTGGATAGGAATGGTATAAAAAATAAAAAGTAAAATGAGATTTGTGTTGAATTTATTAGATTATTTTTAGATTTGATATCTAAATGGAAGGATCCTAACCCTATTAAGGAAAGTTCGTTGGCCAATATTTTCCAACCTATTATCTCGAACCAAGATAATGTAACTCTTACTAAGATTCCATCACCTCAAGAAATTAAAGTTTTGGTCTTTGATTTAGAGGGGGATGAATCCCTTGGATTATATGGTATCTTGTCCTTTTTCTTATAGGCATTTTGGGATGTTATACATGTTGATGTTGAAATTGATATTAAATATTTATTTTTGCATGGAAATATCTTGAAGGAAGTTAATAATAATTTAATATCTCTCATTCCAAATATTCCAAGGGCTGAAAAGGTTTCTTATTTCAGACCTGTTAGTTTGTGTGAAACTGTTTATAAGATTATTACTAAAACTATTTCCTTCAGAAATAAAATTTTACTGGAAAGATTTATCTCTCCTAACCAGGGGGTTTTTTTGAAGGAAGGTAGATTTTAGATAATGTTATAACTATTCATGAAACCATTCATTCCATGGATAATAAAAAATAGAGGCTATGCTCTTAAAAATTTATATGAATAAAGCTTATGATCGAGTGTCTTGGATATTTCCTAATTAATCCTTCATGGTTGTCTTCTTTTGTGGGTTATTTTACTGCTTTACCTAGGATAGGATTAGACCATATCCCTATTTTTCTTAATTCTGGTAAAGTTGATGGGCTTGAAGGTAGACCTTTTAGGTTCTTCAAGATGTGGTTGATGCATCCTAGTATTAAGGATTTGATTCAATCATATTGGAAAACTAATGTGAAAGGAAACGTTATGTTCCAATTAGTGGATAAACTCAAAAATGTCAAGGCTAGAATTAAAATATGGAATAAAAAAATATTTGGCAATATTTTTGTTCAAAAATCCCATATTGCTGAAGATTTAAGGAAAATTGAAGAGCATATTGAGGTTTTGGGCATGAGTCAAGAACTTAAGAGAAAAAGAGAAAGTTATTCTTTCATAATATCATAATATTGAAGCTAAAGAAGTAGCTTATTGGAAACAAAATTATATGGTGAATTGGTTGAAGGAGGGAGACATAGGATTACAATTTTTTTTCATTTAACATCTTCCATTCATAAAACAACAATTAAATTCTAGAAATTGTGGATAGGAATGGTTTACAAACTAAAAAAAAAAATGAGATTGATGTTGAATTTATTAGCTTCTTTTTAGATCTACTAGCTAAGGGTAAGGAGCCTGATCCATTTAAGGAGTGTGCCTTGGAAAATATTTTCTAACCTATCATCTCCAATCAGGATAATGTTGATCTTACTAAAATCTCTTCTCCTGAAGAAATTAAAGCTGTTGTTTTTTATTTGGAGGGGGATAAATCTCTAGGTATGGATGGTTTACTGGAATTTTTCTTTTAGGTATTTTGGGAAATTGTTCATGTTGATGTGGAAAATGCTATTAGAGATTTATTTTTGCATGGAAATCTCTTGAAGGAAGTTAACAATACTTTTATTTCTCTCATTCCTAAGATTCCTGGGGCAGAAAAGGTTGTTGATTTTAGACCTATTAGTTTGTGTAATACTGTCTATAAGATTATTACTAAAATTATTTCCTTCAAAATTAAGATTTTACTAGAAATCTTTATCTCTCCAAATCAGGGGTCTTTTGTTGAAGGAACAAATTTTTTAGATAGTGTTATAACTATTCATGAAACCATTCATTGTGTGGATAGCTAAAAAAGAGAGTTTGATCTCTTAAAAATTGATATGAATAAAGCATATGATAGAGTGTCTTGGATATTTCTATGTATCATTCTTGTCAGGTTGGGATTTGTAGATAAATTTTATTATTCTGATAATGGAATGTATATCAAATCCCAAATACTCAATTTTAATGAATGGTAAACTAAAATTTTCTTTTCTATTGGAAGAGGATTGAGGCAGGGGGATCCCTCTATCTCCATTTCTTTATATCATTATTGGTTGAAACTTTAAGCAAGAATTTGTGCTGAACCAAAGACAAAAAGTATTTTGAAAGGTTTAATTATTTCTAATGGGTTGGATTCCATTTCTTTATATAAGTTTGTTGATGATACCTTTCTTTTGGGAAAGGAAACTATTTTTGAAGAAAAATATTTTAAATAAATCCTTCAAGACTATGAGAATGTGACTGGTGAACTAATAAAATTCCAAAAGAGTTCTATATTTTTTATGAATGTTGATGAAGAAGTAAAAAGAAGAATTGTTTTCATCTTGGAATGTCCATAAAACATTCCCAAGTGTTTACTTAGGAATTAATTTGTTTAAAGGGAAAGATGGTCATTGAAAGTTGGAACTCTCTTATCAATAGATTTCACAAAAAAATTGGATTTCTGGAAAGGATCTCTCTTATCTCAGGTTGGAAAATTACAATTACTCTTCAAAGTTCTCTTCAGAGTTTGGTTGTTTACCTCATGTCTTCTTGTAAAATTCCCTCTAAAATCAGAAATATTATTACTCAAATTCAGGGAAGGTTCCTATGGTTAGGAGTTGAGGTAAAGGATAGAATCCCATTGGTGGCATGGGATAAGGTGACTCTTCCAAAGAATGTGGGGGGGCTTAGTCTCAAGGACATCAAAAGTATGAATCAAGATTTAATGGACAAATTTGGATGGAGGATTATGAGAGAAGATGGTTTGTGGACTAAAATTCTTAAATAAATATACCTTTATAGTCAAAGGGATCAATTTTCTTTTTTGAAATCTAATTTCCTTCCTGAAGGTTCTTGTTTTTGGAATGGTCTTTGTAAGTGTAGGGCTCTACTATTAAATGAAACCAAATGGGAATTAGGGGATGGATCCAAGATTCATTTTTGGGATGATTGGTGGATAAAGGAATCTCCTCATATTAATAAGCAACCTTGGATAGTCATTTCCCCATTTTTAAAGAATCTTTTGGAATTATTTTAAGGGACTATTGGATTAAGAATAATTTTGGATGGTATTGGAAACAACTTCAGATGGAGGAGGAAAATGATTGAAACTTAAGAAGCCATTTGTGCCCTTAACTCTAATATTGGAGGTCTCCATATTTTGTATTTCCCTAAAGAGGATTCAGTGGTGTGGGCTTGGTCTAATGATGGAGATTATACTGTTAAGACTGGTTATGTGGTAGCCCTCGAAAATATTCCTCCTATCAGTCCTTTCTAGAAAGGAATTTGGGAAAAAAATTCTGATTCCTAAGGTAAATATTTTTCTATGGCATGTGTTACAAAATAAAATTCTTACTATTGATAACGTGCAAGCTAGAGGTATGATGATTGAAAATAGATGTATTCTTTGTAAAAAGGATAATGAATCTATTTATCATCTTTTTCAAGAATTCCCTTTTTCTTAAAAAAAATTCAACAGTATCCTGAAAGATTTTCAAGTTTCTTGCATTTATCTAGAGTCCTTTTCTGACTTCTTTTCTCAATGGGAGTCCCCCTTTTTTCTCAATGCCTTTCTAAGGCATGGAAGTATTAGCTTTCCCTAATTTTTGTGGGGTATATGGATGGAAAGGAATAATAAAATTTAAGGAGAAACATAAGAGTGCTAACAGGGTTGGAAATGTGGTGTTGTCGGGCTATTGTCAATAACCTTTCAATAACTAATTTAAAGAAGCCAAGGGGGTTCCTTCTCATGAGAAAGCTATTATTGAATCCTTTGGTTTAGATCCAAAATATGAAATTATAAATGGTAAAAAGGTATTGATCTCTATCTTAATATTAAATAGGAAAAGCCCCCTAACAGTTGGGCTAAATCTTAATTTTGATGGTGCCTCAAAGGGGAATCGAGTATTTTGGAGTGGGAGGAATCATTTGTGACATTTCTGTATCTTTAATTGTTTCCTATGCTAAGACTATAGGTCATAAAACTAATAATTATGTTGAAGCCTATGCTATTTTAAGAGGTTTAATGTTGGCTAGTTCCCTTGAGCTAAAAAACTTCAAGTTGAAGGAGATTCTCTTCACATAATTCAAGCTATGAATGGGGAAGTGAAGACCAATATTAAAATTTGACTTATTATGGAGGAAATTATTATGTTTTTTCCTTAGTTTGAAATCCTCAACATTAAACATGTGTTTAGAGAAGATAATCATTGTGCAAATAGCCTAGAAAACTTTAGGGTCTCGACAACTTATAAAATCATCATGGAGTTTGGAAGCAATTTTTCAATAAACATCACTAAAAGTATATTAAATGTTAAAAGATAATTATTATTTGGAGTGTGTGGTGGTGATTTGGCATTTTATTACCTTCATTCTAGACCGTGCAAAGTTATTGTATCCTAGGGTTAAAACATGCTAGCTCCTTTTCAAATTATGTTTTTCTTTGTTGTTTAGGTTACAATTTCATTTCTAGTTTCTTAATGGGGGAAATAAGGTGAGAGTGGAACCACCATCTTGTGTTGGTCTGCAGAGAGACAATTCTATATGGGAAATATTCATATAAGGGGGTCTAACAAACTACCTTTTCAAACTAAAAAGGCATGATGAAGATCTCTCCTTGGATTTTGTAGCATCATGGGATAATGATTATGGTTATGGATTCAAGGGGTTAGCATGCATGTGATTGACAATTTAATAACCAAAGTTACAAGGTATGGATACCGAGGGACTTAAGATTTTTAAGGATAGAATCAATGCTTACCCAGGAACTTGATGGATTTTTCAATGTTGATGAGAAGATACATTATATGAGATGATGGTATTTCAAGACTGGATTTACCAGGTCATTGGCCTAAAATATGTTTCCATATTATGAAATACATTACCTTAGATGGGAATTACGAGAAGTTGCATACCCACCATTTCACCTGACTAAATCATTTTCATCAAAATAGGAAAATTAGCATTCCTTTCTTCCTATTTAGCTCAGTTGTAAACCTTGATTCATGAGTTTTAAGTAGAAAAGGTGGTGGCTCCTCTCCATAAGGCCTTATACTACTTCTTAGTA
This sequence comes from Taxus chinensis, assembly GCA_019776745.2. NCBI lineage: Eukaryota > Viridiplantae > Streptophyta > Pinopsida > Cupressales > Taxaceae > Taxus > Taxus chinensis. The sequence goes on from CM034157.1 coordinate 374,322,425, forward strand.
AAATGTGGGTTCCCCTTAGTTCCTAGCACTAGGGTTCCGAGTATTATTTTAGGGTAGGACTGAGGAAGATTTTCTTTCTACTAAGTTCCAGATGGGAAGTTGGTAAAGATGAAAATTAACTCTTCCTAGAATGATTTAGATGTAGCTACATAATTCCCTAGAGTTTGGTAGAGGTATCTTCATTCTAGTTCTTAGGAAGGTAACAATCTCATTAAGTTCCTTTCCAACAAGATGGAATCCTTAGAAGATTTGGTGGCACAGATTAAGGATGAAAAAAGGAACTTGATCTTCTAGGAATGTTAAAACTATGAGTTTAATCCCTTATCCTATTATATATTCAAAGGATGAATATTTTGTAGGAAAAATAGGTATCGGAAAAGGGAAAGAAAATGAGGTTCCATGTTTTGAGTAGTTATGATGAATAAGAGGTTCTTGTTAGATGAAGAATGAAGGACCAAGTTTGAGGACCAAAAATAATTCTTCTTGAGTAGATCGTTTGCTGACTTTTTATCTGACCAAATTTTGGTGTTTTTTGTAAACCACCTCTATTCCATATTTCATTCAAAGAGCATTTTTAACATCCCTTTATTTATTGTCTTACTGTAGTAAATTCTCTTCTTTCACATCACTAGGTTTTGGTCACTCTAGTTGTTTAATCCCTTCCTTGTACCATGTCATTGCTTCATATATGTTATGCATTCATGTTTCTGGAGCAATTTTAAAGAATTATCAATCCAAAAACGTAGACACCTATAATTTAGCCTGAACAATTTAAAACACTTAAATTGTGCTAATTATCCTTTTCCTCGCAAATTGATGACATATTGTCAATAATGCTCATCTTCTCTTCTATCATCGTTAATTAATTACAATAAGTAATTAATTAAGTCTTATATTCAACAAATACCCTAATTAACGACCTTCTGTTAATTAATCCTTCCTTCTATCTAGACTAATTAATTATTATTAATTAATTAGCTTCCCCTTTCATTAAACCAATAAATCATTATTTAATTGATTTAATCCCCTTCTATAGTCTAAATCATGCTAATATTCCTCTAAAAAGCTTTTATAAGCTTGCACATCTATTAATTAATCATCTTGATCAATTAATAAACCCCCTTTATCCACATGAGTCACTAAAGGACAAGCTAAACTCTCCTAAAGTTAACTCAACCCTATCTAAACCCCCCTTATCCACAACTAACTCAACATCTCTATTATCCCACATGCAAAGGGATGTAGAGATCCCTTTATCCATTGGGCTATATAAAGAGCCCTCCTCCTACCTTTACACTTACACCTATTCCTTGAGAAACAAAAGTGAAGCATATAGTAAATACACTATAGCCATTTTGTCATCTTGGAGCATTCTTCATTGGAGAGGCTAGCTACTTTCATTTCTTGTATGTATCCATCCAAGTTTTGAAGTCATATGGAGATATGTCAAATGGTCTTGTAGCCATGATTTGACAAGACTCCATTCTTGAAAACCTTGAGATTCAAACACATAATCAAACATTTTGATTGCTAAGGATCTAAGTAGGTTCATTTCATTTTTAGCATTCAATAGAGATAGAAATTAATGGATTAACATGTTAGTTTGAATATTTGTTCATGTTCTAATGCAAGGATGTTAGTAGATTAGTTTTGCTTAAGCTCTAAGCATGATGGTGCATTTAATTTGATTTAGCTTTGTTTTAGGACTACTAGGTGTTAGTTCTAACTCTTTTTGCATTGCTAACAAATACATGTACACATTTGGCACACCCGGTGGGAGGGATCCTTAGTCCCTTAGCATTCTAGCTTGAATTCTATTGTTTTTGGCTAACCTTTGATATACACATATAGTAAATAATGTTCAATTTCTTAGGATTTTTGCTAGTATTATATGTGTAGGTTCTCATTTATAGCTATCATTTTAATGGGTTGTTGCCACTTTCAAGCTAACTTGCTAAAATTTGAAGTATTGTGAGATTTTTTGTGTTTTTTGCCATACTTTGGTTGCAGGAGGGGCACAGGTGCACTAACCCTGGCGCAGGCACACTAACCCTGGTGTAGGCACCTCTCAGTTGGCGCAACCTTGGGCACACTGTCAGCAACACCACCTGACATTCTTTATCTCTATTTTACCTTCACATACACTAAATGCACAACCCTAACCTGCATAGGCACACCAAACCAGGTGCAGACACTCTATTTGTACTATACCTTCACTACAACGGAAAAACCTTTTAGGCTGGCATACAGGCACTAACCTTGGCGCAGGCATCTCTCAAGTGGTGCAAGAACTTTATCAGAATTTGGTACTGATTTTTATCTACCGTGGTGCACACGCCCTAACCCTGGCATAGGCACCTCTCGGGTGGCACAGGCACTCTATCAGAATTTGATACTGCTTTTTATCTACCCTGGTGCACATGCCCTAATCCTGGCATAGACACCTCTCAGGTGGCGCAGGTGCACTGTGAGTCTGAAAAACATAGAGGGGCACATCCTCCCTAACCCGCATGCACATGCCTAAACCGGGGCACAGGTGTCTTTCAGTTTTCTCAAAATTAAAGTGTTAAAGTGCTAACTTCTTTGCAGGTTTTATCTAATTAATGCCTATTTTTGCATGCTTTTGCTAGACTAGATAGACTTTGCATGCTTGCTTATAAGAATAAGGTCAGGTATGCTCTTCCCTCGTGTCCTTTGGGGTGATCTTGGGAATCAGAAATGATTCTTAGGTCTTTTTGATGCTTTGAAATTGTTAAGAATATCTGAATTGGAATGAGTTAACTTGGTGTGTTTGAATTAAGTGTTTTTCCATTTGGCATCTTCTTGGATTTTAGAAATGTCACGTATGCTCTTCTCTTGCGTCCTTGGATGATCTTGAGAATCAGAAATGATGTTTATTCTTTTTATGGAAAATTACTAACTCGTTGTGCAGGACCAAAACACATGCTTGTCAAAGAAAGGTGGAATCGAAACAAAATCAAACTACTAATACAGTTGTCGTACAGGTTGCCAAAAGGTGTTCAAGCAAACCACATCAAAATTAAACAAGATAAAAAGAACACCATATTCAAAACACTGTATTGCAGGTTTCGGAAAAGGGTACGTCCCTATCCACTCAACTGGAACATAACCCCTTTGGCATAACGCCTTAAGCTACAACAATGGGGGTGGTACCAGGAACCCCAAAGTAGTCCACACAAGAGGGAACCTTGTGGATGAAATGGGAAGTGCTCCGCACAACCTACTTGACTAGTCATTCCTTGTGAGTTAGCATTACCGGTTGTCCGTATGGTGACCCCAGTGATGGTACACGTAGATGCACTAGTTGCCTACTGTGCTTGAAGGGGGTAAAGTAAAGCCGAGATACTCCCAAATTAGTCATTGCAACTTTTTGGGTAAATCAAGCTCTTGCTTAAGACAACTTTGTAACACCTAGGAAGAGAGAACCACCTAGGAAGATATTCTTTGGCCAGGAGCCCACTTTGACCATTTCAAAATAGTGTTGAGTTGTGAGCCATCATTCATCATGAAACATGGGAAGCGTTACTTTTGTTTAGTTTTTCACTTGCCTTAAGGTGAGGTGAAACTCTGCCGAAGTAAAGCCAACATTTTTCATCCCCATTTTGATCTACTTCCTTCACATTATTTTGACACTTTGTTGATCAAAAGAAGAGTGACTACCTTTGTGTTACCAATTGATTGTTTTTGCCACTTTTTTGTTTCGTTTACGCCCATCCATGTTTTTGGCTAGGTAAGTTAAATGTCTAAAGTGTGTGGAGACGTATTCATATCATTGGTGGCCTTTGTGATCTTGATACCCACGTCAGGATCGTCATCATAGTTAGGCATGGTTCATCATCTTGAACTTCCTTGGAAAGGTTACCTTGTTTATATCGTATCACTACAATTTTGGTATTTACGTCTTGTTTCTTGTAAACTTGACCTAAATATATGTATTGTAAGGTTACGCTATACACATTTTAACAATTCTTAGTTATACTATAAGATTTTAGTTTGATTCCATTACTACCTCGATTTTGAAAAGTGCTACGTGTTACCACTTGTGCGTGTTATATCAATATCATCTTGATATCAATACCTTACTTTCTCACAAAGTTTGGTTAACATATCTTGGTGACATTGTTGTGTCACTCACAAATTGTAACTGGCACTTTTTGGGATATAGGTATTAATTGAATTTGGGCTTGCTTCTAGTATACCTTGTTAGGAGGTCACATTAACTTCTTGTATTTACTTACGTCTTGTTCATTCCCTTGAACTTGACATAAGTGAGGACATCTTGTTAATTATCTTGCGACACCAACTACTTTTTTGAAAAAAACCTAGGAAGTACTTCATTTGTTTGACAGGCTTAGGTACCAAACATTGTGTCACTATTGATTTATCACTCTATCACATTGGTACTTTAACATTTGTACTCATTCATATTCTTGACATTCTTTTTGCATTTCACTTAGGTGTGATCACAAGTTTTTGAACACGTTTACAACTTACCTTGGTGAAACTGTTGCACATCATGGCTCCTAAAACATGATTAGGGCTCAAAAAGAAAACATACGAAGCACAAAAAGTGCAATCTTGGGAAGCCTAAAAAAAATAAGGGTCAAACCCTTTTATTGGTCATGATCTAGGGCCTTTAGTTTCCACGGAGAAAGAGATAGAAGACATGATAGATCATAGTGGTGATGAATTGGAATCCCCACATGTGGAGTTTGACTTTGACCCCACCTTATTAGATGAATTCCTTTTTAGAAACAAGGATAGGGTGCTGGCATGAGTTGTAGAATTGGGAGCCAAAATGCCCACTGAACATGAAACAATCCCACCTACAAATAATGCTAATGATGAGGAGTGACCTCTTATCAACATGGAGGATATTTTAACACATGGACATGCTTCTACCTCCAATGTGGGAAATGATAATGTAGTGGGACATAGAATACCCTTTATTAAAGTGCCACGTAAAATCAGGTTAGGACACGAGAATGTTGAAGAACCTCCACAATATGAAGAAGAAGAGGAACCTTTGGAAGAAGAAGTCACTATTCAGCAACAAATTAGCAACCTTAGTTGACAATTAGCCTTGCTAATCTCTCATGTATAAAAGGAAACAAGCAAGAATGTCCAAAATACAAGGCCTAAGGTCAAAATTAGTGAACTTCATAGGGAAAATCAAGGAGAAGACAATATGGAGCATCATCATGTATATATCCCTACTTCTCCTACTAAAGAACAATTACTCACACAAGAAGTACAATCTATGAAAGCAACACTCACAAGCCTTCAAGAGAGAAATGTGGGGAGCATCAGAAAATATCAATATGAAGAACTATGTCCCCATCCATTTGACAAAGCTATGACACTTCAACCTTTCCCTAAAAAAATCGACATGCCAAAATTTGACAAATATAGAGGAAAGGGAGACCCACGAGATCATGTAAAGGATTTCTATATGGCATGTCAAGAGGTGTCCTATAGCGATAATTATCTCATATGACTCTTTCCCAAGAGTCTAGGAGGTCAAGCCTTGGAGTGGTTTACTCGTTTACCTCGGGGGTCTATTTTCACCTAGCCAAAATTGGCAGAGAGGTTTGTGTCACTTCTCGTACAATATAGAAAGTGATATCACCATGGCAGAATTATGTGGCACCAAACAACATCCTAACGAGACATTTGCCAGCTTCCTACAACGGTGGAGAGGGATAGCATGTTGCTTCCCTTGCGCGTTCCCTGAAAAATAGATGGTAAGTATCTTTGTGCCCAACCTAAATCCAGACATCACTTTCCACCTTCAAATGCATTGTGTTCACACTTTCGAGGAGGTCATTGAAAAAGGGCATTCAAATAGAGAAATCCCTTATTGCCAAAGGAACTCTTAAGTCACAATCTAAGGATAACCAAAGTGTTAAACCTACGGAGAAGCTGAAAATATTTAACAAAAACAAAAACGTGGTGGGAGATGGGATCACAGATTCCAAACGTGTGCAAATGGTTCAAACTGGTCAACCTTTTAAACTAACCAAAGGACCTATTCAACCACCACCTAAACGAAGAATGTTCACTCCTCTCAATGAGCCTTTTTCAGTTATATTGAAACAATTGGATGAAGCTCACATGGTGACTCAGCCCATGACAAAACCCTTTGATGACAATGCTCCAAAACCATCATGGTACAAAGAGCATGACTATTGTGAATTACATCGTGTCAAGGGACATAAAATAGACAAATGTCTGTGACTTCGTCACTACATCCAAGACCTCATCGACAATGGGGAGATAGAAGTGGACAACCCAGAAAAAACTCAGATGCCCAATGAAAAGATGGGGATATACAAAGAACCATTCCCCAAACATGGTAAGTCAGAGGAGTCAAAGCTGGATCGAGGAGAGTCATCCCAGAGTTATAAAGCAGTGAATTATCTATATACCAAGAAAGACAACAATCATTATGATTCACTCATTGGATGTATTCACTCTCCTAGTGACCATGTGAACACCATTCGAATCAAGGGAAAGGATTGTGTTGTGGTAACAAGGTGTGCCCACCTCATGATTCCTGAACCCTCTCCATCAACCCCACAAAATGGTAGGTACAACCTCTTAGAACAACTTGAGAAAATGTCTGCCAAGATTTTGATCTTGGATCTTCTTAAGATATCAAATGTACATAAAGACATTTTGTACCAAACTCTTCAGGGGTCAGGAGTGCCACTAGAAGTAGATCCTACACATCTTCAGGCCATGCGGTAGCAAACATTGTACCAACTGAGCACATTGCCTTTAATCATAGGGAAATCCCTACTGAAAATCCAATGCATAATCTCCCCTTGTATATTGAGGTATTCGTTACCCACCGAAAGATCAAATGGGTGCTTGTGGACAATGGATCAGGATTGAATATATGCACGCTGAAGTTGGTTAAGAAACTGGGACATACTGAAGAAGACCTCGAGTCAAAAATCATTACCATAACCACTTACGAAATGCAGAAAGAGAGTCAGCTGGCACAATCACATTGCCCATGGAAGTTGGTCCCACTTGTCATCACACAAAGTTTCATGTCCTGGACTTGGAACTCCCATACAATATGCTTCTAGGCCGACCATGGATTCATGCCATGTAATCTGTGCCATCAACGTTCCATCAATGCATTAAACTGAAGCATGAGGGACACAATGTCACAATACAAGGAGATTCAGAGCCCTTCACTCACTGCAGAGCTCTCAATAGTTTTTCATGTAAGGTTACCTATACATGTCCCTCCCTGATATAGTTGTTCCTCTTCAATCTGAAGCCATGGAGTCCGAGTAGATTCAGATTCTCTCAGTTCTTGCACCCATGGTGCCTCTACATCAACTTCTCCTTTTGATTCATGGGAGATGAAGGTTCTGGAATATGGTTGTGGAGAATATAATGTGCAACAAGCCCTTTTAGTTTCAGACCTCTCATTGTCACCTAAAACTAGAGGTCGACCCAACTATCATTTCAGATGACCTAGAGATGAGCAAACTATTGGGTCATTTTTACCTGGAGGCTTGCTGGCTGAAGAAAATTTTTTGGATCCACCTATGTCTAAGGTCCTAGAAGATACTCAACCAACTTGCTACCAAACCCCTGAATATGAGAAATCTAGTCGAATGATGTACTCCATGGGCTACAAGGGTCTAGGATGCAGAAGGAATGAGCAAGGACAATGAGAACCAGTGCCTCTCCCACATTTTAAAATAGAAAGGTATGGCATTGGAATTCACCCTTATGGGGCACATCCCAATGATCAAGATGCTACCTGCTCTGAATGTGAGGATAGCTCTGACTATTTAGACAAGTGATACAGATTCCCATTGTAGCCAATACGAGGATCTTACCTCCACGAACATGTTCATGAATACCGTTGTCCTCACCATAACCCCTACGGAACCTACACTTGACCTTGTTTACCCTTGCCTTGTTGAATGGGACCAACAACGTCATATGTCACTAGATCTATTTGAGAATGATGAAGCTATTGCAGAATTCATGGGCATTCGGGATACAATCCCCATTGGAGACCACAAAAAGGGATTCTATATTGACTTAGATACCTGTGCCTACTTTGGAGAGGAAGCTGAGCTTCGTGGTTAGCAAAATTTAAGAAAAAGTGAGGGAAAAAGTTCCAATGCAAAGCCTCAGCAAAAATCAAAGTCCAAGTCACACAGTGAAAACCTCTTTGAGGCACTGGCAGACAAACAGGTGCAAAAATCAAAGGACAATAAAAGTGACCATGCCAAGGATGAAAATCTCATGGAGACATCCTTGGATGAAGATCTCAACCTTCCTCCTGATCCTACGTGTATGGAGGATTTGTCAAAGTTACTGGTAGAAGAGACTATTGATGTAAACATTGGCACAGAAGATGACCCAAAAATAGTCAAGTTGGGAGCTTCACTCTCAGCATGGGAACATAAAACATTCACCATGCTGCTACGGGAGTTTATAGATGTGTTCGCATGGTCCTATAAGGATATGCCAGGCTTGGATCCAACTTTGGTCATGCACAACTTAGTTGTACATGCAGACGCTAAGCCTATTAAGAAAAAGCTCAGAAAGATGCACCGAGGGTGGCTCTCCTGGTTAAGGAAGAATTAGAAAGATTGCTTGTGGTAGGATTCATTCGACCCATTGATTACTCTGAATGGATATCCAACATCGTCCCTATCTAGAAAAATCCTGTTGGGATCAGAATCTGCATGGATTTTAGAGACATAAATAAGGCATGCCCTAAGGATGATTTTCCATTACCAAATATTGATATGATTGTGGATTCAATAGCAGGATATGAAATGCTATCTCTTATGGATGGATTTTCAGGTTACAATCAAATCAAGATAGCTGATGAAGATCAACACAAGATGGCTTTTACAACTCCTTGGGGTACCTTCTGTTATCAGGTAATGTCATTTGGTCTTAAAAATGCAGGAGCTACCTATCAAAGGGAAATGACGGTAATTTTCCATGATATGATCCATGATATCATGGAAGACTATGTGGATGATATCCTCAGGAAATCTAAGACAAGGGAGGACCACCCTACTATTTTGTGGCGTATCTTTGAATGCCTACGAGAGTACAAGGTCCGTCTGAACCCAAAGAAATGTGTGTTCGACATGCTATCAGGAAAATTACTGGGTTTCATTGTATCAAGAAGGGGAATTGAGGTAGACCCTGCTAAAGTGTCTACTATTACTGAGATGCCTCCTCCTAAAAACATTAAGCAACTACGCAGCTTGCAGGGAAAAATACAGGCTATTCACCACTTCATCTCCCAACTTGTTGATAAGTGTCATTCGTTCACTCACCTACTTAAAAAGGATGTTGCCTTTATCTGGGGACCAGAGCAACAACAGGCCTTCACCTTGCTTAAGCAATACTTGGCCAATCCACCTGTCCTCATGCCTCCAACTCCTGGTGAGCCACTCCTGCTTTATATCTCTACTACTCAATTTTCTATTGGTGTGCTGCTCACCCAATATGACCTTGGTCACAAAGAAAAAGTGGTATACTACCTCAGTCGCACTCTCATCGCTTATGAGCTCAACTATCCCCAAATCAAAAAATCTTGTTTGGCTGTAGTTTTTACCTTTCAAAAACTTCATCATTATCTGTTGAATACCAAAACCAAGCTTATATCAAAAGTTGACCCGCTCAAATACTTGTTGTCTAAACCCACCCTCACCGGTAGAATGGCTAATTGGATCATTCTACTAAGTGAATTTGACATCAAGTTTGTGCATCAAAATTTGGTCAAGGGACAGGTAATTGCTGATCAATTAGCAGAAGCACCTTTACAAGGAACTGAACCTTTGAATCTGGATCTGCCAGATGCCTCATTACTATACATTGAAGAATCTATCATGTGGCAGATACACTTTGATGGGTCTTTTACTTTTCATGGTTCAGGGGCAGGTGTGGTCCTCATTACTCCTTCTGGTGACCCCATACCTCAGGATTTTCACCTTGGTTTTCCTTGCATGAACAATATCACAGAGTATGAGGCACTCATCGCTGGGATGAAGCTCACCATCAAATGGGACATTCATCATGTTAAGATTGTTGGTGACTCTCAGTTAATCATCAAGCAAGTCAATGATGAGTACAAAGTTAAGGATGAGAAACTCATCCCTTACAAGAAGCTGGTAGAAACTCTAAAAGAGTATTTTGTGTGCATCACATTTGAACAGATTCCAAGAGCACAAAATAGATCTACAGATGCTATGGAAACCATGGGTTCTATGCTTTGCATTCCACCAGAAAGTAATGACATGCCATTCTTTGTGGAAAATCTATGCCAGCCTGTGTATGACATGCCAGAATCCTGTCTGGCTTGTGATGTTGTTGGTCCCAATTCCCCATGGTATGAGCCCATCTTCACCTACCTCAAAGACAACACATTCCCTCCTGACATCTCCCATTCTGAGAAACAAATCCTAATTCACTAGATAGCCCGTTATACCCTTTTAGGAGGTACACTTTATCGTTGTGGCTATGATGGGAATTTGGTATGTTGTCTCGATATGACAGAGTCGGTCTAAGTGATTAAAGAGGTGCATAAAGGGGTGTGTGGAGCCCATACTAATGGAATGGTTCTAGCCAAAAAATTGTTGAGAGTGGGCTACTATTGGCCTATCATGGAAACTGACTACTTCAACTACGTAAGGAAGTGTGTACTTTGTCAGAAGTATGGAAATTTCATCCATGCTCCATCACAGCCATTGCAACCCATCACCACCCCATGGCCATTTTCTAAATGGGGACTTGATTTAATAGGGAAGCTTACCCCTACTTCATCTGATGGCCACACCCACATCATTACAGCTACTGAATACTTTACCAAGTGGGTGGAAGTTGTCCCTTTGACCTATGTAACGGGTGCTCAGATTTCCAAGTTCATCATGAATCATCTTATTTTCCGGTATGGCATTCCTGCAGCCATTGTTACTGATAATGGAAAATCATTCAAGAATAAAACCGGTAAAGGATCTCTGTCATCGGTTTCAAATCAGGTTAAAATGGTCTACACCATATTATCCCCAAGGCAATGGACAGGCCGAGGCCACTAATAAGACTTTGGTTTGAATCATGGAGAAGATGGTAAGTAAGACAGGTCGTAATTGGCATTTACAAATCCACCCAGCTCTTTGGGCTTACAGGACCTCTATTCACACTCCTACGGGTGTGACACCATATTCCCTGGTATTTGGAACAGAATCTATCATCCCGTTAGAAATTGAGCTTCCTTCCCTAAGAATCTCTCTTAGGGATTATCTGGATAAAGATGAAGATTACCGAGTGGCTAGACTGGTAGAGTTAGAGCTCCTAGATGAGAAGCACATCCACACCTTAAATCACCTTAAAGTGTATCAGAGAAAAGTCTCAGAAATTACAACAAAAGAATCATACCTCGTCAGTTTGAGGTTGGTGATTTGGTCATGAAGGAGAATCAGTTCAACACAAGGGCAGAATGAGAGAAGAAAGGAAAGTTTGAACCGCATTGGTTAGGACCTTATGTTATCATGGCCAAGTATGGCACAGGAGCATACAAACTTGCCCACCCCAATGGTGATGAGCTCTGCAAGCCCATGAATGCCATGCACCTTAAGTGGTTCTATGCTTAAACATGGCGTGAAAATCAGAAAAGCAAAATAAAAAATAGGGTAAAAATAATCAAAATACAAAAAAAATTAAAATAAGAGAAAAAGAAAAAGAGAAAATAGGTCATCCATAAGTGAAAACCACACAATTGTGGCACTTTGGATAGGTCCTTGGGTGAAAACCAGTTTCCGGTGCCTTGGGAGGATTCGTTGTTCACAAGCATCTTGCATCTGGAGGGTACTTTTACTTAGCCTAGGGCTAGTTCTGCATCTGCCTCTGAGATTCCCTGTGAGCCTAATCTTGTCAAGCCTTGATCTGGCTTTGTCTCCTTTTATTCATCTGTGAAGGCATGGTCTTTGTCTATTCCCCATCTCATGCTGGGGGCACTTCTGTGACTTCACCTTCCTGTTTATAAGCGTGTGGCATTTGCCCTTGTATATTCCCCATCTAACGCTGGGGGCATCCATGCTTTCTTGGTTACCTGTGCATAGCTCCAGAAAATGTTAGAAAAACACAAAAACATTCAAAAATGTTAGAAAATCAAAACAATAGAAAATTGTTTCAAAAACTCTAAACAATAGAAAATTGTTTCACAAAACTCTAAACAATAGAAAATTGTTTCACAAAACTCTAAACAATAGAAAATTGTTTCACAAAACTCTAAACAATATAAAATTGTTTCACAATTATCTTGTTTCAAAAAATAGAAAATTGTTTCACAAAACAATCTTACAAAAACATTCACTTTAGTTTACTTATTCTTACTTTATCTTGTTTCTTGCTTTGCTTGATTTACTTGTATAGTTGCTTCATGTTTGTACATTTGTATTGTTTGTTTTGCTTAGACATACTTTGTTAGGATTCATCTTTTCTTGATTAGATCAGATTTATTCTTACTTGTGCATATTGAAGTGTGTTTTTGCATGCTGGTGAATCATGGTACATTGTTGTTTTGGTTCATTATATTCTTTGTTAGCATTTGATTGTGTTTTCATGTTGCATGTGCATCATTTTGTTATCACATCATCATATTTCCATCAATATCATCACATCTAACATCATCTATACATCATATATCAAGAAAAAGCTAAGTATACATCATACATGAATGCTAAGCTAATCATCACATATCATATCATCAAATGGGGGCAAGAGGGATCAAATATCAAAATCTATCCCCCCACAATATCATCATATCATCCACTAAATCTAGCACATCACATGAGCAAATACATTTGATATACTCTACAGATCTATCATCTAGAAATCAAAGCACGTGTGATACATCAAAAATTAGGATACATATACATGTGAAATCAAATCAGCTAACATCATAAACACATCCATATATCCATGTACTCAATCAAAAATAACAAACAATATCCATCATCTCATAACACATGTGTTATGTCAAAAATGTCCATATATACATGTGTGTGGTATATTTGTATCAAAAATAGATATACATCACTACTATACATCAAAAATGCCTTCATCTGAGGTGTACAAAAAGGATGATATACATCGATCAAAGAATACAACTGCCTTCATCAGAGGCATATGTCAAAAACTATACATAAAGAATGTTGTACATCGAGCACAAGATGCTCATAGCCTTCATCAAGAGGCACATGTATCAATACAATAATCAAGGGTGACTCGAGCCCTCAGATGGGCTGGCTGGTCTGTCCCATGGTGGAGGCATAGCATGAGCATTGCTCGGTCTCACAACTACCCCGTGGCTACTCCACTGAGGCCTGAGGCCTCTCTGACCTCATCCCTCTACTCGACTGCTGGCTATAAGAAGGTGCCTATCGCTCAGCTGGAACTACCTCATAATATAATGATCTGTAGTAGGATGCTCTACCCTCTACTATAGCTAGAACTCTGTGAGTTTGAGTTGTCACCACTATGCCATCTGTGTGTTGGAAGGACACTATCTCTGTTGATATTCAGGAAAGCTTGACCTAACCCACTACTCACTCTGCTCTCATCCTATCTCTCTCTAGTATCACAGGCTGTAGCTAGGCCTATGTCTACTGATATAGGCTCGTCACCTGAGCCATCTGTGCTACCATCTACCATATCTGTTGAAAATGGATAGCACCATCACCTCCCTGGCCAGCCTAGACCCGAGCCTAATCCTACTCTGCTCTCACTGCTAAAGTTTGGATTTAGGCCTAGTCTCTCTCTGCTATGGCCTATTATAATTACTACTATAAGGTGGCTATCTATGCCACTGACTACACCACACGGGCCTGTCCCTATGCCTGTCCCTGTACTGGTCTAGAGACCTGTCCCTGCTCTCGTAATCTAAGCCTGGGAACCTATGCAGGTGCCTGTACTGGTCCCTACCACCTCGGTCCCTGCACTTATGTTGTACCCTACCTATCATGTGGCAACCCATCAAATGGATCATCTGGGTTACAGGATGCTACATCCTCCCTCTTGTCACCACTATAAGGAAGCTCTTACGGTGGCTGAGTGCTTGTTTCCCATGCCTCATCTGGAATAGTCAAACGTTGTGGTAAAACAGTGGCATACCAATCCGTGTAATCAGAAGTGGTACTCAGATATCTAATCTATCGAGCTGGGTCCCATGCTTGTGGTACCACCTGTAAAAAGTTGGCCCTGGCTCGGGTCACCTATATGCGTGGCCCCATGGTCTACCTCTCTAGAGTCTCGGTGGGCATACCACAAATCTGGCTGTGGAACCCCCTGCACCATGCCCAGCTGTCGCTGACATCGGTCTACTCTGTATAACTCAATAATGTAACTATGGCTACCTAGAAGGAAGTGCTCCACCACACAAACACTGAGCTCTGCTCCATCCTCTGGCCACTGTATCTGCCTGTAAGGCCTCCATATAATGTCCCTATCTAACAACTCATCAAACTCTCATCGATAATGGTACAAGCTGCCTAGGTGCCCTCGTATGTCATCACCTACAGAAACCCAAGCCATGTATGATGGCTCCTCTAGGACTCAGACATGTAATGCACCTACAGGGCACCTGATAGCTATGTGGTCCCAAGACCAAATCTGCAGTAAAGAGGCAGGCCCCACCGTCTTCTGATGGTGGTATGTAATCAGATGTAAGTCCCAGTATAGATGTGCCAGTATGCACTGGCCCCAACAATAACACTCACCACTGAAAATCCCATGCACCAATGTCATCAAACCCTAGGGAAGGATGTCCTAGTCTTATCAGTGAGCAAAAACCCACTGATAAGTGACATCACATATAATGGCCCCCGGTGCAATGTCAAATCAGCTATGCACTCATGCAATGAAACTGTCATGCCATCATGCGGTATATCATCATAGTCAAACAGGTCACTGACCGCCACCCTGATCTACCCAAGGTCACTCGTATACTCGATCAACAAGCCTAGGATAGGTACATGGAGAATCCGCCATAAGTCCTCCAGAGTAACTGTCATCTCTCCAGTAGGTAGTCTAAAGCACTTGCTCTCACTGTGCCACCGCTCAATCAATGCAGTCAGTAGACCATGACCCAATGTAGTGGAAGGCATTCGTGATATTGGGCCTAGGCCCACCACCTCTAAAAGTATCACCACTGCGCACTAGTCTTGTCTGTGGATGCTCCCCTCTAGCTCTGCTATGTGTGAATGTCACTCACACGTTTGTAGCATGGGTAACTGTCTCTACAAAATCATTCCATTTGTCAGCTACTAACATTTCTTCTAAGTTCTACCTATCATTTTTTAGGGTTAACCCAAAAATCCTAATTTTCTTCTAAATGTCATCATTTTTGGCATTTTTCTATCTCTCCTCCATCTACTCAGTGTGCTTGTGCACCCTTTGGGGCATGTGTGCACCCTATGGCATGTGTGCCCTCCTTTTTGGTGCATGCACATGCGCATGCATCCACCTATGGACACTTACGCCATCTTATGGGTACCTGCACATGCTCGTGTATGTGTGCCTATGTGTGTGTGCTACCATGTGGTGCGTGCATGTGCGCACACATGTGTTGTGTGTGCACTATCATGTGAGTGTATACATGTGGTATACGTATTTTTGGTTCTTTTGTGTGCGCGCATATGCTCCAAGGGTGCATGTGCCATCATTAGGGCACCTGCACCCCCGCACATGTGTGTCGGCATGACTTTAACCCTAGTTTCCTACTTCTACGAGCATTAATTACAAAATTGATGAAGAGGGTTAGGTTACTCACAAAGATGCCATCATCCACATGTTGGTCATACCCCCGAACTGTGTCTGCTCATCTCAAATGGTCTCGTGCTCTCACCATCATCCTCGTCACTATTAGAGCCTCGCGGTAAAAAAAATTCGGCAGTGGTCGGTAACAAATGAATTGGTCGCGGTGATTTACCCCCCCTGGGTGGGGTATATCAAGCTATTTTTCACCGGCCGTGATGCCTGGAGGCTTGTTTTGACCGTCGTTTTCTCCTCTGTTCACCGTCAAATAATTATTTTATTTAAATAATTATTTTTCTTTCATTTTTCATCGTGCTGGGGCATTTTTTTCCATCTAGTACCCCTTTCTTCTCACTAGGACAATTTTTATTGCTCCTAGGTGATTTTTCTTCTTATCCACACTCTCTCGAATAATTATTTTTTTAAAATAATTATTTTATTAATTTTTCCACTATACAGGGACATTATTTGTCACATGTTTCCTCTTTCTTCCCCCTGGGGCATTTTTTTTGCATCTAGGCACTTCATACTATTCTTCTACTTTCTTCTATTTTCTTCTACTGTCCACCACATTTTAGACAACACAAAAATATATATATATATATATATATATATATATATATATATCAAAATCCAAAAACATGGCAAAATTCTCCACAAAATCCTAAAAATTAAAAAACCTACAAAAATAGGTAGCCTGCTTATTACGGCTGAAACTTGTGTCTTGCGCATGGTATTCTTTCCATATCCTACTGGTTTGTTTCACATCTTCACCGATCAACATGACTTGTGGATCGCCAGATTCACAACCATTCACAAAGCTAGCTGCTTGCTTCGTCTGTACTCTGGGGCACATCTTGTTGCCTGGTGTTGTTTCATTGTGCACAAAGCTTTCTCCTTGGACCCAGTGTCCATCATCATTTCCCCTTGCATGTATCCTTTCTCGGGGCATCATTTTTAACCCTTGTCATCAATCACGAACATGTGGACCTCTTCAGCTTGATAACAAAACATTTGTACAACTGTCTTGACCATTGTTGGGTTGGATATGTGTGTTTGTACTTGTTTTCCCTGTTAAATGAGCTTGTTTCCTTCTCATATTGCATTGCATTTTGTATGTTGCATGGGGTTGGTGTTTTCAGCAATGGACAATTGTTCGTAGTATGGCTTTTCATGTCATTCTACTTTTTTCGTATGCTTATATTTTTAATAAGGACCGATGATGTAGATCTTTTGGCAATATGATGACACTAAAGTTGTTTCAATACACAGGATGAAAGCTGGCTTCTTCTCTCTTGCTCCCGTCATCATTTCTTCTACATCACCCTCCTATCAACACTATTCTTCTACTTCACCTGGGGCATCCTGCTCCTCTCCTTTCTTCTATCCATTTCTCACCTTTTTCGATCGTCGATCGTCTTCCTTCATCACCCCATCGACACTCGAGGGGGCATCTCTCACTTCTACTAATTTTTCTTCTACCCCTTCAAAATTTTATCCATCTACTATCTTTGAAGTGGCGTCACTTACGCCACCCCAAAGAGGGGAAAATGTAGACACCTATAATTTAGCCTGAACAATTTAAATACTTAAATTGTGCTAATTATCCCTTTCCCACAAATTGGTGACATATCGTCAATAATGCTCATCTTCTCTTCTATCATCATTAATTAATTACAATAAGTAATTAATTAAGTCTTCTATTCAAAAAATACCCTAATTAATGACCTTCCATTAATTAATCCTTCCTTCTATCTAGACTAATTAATTATTATTAATTAATTAGCTTCCCCTTTCATTAAACCAATAAATCATTATTTACTTGATTTAATCCCCTTCTATAGTCTAAATCATGCTAATATTCCTCTAAAAAGATTTTATAAGCTTGCACATCTATTAATTAATCATCTTGATCAATTAATAAACCCCCTTTATCCACATGAGTCACTAAAGGACAAGCTAAACTCTCCTAAAGTTAACTCAACCCTATCTAAACCCCCCTTATCCACAACTAACTCAACATCTCTATTATCCCACATGCAAAGGGATGTAGAGATTCCCTTTATCCATTGGGCTATATAAAGAGCCCTCCTCCTACCTTTACACTTACACCTATTCCTTGAGAAACAAAAGTGAAGCATATAGTAAATACACTATAGCCATTTTGTCATCTTGGAGCATTCTTCATTGGAGAGGCTAGCTACTTTCATTTCTTGTATTCATCCATCCAAGTTTTGAAGTCATATGGAGATATGTCAAATGGTCTTGTAGCCATGGATTGACAAGACTCCATTCTTGAAAACCTTGGGATTCAAACATATAATCAAACCTTTGATTGCTAAGGATCTAAGTAGGTTCATTTCATTTTTAGCATTCAATAGAGATAGAAATTAATGGATTAACATGTTAGTTTGAAGTGTGAAACTGAAAGCCTATTAGGATACATAAGATCATTAACATTGGGAGAGGAATTATGTGTAATAAGGGTTCTAGGAGAATCCACAGATTTAGAACTAGAGTACAAGATTACTATCCTAAGGTGTATATATAAGTGTTAGAGACATTTTTCACAACCAAATACTTGTTTATAGGAGGAAAAGAATGAGGAATTGTATAAGGATAACTAGTCATGATAGGATTGGTAGCCTATAAGGGAATACCTATAATGGTGATAACTTGTTGATTATGGATGAACTAAACACATTGATTTATAAATGAGGGAATTTCCCTAAGAGTATGTAGCCAAGGGAGACCTAATACAAGACACCAGAAATGAGAGTAGATGTAAAAAATAATGAAGTTTATGTAGGAATATGACCAATAGTGATGGGTAGAGTAATGTAGCATTATTGAGGATTTGCATCAAAGGAAATATTGTGCATATTAATACCCACATATTGAATCAGCATGAGATAAAAAAACTTTTCCTTATTGTGTGGATCAACCAAAACACCTTGTATGGGTTTCTAATTAATATAAAAATGAATATACAATCTATTTGAAATAAGAACATCATTGATATAAAATTCATCAATGGTGATGATCGTGGTAGAAGATAGTGCATGATTAACTATGTCAATCATTACATCCAAGGGGTGATAATAAAAGGGCGGTGGAGGCACTGCATGATAAGTATTATGCACATATAAGGAAATTTAGTAGTCTAGACTTGATTATGAAGTGTATCATTGAATTTTTTTTTCTCAGTATTGTCATTGGTTAGCTTGGAAGCTTTAGTAGGATTGTCCCATTAAATAGCTTGAGAATCTATAAGATCTTAAATAACATGAAAAATATTTAACTAGTTATTTGTAGAATGCTCGAAACATTGATGATAATCATTATGGGAATGACCATTGAAATTATTTCCTTGAGGTCTACTCATATCAACCTAAAATTATGGAGGGAGAGATATGAGTCTGAACTCAATAACTTATTTTAATATAACATGGGGAGGACTTGGAAAACAATTAAATTAACAATTCATAGGTTGAGGTTGCAGATTAAAAGGTTGTGAGATAACATTAATGATATCTTTAGAAGAATATTTGATAGCCTTAGGATTTTTTTAACATTTTTCTTGAAAACTTAGTAATGAATGCAAGAGTAGAGTGTTATCCATTTTCACCTCCTAGGTGAAAATGGACAGCTGGGAAGTCTTTACATGCAAGAAATTTTTGATGGGCCCTCATGGTCATCCTAGAGTATGAAAGAAATTCTCAGTGTTTCAGGGGCATCAACAAGATCTCTAGGAAGGTTGGAAGCAATAAGAGGATTTTTTTCCTCTTATGGGTTTCATGAAGTTCAATTTTTCTTCAGGTTAAAGAAGTAAGCAATGGGACCCACTTATAAGAAAAAATGACCAAAAATATGGTAGTGAGTCTCGGGACACCACAAGGCATCTGCAAGACCCTTGGTATACATGAGGGATCTAAAAGTTGTAAAAAATTTCAGGGGAGTGTTAAAAATTTGGAAAAATGGCCCTTAGTCTTCTAGCCAGCTCAATGAGCTAGTTGGTGAGCTATATCAAGATCAACGAGATGGTTTGAGGTCATCAATGATAGAATCATTTCAGAGGAAGGGCAAGTTCCTTTTCAAGCTCATCGAATTGGATGGAACAAGGGGGTAACTAACTAGAACATGAAGACTGAGATAGTTGCATTATAGAACTGAGGTCAAGTCTTAAAGGGTAGAGTGAGTTGTCGAAGAGCTCGCCAAGCTCACGCACTACAGAGTTAAAAATATAGTTGAATGAGAGGGTTGAATTATAGATCATCAAGCTCATAATGATGGATCACTACATATTTAGGAATCAACTCAATCACCTGGAGACAACTCGGCCCTGTGTGTAAACATGGTGATCCATTACAATAGAGGCCAAGGTCAGGAAAAAGCTCAGGAAACACAAAGTAGTATAGGGACATGCAAGTCAATCCCTAGCAAAACATGGAGGGATCAAGATAAAATGGTGAACTCTACTAAGGGGATCAAATAATTAGGTGTAGTAGTGAAGGAGTTAGGGAGTTTTCTCACCGATCCAAATCGACGATCCATTGAAGGATTTCTATGTGGGGGATTTGCGAGTGATTCATGTGTTCAGAGCATGGAGGGCTCAGAGAAACTCAATTTATGAGCTCTTTGTGGGTCCAAAAACTTTGATTACAAAGCAATGTGGATGGGGGGATATTTTCATACCCACAAGCTTAGGGAAGAATGACAATGCGGGTCTACATGAGGTGTGGAGGACACTACAAAGTTGACTGAGGATTGTAAAATAATGTAAATCTAGAGTATTATCGAGGAACACTTCAGGTGTAAATAAGGTGATACGGGTGAAAATTTTTGTTTTCTCTTGATGGGGATAGGTGGAATGAGCCACATCAAACCAAGTTTTTTGCACATGATGGAGGTCTGTAATATGTTGGGTGAGGAAACCGAGGGGTCGGTACGTTAATGTGATGTTAATGTAAGATGATCGATGCATGGGGCTCGACAGTGTTGAGGAGGTCACCATGGGAGTGATGAGCTAAAGAGATAAGTCAGTCGAGGCATGAAAATAAAGGAGCACGATGCAAGGAAAAATCTCGAGGAGAAATAAGGTGTGTCATCTCGGTGAAATAGTTGGTGAGTTGGCCCCTTACTTAAATATTGAACATTATAACCCCCATTATAAAATCTATAAAATAAGTGGGCCCTATTGGATATTATAAATTCCCAAGCCGTTAAAAATATGCAAGAAACATTATGAAGGGGAAAAAATTTAAAATCATTTCTCCCAGCCATGTTTTTATTGCACAATCCCGTAAAGGATAAGATAGCTGGTTGTACTCAAACGATCATAACTTCTTAATTTCTCATCGAAATTACACAAAATTGGAATCTATGGAATCATGGATCCATCCTCTACACTCAAAAATCAAGAATTGAAGACTTGATGGAGTTTTTTATGGTGAAAATTATAGAAAAATGAGCACAATTTAAATAATGATTTCTAGGTGGTTAAAAGGGCATGTAATGAGCATGGGCATCCATTTTTTCTTCTGTTGAAAAATTACAAGATAGTATGGGGTGAATTTTGTAGGCTTCTCATCATGATTTTCACACATTTATGATAATTTAAAAGTAGGTGGAAGGGTAAATTCAACATTTACACTTATCTCTCTCCATCATTTTCTATAAAATTGTAGTGACCTCTCATTGAGAGGCAAGGGAATGCTCCTGTAAAAAACTCTGTCAAAATTGTTTTGGGAAAACCACTGTGTTATAAGCCTTCATTTTGGATTTCTCGCATTATGATCCAGGCCTTTCTCTTGCTTTGTAAATGGACTATGTGAATTAATGAAGCAAAAAATTTGATTTGTTGATATATTTCTTCCCTTACTTGTGTTTGCTACATCTCTTTACCTTTTCATTTCAGATGCAAGTGTATTGTGCATATTTTACTCACTTTTTTGGGTCTATTATTGCTATTTTCCTTTGGAATTGGTGGCTTGAGTTCCATTGTTAGACTATATGGTATTGTTTTTTTATTAGAGGTAAACAAGGTGATGGGACCCTACCCCATACAAAATGTTACCAGATCCTTACAAAAAGGCCAAGGGATATACCATTGAAGCCCAACCACAAACCTAAAACAACACAAGACTAGATACAAAGAGATACAAACATAAAGGAAAGTATCCAAACAACAAATAAACAGAGAAATAACTAACAATAGCAGTACCAAGAATCTAACAACAAAACAACTTAGAACTAACAACAACAAAACAATATCCCATATTATTTGTCAATCCTTTATCAGGTCCCCCTTTGATTTCATACAGTCATTCCATTATTTGACAAGGGAATCAATGGTAGCTTTCCAATGCTTATAGTTTAGCTCAAGGATCTCCATTTTGGGGCCTTTTCCTTCTTTTTCTCTTTTCTTAGCTAGTTCCATGGAATGAATCATCTCAGCTAATAGATTGAGATAGTGGATGGTGCTCTTAACATTGAGGAGATGGACATAACAAATCTAGAACACACAACTTCTTTCATCTTCAGCATATCCTTGCCATCTCTAGGCTTCTCTCCTTGGCATTCTTGGGTTATTCACTAAGGACCAAAGAAGATAACTTGTCCACTTTATCCATAAGATCCTTCAGGTCCATGGAGACCATACTAATCCTATGTTTGTTGATATCAGTATCAAGCCTGCAATGGTCAAATTTCCACATGAAATTTTGAGACTTGACAGTAGATTCCTAGGCAGAAAATAATTTAGATTGGGTCATTTTAAGAGTGTGCAAGCTCTCAATGGCATCCTCCAAATTCTTGGAAAATTTTATCATCTACAGAGTCCTGAGATTTCTCACTCACCACCTCATCACTGTTATCCCCTTCAACAACAATCTTGTACTTACTGGAAACTAAAATGTCCAAATTTCCATCTTGGTTTTCACCCGAATATAAAATATCCACTTCCTCAATCAGTTTAGGATCCTCCTCATCCCTACTATGTTTTTTTACTACACCATGACTCCAATTGGATCTGGTTCGTTTAGCCACTAGTTTTCCAAACAGATCTTCACTAAGAATTTCCTCCTTAGGTGCCAAGCTTCAGCAACAAATGCCCCAAATTTGTCATTTTTCCCCAAAAGGGGAGTTCCCAGCCTAAGAAGGGATTTAATGATGCCTAGTGCAGCAGAAGGGGAAAGGTACCTTTCTCAACCATTCCTATAGATTTCACAAGGGAAGTATACATGAAGAAAGGGAAATTTTAGGGCTTAGCATTATGAACATGGTTTAGCATGGGGAAATGGTAACCGTATATCACTTTATACCGACCTTCAAAGGTAATGTATGACATAAAAAACTAAGCAATTTCATCAAAAGGATGGGGAAATTTTCCCCGAGCATAACCATTATGAAGAGAGATAGGAACTCCTTACCTTGCATGAAGCATTCAATCTCCAGGCTATAGTCTGACTTAGGTTTATAGATATATCTACCTTTCAGAGCTAAACCTGATACTTTGGAAATAATATTAGGGAAATGGTAAAGGAGAAATTACTGAGTTGAACATGGCCTTCATTCCATGTTTTAGCCACTGCTTTACTTAGATTTTCATCATAGCCATCAAAGATATTGAAAAAGGGTAACATGCCCACCTTTTCGATCAGAGTCTCAGCCTCTATGGACATCTCTTACCTCTTGCTAGGTTTAGTTCCTACTAAGTCACCCCCCATGCTTCTGACCCTATTCTTCTTTCTATTCTACAAATAGTTACCTTCCCCAATCCAATCTTGCCACTTCCAGAAAATAAGATGTCTGGCA
Source organism: Taxus chinensis (assembly GCA_019776745.2). NCBI lineage: Eukaryota > Viridiplantae > Streptophyta > Pinopsida > Cupressales > Taxaceae > Taxus > Taxus chinensis. The sequence continues at coordinate 374,346,074 of CM034157.1, forward strand.
TGCCCTTTTGAGGATTAGAAAAGAGATTTTGCACAAGTTCAGTAATTATGAAAAATAAATGCCATGAGTCTGAAAAAGATAATTCCTCCTCATTTGTAGGAGTATTTTAAGTTATACCTTCCCTTTTCATGATTTCAATAAAATTTGGCTTGCATCAAATTAGGATCCTCTACCACCTTAATACCCCTAGCATTCACCCCCAAATTGGCCATAAAATTTGCTAGAGAGTTTCCTTCGTGGTACACATGATGAAAGGATATGGCCTCAAAAGAGGATGCTAAAAGTTTAGTAATATTTATGAAGTCCTCGACAGATATAGAAGGTTGAGATTTTCCTTTTCAAAAATGAAATGATATATAAAGAGTCCCCTTCAACTTCAATGTGTTTTTAAGCCTTTTTCCTTGGCTAACTTCACCCCTAAAACATCACAGCTACCTCAATGACATTGTTAGATTGGAGGCCTAGGTTGAAGAATTAGGCAAGAAGAAAACTTCCAAGGGAGTCTCAAAGAACACCTCCTTCCCTAACTTTCCCATGATTACCTTTCATTCCACCATCAAAGTTGAGTTTAAAGAAACCTTCCCTACGTGAATTCCATTTAGTCCCCAAATGAGGATTACATCTTTTGGGTTTATGGTCACCTATAAGGTTCCAATTCTTAAAGAAATGATGTTCATTTTCAAGGATTTCCATTTCAATTTTCCTTAGGATAGAATTTTTTTTTATTCTAATAGCCACAATTTATTTTGCCCAGTTAATAGCTTTCCATATGTATAAACCATTAAAGGACACTGATTTAAATATCCATCTCTTGTCATTAACATCCATCCAATATTTTTTATTTATTTAAAATTCATTTTCTTTAGTTAACATCCATCTAATTTTCGCAAGAAGGGATTTATTCATTTTAGTCCAGTCTCTAAGACCAAGTCCCCTAAGCTTTTTAGGTTTACAAACTCTGTCCCAGGCCACCAGAGGGATTCTTTTTTTTCTTTCAGTTCCACTCCATAAGAAGTGTTTTTGGATTTTTTTCAGTTTATCCCCAACACCTCCAAGAAGTTGATAAAGGGACATGACATACACCAGTAGACTCTGAAGATAACTAATGAGAAGGGAAATCTTGCCAGCCTAGAATAACACATTAGCTTTCCAACTAACAAGTTCTCTTTTAAACCTTTCAATTAAGAAGTTCCAATAAGAGAAAGATGGTTTATTTTCCCCAAGATGGATACCTAAATAAAAGGTAGGGTTAGGAATATATTTAAAGTCACATCCCAAAATTTTAGCTATCTTCTTGTAGTGGCTATCCATGGTATTAAGGAAGAAAAGAGAACTTTTTATAAAGTTTACCATCTATCCCGAAACTTCCATTTAGTCATTAAGGAGAGATTTTATTTTCATAGATTCAGGGACAAAAGCTTCCCCACCATAAAAGTGTCGTCAACAAAATGGTGGTGTGAAACCTTTTCCAGCTCCATTGTCAGGGAGATCCCTTTGAGAGAACCATTTTTAGTTTCAACATTTAATCTTCTATTTAAAGATTTTTCCAAGATGATAAAGAGGAAAGGGGAGATAGGATCCCCTTGCCTCAGGCCTTGAGAGCTAGGAAAAACCCAAAGGGGGACCCATTGATGAGAATAGAAAAACTAGACATTAGAGATACAATCCTTGACCAGATTCCTAAAGGAGACATCAAAAACAAACCTGTTAAGGATTTTATCAAGAAAGCACCAAGAAATCTTGTCATAAGCTTTGGCCATATCCAGTTTTGGAAAAAGAGAATCCTTCTTGCTGAGTGGATCCTTTCTTTGATTGTATTGATCCTATCCTGGATTTGGTGACCAATGAAAAAAACCCCTTGTTGATAAAAAATGATTGAAGGGAGTAACCCATTGCAAACGAAGAGCTAGGATTTTTGTGTAGATTTTGTAGGAAGTATTGCAGAGACTTATAGGTATGAAATCTTTAATTCCATAGCATTACCGCATTTCTAGATCAGAGAAAGAAAGGAAAGGTACAGTTCATGTCTTTTAGCATAACTTTCTACCTGAAAAATTCCTTCACCACCTCAAAGACATATTTTTAAATATGTCCCAAAAGTGGTGAAAGAAGAAGGCTTGGAAGCCATCTGGTCTAGGAGCCTTGTTAGGATTGAGAAGTTTGATGGCGAATTCCAATTCCTCCATTGATGGGATCACTAAAAGCATCATATTATCTTCCTTAGAAACCAATAGAGGAATGCAATTTAAAAAGTCTTGCTCTTTATTCAAATTAGGATCACTGTTGTTAGTTAGTAGGTTACAGAAGAAAGAGATAGCCTCTTCAGTTATTTCTTATTTTTTCTTCAACCATAACACCCTCTTCATTTCTAATTCCATTAATTATGTTGAACCCTCTATGTTTTAAGGTGGACAAGTGAAATAATCTTGTATTTTTATCCCCTACCTTTAGCCAAGTATTTCAAGATTTTTTCCTCCATAAGATTCCTCTTTGCCTAGTATGTTATGGTATTCCACCAGAAGGGACTCTTCCTTTTCATGGTCCTCAATATCCATCTCAGAATCACCACTCTCTTTATGTCTTTGAATATTCTACAGTTCAGCTCTAATTTCCTTTTTTTGCTGAAATATTTCCAAAGATTTTGTATTCCAGTCTTTGAGGTGACCTTGAACATTCTAGAGTTTTTTAGAGAGTCTATACATAGTTGTTCCTTTAATCTTTAGTTTTCACCATTCATTAATGAGGTCATACAGGTCCTCATTCTGGAGCCACATCTTCTCAAAATGGAAAGGGGCGTTCTTCTTCTAGATGGATTTTTGATTTGTAAGAGAATAGGGTTATGATCAGATCCTATCTGGGGGAGAGGAAAAAAGAGAGATATCCTGGATTAACCACTCCTCCGAGAATAAAAACCCTATCTAATGTTAATTTAATATGTTGGGATCCAACTCTTCTATTAGACCAAGTAAAATTACTACCTTTAGGATCAATATCATGGAGTTGTGAAGAAGAAATACAGTCATTAAAATCCTCCATGCCTATTGTAAAACTCCTTAGATCCACCTTTTATTTCCCCGGGGTCTTAGGGGTATTGAAATTCCCCAACACAATCCATCTTGAACCTTTGATGGAATGATTAAAAGTTAGTAGGTGATGCCAAATATTTTCCTTTCTTTATGAAGGGTAGTAGCATAAATGTTAGATAAAACCCAAATTTTTCTTTTTCCAGATCTCTCATCATCACCGCCATATGATTATCTCTTTTGACCAGGAGAATTCCTTTATAGCGAGCCAAATTCCACACCACAGCTAAGCCTCCCAAGGCTCCTTTTGAGCTAACAACAAAGGATTTATAATTGTTCAAAAAATACTTACAAGAACTTAAAAAAAGGTCTTCTTTCATTTTATTCTCTTGAACAGCTAACAAATCTATTTTATGTCTTTCAATCATATCCTTTATAATCCTCCATTTCACAGGATTATTAATCCCTCTACCATTCCATGAGATGTAATTCATTTCCATAAATTGGGTTTGTTTTTCTTAAATACCTTTTGGTCTAAGCACAACTATTTCCCTGAATCTATTTCCTTTTGGGTATTTTTTTTCCTTGATTCAAATTTTCTAGGCCTACCATGTTTGCTATTGGAAAATTCCACATTTCTAGGATTCTCAAAATCCTAAGAATTAGGAGAGGATAATGAGGTTTCCCCCTTTTTACCTTTTGAATCCAATTTTCTTTTTTCTGAGGGGGTTTTTTCCCAAGAAGTTCCTTTGTTTCCCAACATGATTTATTCTTTCTTTTCTTCCATTGTTTTGATTGGGGACATATTAATATTCACCATTTATTCCACGAAAAGATAATTGAGATTTATTCCTATCAACTCCTCACCTACAAGGGGTCCCAACTTACCTCTTCCACATATATTCTTCCCCTTGCTCTGTTCTGTAATAGATAAATCCAAACCAGGGTCCCCCATCTTCCTAAACTTCCTTTAAATTGTTCAATCTTAGCCAGTTCCTTGAGATATTCCACATTCCCTTTTGAGGAAAAAAAAGCTCTATCTTCCTACCCTTCATGAAATCCTTAACAAGTTCTACCATTTTCCCCCTACCTTAGAATCGACTAGGATAGAAATTTTCATTTCCTTCTATTGACCACCAGGGTGAAACCATCCTCCTCCATTTCCATGGAAGATTTAATTCAATTGTTGTTTACCACTTTCTCCTTTATTATCAAAGGAGTAGAAACTTTTTCATATTCTTGGGAAAATATTTCCTATGATCAGCTGCACTTTGCATTAGGCCTTTCCCTTTTTCCCCTTTACCTTCAATTCTTGGCACAGGTATATATATTTTGGATACCTTGAACTTACAGTTCTGGGTAGAATGACCCTAGCCATTGCACTTGAAGAATTTTACATGGGAGCTTTCAATTTCAATGTTTTTCTCCCAAATCCCAAGACGTGAATTTAGTTTGATACTATTGGGAATATCCTTATCAGCAACATTATAAATACAAAAATGAGCATAGATAAGCCTAGTCATTTACCTGGTATCATTATCAATTATGACCAAAGAAACCAGGGAGTTTGCTATGAATTTGATGATGTATTCATGCAAAAATTACAAAGAGAGGTTAGGAAGGCATATCTAAACAAAAATTGGTTCAAATTTTCCTTTCCCAGGTTGAAAGTTGGTTCCCACTTCCAAAGATACCAACCAGATTTTCCCCTAAAACTAGGGTCCTTCTTCAAGAACCTTCTGCATATCCTCTTGGGTATTAAACCTAAAAAGTAAAAAACCATTAGAAATATCACTTACCTCTAAATGGCCTAATGGAATCCATTTTAGTTTAGCCTATCTTCTAACAATGTTAATATTGGGTCTCCCACCTACCAAATTCCCCACCAATGATTTGTTTTAGCTTTTCAGTAGTGTGTGTTGCAGAAGCAAGTTAGGAATTTCTAAAGTGCCCCTATAAGCCTCCTTAACCACCTGGAGAAATAAATTTTGGGATTTCGAGGCTGATCCACCATTTCTAACTTTATTCGACTAAGACTTTATAGATTTTATAGGAATGCTCCTATCCTCTTGATCAACGTCCCCATCCATCTCCATTTCCTGAGGATTTCCAAGCTAATCCTCTAATATGGGTGGGATTTCCCTTACATCACTTTCCCTCACAAATATTCAAACACCCCTCTTTGTTCCCTTCCATTGTGTTATGTTCCTTAGACTGTGGTATTTTTATACCCCATATAATTTGCATTTTATTTCATTTTCACACATTAGAGAGATTTTCCACACCCTTCTCTTAGTGCACCACCTCTTTTAGTGTATATTTATTTTGTTTTCATGTTATTTATCTCTCTCTCTCTCTCTCTCTCTCTCTCTTCTTGTCCCTTGGAAGTTATAGATTAAGATCATTTAGTATATTTCCCTTCACTAGAGTTAGTTGTTGCATAAGTTTAGGAAGAGGAACCAACCTTCTCTACAGAGTTATTTCAACTACAAGGTCTCACACCTTGGAGAAACTCCATGTTACCCAATCACACTACTTTCCTTAACAAACTCACATGATAAGTAATTAGAGGGTGTTGTGATTCAGTGATAAATATAGAGATAACAAAGAAATTGAGTTTTTTATATGTAATAACTTAACCTTGTGTTCTTTCAAGGTATGGTATAGATGATAGAAATATTGAAACTTAAAAAAAAATTGATATTTGTTAAAAGTATGGTTTTGCAAGGTCTACACCTTGTTAATAAGGATCTATATTCTCGATATAACCAAAAAATATTTCATGAATAAAAACAATACCAAAAATAAAAAATAGTTGGAGACAGAACAAAACCCAACACAAAAACTAGTCAAAAAAAGAGAAAAAAAAACTCAAAACCAACAGAAAGGAAATAAGAGTTCCAAAATAGAGACAAAGCAAGAAAAAAAAAACCTACTAGCCACCACATCAAGAAAAAATCTAATTCTAATAAGAGTAGACCATAAATAAGTAGAAGGAATTCCACTGAAGGCTAGCACTAACTAATAACCTTAACCACTCTAACATGTAGATCTTACTAATAGTCCTTGAATCCGTGTTCACCACTAAGGACCATGCTACCCTTTGGAGAAAGGAAATCAAGTCTAAAATTTTCATATCTCACATTTTAAGGCATTTAAAACCTAAGGAAGGGAATTTTCATTCCCTACCCAATGATTGAGGGTCTCAGAATTCACACTAATGTTAGCACAAAAATCACCCACATGATTTCCTTCTCTAAAGGTATGAAATATTTTAAAATTTGAGAAATAACTTAATATGAGAATAAATTCTTCAATGATTTTATTGATGGTACAAATTGAGGGGGAATCACTTTAGGGAAATTTAAGATATTCATAGATTCCCCTTCAACCCAAATATTAGAGATGTTCAAAGTTTTTTGTAGTTGGATTCCCCAAAATCCTGTTAAAGCCTCATCATAATGATTGGTGTGGACCCCCATGTTCCTAACAAAAGCTACTATGATGTCACTTTTATCATTATTAATGAGTCCTGCTCTAACTCTACTTCGGTCTCCCTTAGTAGCACCATTGAAATTTTGCTTCTACCATCATTCTTGAGCATGATACTAAGAAATATTTCTCCTATAAATCTTATAATTTTGTTGATTAAGATCTTAGACTAAATGCAAGTTCCATTTTCTGAGGAAATTAATATCTGAATCATTCAAACTTCCTTTATTGTGTTTGATGGAGGTTTTTAAGTTTTTGTTATCAAAATAATCAGATGTGTGAAGACCATGCAAACCTGTAACACTTTTCCTTCAAAAATTATTTTATTACTATATTTCCATATTTCTCAAACAGTATGTGGAAGAATAAAATCTGAAAGGAATTTGAATGAGAAAATTTGGATTGATAAGACCAATTATCCTTTTATATCATTGATTGATTGATGGAAGAACCATTTTAACCTAATGTTTTCCAGGATGAAACCCCATTAAGAGAAAGAAAACTTACAATGGATGAAGATATGATCAACAATTTCTTCTACTTCTTTATAAAGGATGCATCTATTGATAAGAATATGACCCTTGCTTCTTAAATCTTCAACCATCAGGATATTGTTATAAAACTATGATACGATTCATCTCTTTCCTCCAGAATTTCTTCCAACAAAAGTGAGAGTTAGGAAGATAATTGTCAATGTTATACCTAGAGAGGAAACTATAGTTTTCATCTCCTGATTCCTCCTAGATTAAACTCATATGCAACATTTTTGTTAGGGATATAAATGCTGGAAATATTTTGTTAGATTAAAATAAGTTTTTCTCTCTCCATATCATTTCTTCCCGGAAGTGAAAATATTCTCCAAGAATTTTTTCCATTTATGAATTCAAGATAACCACTTATCCTCTCCCCATATTTCAACCTTATATGATTTATCTTGTTCTAAATATTTAGCCTCTATTGTTAATCTAGCTCTAAATTCCATTTTTCCTCCCAAAATATGATCATGTTTCCATTTCCAAATTCCCATTTAAATCATTTTGAATTAAGATCTCTGCTATGGATAAGTGGATTCTAGAAGTGGGATCCCATGGAAAATATCTATAGAAGTGGTGAAGTTTTTGATAAATTATTCTTATAAGTATTTCTCATTAATGATGTTACACCAATGTAAGTCTTCTTTGAGGATTCTCTAGGCCATTTTGGCAAGGAGAGATGTGTTCATGTGTCTAAAACTTCCTCATACCTAATCCTCCTTATGATTTAGGCTTAAAAACTTTGTCCTAAGAAACCAAAAGGAATTCTATTGTGCTCCTCTACTCTAGCCCATAAAAACCATTTTTAAATATTCTCTATCATATCAACAATATTTCATGGCTTTAAAAAAAGAGATAAGAGGTAAATAAGAAGGTTTTTTGAATGTATTTTTTTTAATCAAAGTGGCTTTAGAAGAACCAGACAACACAACCCCTTTCCATCCTTCCAGTTTAGAATAAAATCTGTCAAGAAGGAGGTTCCAATATGAGTTTGAGAGGCTACCTTTCAACATAGGAATCCCCAAGTAAATATCTAGAATATTCTTGATGACACATCCCAAAATTTAGAAAATTATATTCTACCAAGCTTCAGGAGTATTGATAAAAAGTACTGAGCTTTTTCCTTAATTAATGAGTTTCTCTAAAGTTCTTCATAGTAGTCCAACAAGTATTTGAATTTCTCAGCTTCTTAAACAAATGAAAGAGAAAGGAGGAAAATGTTATCTATGAATTTCTTGTAAGAGAGTGAAATATTTTTAGAGGAGGGATTGAATCCATGGATGTATCCCACTTCTATGTAATTGTTTATTGCTTTGTTGAGGCTCTCAACCAAGTGATGAAGAATATGGATGATATGGGATCTCCTTGCCTTATGCGTCTGGTGTTGCCAAAGAAACTAGTTAGATCACCATTTAGAAGAATATAAAACATGGGAGTCAAAATGCACTATCTATGTAACTTCCTTGAAATGAGGGTTGAAGCCAATTTTATCATGGATTTTTTCTAAGAACTTCCAAGAGACTATGTTAAGGTCTTATTCATATAAAACTTGATAGTCATGCCTTATTTATTAATTTTATCCATGGAATGAATTTTTTCATGAACCACAATGATACCATCCTGTATTTTTCTTTCATGAATGAAGCTACTTTACCAGAAAGAAATAATTTTATCAAGAAAATGTTGTAGTCTCGATGCAATAGTATTTGTGCAAAAATCGTAAATTGTATTTGAAAGACTGATTTTTAAAAAACCTTTGAGTTCCTTTACACCAATGTTTTAGGAATAAACACTGTTAGATTGAATCCTTGGTTAGATTTTGACAATGCAGGTTTACATGGGGTGTGTGGAGAACACTACGGAGCCGACACAAGATCGTAAAATAATGTAAATCTAGACTGGGGCTCATGGAACACTTCAGGCATAAATAAGGTGATACGGGTGACAAGTTATGTGTGCTCTTGATAGGGATAAGTGGAACAAGCCACATCAAACCAAGTTATTTGCACATGCTGGAGGTCCGCAATACATTGGGTGAGGGAACCGAGGTGTAACAGGTTAATGTGGCATTGAGGTGAGCTGATGGACATTTGGGGATCAACATTATTGAGGAGGTCACCACAGGAGTGCTAAGATAAAGAGATAAGTCATTTGTGATGTGAAAAAAAGGATCCCGATGAAAGGAAAGAGATCGGGGAGAAATAAGGTGTGTCAGCTCCGTGAGAGAGCTGGTGAGTTGGCCCCTTGCTTAAATATTGAACATTCTAACCCCCATTATTAAATCTATAAAGAAGTGGGCCCTATTAGATATTATAAATTCCTAAGCCATTAAAAATATGCAACAAACATAATGACAGGGAAAATTTTAAAGTCATTTCTCCCAGCCATGTTTTTAATGCACAATCCTGTAAAGCAGAAAATAATCTTGGAAAGAGAAAAATAGATGGTTGTACTCAAACGATCATAACTTCTTATTTTCTCATCATCAAAATTTCACAAAATTGGACTCTCTGGAATCATGGATCCATCCTCTACACTCAAAAATCAAGAAATTGAAGACTGATGGAGTTTTTAATGGTGAAAATTGTAGGAAATGAGAACATTTTTTAAAATAATAATTTCTAGGTGGTTAAAAGGTCATTTAATGAGCATGGGCATCCATTTTTCTCTGTTGCAAATTACAAGATAGTATGGGGTGGATTTTGTAGGCTTCCCATCATGATTTTCACACATTTATGGTAATTTAAAAGTAGGTAGAAGGGTAAACTAAAAATTTATAATTTTCTCTCTCCATCATTTTCAATAAAATTGTGGTGACCTCTCATTTGAGAGGCAGGAGAATCTTGTTGTAAAAAACTCTGCCAAAATTGTTTTGGAACACCACTGTGTTATAAGCCTTCATTTTGGACTTCTTGCATTATGATCCAGGCCTTTTTCTTGCTTTATAAATAGACTATGTGAATTAATGAAGCAATAAATTTGAGTTTTTTGGATATCTTTCTTCCCTTGCTTGTGTTTGCTACATTCTCTTGCCTTTTCATTTCAGCTGTAGTTGTATTGTGCCTCTTTTACTCACTTTTTTGGGTTTATTATCACTATGTTCCTTCAGAATTGGTGGTTTGAGTTCCATTTTTGGACTTTGGTATTGTTATACCCATATTCTCTACATTTTATTTCATTTTCACACATTAAAGAGATTTCCCACACCCTTCTCTTAGTGCACCACCTCTTTTAGTGTATATTTATTTCGTTATCATGTTATTTCTATCTCTCTCTCTCTCTCTCTATATTCTTTCTTGTCCCTTGGAAGTTATAGATTAAGATAATTTAGTCTATTTCCCTTCACTAGAGTTAGTTGTTGCAATAATTTAGGAAGAGGAACCAACCTTCTCTACAAAGTTGTTTCAACTGCAAGGTCTCACACCTTGGAGCAAACTCCATGTTACCAAATCACACTACTTTCCTTAAAAAAATCACATGATAAGAAATCAAAGGTGTTTTGATTTAGTGATAACACAAAGATAACAAAGAACTTGAACTTGTTTCATATGTAATAAATTAACCTTGTGTTCTTTCAAGGTATGGTATAGATGATAGAAATATTAAAAATTATATAAAAAAATTACATTTGTTAAAATGATGGTTTTGCAGGGTCCGTACCTTGTTATAATAAGGATCTATAATATAGATATAACCATAAATATTTCATGAATAAAAACAATACCAAGAATAAAAAATAGTTGGAGGAGAGAGAAAAACCCAACACAAAAACTAGTCAAAAAAGGCAAAAAGAGTTTCAAAATAGAGACAAAGCAAGAAAAAAACAAAACTTGCTAGCCACCAAATCAAGAAAAAATAATTCTAATAATAGTAGACCATAAATAAGTAGAAGGAATTCCACTGAAGGCTAACACTGACTAATAACCTTAACCACTCTGACCTGTAGATCTTACCAATAGTCCTTGAATCCTTGTTCACACCGTTGAGGACAATGCTACCCTTGCGGAGTAAGGAAATCAAGTCTAAAATTTTCATATCTCATATTTCAAGGAATTTATGACCTTAGGAAGGGCATTTTCATTCCCTACCCAATAATTAAGGGTCTTATAATTAATTAACCCAATGTTAGCATAAAAAATCAGCCACATGATTTCCTTCTCTAAAGGTATGAAACATTTTAAAATTTTGAGAAATCACTTAATATGAGAATAAATTCTTCAATGATTTTATTGATGGTACAAATTGAGGGCTTATCACTTTAAAATAAATTTAAGATATCATAGATTCCCCTTTCATAGATCCCCTTCACCCAAATATTAGAGATGTTCAAATTTTTTGCAGGTGGATTCCCCAAAATCCTATTAAAGCCTCATCATAATGATCAGTGTGGACTCCCATGTTCCTAAATATACGCTACTATGATGTCACTTTATCATTATTAATGACTCCTCCCCTAACTCTTCTTGGGTTTCCCTTAGTATCACCATTGAAATTTAGCTTATACCATCATTCTTGAGGAAGAGACTAAGCAATCTTTCTCTTATAAATCTTAGAATTTTGTTGATTAAGATATTAGACTAAATGCAAGTTCCATTTTCTGAGGAAATTAATATCTGAATCTTTTTCATCAAACTTTCTTAGGAAGAGACTATCTTCTTCCTTTAGAATTTGTTGTGCTTTATGAAATTAATATTTGGAGGAGGTTTTAAGTTTTAGTTATCAAAAGAATTAGATGTGTGAAGACCATGCAACATGTAGCACTTTTCCTTCAAATTTTTTTGTATTACTGTATTTCCATATTTCCCAAATGGTATGTGGAAGAATAAAATCCCAAACAAATCTGAATGAGAAATTTTTTGATTGATAAGATCAATTATCCTTTATATCATTCATTGATTGATGGAAGACCCATTTCAATCCAATTTTTTCCATGATGAAACCCCATAAAGAGAAAGAAAACTTACAATGGATGAAGATATGATCAAAATTTCTTCTACTTATTTATAAAGGATGCATCTATTGATAAGAACATGACCCTTGTTTCTTAAATTGTCAACCATGAGGATATTGTTCTAAAATGCGATATGATTCATCTCTTCCCACTAAAATTTCTTCCAATAAAGGTGAGAGTTAGGCAGCTGATTCTCAATGTTATACCCAGAGAGGAAACTATGGTTTCCATCTCCTGAATCCTCCTAGATTAACTCATCTACAACATTTTTGTTAGGGATATAAATTCTGGAAATATTTTTTTGGATTAAAATATTTTTTTCTCTCTCCATATCATTTCTTTTGGCAAGTGAAAATATTCTCCAAGAATTTTTTCCATTTATGAATTCAAGATAACCATTCGTCCTCTCCCTATATTTCAACCTTATATGATTTATCTAGTTCTGAATATTTAGCCTCTATTGTTAATCTAGGTCCAAATTCCATTTATCCTCCCGAAATATGATCTCGCTGCCATTTATAAATTCCCATATAATTCCTTTTGAAATAAGATCTCTACTATTGATAAGTGAATTCTAGAAGTGAGATCCCATGGGAAGATCTATAGAAGTGGTGAAGTTCTTGATAAAGTATTCTTGTAAGTATTTTTCATTAATGATGTTGTACCAAGGTAAATATTATTTGAGGATTCTCTAGCCCATTTTGGAAAGGAGATATGTGTTCATGTGTCTAAAATTCCTTACACCTAATCCTCCTTGTGATTTAGGCTTACAAACTTTTTCCTAAGCAACTAAAGGAATTCTATTGTGATCTTCTACTCTAGACCATAAAAACCTTTTCAAAATCCACAAGCTTTCGAAAGAATTATAATATGAGTCTACATGGGGTGTGCAGAACACTACAGAGCCGACATAGGATCGTAAAATAATGTAAATCTGGAGTGGGCTCGGGGAACACTTTAGGCGTAAAGAAGGTGATACAGGTGACAAGTTCTGTGTGCTATTTATAGGGATAGGTGGAACAAACCACATCAAACCAAGTTATTTGCACATGATGGAGGTCTACAATATGTTGGGTGAGGCAACCAAGGGGTTGGCAGGTTAATGTGGCATTGAGGTGAGCTGATAGACACATGGGGCTCAATATTGTTGAGGATGTCACCACGGGAGTGCTGAGCTAAAGAGATAAGTTAGTCAGGGCATGAAAACAAAGGAGCCCGATGAAAGGAAAGAGATAGAGGAGAAATAAGGTGTGTCATCTTGGCGAGTGAGCTGGCAAGTTGGCCCCTTACTTAAATATTGAAAATTCTAACCCCCGTTATTAAATTTATAAAATAAGTGGGCCCTATTAGATATTCTAAATTCCCAAGCCATTAAAAATATGCAAGAAACATAATGAAGGGGAAAAAATTTAAAATCATTACTCTCAGCCATGTTTTTAATGCACAGTCCCGTAAAGGAGAAGATAATTGTGGAAAGAGGAAAATAGCTAGTTATACTCAAATGATCATAATTTCTTGATTTCTCATCCAATTGCACAAAATTGGACTCTCTGGAATCATGGATCTATCCTCTACACTCAAAAATCAAGAAATTGAATACTTGATGGAGTTTTTAATGGTGAAAATTGTAGAAAATGAGCACATTTTTAAATAATGATTTCTAGGTGGTTGAAAGGTCATTTAATATGCATGGGCATCCATTTTTCTTCTATTGCAAACTACAAGATAGTATGGGATGGATTTTTTAGGCTTCCCATCATGATTTTCACACATTTACGGTAATTTGAAAGTAGGTGGAAGGGTAAATTCAACATTTACACCTCTCTCTCTCTCTCTATCATTTTCTATAAAATTGTAGTGACCTCTCATTTGAGAGGCAAAGGAATGCTCTTGTAAAAAACTCTACCAAAATTTTTTTGGAACACCACTGTGTTATAGGAATTCATTTTAAACTTCTTGCATTATGATCTAGCCTTTCTCTTGCTTTGTAAATGGATTATGTGAATTAATGAAGAAACAAATTTGAGTTTGTGGATATCTTTCTTCCCTTGATTTTGTTTGCTACATTCTCTTGCCTTTTTATTTCAGCTGTAGGTTTATTGCACCTCTCTTACTCACTTATTTGGGTCTATTATCACTATGTTCCTTTGGAATTGGTGGTTTGAGTTCCATTGTTAGACTGTGGTATTGTTATACCCGATATGCTCTAAATTTTATTTAATTTTCACACATTAGAGATATTTCCAACACCCTTCTCTTGGTGCACCACCTCTTTTAGTGTATATTTATTTCATTTTCATGTTATTTCTCTCTCTCTCTCTCTCTCTCTCTCTCTCTCTCTCTCTCTCTCGTCCCTTGGAAGTTATAGATTAAGATAATTTAGTATATTTTCCTTCACTAGAGTTAGTTGTTGCATTATTTTAGGAAGAGGAACCAACCTTCTCTGGAGAGTTATTTCAACTACAAGGTCCCACACCTTGGAGCAACTCCATGTTACCCAATCACACTTCTTTCCTTAAAAAATTCACATGATAAGCAATCAGAGGGTGTTGTGATTCAGTGATAACACAGAGATAACAAAAAACTTGAATTTGTTCATATGTAATAACTTAACCTTGTGTTCTTTCAAATTATGGTATAGATGATAGAAATATTGAAACTTGTAAAAAAAATGATATTTGTTAAAAGGCAAAAAGAGTTCCAAAATAGAGACAAAGCAAGAAAAGACAAAAACCTGCTAGCCACCTCATGAAGAACAAATATAATTCTAATAAGAGTAGACCATAAAAAAGTAGAAGGAATTCCACTGAAGGCTAACATTGACTAATAACCTTTACCACTCTGACCTGTAGATCTTACTAATAGTCCTTGAATCCTTGTTCACCACTAAGGACCATGTTACCCTTCATAGAAAGGAAATAAAGTCTAAAATTTTCATATCTCACATTTTGATGCATTTATGACTAAAGGAAAGGCATTTTCATTCCCTAAACAATGATTAAGGGTCTTAGAATTTGTGCCAATGTTAGCACAAAAATCACCCACATGATTTCCTTCTCTAAAGGTATGAAAATTTTCAAAATGTGAGAAATCACTTAATATGAGAATAAATTCTTCAATGATTTTATTGATGGTACAAATTGAGGTGGAATAAATTTAAAGGAAATTTAAGATATTCATGATTCCCCTTCAACCCAAATATTAGAGATGTTTAAAGCTTTTACGGTTGGATTCCCCAAAATCCCGTTAAAGCCTCATCATAATTATTGGTGTGGACCCCCATGTTCCAAACATAAGCTACTATGATGTCACTTTTATCATTATTAATGACTCATCCCCTAACTCTACTTGGGTTTCCCTTAGTAGCACCATTGAAATTTAGCTTATACCATCATTCTTGAGGATGAGACTATGCAATATTTCTCCTATGAGTCTTATAATTTTGTTGATTAAGATATTAGACTAAATACAAGTTCCATTTTCTGAGGAAATTAATATCTGAATATTTCAAAATTCCTTTGTTGTGTTTGATGCAAGATTTTATGTTTTTAGTTATCAAAATAATTAGATGTGTGAAGACCATGCCAACCTGTAACACTTTTCCTTCAAAAGTTCTTTTATTGCTATATTTCCATATTTCCCAAATAGTATGTGGAAGAATAAAAAGCCAAAGGAATCTGAATGAGAATATTTTTGATTGATAAGACCAATTATCCTTTATATCATTCACTGATTGATGGAAGACCCATTTTAATCTAATGTTTTCTAGGATGAAACCACATAAAGAGAAAGAAAACTTACAATGGATGAAGATATGATCAACAATTTCTTCTACTTCTTTATAAAGGATGCATCTATTAATAAGAATATGACCCTTTTTTCTTAAATTTTCAACCATGAGGATATTTTTATAAAATGTGATAGGATTCATCTCTTCATACCAGAATTTCTTCCAGCAAATGTGAAAGTTAGGCAGTTGATTCTCAATCTTATACCTAGAGAGGAAACATGGTTTCCATCTCCTGAATCCTCCTAGATTAACTCATATGCAACATTTTTGTTAGGGATATAAATGATGGAAATATTTTTATGGATTAAAATAAGTTTTTCTCTCTCCATATCATTTCTTTCCTCAAGTTAAAATATTCTCCAAGCATTTTTTCCATTTATGAATTCAAGATAACCACTCATTCTCTCCCCATATTCCAACTTTATATGATTTATCTAGTTCTGAATATTTATCCTCTATTGTTAATCTAGGTCCAAATTCCATTTGTCCTCCCAAAATATGATCTTGCTACCATTTCCAACTTCCCATATAATTCCTTTTGAAATAAGATCTCTGCTATTGATAAGTGAATTCCAGAAGTGGGATGCCATGGAAAGCTCTGTAGAAGTGGTGAAGTTCTTGATAATGTATTCTTGTAAGTTTTTCTCATTAATGATTCTGCACTAAGGTAAGTCTTCTTTGAGGATTCTCTAGCCCATTTTGGCAAGGAGCGCTGTGTTTATGTGTCTAAATTTTCTTATACCTAATCCTCCTTGTGATTTTGGTTTACAAACTTTGTCCTAAGCAACCAAAGGAATTCTATTGTGCTCCTCTAATCTAGCCCATAAAATATTTTTTAGAATCTTTTCTATCATATAAAAAATATTTTGTGGCATTATTAAAAGAGATAAGAGGTAAATAAGAAGGTTTTTGAGTGTACTTTTTTTTTTTTTTTTATCAAAGTGGCTCTAGCAGCACTAGACAACATAACCCCTTTCCATCTTGCAATTTTAGATTGAAATATCTCCAGAAGGGGGTTCCAATCTAAATTTGGGAGGCTAGATTTTAACATAGGAATCCCCAAGTAAGTATCTAGAAGATTCTTGATGACACATCCAAATATTTTAGAAATTTTATTATACCAAGCTTTAAGAGTATTGATAAAAAGTACTGAACTTTTTCCTTAATTAATGAGTTTCTCTGAAGTTCTTCATAGTAGTCCAACAAGTATTTGAATTTCTCAGCTTCTTAAACAAATGAAATAGAAAGGAGGATAATTTCATCTAAAAATTTATTATAAGAGAGTGAAAGATTTTTAGAGGAGGGATTGAATCCATGGATGTATCACACTTCTATGTAATTGTTTATTGCTTTGTTGAGGCTCTCAACCAAGTGATGAAGAATATGGAAGATATGGGATCTCCTTACCTTATACATCTGACGCTGCCAAAAAAACTAGTTTGATCACAATTTAGAAGAATAGAAAACATGGGGGTCAAAATGCACTATCTAATTAACTTCTGGAAATGAGGGTTGAAGCCAATTTTATCAAGAATTTTTTTGAAGAACTACCAAGAGACTATGTCAAGGTATTATTCATATAAAACTTGATATTCATGCTTTATTTTTTACTTTTATCCATGGAATGAATTTTTTCATGAACCAAAATGATACCATCCTATATTTTTCTTCCTTGAATAAAGCTACTTTACTGGAAAGAAATAATGTTATTGAGAAAATGTTGTAGTTTTGATGCAATAATATTTGTGAAAAAAACATGAATTGTAATTGAAAGACTAATTTTTCAAAATCCTTTGAGTTACTTTGCACAAATTTTTTAGGGATTGAATCCTTGGATTCTAGGATTGCTAACTCCTTGGTTAGATTTTTCTATTTTTCAAAATACTTCCAAATACCAATTAGTTCCAGATCTTTACATTTTAATTAACATTATTAAGATTTTAAACTAGGATATACATGACAGATCCCTCTTTGTCTATTTTCCATCATTCTTGTACCTTATTGTAGAAATATTGATGCTCGGTCCACAATTTTTCAAATCCAAAAGGATATGGAGGATGATTTATTTTATTTTATAGACTCAAAACTAAAGGATTTTGATCAGATCCAACCTTATGGAGTACTAAAAGGAAAAATTCATGAGAGATAAACCAATCATAGGAGATAAGGAATCTATCAAGTTTAACCATAATGATATTTTCCCCCATTCTTCTATTAATCCAGGTAAACTTGATTCCTATCAATTCAATATCAAGAAGATATTTTTGAGAAATGAATTCTACAAAATAGTTCATGCTTACTGTGAACTCCTAATTTCCCCCTTTCTTTTCATTGAGGGATAATGGTGTATTAAATTATCCTAAAACAAGCCAATCAAAATTACTATAATTACTTCTAAATACACTTACCTCAGTCTAGAGTTGTCTTCTACATTTAGTGGATACCATAGCATAAATATTTATGAATCCATGATTTAGTGATTTTTTGGGACATGAAGAGGATAACCAAGTGATTGGGAGACTCAAATATGGTCCCACCTTTTACCAGTTCACTTTCCCATCAAAATTTTATCCCCCCTAAAGCTCCATTATAACTAACACAACTTTCTTCTGTGTTTCACCATACATTGTTTCCAAAAACTTTGAAAATTTCCACTATTTGACCTTGGTCATTGTAATTGGTGTTGTCATTAATTTCAAGTGACATTGATGGTAAAAAGGTGTGAATGGAGTTGTTGAAGATTGATTGGTAGTGCCAAATCACAGTCTGGTTCCAAGTGGTGTGCATGGTTCAACAGGTATCAACAGTTGCAATGGTATGATGAGGTTTCCCAAGGTGGTAAAACATGGCCAAACATGATGATATTGATTTAAAGGTGTTTTAGAATATTGTTTTGGTAATTTTACACTCAGAATGGTTCCAGAATGATTAACTGTAGGATGATTCAAGGTCACTGCATGCATGAATAGTGAGATAAGAATACACAGGAGAAATTGAAAAGGTGAGTACTCTTTTTTCCATTGTTTTAGAGGGATAAAAATCAAATTAATATCTCCTAAGTACTCCCAGATTCTGGGTGGAGAAAAGAAAATTTTTGGTACTTAGAACAATTTGTGAAAAAATGAGTATTATGAGTTTTAGATGTATGGGGTACAAATGAAACATTTTCCCCATGAACACAAGTTGCTCGCATTGGTGTTGGAGCTAGAACATAAATAATTCTATCTTGTGTAGATAGATCAGACATTTTTTTCCTCAAACTCATCTAGTACATGTTCCAAATGAGTCTACATTCTCTACATTGATGGTTGGTATTTAAAATAAAGAACATATTTTAATACAAGTTCTGGATGGTTCTTGGGCACAATGAGCTTCAACAGAACAAGTTGTTTCACTCGGAAAATGCTTCGTTCCTTATAGAAACAGATAAGGTTAGGGTTAGGAGGAATACCTGTAGGATGTCGAGATGATGTGCGCGTACCGTAGAGAAAGATCAGGTTGATTGCGGAGAACTCCTTTTTGTCTGGGAAGGACTACCTGCAAATAAGAACACAAGACCACAAGATTTGATTAAACAATAAATGAGGAAACTACCTTGGGCCCAGGAAATGTAAAACTTCCTTTCGAATGGTGGTCAGTTTCCCTGCTAACGTGAATTAACACAAAAGACTGTAAAATATCAATTAAATTACTTGGCTGAACTAGGTAGGGGAAAGGCTGTTTTTCCTGGTTTTTGATCAAAGGAACCGATGCCGGTTACGTATAACCGATGGCGGTTACTGATAACCGATACCGGTGGATTCTAGGATCTTCTGGGCTGGTTATGGAGTTTGTAATGGCTGGTTTTTGGATAGTTTTTAGGAAATGGGATGGTTAGAAACAAAAGAATGACAGCTAGAGGCAATGGTATGTTGGATAATGGATTCAGAAACAGATTTGGGAGGACTGTAATTCCAAAAGCATAAGAAATGTTATAATGGAGGACATGCAAGATGTAACTTACTGGTTTTGATGAAGGTGCAAGTTGATCTCCTTTGCTATAAACCCGTCTAATATTTCACTCGTCTCTGCTTGGTCAAGTGAAGAATCTGGACTCTGTTCCTCGTTTCGCAAATGCCCCTCACTCGATCCAGAAATCCTTTGCATTGATCTCTCAAATGAAATTCCCGATCCGTTGTTTTTTGGTTTGGGAAGCCATTTACAGGGAACCGATGGCGGTTGCTGTAACCGACGGCGGTCGAGTAGGAACCGGACTCGGTTAGGAAAAAGTAGGCTATTTTTACTAAAATAGGCCCACCTTCCCTGTTTTTCTCCCGAGAGATCAGTTGCAGGCTTGGTCAAGTGGCTAGAAGGTCTGCTTTTGGTGCGAGTAAGGAGGCATTAGTTATGGATGTGAGTCTAGACCAAGTCATGGGTCTTAATTAGCTTAGTTTAGGGTTAGGGCTAGGTCATGATGAGGTGGCAAGGTGAGGTGGCGGGTAAGGTGATGTGGATTTATCAATTACAAGGTAATTAATAAATGATTGTGTAAAGTTTAGGTAATGAGGTTAGGTTGCGAAATGGGATGCGGGTCACAAGGGGTCGTGAGACACGAATTTGGTGTCTACACAAGTTACAAGTGGGATTTAGCTCTTTGATTTGATTTTTATGCCAAAACACAAATGTTGTGGTAGTATGGATAGATAAGAGGTTGTGGGCCCGAATGCCCTAAAAGGAACTGTTCCACAGAAGCCCCTTTTCCCTGAAATCACTAATAAGATGAAATACAAATGGAGAAGGAATGTAATGTGGAGGAAAGGTGGTGTGAAATAATAAGGAAGAGGATACCCATGTACCCAAGTTCCTCATGCTCCCCAGATACCTGACATATTCGATTGACAAAGGAATTTGATTTAAAAGAGATAGTGAATTTTTATAAGGTTTAAAATGCAATGGAGTGCCGACTAGTAATGTAAATCAATAACATGTTCTCCACAAGCCTCCAAAATCCACACGGAGATATCTTACACACCAAAAATCTAATTTTGGCATTTTTGGACTTTCGGAAATGTGAGATCATCCTCTATACCATGAAAGAAAAAAATCTATGCTTTAAAGCAAAAATGAGTGGTAAAATTAGAAACTAGTGTTTGGTATCCAATGCATTCCCATATTTCACAAAATTAGAAAAATAAAAGGTTGAGATTGTCTATAAAAATAAGTTTTCAGGATTTTAATTATTGTTGATCAAAGAGAAAAGGAAAGTGTGATCTAGAGTTGATTGTAAGAGAAAAAAACCATATTTTATCATCATTAAGACTTGTTGATTGCTAATGAATACTAGAATCCTAGTTTCAAAGGAGATGATTGTATGAATACTGAGATAGAGGAAAAGAGGATGTTTTGTAAAGACTTAGAGAGTATTTTGAATATATGTGCAAGAATATTTTGTAATGACAACAACAAGAAAGTTATCATAATCCATTGTATCAAAAATATTGTTCTGAATCATAAAATTATTTGTAATCTCTATCTGAGTGGGTGCTTAGCTCTTAGGGGTGGGTTCTTCTTGCAAGATGCAACTTGAAAAATCAGATGAGTAGGTTTTTCAGTTGCTGAGTGGGTGCTCAACAAAACCAAGATTATTGTAAGCTTTGGAATTGGTGTTCCCAATAAAATACTTGGTTTTAAAGTGATTTTTTCTCCCTTCACGAGTTTCCCATAGTAAATTCCATGTCATGAGTTATTTATTTCATTGCATATGGTTGATTATATGTTATTGTTACAACTTTTTCTCGTAATCAATTATTGTTCAGAAGTGCTTTAAATTTTAATTTGCACTAATTCACCCCCTTCTCAATGTTTTTGATTTCTAACATTTGGTATCAGAGAGAGGTTTTCTGGTGGAAGCTTAACATATTTAAGGAGATCCTCTCTTCATAATCATGGAAACCGATAAAGCATAAAGTGGATTATCATTGTCTAGATCACCTCTTTTCACTGTAACTAATTATGCATTATGGAAGATAATTATGAAAACTTATCTTATGTCACTTGTTTTGATATATGTGAATGTGTTAAAAGGGGCTACATACCTCCAACCACACTAATTATAGCTAAACAAATAAGGTAGAATATGAATGGAATTCAAGAGCCATGAATGACATCCTATATGGAATGATCATAATTGAATTTGTGAAGGTAATGCACTGTATTACTTCCAAGGAAATTTTCACTAAGATTCAAAGTGTTTATGAAGGAGATGAAAAGGTCAAGTTAGTCAAATTATAGACCTATATATCTCAATTTGAGAATCTAAAGATGAAATCGGATGATATTATTACATCCTACATGCAGAGGATAGATGAAGCAATCAATATAATCATAGGCCAAGGAGAGAAGCTAGAAGAATCTGTCATAGTCTATAAAGTACCAAGATATTTAACTCTCAAGTACGATGCAAAGGTCTTAGTTATTAAGGAAGCCAAAGACATGAAATACTTAATATTGGATGAACTAAAAATTAAATTGTTAGCATATGAGATGAGGAAAATTAAATATAAATATACTAAGAAGGAAGTTACATTCAAAGCCAAGAAAGAGACTCAATACACATAAGAAAAAGAAGAATCAAATTTGGAGGATGAAGAAGATGATGGGAAGATTGAAGTAATGTTTGTAATAAGATAGGCATAGGATCAGGAAAAATATAAAGGTAAGTTCCCATTTAAATTATTTGAGTGTGGACAAGTAGGTCACTTTTCTATAAAATGTCTAAACAAGAACAAGGAATCCCAATCTAAAGAAAGCCACAAACATAACAAGAAAAATATGAACTTCAATAAGAAATATGGAAAGAATAATTTCTTCAAGAAAAAAATAAACTTCTCACAACGAAGAAGTCAAGTGAATCTGATTCAAGAAACTTAGGTAGCTCTGAAAATGAGGAAGATGAAACTCATTCTAAATGCTTGTTTATGGCCATGGATGTCTCTGAAGGATGCAACACCAAAGTAAAGAATGCAGTTGACTATGAAGACTTTGATGAAGAGGAAGAAAGTGTGAATCTAGACACTGAACTGATATGTACTCTTGAAGAATTAAATTTTTGTAGATGTAAGAACCAAAAGTTGATATTCACTTTCAAATACTACATAGAAAAAATTTAAATTTTTGAGAAAATACAAATTCTAAATGAAGAGAAAGAAACTAATCAACTTAAATAACTTAAATCTCATATTGAAAATATATCTCAATCCTACAAGGTAAATGAGGATGAATGTTTGAAACTAAAATATGATTTTGAGTGCTTAAAGACTAAAAAAGGAACAAATGACTGAAAAAATCAAGGTGGATAAGAAGCTGCAAAAGATCTCATAAGTCCTGACTGATATATTGAGCACTCAAAGGGATACAAAAGATAAATCTGGAATAGGATTCATGTAAGAAGGTAAATAAGTTGAACCAGAGAAGAAGGAGGACAAGACTACATCAACACCAAACACCTCTCATACTACAAATAAAGAAGTCATGAAAACTTCCAAGAGGAAGAAAAATTCTCCCAAAATCACCTATGATATGATGTACTCACTGTTTAGAGATGTTTTTAATTTCCTACTCAAATTAATGTAGTGAAACAATAAAAATAAAACTAACCTCAGAAGATTTGAGGTTTACTAATACTTATAGAGATGGATGTTGAAGTTGATGTTTGATATAAGTTAATCAATTCCAAATGTATGTATACATCCTCATGTCTTATAAAGTAACTTGTGTGAAAATACACTAAGAAAAAAGGAATAACTAAATGGATATGTGAGTTTCTCAGCAAAGGATGATTCCAAGAGTCCAAAGGGATTTCCTTGGAGAATGTTATCTTGTATTTAAATGATTTAGTAGATAAAAAATGTAATATTATAGATGAATATAAAGATATATAGTCAATATAGATATACAGATAGAAGATGAGAAGCTCTAGAACTTGATCTGAATGAGAAGGTCCTGTGTGGCTTCAAAAGTGGCCCCAGTGGGGGTAGATGTGATATGGACACATTCAAAGTAGTCATACTAGAAATACTTAGTATCTTGTTTGATATCATGAAGGAATTCAAATTGATCTTCAATTTCTTGGTCAGTGTCAGCAAATCGAATTGTAAAAAGTGTGAGCTCCTAGAAAGAGGGTTGCTGGATGATTGGAAGGCAGTAAATTCATGTGATTGACTAGGTATTTCCATCTAATAGAGAGTCATTATTAAAGACATGTTAGAAACAACATATATGATGAGAAATGATGAACAATGTTGATAGATAGATGATGAATTTGATAAAAAGACATATTTTACAGGAGTCATGGGTGATTGGGCCAATCACTGGTGATTAAGGGGAATCACTGGTGATTTTAGTTAATTTTGACATCTTAATAAAAATAAGTGTCTGATGACACAAAATGATGTTTCAGACTAACTAAAATCTAAACGTGATTGATAAAAGACAAATCAAGGTTTCAAGAATACCTTGAAAGTATAGTGAAGGTACAAAATACCTCAAACCTTGTGTAGGGATGATCTGAGTTGACAGAGAATGTTTTCTGATGTATTTTTCATCTTGGGTGATGGAAGCTGGTACTTAAAGGATTGGAAAAGAATTGATAATGATTTGATAATTTCTGGTGATAGCCTTGATGTCTTTGTGTTGACTGATGGGATGCAATATACTAGTACTTGAGATAAAAGTTGGTGCTTGAAGATTCAAAATTGAGGATCATGGAGAAATACTAGAGAACTACTATTTATAATGATAGTGTTTCAACTGAATTGCTGATGATTTGATTTTTTTAGGATTTTGAGTGGTAAAGTGGTTAAAACCAATTCTAAATGAAGGTATTTTTTTTTATTAGAGGTAAAATTTAGGGTTGAGGGGACCCTACCCCATTACAAAGATTTATTGTTTTCTTACATATTAGCCAAAGTATTTATCTTCAAGGGCCATCCATGATCCACAATATCAAAAACCAAAAACCAGTATAAGATATCCATTATATATGATAAACATTATATAGTAGTCCTAAGGGTAATACTAACAGGAAAAAATTAACAAGCAACAAATTCTAAACCAAAACATTTCATTTCTCTTTAACCAACTCGTCCACCATCTCCATGCATCTATTTCAATCTTTCACTAGGGTTGTGTTGGTCGTCAAATAGGAATTTTTAGAAGAGCAACAGTCAGGGGACAAGAAGTCCCTCCTCTTTAATGGGAGAGGTTCCCTTATTCAGAAACGAACTTATTTACAAATGTACAGAACATTGTTTTATGGTCAAACTTGGATTTTACGAAAGTGTTTGCCACAAGGATCATCAATTACACAAGGACTGAGGAAAGGGAATAAGAAGATGAGCAGAATAGCAACATTCAGAATTATAGATAGCAGAATAATTCTTCGTGTATGCGAAGCTTCAAAGAATTTAAGACAAGATCATTTGCGTTGGCTGAATGAGATTAAATTTAAAGACACAAAGTTCCATAAATAACCTTCTTCAGATTCATTAATCAAGGACACAAAGTTCCTTCTTGGTTGTATAAGATCACTGTATTTGCAAAACTGAACAGTATGCAATCAGAGAGACTAACGAGTTAAGAACAAAATGATCTTCACAATATTAAAGGAAAACACAGAGATAACAAGAATTAGATAGACAAAGAATGGAAAGCCCTTTTGTATTGATTTCTTTAAGATCTATTTACACTTTCAGCAAATATCCAAGTTCTTCTTCCTGGCGAAATGGCGTGGAAAGGCCATTATATAGCTTACAAGTCAGTTACTCTTCGTAACCGTTTCTTTTAATTAAAGAATAGTTAAGGATCGCCAGTTGCAATACCTTAACTAATTACAAAGAATACGAAAAGAATGGGAAGAAGAGAAAAGAAAGGAGAAGGAGACAGGTGGCCAGCTACTGGGAGGGACCCACTGTCTTCAGAATCCGCTGCCTGAATTTCTTCAACGCCTCAGCTATGTCTCTGCCACGTGGAACTGACGTGTTGGCTGCAGACTGAGTCCAAAATCCCAGACATTTCTCCATCTCTTTATCAAACTCGACGTGAGTATGATAATCTTTATTTGCTTCTTCAATGGCAGATTGAAGAGAACAAATTTCCTTCATCTTTTCCTTAGAGATGGATCTTTCCTTGAATAGATTATCTTTGACAAAAGCTCTAAACTGAGCTTTGATTTCTTGCAAGGATAGGGAAACACCAGAATTTTCATCCTGAAGATGACAATGTATATCCTTGAAAGCAGCAACAGCCAGTGTCTTGAAAGCTTCTCCCTTCTGCCAGCTGTTCTTCATTTCTCCCAAAGCTTCCTCCAAAACTCTGATCTTCCACTCCACGCTGTAGACCCAGGATTTTGATAGATTGTCCTTAGCATCATCGAAAATCTTATTCGCCAGTAAGATGTTCTCATCTGTCTGTCCCATAAGGTGAAGGTCTACTATATAACTGCTCCAGATTTTTAGTTCTTTATCAATGGTATTGATAGTGGAGGAGAGCTTCAGTTGCACATTACTCACCTTTTCGTGGAGTTTGAAAGCTTCATTGATGAAGTTTAATCCAGCAACAAGCATGTCATCCACCATGGCTTCAATAGCTCTACCATAGACAGAATACTTGTGCATATCTTTGATACTTTGCACTTCATCTTGGCTTAGAATTACAGGAGGTGGAAGAGTAGTCAATGGGGTAGGGTCCAAGACTTTATCCTTAGATAAAAGAGACTTGATGAAACCTGTGAGAATCCGGGCTTGTTCTTCCAACTGTTCAATAGTTTGCTGCCCTTTCTCTACCCTTCCAATGACTCTTGTGACTGTTTCCTGGAGGTTGTGAATTTCACCTTCAGGAGTAGACTCTCCCATAGGGATTCTTGAAAGCTCCAAGTCAGATGCCAGCAAGTCTGATTCTGATTTGTCAACTGTAGGCTTAGCAATCTCCAAGAATTGCTGACCTTGGGCATCAGACACTATTCTGGAAATGGTTCTGGCTTTCTTGGCACGAGAAGGAGTGGTGCCCAACAAGGCTGCAACAGCATCGAAATTTGGTCCCAAGCTTTGAGAGGAGGATTTTCTCTTCCTTTTGTCGACCAAAGGTTGCACCCAAGCAAAAGAGGAAGAAGAATCTGCAGGAGAAGCAAGAGGACCAAGAGACAGGGAGCTCATGACACTCAGGGTCTGCGCAGCTGTTGACTCAAGCTGAGATGTGAGTAGAGCACTGGAGGCAATGGTGGTAGAAGAATCAGCAGCACCTGGAAGTTCAGTGCTCTGGACCTCCTTGTCTTTATCTGCTGGATCTTCAGGAACATTTGCAGGAGTTGGCATCTCACTTTCTTCACTTTCACTGAGAACAATGATGTTCTCTGGCCCTATAGGCAACTCTGCCTGTTTTCTTGGAGGATCATTCTCTGCAGGCTCCTTCTTTACCTCTTTGAGTTTCTTCTTATATACCTGGGTAGATGAAGAGGGAGTAGATTCAGCAGGTCCTCGTGTTGATGAGGCAGGAGGGGTTTGCATTAGTGTTTCAGACCTTGGAACTGATGCCTCTCTTATTGGTGTCGAGTCACCCTTGGAACTGGATTCTCCTGAGTGCCTCTTGAATTCTCGGATCTTCTTACTGAACCAGACCTTAGTCCTGACTAGGACTGGAGCAAGAATCTCAGCCAGATCGTCCCTCTCTTTCCTGTTCCAATCAAGGTCCTCCAGAGGGGTGTGCTTAATCACATTTTCATACTCATACGAGTATAGATCAGAATCGTCATCCTGGAGACCTTCAGGAACTTGGTACAGACTGAGTTCTTGAATCAATTACAGGGAGAACCTGCCACAATGCCTTCTCCTGGCTTCAAAATCATCTGCACAGTCAGCCCAGTAGTCTTCTGTATCTGCCCTATGATGATAGATTATCTTGATGTTCTGTTCAATAAACTTCTTCAAGTCAAAGCAGGTTCTTGGCTTGAAGAAATGAACAGTGATAGGGACCAGGGCTCTTTCTATGTTCTGAGCATCCAGAGTTGTTTTGCATGTGTAGTTTCCCAGAGAGATGGGAAAGTGCAAGCCAGAAATCTTCTTGTCTCTGCAAGTTCTGTGCAACTTGTCTAGTTGCCTGCATATCTCTATCAAGGCCATTTTATCATTGTAGAACATGGGAAGCCGTAGAGGAGTGCTTTCATAGCCAGCAAGCCTGATATAGGAAAATTTCCTGAATTGGATGAAATAGGCTCCATACTGCGATATCAAGTTCATGGCTTCATCTGAAAACCTTCTAGCAGTGTCACCTTCGAGCAATCTGACCACGTACATGGTGAAAGCATCATTGACCCTTCTGAAATTCTGATTGCTGGTCTCCAGGGTGAACTGCGGGCAGTAGGCATACACTGGATCATCTTTGTGTGCATCTATATAGGAGAAACCAAACCACTGCCTTGATGCTGCTAGGGTATACATCAGATATGAAGTCATATAGAACTTCTTTGTTTGCTGAACGTTGGATAGCTGCTCCGCCAAATTCATACTGATGATCTCTACCCAGTTGATATTTTGTGTCCCCTCGCACACCATGCTGATGAGCGGGCACATCCAGAAATGAAACTCATTGGTGGAGGGCAAACCCATAACCCGAGCCAGTAGGATTATGAAGTCTGACAATTCCTCATTGAAATCTGCTCGGAAGAGGGTTTTGGTTAGGTGAGAAGCACCTTTCTTAGGGTTCTTCAACCAAGACTTCGCCACTCGCGCCTTGTATTTGTCACTGTCTTGGTCGAATAGGGTCTGTGCTTGATCCCGGGAGACGACTATAGCATTGTCCAACTCCGGAATCCTCAGAGCAGCGCCAATGGCGGCAGCGTCCAGCTTGGCAATGAGTTCTCCATGTACATTTGTCAATTCGCTCGAAGCGGGGTCGAAGTGAGCTCCGCATGAAAGCACAGTATCAGCACACTGTACTGAGATTGGGAAACCACCGGCAAAAGCCAAACCGCTATCATGAATCGTTTGTGCTATTGGTGTAGGGTTTGCATCTGCCATTCTTGCCCAAAAATCACCGAAGTCGAGATGACGAGCTTCGCTGTCCCCAATATTGCTAACAGCAGACTCAAGCGGAGAAATTTGCTCCTGTCCCTGAAACTTGATCTTCATATTGATAGTCTCGGAGCTGCAACCTAGACTCGGGAAGGAATTTGCAAAGGGAGGGGATATTTGCACAGGTTTTCAAATTGCAAGGGTTCGAGCAAAGATAGCATGGAAGCAATGCGAAAAATGCAAAGGGGAAATGCTCGTTATATAGCCATTTGGAGAGAGGAATGAATTTAATGCGCATTGAATACACAACCACCAATTTGAATAGCATCATACTCGGAGTGAGCGGGAAAAACTAAGTGTGAATGACACTTGGTATGCTTGGGACATGTGAGACGCGAATGCGCGAAACACGCAGCTCGGCCGATTCGGGTGAAACAGGGAGAGGATGCACAAATGCTTCTTTGGAACGATTGGGACGAAAATGCGCGGAAGTACACGGTTCGGGTGATTCGGCCGAAATTGGAACAGTGGGCCCATTTGGACTTGGGACATTCGGGACAAAAAGTTCCGGAGTATGCGGTTTGGCCGGTTCGGGCGAAATTGAAACAGCTTGCATTTTTCAATTTGGGACAAGGAGCTCTGAAGTACGCGACATGGGAGTTTCGGCCGAAAATTGGAAAGCTCGCACTTTTTAACTTTGGGACATTTGAGACATGGAAGTGCGAAGTACGCGGTTCGGGTGTTTCGGCCGAAATTGGAACAACTCGCACAATAAGTTTTGGGACACTTGGGACAAAACTTTCCGATGGGCCCGAAAATGGGACAGCTTCGGGGATTTCGGCCGATCGGGGGAACAGAGTGCACTTTCGTACTTGGGACAGTTGGGACAAAAAGTTCCGACAGGCCCGAAAATCACACAAAATGACCCAAAACATAGATTTTTTCAATTTCACGACTTAGGCACTTCAGAGAAAAACACTTAAACTCAAAATTTTGAAATTTTACTCTTATCAGAGCGGGGAATTTTGAGTGGACAACAGCTGGCTCCTTCTGGGGATGACTTGGCATAAATTCTCGGAATGAGACAAGGCAAGAACTTAGACAAACTCGGTGAAGCAGACCAGTGCCTTATCCATTGGGCAAAGGAGTCAAAAACAAACCAATACAGAGGGCAACACACACAACAACAGAAGGAAAACATACCAAAAGCAGAAAAGCAAAAACACTGTACAGAATATACAAAGGGACTCCCTAGTCACCTATGACTTGAACAACTTCAAATACTGCCCACTATAAGGAAGTGGGAGGGGAGAACCATCCATGTAATCAAGATAGAAAGAGTTCTTACCAGCAAAGTGTCTTATCTTGAAAGATCCGAGCCACAGGGAATCAAATTTTCCATGGCTGCCACGAGGTTCATGTCTTTTGTCCCATAACAGCACGGTATCTCCAACTTGGAACTCTCTGAACCTAGCTTTCTTGTCAAACAGAACCTTTACCTTCTGCTGGTGAGCAGATATCCTATCAGCAACCTCCAATCTGTCCTCGTTCAGTTTGTGCAGGTACATGATTCTTTTATCCAGAGCATCACTGAAACTAGTATCCTCAATGGCCTTCATCAGGTGCAAGGCTGGCAGTTCCACTGTCACTGGCAATTGAGCTTCTACTCCATACACCACTTGAAAAGGAGACATTCCAATGGCTCTTTTAGGTGTGATCCTGTCTGCCCAAAGAGCATCATAAAGCTTCTTATGCCAGTTTCGCTGAGACTCATTGACCAACTTCCTTATGATAGTCACCAGATTTTTGTTGGTGGATTCTGCTTGTCCATTTCCCTGGGGATAATAATCTGAAGAATGAGCCAGAGAGATGCCATACCCGTAGCAGAAATCCATTATCTCAGTTGAGGAGAAGTTCGAAGCATTATCTGTTACAATCTTGTTAGGTACACCATACCTTACCAAGATGTTCTCTTTGATGAAGTTGCATACCACTTCAGAAGTAGTGCTCTTGACTGGAATAGCTTCCACCCATTTGGTGAAGTAGTCAGTGGCGGTTAGCACATGAGTGTGACCAGCACTAGAAACAGGGTTGAGTGCACCAATGAAGTCCAGACCCCACTGTTGAAATGGTTCCTCAATCACAACTGGCTTGAGAGGCAAAGAGGCCAATTTAGGTCTTCCCACAAAGGTCTGACAAGCCTCACATTTATCCACCCACTTGGATGCATCTCTGAACAAGGAAGGCCAGTAATATCCTCCCCGGAGTATCTTGTGAGCTGTGACTGTTGATGAATAGTGCCCTCCACATGTTTGATCATGAAAAGCTGAGAGCAACTTTCTCTGTTGTTCCTTGTCCACACACTTCAGAAATCTCCCATCTAAACCACGCTTGAACAAGGCATTTTCCCACAGTACATATTGCGCTGATCTCAATTTAACAGTCCTCTTTTCCTTGGTAGTTAAATGAGAGGGGCATTCCCCATAGGTGAGAAAATGGGTGATGTCAGAATACCATTCATCGACTGAACTAAGGAATAGAACAGTAGGAATGTCAGCTTTCTCCTCCAGCAACTCATGTTTGGCTCCTTCAGCAATGAGCTCACAAAGACCTTTTCCACGAACCAGCTTGGTCGGTTTGATATCAATGTCATACTCCTGGACTTTAGCCACCCAGTTTCCTCTCTTGGACCCAAATTCTTGCTGTGTAAGAATTGACTTAACAGTTGTATCTGGAACCAGCACCATAGAGTGAGAGTTGAGGATATAGAAACGGAACTGCTTGACAGCCTTGACTACTGCAAAAGCATGCTTCTCCATCATGGTGTATTTTAGCTCATGATTCTTTAGGATATAGCTCATGAAGGCAATTGGTAGCTCATGTTTATCAGAGTCTTCTTGGGTTAAGATAGCAGCCAGGGTATTATCTGTAGCATAGCAATAGATGATGAAATCTTTGCTGAAATCAGGACAGGCCAAAACTGGAGTTTTAGCAATAGCTTTCTTGATACCCTCAAAGGATTCCTTTCCTTCAGAAGACCAACCAAATGTTTGCTTCCCTTTCATCATCTGAGAAATATTCAAAGTTAATTCAGCAAAATCAGGGATGAATCTTCTTAAAAAATTGATCTTACCGAAGAAGGAATGCACGCCTTTTTTACTGGTTGGGAGAGGAATTTGCTGGATGGCTTGAACTCGTTCAGGATCAATCTTAATACCATCCTTGGAGACGATGTGCCCTAATAGTTTTCCTTCTGTAACATAGAAGACAGATTTTTTAGGATTTAAAGAAATCCCATGCTCTCGGCATCTCAGCAGAACCATTTCCAGGTGGTCGAAGTGATCCGCTCTTGTCTTTGAAAACACTGTCAGGTCATCAAGGTATATGACAATACATTTCCCTTTCAAGCTTCCAAAAGCCAGATCCATAGCTCTCTGGAAAGTGGCACCAGCATTAATCAGCCCAAAAGGCATTCTCTTGTAGGCAAAGGTACCCCAAGGAGTGGTGAAGGCTGTCTTGTGTTGATCTGCAGTATCAACCTCTACCTGATTGTATCCCGAGAATCCATCAAGCATAGATAACATTTCAGATCCTGTTACTGCTTGCAATATTTGATCCATCATAGGCAAAGGGTAGTTATCTTTCAGAGAAGCCTGATTCAGGTTCCTGAAATCAACACAGATGCGGATCTCACCATTTTTCTTCCTAACAGGCACTATATTTGCGATCCATGTCGAATGGTGAATGGGAAAAATAATTTTAGCCTTCAACAACTTCTGGATCTCCTGAAAGATGGTGTCAGCTATTTTTGGATTGTACTGCCTCTGCTTCTGCTTGAAAGGCTTAATTCCTGGTTTGAGGGGAATAGAATGCTGCATATCTTTTGGCTTGAAGGCTTTTAGATCTTCATAAGAATAAGCAAGAACATCCTTATACCTCCTTAGAAGATCAATTGCTTTTCTCCTCTCGTCAGTTGTGCAACATTTTCCAATATTTACTAGCTTGGGGTCAGTAGAACTCCCTATATCAATCTTATCATACTCAGCTGATTGCTGAGGTCCAGTAGAAGCTTTAGATTTCACATATCTGTCATGTTTATCAAACAACTCCTCCAAACTCACCAAACCTTTGGGAATCTTGTTTCCTTTGAGTTTAATGCACCCTTCCTGATCTGTTTCTTCTCCTTGGGTGACAGGATGGTCAGAGGACACACTCTCACGAGGCAGGTTGTCACTTCCCTCAAAATACAGTTGTTCGAAATTACCCTTGAGTTCCAGGAAGGAAAGAAAATGCTGGTCATCGTTGAAAACTTGCCAGTTATTGGTATTGTCAGGTACACTAGGCCGGTGGACCATTTCAATAGTGAACTTATCCTGAGAGAATTCAGGATGGGGAATCAGTAGTGATCCTGAGACAGCCAGTGAATCAGCCCTACTGTTCTTTTCTCTAGGTATTGCTTCAATGGAGAAAGCATCAAGGAATTCAATTGAATCCCAAACCTGATTCCGGTAATGCTTCAGCCTCCCATTTTTTACCTGAAAAAGGCTTCTGACTTGCTTCACAATCAACTCTGCATCACCACGAGCCAGAAGATTTTTTACACCTCGTTCTTTGGCCACTTGCAGTCCAAGAATGAGAGCCTCATACTCTGCTGTATTGTTAGTGTTTTCGAACTGCAACTTAAATGAAAAAGGGTGTAGGCAATCCTTCAGGTGACACTAGCAGGACACCAGCTCCAGAACCAGCTGAGGAACAACTTCCATCAAATTCTAAAATCCAAACACCATTGGGATCTTTAGGTGATACTTTGGAGGGTTGGATTTCATCAGGGGACAGAATCATGTAATTACCATGGCCCATATCCTCATAGAGTATTTGTGCCTTAGGATCATCCGTTTTCTGCACAATATACTCTGATTGTTTCTCAGGCATCAGCTTCTTCATGTGTCCATTGACAGGTATGAGTGCATGTGACCAATCCATTTGAATCTCTCCACCCACATCTTTACAGAAGTTCCTACTTAGCAACATTCCATAAGAAGGAGGAATGTCTGCTACTAGGATGGTAGCCAAGACTTTCTTTTCAGGTAAAGCAGCAAAAGCCACTTGTGCATCTTTAATCCTTCCAACCAAAGGCACTTCCTTACTTTCCATGGAGTAGCAAGATCCATAAGTACGAGTGAGGGTCAAGCCTAAAGCATGAGCTACTTTAGCAGGCATCACGTTATCTGAGGCTCCGGAATCTATGACACAGTTACTGAGCCTATGGCCAGCTATAAGAAGTGTTACATAAAAAGGCTTGATTTTGTCACCAGGCGAGGTGACAGCAGCTACCAGACTAGGCTGTGGTGCAGAAGGAGGAGTGGGCAAAAGGCCTTTAGAGGTGGTCTTGGAATGGGAATTAACAAATTGGATCATCTTGGCAAAAGCTTTGGGATGGGTTTGATAGTATTCAGCTTCTGAAATTTGAACCTTGGTCCTTTTTAGGTGATCAACAATATCAAAGGATCCAGAGGTGGATGGACCATCATCATTTGGAATTCTAGGCTTATCAACTTTAGGAGAAAAAGAAGGAACTTTGCTAGTAGGATTGACAGGACTTACCTTTGGTGCAGATGAGGTAGGGATAGGAGATCCTCTTTTGGCAATTACAGGAATAGTTGCCGGCTGCTCCTTAGATTTCTTCATGGGCTGTGTTACTTTCTCCTTCTGCCTTGTCTGTTCTCGAGTCATGACAGCAAATGATTCACTGTTCATATCTGCTACCACTTCATCATAGTCATCTCCATCATCAGTGCCTTCGGTGGTAAAGAAATTAACCCGAGATCCCTCAAGTTCTTCCGCTTCATCATCAAATTCCTCCAGGAACTCCTCACGAGCTTCATCGTCCACATCATCATCTGGCTCTTCAACTTCACAGGTTGCATTCACAGGAACTTTAACAGGAGGTCCTTCAAGTGCTAGTCTTGTGTGAGGAGCAGGCAAACGATTTCTGGGCTGAAAATTTCTTCTTGGAACATCTGCATACGGGGCATGCTGAGCCAATTGTTTCTTTATAGCTACTAGATCATTTGCAAGTTTCTGGACTAATGGATCAGTATTGGGTCCAGAGGTGGAAGAGGAAGAAGCAGCAGATTTAGATTTGGGAGGATCTCTTCTCAACTTCCCTGACATGATCAAGTCATCCTCGACACTAACAGCCAGTTCTTGATCCAGAACTAACGTTCCGAGATTAGCCCTTCTTAGAGCATAACTGACTTTGGGCGTTTGAGCATTTAGAAAGAAACATTTTTGAATTTGATCAACCGGTCGAGTATTTACAGGAATTTTGTTGATCAGTCTGTTGAATCGAGCCACAAATTCTCTCATGGGTTCTGATGGATCTTTCTTTATCTGAGAAATTTGGGCAAGCAGGGCATGCACATCTTCTGCCGGCTTGAAACGGCTTTCGAACTGAGTTCTCATTGTATTCCAGTCGGTGATGGCACCAGCCGGAAGGTGATAGAACCAGTCAGCAGCATTATCTTGTAACGTCTCAACGAACAGCCTTACTGAGACGTCTTCATGTTCAACTCCCAAGACTCCACATGCAACTATGAAGGCTGCAATGTGTTCATCAGGGTGTACTTTGCCATCTCCTTTAAATTTGGGGAAGTTCTTTCGGTTACCTCTAGGTAACTCATGCAAAGGCTGATTAAGGGCCAGGGGCCCGACACGTTGACCCCATGGCAATTGTGCCGCCATTCTTGGAAATACGGCTTGGAGGGGAACTGTAACACCAGCTAGGATCAAAGCTCGTAGATTGGGACTAGCAGGTTCTGAAGGAATACCACCCGTAGGACTTCTATCTTGAACAGGTGGAGTGCTCGTCGAACGAGTTCTTCTATTTGAAGGGAAAGGAAAACCCTGTTGCTCCAAAAGCTGAAACTGAGAATCTTCGATACCAAGGGTCCTTCTCCCTCGAGTGAAACGCGGAGTCGCCAGATCAAAGGATGATCGAAAAAATTGCAGTACTGGAATGCGATTTTCCCCAGCGGAGTCGCCAAAAACTGTTGGTCGTCAAATAGGACTTTTTAGAAGAGCAACAGTCAGGGGACAAGAAGTCCCTCCTCTTTAATGGGAGAGGTTCCCTTATTCAGAAACGAACTTATTTACAAATGTACAGAACATTGTTTTATGGTCAAACTTGGATATTACGAAAGTGTTTTCCACAAGGATCATCAATTACACAAGGACTGAGGAAAGGGAATAAGAAGATGAGCAGAATAGCAACATTCAGAATTATAGATAGCAGAATAATTCTTCGTGTATGCGAAGCTTCAAAGAATTTAAGACAAGATCATTTGCGTTGGCTGAATGAGATTAAATTTAAAGACACAAAGTTCCATAAATAACCTTCTTCAGATTTATTAATCAAGGACACAAAGTTCCTTCTTGGTTATACAAGATCACTGTATTTGCAAAACTGAACAGTATGCAATCAGAGAGACTAACGAGTTAGGAACAAAATGATCTTCACAATATTAAAGGAAAACACAGAGATAACAAGAATTAGATAGACAAAGAATGGAAAGCCCTTTTGTATTGATTTCTTTAAGATCTATTTACACTTTCAGCAAATATCCAAGTTCTTCCTCCTCCCAAAATGGCGTGGAAAGGCCATTATATAGCTTACAAGTCAGTTACTCTTCGTAACCGTTTCTTTTAATTAAAGAATAGTTAAGGATCGCCAATTGCAATACCTTAACTAATTACAAAGAATACGAAAAGAATGGGAAGAAGAGAAAAGAAAGGAGAAGGAGACAGGTGGCCAGCTACTGGGAGGGACCCACTGTCTTCAGAATCCGCTGCCTGAATTTCTTCAATGCCTCAGCTATGTCTCTGCCACGTGGAACTGACGTGTTGGCTGCAGACTGAGTCCAAAATCCCAGACACTTCTCCATCTCTTTATCAAACTCGACGTGAGTATGATAATCTTTATTTGCTTCTTCAATGGCAGATTGAAGAGAACAAATTTCCTTCATCTTTTCCTTAGAGATGGAGCTTTCCTTGAATAGATTATCTTTGACAAAAGCTCTGAACTGAGCTTTGATTTCTTGCAAGGACAGGGAAACACCAGAGTTTTCATCCTGAAGATGACAATGTATATCCTTGAAAGCAGCAACAGCCAGTGTCTTGAAAGCTTCTCCCTTCTGCCAGCTGTTCTTCATTTCTCCCAAAGCTTCCTCCAAAACTCTGATCTTCCACTCCACGCTGTAGACCCAGGATTTTGATAGATTGTCCTTAGCATCATCGAAAATCTTATTCGCCAGTAAGATGTTCTCATCTATCTGTCCCATAAGGCGAAGGTCTACTATACAACTGCCCCAGATTTTTAGTTCTTTATCCATGGTATTAATAGTGGAGGAGAGCTTTAGTTGCACATTACTCACCTTTTCGTGGAGTTTGAAAGCTTCATCGATAAAGTTTAATCCAGCAACAAGCATGTCATCCACCATGGCTTCAATAGCTCTGCCATAGACAGAATACTTGTGCATATCTTTGATACTTTGCACTTCATCTTGGCTTAGAATTATAGGAGGTGGAAGAGTAGTCAATGGGGTAGGGTCCAAGACTTTATCCTTAGATAAAAGAGACTTGATGAAACCTGTGAGAATCCGGGCTTGTTCTTCCAACTGTTCAATAGTTTGCTACCCTTTATCTACCCTTCCAATGAATCTTGTGACTGTTTCCTGGAGGTTGTGAATTTCACCTTCAGGAGTAGACTCTCCCATAGGGATTCTTGAAAGCTCCAAGTCAGATGCCAGCAAGTCTGATTCTGAGTTGTCTATTGTAGGCCTAGTAATCTCCAAGAATTGCTGACCTTGGGCATCAGACACTATTCTGGAAGTGGTTCTGGCTTTCTTGGCACGAGAAGGAGTGGTGCCCAACAAGGCTGCAACAGCATCGAAATTTGGTCCCAAGCTTTGAGAGGAGGATTTTCTCTTCCTTTTGTCAACCAAAGGTTGCACCCAAGCAAAAGAGGAAGAAGAATTTGCAGGAGAAGCAAGGGGACCAAGAGACAGGGAGCTCATGACACTCAGGGTCTGCGCAGCTGTTGACTCAAGCTGAGATGTGAGTAGAGCACTGGAGGCAATGGCGGTAGAAGAATCAGTAGCACCTGGAAGTTCAGTGCTCTAGACCTCCTTGTCCTTATCTGCTAGATCTTTAGGAACATTTGCAGGAGTTGGCATCTCACTTTCTTCACTTTCACTGAGAACAATGATGTTCTCTAGCCCTATAGGCAACTCTGCCTATTTTCTTGGAGGGTCATTCTCTGCAGGCTCCTTCTTTACCTCTTTGAGTTTCTTCTTATATACCTGGGTAGATGGAGAGGGAGTAGATTCAGCAGGTCCTTGTGTTGATGAGGCAGGAGGGGTTTGCATTGGTGTTTCAGACCTTGGAACTAATGCCTCTCTTATTGGTGTCGAATCATCCTTGGAGGAGGATTCTCCTGAGTGCCTCTTGAATTCTCGGATCTTCTTACTGAACCAGACCTTAGTCCTGACTAAGACTGGAGCAAGAATCTCAGCCAGATCATCCCTCTCTTTCCTGTTCCAATCCAGGTCCTCCAGAGGGGTGTGCTTAATCACATTTTCATACTCATACGAGTATAGGTCAGAATTGTCATCCTGGAGACCTTCAGGAACTTGGTACAGACCGAGTTCTTGAATCAATTGCAGGGAGAACCTGCCACAATGCCTTCTCCTGGCTTCAAAATCATCTGCACAGTCAGCCCAGTAGTCTTCTGTATCTGCCCTATGATGGTAGATTATCTTGATGTTCTGTTCAATAAACTTCTTCAAGTCAAAGCAGGTTCTTGGCTTGAAGAAATGAACAGTGATAGGGACCAGGGCTCTTTCTATGTTCTGAGCATCCAGAGCTGTTTTGCATGTGTAGTTTCCCAGAGAGATGGGAAAGTGCAAGCCAGAAATCTTCTTGTCTCTACAAGTTCTGTGCAACTTGTCTAGTTGCCTACATATTTCTATCAAGGCCATTTTATCATTGCAGAACATGGGAAGCCGTAGAGGAGTGCTTTCATAGCCAGCAAGCCTGATATAGGAAAATTTCCTGAATTGGATGAAATAGGCTCCATACTGCGATATTAGGTTCATGGCTTCATCTGAAAACCTTCTAGCAGTATCACCTTCGAGCAATCTGACCACGTACATGGTGAAAGCATCATTGACCCTTCTGAAATTCCGATTGCTGGTCTCCAGGGTGAACTGCGGGCAATAGGCATACACTGGATCATCTTTGTGTGCATCTATATAGGAGAAACCAAACCACTGCCTTGATGCTGCTAGGGTATACATCAGGTATGAAGTCATATAGAACTTCTTTGTTTGCTGAACGTTGGATAGCTGCTCCGCCAAATTCATACTGATGATCTCTGCCCAGTTGATGTTTTGTGTTCCCTTGCACACCATGCTGATGAGCAGGCACATCCAGAAATGAAACTCATTGGTGGAGGGCAAACCCATAACCCGAGCCAGCAGGATTATGAAGTCTGACAATTCCTCATTGAAATCTGCTCGGAAGAGGGTTTTGGTTAGGCGAGAAGCACCTTTCTTAGGGTTCTTCAACCAAGACTTCGCCACTCGCGCCTTATATTTGTCACTGTCTTGATCGAATAGGGTCTGTGCTTGATCCCGGGAGACGACTATAGCATTGTCCAACTCCGGAATCCTCAGAGCAGCGCCAATGGTGGCAGCGTCCAGCTTGGCAATGAGTTCCCCATGTACATTTGTCAATTCACTCGAAGCGGGGTCGAAGTGAGCTCCGCATGAAAGCACAGTATCAGCACACTGTACTGAGATTGGGAAACCACCGGCAAAAGCCAAACCGCTATCATGAATCATTTGTGCTATTGGTGTAGGGTTTGCATCTGCCATTCTTGCCCAAAAATCACCGAAGTCGAGATGACGAGCTTCGTTGTCCCCAATATTGCTAACAGCAGACTCAAGCGGAGAAATTTGCTCCTGTCCCTGAAACTTGATCTTCATATTGATAGTCTCGGAGCTGCAACCTAGACTCGGGAAGGAATTTGCAAAGGGAGGGGATATTTGCGCAGGTTTTCAAATTGCAAGGGTTCGAGCAAAGATAGCATGGAAGCAATGCGAAAAATGCAAAGGGGAAATGCTCGTTATATAGCCATTTGGAGAGAGGAATGAATTTAATGCGCATTGAATACACAACCACCAATTTGAATAGCATCATACTCGGAGTGAGCGGGAAAAACTAAGTGTGAATGACACTTGGTACGCTTGGGACATGTGAGACGCGAATTGGAAACATGTGATTCGGGTGAAACGCACGAATGCTTTTTGATTGGGACGAAAACGGAGTACGCGGTTCGGGTGATTCGGCCGGAACAGTGGGCCCGTTTGGACGGGACATTCGGGACCAAAAGTTCTGGAGTACGCGGTTTGGCTAATTCAGGTGAAATTGAAATAGCTTGCATTTTTCGATTTGGGACAAGGAGCTCTGAAGTACGCGACACGGGAGTTTCGGCCGAAAATTGGAAAGCTCGCACTTTTTAACTTTGGGACATTTGAGACATGGAAGTGCGTAGTACGCGGTTCGGGTGTTTCGGCCGAAATTGGAACAACTCGCACAAAAAGTTTTGGGACACTTGGGACAAAACTCTTCCAACGGGCCCGAAAATGGGACAGCTTCGGGGATTTCGGCCGATCGGGGAATAGAGTGCACTTTCGTACTTGGGACAGTTGGGACAAAAAGTTCCGACAGGCCCGAAAATCACACAAAATGACCCAAAACACAGATTTTTTCAATTTCACGACTTAGGCACTTCAGAGAAAAACACTTAAACTCAAAATTTTGAAATTTTTACTCTTATCAGAGTGGGGAATTTTGAGTGGACAACAGGTTGCGATGGTCTCCTTCCAGTATTTGTAGTTGGGTTCTTTGATCACCACCTTTGGGCCTGTGCCATCCAACTCTTTTTCTTTAGCCAATTCCATTGACTGTATCATCTCTGCCAATAGTTTGAGATGGAAGATAGTACTCTTTACATTAAGAACATGGGAATCTCTAATTTTCATGATGATTCCTTTCATTTTCAGAATCTCTTTCTCCATTTCCATTCTATTGGCATTTCCATTTTTTAAATTTTCACTGAGGATGATGGTAGACATTTTATCAAATTTTTCTTGCAGCTCCTTAATATCCATGGTGAGCAAACTGATTTTGTGCTTGTTGATGTCATTGTTCAATTTGTAGTTCTCAAAATCTCTCATGAAGGCATGAGTTATGAAAGCAGTTTCTTGGGCCGAGAAAAGCTCCATCTGGGCCGTTTTTAGATTGTGAAGATAGTGGATAGCTTCCTCAGTATTCTTGGAAGACTCATGATCTTTTAAGATCTTAACATCCTCGCTGCTCGTAGCTTCCCCTTTCACTTGCTCTTGAGAGGATTCCTTCTATGAAAGGGTTTCAACAGGGCCTTCATCAGAAACATAAGTGATATTATCCTCCTCAGCCTGACCTGAAAACAGAACTTTCCTGAACTGAGAAATGTCTCCCCCTTTACCCATGCTAGATTTGGTACGTTTGGCCATTGGGTTGCCCTAACCAGTTTCATCACTACTATCCTCCTTAGGTTCATTACTCCTACACCTTTTACCCAATGCAATGTTTGAAGGCGAGGCCCCAAATTTGTCATTTTTTACCAACAGGGGAGTGCTCAGCTAGATGATAGTTTTTATTAGCCCCTGTGTAAGGGGATGATGAAAGTTCCTTTCTTCACCAAATTTATAGATTTTTCCATAGAAGAGAATAAGTAGAAGGGAAATTTATATAGTTTTGCATTGCGAATATGGTTTAACATTGGAAAATGGTAACCATATATGACTTTATATCTACCTTCCAAAGTGATATAAGACATGAGTAGTTTGGAAATTTCATCATATGGAGAGGGTAGATTACACCTAGCATAGCCATTATGAAGAGAAATAGGTTCCCCTTTTCCTTGGAAAAAATAGTCAATCTCAAGACTATAATCAGATTTGGGTTTAAAAATGCTTCTACCATTGAGCACAAGACCAGTCACATTTGCAATAATCTTGGGAGAAATAGTAAGGGAATAGTTTCCCACTTGGATTTTTCCCTTGTTCCACATTTTAGCAACCACTTTGCTCAGGCTTTCATCATAGCCCTTGAAAGTTTTGAAAAAAGAAAGCAATCCCGCCTTCTCGAGGAGAAATTTGGCCTCCTTGGAAATATCTGGACACCTAAAAGGTTCCATGTGTACCAAGTATCCTCCCATCCTTTTGTGCAGAGAAAATCTCTTGCAAATCAAAATGACCTTAAAATCAGTGGTTTCAATTTTCAGCTTCTCCAAAACCAAAAAGGCTCGACTTCCCATGTAAACAAAAGAAACCAACTCACACAAGTAAGATAAAATCATGAGAGGTTATTGGCACGAGCGAGAGAGTTAGCAACATTATTAAAGGCTCCCTCCCTTTTCATGATTTCAATGAATTTTGCATGCATTCCAATAATTTTCTCAACTATATGGAGACCCTTAGAGATAACCCCAAGATTAGCAACAAAATCAGCACCATTATTGCCTTCCCTATACACATGGTTAAAATAAATATTTACAAAAGAATTTAAAAATGATTTAGTTTTACAAATAAAATCTTCAATAGATATGGAAGGATTGGAAGAACCCCTCATACAAGAAATAATGTACAGTGAATCTCCTTCCACTTCCAAGAGATTGAAACCTTTTTCCTTTGTAATCTTCACCCCCCAGAACAGAGTAGATTCCTATGCCATATTGTTAGATTGTGTTCCAAGGTCAAAGAAGTAAGCAAGAATAAATCGACCTAAAGAGTCTCTTATGAGTCCTCCTGCCCCTAATTTCCCTGGGTTCCCTTTTGCTGCACCATCAAAGTTAAGTTTTAGAGAGCCTTCACAAGGAGGATTCCACTTAATCCCCACTCTAGGATTAGGACTATTAGATTGAGAAATGCTAGAGACAAGCCAATTCTCTCGGAAATGTTGTTTATAATCCAAAATTTCCAATTCTTTTTTCCGGAGGATTGAGAAATTGTTTCTAACTACCTGCAAAAGATTTTTTATTGACATTTTGATAGGGATACTCTTGTCCTTGAACATCCTTATTTTTCTGTCCTTTCAGATTTCCCACCAGAGATGGCTTAAGCTTATGATCCACATATTTTTAAGCCCTTGACTATGAAAAGGGCATACCCATTAGTTCTAAGCTTCCTTTATATATTTGGGGATAACCCAATTAACTAAGAAGCCAGTCAAAATTGAAGAGAATAGTTGATGTGCATACGTGCATTCCAGAAACGTATGATTTACAGATTTCATTTTTCTTTTGCATAACACACATGTATTAACCCATTGGAAGCCTCTTTTTTCCAGATTATTAACCATGAGAATTTTGTTTCCAAAAGTGAGCCAACTGAACACATTTACCTTATGATTAATATTCGTGTTCCAAATCTTCCCTGCCATTAAATATTCTTCTCCTGTTTGACCCTCAAAGAAGATGCCATAGGCTGATTTGACAGTAAAATTTCCGCAAGGTTCCTTATCCCAGATGATTCTATCTTGGTATTTGCTGTTATATGATACATAATTTTGTAAGAACTCATTGATCCCTCTCATTTGATCATTTAGATCATGTCTATCCATTTCCAAAGTTTTCCATGTCTAAAAACTCTCTTCCATAGCCATGTAGTTGTTCACCTTTACTCCATATTTAGCTTCCATTAATGTAGAGATTTGTGGAAATTTATCTTGGAGGGTAAAATCCCCTACC
This sequence comes from Taxus chinensis, assembly GCA_019776745.2. Taxonomy (NCBI): domain Eukaryota; kingdom Viridiplantae; phylum Streptophyta; class Pinopsida; order Cupressales; family Taxaceae; genus Taxus; species Taxus chinensis. Next base: position 374,389,760 of record CM034157.1, read on the forward strand.
CATTTGTCTTTCCAAAAATCTATCTCACTGCCTCTTCCTATTTTCCATCTGCTACCCTTGTTCAAAATTTCTTTGGCCCAGTTAATGGCTTTCCAAATGCATGAGCCATTGAAATTCGCTTGTTTAAACATCCATCTTTTGTCATTATTATCCTACCAATATTTTCTCTTAAGGATTCTAGCCCAAACTCCATTTTCCTTAGTTAGTCTCCACCCAATCTTGGCAAGTAGAGCTTTATTCAGTTTGGACCAGTCTCTGAGACCAAGTCCCCCAAGATTCTTGGGTCTGCACACTCTGCTCCAAGTAACTAAATGAATTCTATCCTTTCTTTCTGTACCACTCCATAAAAACCTCTTTTGGATATTTTCCAATCTTTCCGCAATTGTGACAGGAAGTTGGTATGTTGACATGGCATACACAAGGAGGCTCTGGAGAGAGCTAATTAGAAAAGTAATTTTTCCAACTTCGGATAAAAGATTAGCTTTCCAACCTGCTAATCTCCTTTCATTTTGTTGTTCTGTAACAAATGCATTCTTTGAAAATGTTTAGATTATGGAGCGCGAAGAATATTTTTTGAAACTATTTGGGAAGGAAAGCGATGGAAGGGAAATCCTACCCAGACTAGAGGAACAGGATGCAATACGGGAGGAAGGGGAAATAGAAGTTTCAGTTATCAGTGAAAGGAATACAGTTTTGAAACCCAAAGAAACTTGGTCTAATGTTGTCAAAAATAATGATTCGTCTCTTAAAAAAAAGGTTTTTTCTTCAAGCGTCCAAAGAAATCTCTAGTTACATTCTTGAAATTCCTGACCATCTTTTGCATTCTACATCAGAAAACTTGAAAAAGTCTTTAGTGGGAAATTTGATGGGAGGGAGGCCTAATATTGACACAGTCAGAAGATGGACCAAACTGAAGTGGTCCCCTAAAGGGCATCTAGAGGTACGTGCTCTTTCAAATGGTTTTTTTCCTTTTTCATTTTAACCTTTAAGAAGATATGCAAAAGGATTTGGAAGAAGGTCCCTAGTTTTGGGGAAAGTCAAGCTAGTATTTATGGAAATGGGAACCCTCTTTCAATCTAGAAAAAGAAAATTTGAATCAATTCCGATTTGGATCTACCTTCCAAACCTCCCTCTGGAATTCTGGCATGAGGATATTGTGAAAGGTATAGCTAATACGCTAGGTACCTTTGTTAGTATTGATAATGCCACAAGACAAATGTCTCACCTTATTTGTGCTTGTTTTTGTATCTACACTATTGTGGATAGAGAAATCTTGAGTAGTATTAAACTCAAATCAAAACTTGGGATATGGGATCAAAGGATTGAGATGGAAAGCTCTCCAGCTAAATTCTCTAAATGTAATGGATGGGGCCACTCCTCTCAAAGATGTAAGTTTAAAGTTTCTAAAGTGTTTATCCTGGTCACAGCTAAGGAGGGTAATGAGGAAAAGGGGAAAGGCATTATGCAAAGTGCGGAGGATCACATGAAATATTTTTCCAATTCCATGCCAGAAGTTTTCTCTACTCTTCACATAAAGGAAAATACAGTTGAAGAAATCCCTAGGTCAAAAGGAGCAAAGGAAAAGGATGAGGATGGTTTCACTATGGTAACCAACAAAAGGAAATCTAAATTTTTGTCAAAGTAAGAATCAAAGGTCAAATAAAAAGAGGAGGAAAATTTGATGGATCTTATGAAAGGCAGGAAGATTGAAATTGGTAATTTTAACTTGAAAGAAGGGATTTGCAATGAATCTTTCAAGAATGATCTAATCCCAAAGGCAATAAAGGAAAAGGAGGTTAATAAGTGCATGGAAATGGCAAAGGACAAAACAGATTTAGATGCTTCCAAGGTCCAGAATATGGAAATGAATTTCTTCAAAGGGATGGAGGTTTTTCCCTCTATTGAGGATCTCTTGAACCCAATCAAGGAACCTGAGGAGAAGAAACAAGGCCCTAGTTATGGATTAAAAAAACCCTCTGGGGAAAAATTAATATCCAGAAAAAAGAAAATTGAACCAAAAGGAAAAAATGGGGATTCTTCATGTTCAACACCTCTCCTGGAGGAAGAGAACCCTATTAATGTGGAAGCTATAAATAGCAAATAGGGCAGACCGAATAAATTGGAATCAAGGAAAAAAATAACCCAAAAGGAGATAGATTCAAGGAAACAGATGTGTTTGGACCAGAAGGTATTTAAGAAAAATAAACCCAACCTAAGAAAATGAATTACATATCTTGGAATGGGAGAGGACTGAATAGTCTTGTGAAGTGAAAAATCCTGAAGGATATGATTGAAAGATAGAAAACTGATTTACTTGTTGTGCAGGAAACTAAAATGAAAGAAGAATCCTTCCTATCCTCTTGTCAATTATGCTAGAAGAATTCTAGAGCCTTTACTGTGAACTCTAAAGGAGCTTCCGGAGGTTTAGATGTGGTCTGGAACCTGAATAAGTTTGAGGGTACTATATTGGTTTAAAAGAGATAATCATATGGTTGTGATGATAAAATATCTTGAAAATAAAAGTATATGGGTTATTTCAAATATTTGCAACTATGTTATGAATAAAAATGATTTTTAAAAAAAACGTATAAACAGGTGTCAAATTTAACACCACAGTGTGGCCTTTGTTGCAACCATTAAAGGACTATAGAAGATGTTCTGGATGATATTTGATCAAAAAACGAATTTGAGGGAAAAAAAAATCGAGCTTCATTAAGACAAACATAAATAATACTTATCGTCATGCTAGCCCTTATAAAACATTTTTACATGTTCTGTACATAACATCCATGACATAAATACTGGCCAACGGCCGCTAGCTTTACTTGGTAAAACATAAACATGATTTTGCTACATCAACACATTCATAAATCAGATTGGCTAGCGTTATGCCAACCCGTAGGAATGGTATATTCCAATACTTATCCCTTTTCTCACTTCCGATCGGATGGGACTTTGGAGTACATAATACCATTCTCCTTCAATATCAGGTGATCCTTGGATTCCAATATATGTGATTTTGGATTCCAATATATGCGAATATGTGGAATCCGATATGTGTGATTTTGGAGTGTAGATAATTCCAAGAATGGTTGACACTTAAGGTTAATCCGAACAATAGGAATGTTCGGACTTTCTAAAATACTTCAGAATATAATTTTTTAGCTACTAAAGACTGGAATAAGTCCCAATGCTTAGTGAAATAAGTGTTACAAGAAGTTTGAAATCAGAGATGAAATTCTCCTTATCTATTGGAAGTACTAAAATGTCAGGTTAGTTGAATATGTGATCTACGCTCGATTGCAGGTATTGGTAATATCTAGCATCCTAGCGGACTACCACAATAATCCTGGGTAAAGATGGTAACATCTTCTGGAGGCAAAAATCTTATGCTCTCACTTTGTTACTTTTATAGGAAGGGGGAAAAAACACTATATTCTTCCACTTATTATTAAAGTGAAGAAGCTCTAACAAAATCAAATTGTCACTTAGGAGTGAGGTGTACACTGATATGATTTATAAGAAGATATTGTTAATTTTACTACCCACATTTCTTTCAAAATTAACTCTCAAATAGGAAGAATCAAAACTATCTTGATAGATTACAGGTATTTTCTTAATTGTATCCCTAAGTTAATTGGTAAATGATAACGCCATGATTTAAGAAGATTCCTGCAAATGGATGAATTAAAAATATATGAGATTTGATACTCCTGAGACCCAGAGAGAGAGAGAGAGAGACTAGAGTGTGTGTGTTTCTACACACAATATCTTGCATATAATGTTGGGACCATTAACAACTAAGACCATAATGATGTTGATCCACATGATAAAGGCATGAATATCTTGAGAAGAGCAGAGAAGAAGGTCATGTTCAAGGATCATGAATTGCACCTAATAAGAATTTAGTTCCGAGGTGCATTATTGCTAGAGAAATAATGAGAGACTTTAGAGAGAGATGTCTTTGTAGAGACCTTTTGAGTGAAGACAATTGAAAAAGTGATCTGGCAATCAGACTTCTGTTGAAACAACAAGTAACATCAAGTGATCTTGGAATAGTCAGAGTGGCTATTGTTATTTCTTAGTCAAATCTTGTGGGGTTGTATCACTATCCTTGTAGGGTATTCATACCCTGACTAAAATTAGTAAGGGTTGGTGCTCCTTATGGGGTTAGTACCTCACTAGATATAAATATCTTGTGACCGGGTTGTGTGGAGTAGTCTGGACTTGAGTCCTTGAAAGGTTTGGCTTGAGTAGTGATATGAAACAAATGGTTTAGGCTTGGGTTTCTATTCCCCTTTAGGTTTTCCACTTCTCATATCTAGTAGTTCTATGTGTTTTCGTGTTCCTATCACATATGGTTTTTATGCTTAGGGGATCCCAGCTCACATTGGTCCTAATGTATGTTGAATGGCATAAGCTTTGAATAGAAGTACTGCATGTTAAGAAAACTAGAATTACAGGGTTCCATTTAAGGAATGATCTCTGACCCCTGAGATGGCCTCTAGGGAAGCACTCAAGAAATTTGGCATGAAGATTTGATAAGAGTGGGAGAAGCTAGGTGTTCAAGGTCATATGACCTAACTCAAGATTTATAGGTGAATTCTTGAGATGAAGGAGAGAGAGATGTCTTGAGAGATTTTTGAGTGAATTTCAACTGAAAAAATTATCATAATCAGTTGTTTACGCTGAACAAGATACATCAAGTGATCTGTCATTTGAGGTGGCTAAGGTGGTGCTTGGTCATCTATGGGGTGTTGTATCCTCCTTGTAGGGTTTACGCATTGCCTAACTTAGAGACTAGGGATTGGTCCCTCATGTTCTAAGTGGAAATATCTAATGTGATGTGTGATATTCACTTGAAGTTATTTTGTGTTGGAGTAATATATGCAAAGGTTAAAGTGATGTTGTTCTTCCCCTTGAGGTGATGAAGTTCCCAATGGTTATGCATATGGCTTTTTTCATGTGTTCTCTCTTGTCTTATTGCTGTCAAGTGGTTATTTAGTGCTTAAGTGTAGATTTCACAGGGTAGATTTAAATAGATTCTTCAAATTGTGGATAATATTTATGCTAGGTAAATATGATGGAGCATGTTAAGACTTAGGACTAAAGTAACCTACATGAATCAATTTATGGGTATGCATTAAGTGTACAGTGAAGTTACTCTAAAATAATATTTAATTAGATTTAGATTTTAATAACTTGTCATACAGATCACATGGAGATCTATGGTTATGATGGTTGTCATTTAGGATCCTATTTGGACACTATAAGGGGTGCTACATGTTGAAGATAGGCTATGGTGCATAAAGAAAGAATCTACAATTCCACAAGACAATAATGAGTAACATAAATCATGTTTTAAGAGAAATTTCAGAAGTACTAAGTCACAAATGCATGATGTGTAACGAAGAACCCCCTAGGAATAATATGTAAACTAGAGTCATTTTATCAAGGACATAAAGATGTATTCAAAGAGAAATAAACATTGTTATAAGATAATCACAAATTGAATACATGCATGTTGCATATAGAGAAGCAAGATATGAAATCTAGATCAGTGCATTCAAGTAAATAAGTAATATGCCACACAGACAAGAGGCATAAAATTTATTTCATTTTCAAACATGAGATCAAGATCTGTTAAGTTTGGTGACCATAATTCAGACAACATTATGAGTGAAGGAACTACATGCAAAATAAAAAGAATGGAAAGTGCTTACTACAAACAATGTCACATATATGTATAAACATATCAGATCAACAAACATGTTAAGTGTACAGTCAAAAGTGTCAAAAGACAAGGTTACAATCTTAGTATTTCATCAGCAAATTTATAAATAAATTAAGTGAAACACATAACAAAAAATGGTAAGATAAAGTTACATAGAACAAGATAATTTAACAACTACACAAGAATAACATGATTTATGTTCTCATTAGTATAGATGATAACAAGGACAACCCAATTTAGGCTTCTGCAAGTACAGTTGATGAGAACTAGTTATGGCAAAAGATTAGAATTTGGACATAAAGAGGTTTTTGGAAACATTTTTGAAAAGAAGAAAGAACTTAAGCAACATGCTTGAAGAGCTTGATGCTAAATGATTGTCCATGAACCAGGTATGACACTCTTTGAGGATCATCGATGGGAAAAAAAACTCCTTTCGGATCTGCATAATATAAACAATCAGGAAGAATCCTTTAGAGCTGATCCATACAGATCTGAAGCCCTTTGGCTTAAAGCAGGTGACAGGAATATAAAAAAATTTCACTTAACAACCCTCAAGCATAGAGCTTGTAACAGAATATCTGAGGTTGCTAAAGGAAATGGAAACATTACTAAGGATCCAGAGGACATCAAAACAGAAGCACTCAATTTTTACAAAAACCTCCTCACTGAGAATAATTCCTACAATAAGCAAACGGACTCTTTCCTTTTAGACTCCATTACTAATAATCTGACACCTGCTGAGAGATTTAAAAGTCTTTCAAAAACTGTCACCATTGAGCAATTAAAAAAGGTTGTGTTTGCTTTAGAAGGGATAAGGCGCCAGGTCCTGATGGCTTTTCGGCTAACTTTTTCCAAAGATGTTGGGAAATATGCTCTGAAGATCTTTTGAAGGTTATTAATGAGTTTTACAGAATGGGAAATCTCATCAAAGAACTAAATAATACACACATTGTGCTTGTCCCAAAAAAGTTGGATGCAAAGGACTTCAAAGATTTCAGGCCTATCATTTTATTTAATGTTATTTATAGGATTTTCACGAAGATTCTCACCACTAGAATGCAACCTATTCTTATGGAGATAATTTCACAACAGTAGAGCGGATTCATCCAGGGAAGAATTATTCAAGATGGAATTATCATGGTTCATGAAACAATACATTCTATGGATAAAAGCAAAAAGGTGGGGATGGCTATCAAGCTTGACATGCATAAAGAATTTGACCGAGTCTCCTAGAGATTCATGGATGATGTCTTATCCAAGTTTGGCTTTCAAAGCAAATTCAGAAAAATCATTTATTCTTATATCTCCACCTCTAGATTCTCAGTGGTTGTTAATGGGGAACCTGTGGGTTTTTTTTCCAGCAATAGAGGTATCTGGCAAGGCGACCCAATTTCCCCTCTTTTATTCATTATTATGGTTGATAGTTTAAGTAGATCTATTTCCAAAGCTATCAGCATTGGCATGATAAAAGGTTTTCCTCCAACTTCTGGAAATCAGATCTCCTCACACCAACAGTTTGCTGATGACACTTTTCTTCTCCTGATGGCCTCAATCATTGAGGCAAAAGCTATCAAAACTGTGCTTAGATTTTATGAGGAAGCCTCGGGACAAAAAGTTAATTTTGACAAAAGCTCTATGTATTTCTTCAACACTCCTTTGGAAAGGCAAAGAAAGATTGCTAATATTCTAGGATGCACTATTAATTCTCTTCCAGCTACTTACTTAGGTTTACCTCTAAGTACTGTCAAGATTTCTGTGGAGGTATGGAATGACCTTATTAAGAGATTCCAAAGAAAGTTGGCTGGCTGGAAAGGAGATGTACTCTCAAGTGCAGGCAAGTGCCTATTAGTTAAAAGCACGCTCCAAAACTTGCCTATTTACATCATGTCAATGTTCAGCATACCTGCAGCAGTGATGAACAATATTGAAAAGATTCAAAAGCATTTTTTATGGCATGGTACTGAGGACAGATTCAGATATCATCTTAGTGACTTGGGAGTAGGTATGTAAACCTAAGAGACTTGGGGGGTTAGACATCAAAGATATCAAACATATGAGTGTTTCCCTTATTGCAAAATTAGGTTGGAGGATTATAAAAGAGCACAAGCCTTGGACAGAGTTGGTTAAGATCAAATATCTTTCAAACCAAAACAAGATTTCCTTCATATATGATCAGTCTCTTCTGAGTGGTTCTATTTTCTGGAACAACCTTCTTAGCAGCAAACACATCCTTTTGCAGGGGTGTAGCTGGAAGCTTGGGGATGGACAAAACATAAAATTTTGGACAGATAAGTGGACTGATTCCAACTAGATTTCTTCTTATGATCACATTAAAGACAGCTTAATCACAAAGTATGGGCACAAAATCTAGGGGTACATTGAGAGAGATGGAAACAAAAGAAAATGGAAACAACGAAAAGTGGAGAATGATAATGTACAGGCTAATGTTTCTTCTTTACAGAGTCAAATTTCTCTAATTCATATAAGTAATTAAAATCTTAAGGATGAACTCATCTAGAAAGATTCTTTTGACGGGGAATACTCTCTCAAATCAGGATATAATTCTTTCTTTGTATCCATGGAAAGTGAAATTAAGTGGCACAAACTGTGGAATGCTGGAGTTAACCCCTAGAGTGAACTTCTTTTGGTGGCTTATCATTAATGGCAAGATCCTTACTAATGACAACTCATAAAGAAGGGATTCATCATGCCAAATAGATGTTGCATGTGTCAGAAAGAGGTAGAAGACATAAAGCATTTATTCCTCCATTGTGAGTTTGCTTCCAAAATTTGGCAGCTGATTTTTGCAAAGTTTAATCAGAGATGGATTTTTCCCCTTACTTGTCTTCAGGCCTAGGAGCAATGGGACTCTCCGTTTAAGCATTATGTGGTGAAAATATTGTGGCAACTTGTTTTACCCCACACTATGTGGAGAGTATGGAAGGCTCGTAATGATAACATTTTCAAAAACAATAGAAAGGCATGTAACAAAATCTACAAGGAAATCATCATTGTTGTGCAAGATAATATTGCTAGATTTAAACCTCCTAAAAATAGGCTCTACCCTGAGAAGGAAGAATACGTATTGACTAAATGGAATATTGACACTGGTAATAGGAATAATAATGGTATTGATAGAAACACAGTCCGATGGATTAAACCTTGCACTGATTGGCACAAGTTAAATTTTGATGGGGCCTCAAAAGGAAATCCAGGGGAATCTGGAGGAGGGGGAGTTATCAGAGATCAAAAAGGCTGTTTAGTTGCTGCTTTTTCTAGGAGAATGGGCAGGCAGACCAATCATTACTCTGAAGCCCTGACAGCTCTTTGGGGTATAAGACTTACTAGAGATTGTAATATTCTGAATATTTTAATTGAAGGGGATTCTCTGAATATCATCAATCTTTTAAACAAAAAGCAACACCCCAGCTGATCTATCAGAGATTTCATTGAGGAATCCATTGATATATGCAAGAGCTTTGAAAATGTTAAAATCACTCACACCTATCGGGAAGGCAATAGGGTCGCAGATGGTTTGGAAAACTTTGGAGTTAACAATAATTTTCAAACTTGGCTAAGGGGGGACATTCTACCCTTTCAAGTTAATAAAGACATCACCAATGATTTACATGGCTTGAAAAATCATCACTAATGGTTGTAATGTTGATGCTAAAGAGCTTATTCTTAAGTACAGAATGATGAAATCATATAAGATTTGTGTGATTTATGTGATTTGTGCAAACTGGACAGCCATCATTTCTTGTCATAGGGAGAACGCTAAGGAGCAGGTCACTAATTACAAAGTATGGTCTAATAATATCCATATTAGTAATCAAAATCGTAGGATGAACTCATGTGGGAAAGATTCTTTGATGGGGAATACTCAGTTAAATCAGCTATAATTCCTTCTTTACCTCTATTGAAAAGTGACAATTAAGTGGGCATACGCTTGTGGAGCCAGAGCTCACCCCTAGAGTAACTTTTTTTGGTGGGCTCCGCATTAAAGAAGATTCTAACTAATGAAAACAATCATTAGAATGGATTCATCATGTCGAATAGATGTTGCATGTCCCCAGAAAGAAGCAAAGACATCAAACATGTATTTCTTCATTGTGAGTACACTGTCCAAAAGTTGGCATCTTGTTTTGAAACATTTCATCAGAAATGGATCTTTCCCTCCTTGTCTTCAAGCTGGAACTGGGACTCTCCGTGACAAGCATTGTGTGTGGGAGATTATGCAACTAGTTTTACCTCACACCATATGGCACAATTTTGTGAAGGCTCGAATGATGGCATTTTGAGAAATACTAAAAAGGTATGTAACAAAGTCGCAAAGAAATTATCATTGCGGTGGCAGACATAGACAAGATTTAAACCGCCTTAAAAATAGACTTTTCCCGAGGAATAATAATACATCTGGCTTCTTTAATATTGACACTGTCTTCAAAAGAATAACAATGGTATGGGGGGGGGAGGGGGGGGGGGGATGGAAACACTGTCTGATGGATGAAGCCTCCCAATTCTTGGCATACGTTAAATTTTGATGGCACCTCAAAGGAAATCCAGGATTCCTGAGGTGGGGAGTCAGCAAGATCAAAGAAGCTGTTTTTGTTTTACTACTGTTTTGTGGGAAATTTTTATTCAACCTATCGATACTCTGAAGCTCTTGCTGCTCTATGGGAATAAGGCTAGCCATGGAATTGAAATATGGCTAATATTATAAATTGAGGTGATGCTAATGAACATTAGCAAATCTCTTAAGAAAAAATCAACCCCCCTCTTAGTCACTTAGATATTTTTAATGTGTTAAGCTACATATATGTAAGAGTTTTGTGAAATGTTAAAATCACCACACCCTTCGGGAAGCACTAGGTCGCAGATGGTTGGGAATACTTGTAGTTACCAATAATTTTTCAAACTTGGCTCAAGGGGGTGATCATCTAACCCTTTCATCAAGTTCATAAAGACAATCACCAATATTTACATGGTCTTGAAATCATCACTAAGGGTTGTAATGTTGAATGAAGTCTTATTCTTAAGTACAGAATGATAAATCATATCATAAGATTGTGTGATTTATGTTTTGTGGCAAACTGGACAGCCCTCATTTTTTTTCGTGTCATAAAGGGAATAACGCTAAGGATAGGTCACTAATTCCAAAGTAATGGCTAATATTACATCTTTTATCATGGATGGGAGAGATTAAAAAACAAAGCTAAGTCTGATACGCATAGTGCTAAAACTTTTACCATTGTAGGCAGAGTCACTGGAAAAATGGGGGGTCCACCTTGCAAGACAGAGCTCACCCATAATCCAATGTGGAAAGAGGATGCAGGGATCTGGAACTATCTTCAAATTGGGGGTCTTGCGAATTTGATTGAAAGAATTCAAGGTTTTGATCAGGATATTTCTATTAAATTTGCTCAGGGGTGGAAGAATCAGGTTATTAAATACAACAACATTGAGGTTGAGATCATGGAGGAGCTCATCACCTAGATCATGGGGCTCAGTCTTGATGGCACACAATTCTTTAAAAAGAGGGTAGACAAAGAGGTGGAGGTAAATAAATTCCTAGATGAAGGGGAAAATATTGAGTTTGTGACAGTTGACATCAAGTTAACTTCGATTTATGAGCCTTTTGCTGAGCTCGCCAAGATGGTTGTTAGGTATGTAACTCTTGAGGGGATATTTATTACTATTCCTCAAAAACATTTTATATTTCTTAACCACTTTCATAGAAACATAATCATCAGCTTCCCTCATTACTTGTTAAACTCGCTAGAGAAATACATTCGGGAAGTGCAGAGTCATTCTAGGGTAGTTCCTCTGCATCAAGGGATAATTCTTCTTATCCATCGCCACTACTTAAAATGTCCTTGCATGAATCCTACTCCACCCTCTCCCTCCACTCCTCCCCCTACTCACACCACCTCCATTCCCCCCTACTCGAAAGGAAGATTGAAACTGCTTTGTCTAGCAAGAAAAGGAAGGGCATGAAAACTAAGTTCCCTACTTCTCAGAGGGTTATTAGAAGCCACAAAGACCTCGATCTTTCTGAGAACCTCTTGTACATCAGCCAACCAATGGAGGGGCCTAAGGAGGAGGATTTGATGGTCAGAGTGGGCAAGATGGAAAAGGAAATTCAAGAGTTTAAAAGTGTTATCAAAAATATGGAAAAAGCTAAGGGAAAAGGAAAACTTCAAAATGATGATGAGGAGGGTGTTATTGCTGAAGTGTTCAAGAAGCTACAATCTTTGGATGGAAGAACGGGAAATGCAAAAATTTGTAATGACTACATCCTATCTGCACTTAAAATTATTTACAATTTCATTGAACAACATGTTCATAGTGTATGCAGCCTCAGTGGGATTATTGAAGACATTTGGGGCCCCAAAGAGAAAAGAGATATGGCAATTGCTTAGGCATATCTGAAAGAACCTTCTCAGGCCACAACCATTACTTTCTTTATCTCACTGCAAATGATCAAAACCAAGATTGATAGGGCTATCAAGTAAAGTGGAGCTATGTTGCTATTTACTGGATGCGGAGTTGCTGATGACTGGCGGATCTAGTGTTGTTTTTTGGTGAAGATATTCTATGATAGATATCTCTTGTTTGTTTTTTGATCTCTTCTGCTATTTTTTGGATCATTGTACATCTGGATCCTTTCTATTAATATGTTGTTTTATCTGACTTTTGAGCCCTCTGAGGTTGGTTGTTTTGCTCTTCTCTGGGCTGTTTCTCCTACTTCTGGTATCTAGCTTTTGAGCCCTTTTGTATACAGGGTATAGTCCCTTAAAAAATATTTTCCCTTAGTAAAAAAATGTAAAATTCTTAATGCCTATTAGAGTGAGGTAGTCTGTACATCTGTATACATTTTAAATAGATCCCAATTGAGAGTGAACAATAGCAAGACTCCTTATGAAATTTGGAAAGATAGCCCAACAAATGTGAAATACATAAGAGTCTTTGGAAGCAAGTGTTACATCAAGAGGGATGAACACAACTTAGGAAAATTTGACTCTAGGAGTGATGAGGGCATATTTCTTGGATATTCAATAGTTAGTGTAACCTATAGATGCTATAATAAGAGGCTACATAAGATATTTGAGAGAAAAAATGCAAAAGTTGATGAGTCTTATCCATCAAACTATATCACTTAGTCTAATGGCATCCATGAAGATCAAGAACATGATGAAGAATTGGAATGTACACATAAAGGAGTGGAAGAAGTGGAAGAAAGGCAAGACACCATGACACCCTCAAGAAAAGTTCAGAGGGATCATCTAGAAAATCAGATAATAAGAAATAGAGAAGGAGGTATTCTCAAAAGAATAAATCTAAGAGATTAGAAAAGCCATGAAGACATAACACTCTTATCTATAATAAAACCCAAGAATGTGGTTGAAGCTAGAAAATACCAACACTGCATGGAAGCCATGAATGAAGAACTTTATTAGATTGAAAAGAATGAAACTCATAGCTTGTAGCAAGGTCTAAAAACAATAATTTGATAGGAACAAAATGATTGTTCATAAATAAATTGAATGAGAAAGCTGAAATAAAAAGAAACAAGGAAACATTGGTCTTATTTACATTTTTAATAGAAAAGTGTGTTAGAACTATAATATTAAGTGTATCATAATATATATTTTATATTAGGTGTTTGGTTAATTTAATTAAATAAGAAATTAAATTGGGGTTTGCCCTGTCACTTAATAAGTTCATAACCCTTCAGGTTATTTAAATATGACCATAGGTCATATTCGAGATATATCACGTAAATAGGGTGATCCTGGTAAAAACATGTAATAGAATTGAGGAGGGAGTTATGGGACTAGTGGATGTACAATTTTCTTGAAAGTGGATTTATTCTCCATGGTTTTTATCCATTTAGGGGTTTTCCACGTTACATGTTGTGTTATGTGTTCATTATTCTTTATTTAATTTATTCATGTTATAATGTTTAACTTTATAATAATTAATTAATCTGGTTAATACACCTTTTCACCCCTCATCCTAACATGGTACCATAGCATGTTTAATAAATTAATCCTAATGTAACCTAAGGTTGTAATAGTTTTGAAGGTAGTTAAACTATTTGAAATATTATTTAACCCCACATTCCCTTTCCATATGGTTGGATGAATATTGCACAAGTGAAAAGACATTGTGGATTTTGCAAATAGGTGAAAATAATCCAACTTCAAGAATTACCAAGCTCTCGAATATAAGGTAAGGGTTGTAAATTATTTGAAATACTTTATATAGTTTTACATATTTTGTAGGATATTCAAGAAAAATAAAAGGGGAAAGTAAAAATCCAGAGTAAAACTTGAGTTTATAAGGGGGGACAAGACTCGAGAAAATAGGTTGTTCTATTTTTTTCATTGGTCAAGTAAATTCCTTATCCCCTAGTAATACATTTGTTTTTAAATTATTTACTATTAATTTCTTTGAAACCCTTATTCACATCCTGAACAGGGCCTCCGAAAATGTTGCACCTATAGTTTAATATAAACTATATCTTTATATAGCTTTTTATAAAATATTCCATATTTTATAAAAATATGATATATATATATATAGTTTATATTACCTAAAACATATCCCACAAAAACTATGCCACACATATATAGGGGGCTTATATTAAAAAGATATATCAAATTTTATTTGGGGGCAGCCCGCTCATAACCGCCTCCCCTCTACTTCCATGCCACTTGGAACCTCCTGTGTAGACCACCTCCTGTCCTTTTTCATGTGTCTCACAGGTACCTCCTCTATACCCTAACCATAGACACCTCTACTCCTTTGCACAATTGTTAGTCCCATATTGGGAAAATGATAGGTGTTATAAGGATTTACAAGCCTCAAACTTGCAATTATAATGTGGCTACAACCATACTAAGCTATTTTTCCGTGTATTACATGTAGCCCACCATTTATAACCATGGGTGGTTGATTATGATAACCCTCTGAGTTTCTAATAAAGTGGGTGATGGGGAGTGTAGTCCACGTTGACTATTGTGTAATGTAGTTCATCATGCTACTTAAACGAGCTCGTAGTATCAATTATGAACTAGCCCAAACCAAATGAATAATGCACTCACCCTTCATTACAATGAACTCATTCAATGTGAGAAATAACTCACCGAGGTGGGTACATTAGCATGAAACTAATAATATATATATAAGATTCATTGGTAAAATTGCAAAATGAAATGTAATAAATTGGCAAGTTGGTATAATTTTGAAATTATAATATGGTTCAGTTTAGTGGATAACTTGGTCGAGTTGATAGAAAATCCTACTTAATAAGGAGAAAGAGCAACACAAAAATTTATATATAATTTTTTTTTTTAAAATATGAATTATTTGTTATTTTTTTCAAAAATATATATATTTTTATAAAAATTATATTTTGAAAAATAGTTAAATAGTATAGTTCTATTTTGATATACTTTTAAGATACGACGAAAAGATTGTTTTTTCGTCATTTTGTTAGAAAACTAAAAAAAATCACTTACATTTTAATTTTATTTTTTGATATAATTCTAATGTATTCCTATATAGATTATTCAATTAACAAGACCTCTCCTTTTATGGCGTAAACTAATCGGTGTTCGTATTGTGAGGATTAAAATATGACAAGGGTGATTCTATTGAAACTCTTATTTTAATCATTGTCTATTAAAGTATATTTCATTTCTATTTTTCACAAAAATGGGGTCTAATCAATTTTTAATTGATAAATCTCAGATGTTGAATGGAAACAACTACAATCATTTGGAATATTCAATTAAAAGTAGAGTTCATGGCTCGCAAATTATGGGTAGTTGTGAATGAAACTGAGAGATTCCCTATTAGAAGACAAGTAACTGCTAATAATTGTCACTGCATAAATCAACATGAAAGTACAAGATGTGATGGTATGTTATTAGTGCGAATAATACACTAATATAAGTTTTCTAGTGTTATGTGAGTTGTTTGAACAATTCACGTAATATGGTGGTTTGAATGTAGGAGTTAAAATAGGGCTCCTCCATATTAGGAGTTCATTCTCCTACAAAGGTATTTGTGTAATTGTACAAAACAAATATTAATTGTGTGTTTTATAATTTAGTGCTCATGACCAAATTCAATATTTGGTATCAGAGAGATCTATATCTCAACCCTGTGAGGGAGGAATTAGCTTGAGAGCAGGAAACACCATCAAATATGTAAGTCACAGTCAGATGGATGTGATCAGTAATTGTCTTTTTGGAGTTTATGATCAGACCCAATTTCCTTCAACGTTGAGATCAATCACATCTTTGTGTAGATTTGAAGCTTCAAGTGTACCCTAATAAGGATATGCATAAATGTATAAGACTAATCAAAATTGGTGAGTACTCTACTTTATCAAATCCAAAAGAAAAGGAAACAAGGAGCCTACATCATTTTATCGTGTAAAGATGATACTTTGGACTGCATGTGTGTTTTGGCTCTTCAGAGGACAAGTGTGGAGAAGCTACATTTCATCCCATGAGTAGTGCAACAATCTGCATGCATACCACATTCATGTTTTTGAATAAAGGTTGAATTTATCAATCTAACTTTAATCCTAGTAGTAAGTCACAAGAATCAAATACTAGACATTTACAATAATTAATGGCACAGCTTGTTTTGAGACGTCCCACGTTTAAAGTTGCAGGCTGTTCAATACTAAGAAAGAGGTGTAGGTGACTCTTTTGTACATTGATCTATGTGCAAGGAGAGACTTTACATGTAGCGCCATCAAATCAATGTGCATGTCCTGATTCTGTCCTTTCTATGACTAGTACTAATGTGCCAATAGTTAGTTTCATGCAGTATCATCTCTGACCATTTGAGAGGGTTGATATCTCCATCTAGGTCCAAGGCATGACCTGAGCAGCCACGTGGAAGACGGAGGTCAAATACAATCCTTATCCAGAATTTCAGAGTTGGGGAAAGGAAATCACATCGGATTCGTATCCACTTCTGGTGCTTGAGACAACCCTTCCGACTGAGGGGGTAGTAACCAGTGGTCATGGTTACCTCTATTAAAGCAGTTGAAGTCCTGTAGGACCTGTAGCAGTAATGGCCAGCAGTTATTCTACGTAGAAGGGACTGTAGCTGCAGTGTGTAGGGAGTTATAGGCTCATAACTGAAGTAGTGTCATTGCTAATAGAACTACTTTGATCTTCTCAAGTTAGATCACCCATGGCATCATCTGTTATGAAAATAGAGTTCTACAATATCTAGGTGTTGTAGTGAATGCTCGAATGCTTAAGAAAGAGTCCTTCTTAGTAAGAGGAAGACTGGGTGTCTCTCTTTTATAGGACACACATTTTTCAATATTGAGATTACCTCAGTAAGTCTAAAAGATTGTGACTTACAATGAAAGTAATAGTTATTCTGAATCGTCTAGAATGTGTATGAATAAGTTAGTATCCCCTATTGTTAAGGATCAACTTGTCCATTAGTCCCTTACTGATAGTTTAGTGGTCAACAGAGATCTTGAAAAAAGTATACAGGCCTTACTCTGCACACATTTTTGGTTGTCTACCCAATGTCATGAACTACCAATAGGAATGATTTCAAATAGCCTTGTGGGGGGGATGATAAATAATGTGTGAATCATTTGGTGAGATCTCATGTCCAAACTCCGGCTGACCTAGCATGAAACATGATATTGGAGTGATTCGAGGTCAAAATCTAGAACCCATGGAGGTAGTGGATCAGCTTCCTTCGAAGTTCATCACTACCTCAGAGGACTCACATATCATTTTCGTGATAACTCTCTTTTAATATTGTGTAGTGATTGAAATAAGAACAAATGAAGAAACCCCATGTTCCTAGTGTGCAGTACAATAGTTTGTGTTTCTCCTGTGACGATGATGATGTGAAGATTTGTAATCCATTGATACAGTAGCAAGTTAGTGTTCTTGACCAGATTGACTAGATGGTTAAATGGGTCCCATATTCATGTAGGTCACTCTGAATAGGTTGATGGGCCCCACATTCATGGTTTATGATGTAGTTACCACAGTCAATGTTGAAGTATCCAGAGACCACATTTTACATAGTGGCATTAATTTAGTTGATATCAGTTTAACGTATTTGTGTAGCAGCAAGATATTTGAATGGGGGCATGAATTAAATATTACCTCCTTTTTTTTGGTGTAAATTGATCGATGATTCGATTACAAGGATTTTAATACATGTTAAATAGTGGAGAATTTAGTATAAAAATCTTATTTTAATCATTTATTTATTAATCAATTTTTATGCAACTATTTTACGCAAAAATGGTGTTTAATCAGATTTGAATTACCATAAATAGTCTTGAACTTGGAACCCAACTACAAAATTTTGAAGATTTCGATTGAAATAAGAATTCATGGCTCGCAAATTGTGGTCAGACCAAAGTTTTGAATGGAATTGAGAGAGCTCCTACTGAAAGACATGCAACTACTGATAACGTCACTACGTATAAAAAAAACTTGCAAGAGGTGATGTCCACTATTTTTTGAAGCATACAAGATGATTTTCTGCTTCATATCAAAAACCAAGAAAGTCCAAGTGAGGCTTGGGCTCAATTAGAATCAATACACGAAGGTACGCATTTTTCAAAAATTATTAAATTGATTTTAGAGATTATGACAACTCCCATGAAGGGAGATGAAAAAGTGATAAATTATTTAGCAAAAATAAAAAATATTAAGTCACAATTAGATGGATGTGGCAGTAATTTGATTCAGGATAAATTACTTTATTTCATTATTCAGTTGAATATTCATGAGAAATTTAGAAATTTCATTTCAATTTTGAATTCAAAATATCAATCAGAACAAGACATTCCAAATTTTCAAACCCTTAGTGCTCTCCTGGTTCAGGAAGATAAGGTTATGACTAATTTTGATTCAAAATAAAATCCCACATAGGCACTTCTTGCTCATAAATCAAAAGGTAAACCTTCTAGGATTAACAAGAATCAAAAATCAACTTTTAAAACTCCTAGTAAAAACAAGAAACCAGGAAACTTAAAAGTTAGTTTTGATGGTAAATGTCATAACTGTGAGAAATTTGGACATAAGAAAGAGGATTGTAAATTTAAAAACAAGTCAAATTTCAAAAATCAGAAATGGAATAAATCAGATCAAAATCAAGATAATGATGATGATAATGAGAATAATCATAGTGCTAATATAATAGCTTTATAAATTACTTCTAAATGAAAAGTATATTTTCTATTTTGTATACAGTTGAAAAAGGAGTTGTTTTTTCTTTCATAATTAACTCAGATGAGTTAGTAAAAATGAACTAGAAGTAGCTACAACTGAAAACATACACAAAAAATGGATTATATGTGTTTTAAAAAATTTTCTTCGTTTTTTATAGTTTATTAAAAAATTAGAGTTGTGTTCATTTTTTGGCATGAAAAATCTGATCATATATGACATATCTAAACTTAATTTTACCACCTATGAAATGTATTAAAGGGTGCTTACATGTCATCTTGTGAAGCAAAATCCATGAGAAGTGTCCATTGTTAGTGGATTATGTTTTCAATGAATACTTGTGATTATTCTTGAATAATTTGATTATTTGTTTTATCTATCAAGTCTTATCTCATTTGTAAAGGCTTAGAATAAGATAATGAGATATATATGCTTTTTTATAAAACATATTCTTAGTATGTGCATTACTAAA
Organism: Taxus chinensis; assembly: GCA_019776745.2. NCBI lineage: Eukaryota > Viridiplantae > Streptophyta > Pinopsida > Cupressales > Taxaceae > Taxus > Taxus chinensis. The sequence goes on from CM034157.1 coordinate 374,409,210, forward strand.
ATATTATCATATGCATATCAAATGACACTTGGGGACGCCTTTGTGTTTGTATTAGAGACGTCCAATACTGATTGCATCTAATATATATTTTAACAAGAATAGTATGTTGAAATTTTTTCAACTTATTTTAACATGGGTAGTTGTTAAAGCATACTATTATGTTAGTTTTTATACAAATAGTATAGATAGTTACAAGTGAAATCAATAAAGATTTATATGCTTATTATTATTTTTATATGATATTATAACTCTAACCATGTTGGTGTTGTGTTATATAAAATATACTACATATGTGTTCAAGTTTTTTTGTTGTAGGAACCATTACATGAAACAACAAAATCAAACAATAGTCTCCATTTATTCTACTGAGGTAGTGAAGTAAAATAGAATAAGTAAAGAAGGAATATGGATGAAGCGGCTATTGGAAGAGATACATATTGAAACTAAAGGAAGTATTCCTCTCCATGTGGTGGTCAGAGTGGTATTAATCTTGATAAATAATCTAGTTCAACATTAGAGAATGAAGCATATTGACGTTCATATGTATGTTATCTGAGAAAAGGTTCTCTATGGTGATAGAGATCTCTAGTTATACTTGTATGAAGATCAATATTACAATTATGTTTACGAGCCATTGTGTGTTGTAAAATACTACAAGTGTGTGCAATGATTTGTCCTTTCAAAGTTTCCATTGATGGGGAGTGTGCATGCAATGTCACCTCCTAATGGTCTGGCTGGTTGTTGACCTCCTCCTCCTCTATACTTCTATTCTATGTTTAAAAGCAATTAAATAAAAATGATCTTAAACTGTATAGATATATTTAAAATGATAGATTTAATAGGAAAAATACAATCCAATGTGCATCTATTTGTAAATGAATTCATTGTATTATAAAATGCTCCTAGAGATGCGGTATAAGACTATTTCCATGAGAAATGGTGAGATTTAGTCTCATAAATACATGCGCTAGCCTAAACCTTTAGGGTTTATGGATGTGTAAATCCTTTTGTACAAACAAGAAATGTTGGCATATGGATCCCCACTTAATATTAAGGGGGAGTGTTAGAACTATAATATTAAGTGTATCATAATATTTAGTTTATATTTAAATAATATAGAATAAACTATATTCTTATTATTTAAATATAAAATTTATATTAGGTGGTTGGTTAATTTAATTAACTAAAAAATTAAATTGGGGTGTGTCCTATCACTTAATAATTTCATAACATTTCGGGTTATTGAAATATGACCATAGGTAATATTCAAGATATATCACGTAAATCAGGCGATCCTAGTAAAAGCATGGAATAGAAGTGAGGAGGGAGTTACTGGACTAATGGATGTACAAGTTTCTTGATAGTGGATTTATTATCCATGGGTTTTACCCATTTAGGGGGTTTCCATGTTACATGTTATGTTATGTGTTCATTGTGCTTTATTTAATTTATTCATGTTATAATGTTTAACTTTATAATAATTAATTAATCTGGTTAATACACCTTTTCACCCCTCGTCCTGATAAAGTGGATGTTTTTGATAGAATTTCGGGATATTTTTGATAGTGGATTTTAAGTTTAGTCATTTTGTTATAGAGATGGATGTGAAATTGAGCCTTTGAGATAGGATACAAACTATTTCAGAGGAGGTGTGGGAAGATATTATGGATGATGATTAGGCCCATGTAGAGGTAATGGGATGCATGGGTATAATGGATTATAGATGGATTCATAGATGTCATGGTTTTTTGTTGGCATTGATGGAAAAGTGGAATCCTACCACCTGTACTTTATGGTTACTAACATGCAAGATTACTATTATAGTGTAAGATATTTATAGGATTGTGAGATTTTACAATCAGTGGAGAGGGAATCTATACTATCGACGAGTTTAAGAGAGATGGTGTTATGCGGAGATTGTATGGGTATGAGGTGGATGATGCAAAGTACTCATCATAATATTTTAGTTATCAGGCTTTGTATTTCCCATTGAGAGATGGGTGCACACAGATTAAGATGATGATGTTGACTATTTCTTATTTTTATCTCCCTGGTTCTAGAGGAGGTAGGTTTCTGTGGATGATGACAAGAGTAGTGGCCGAAATGATGGAACATTAGAATATTTTTGAGTGGGCACTGACATTACTAGCAAATATTTATAGAGAGTTATGGGGCTTGGAAAATCCACAAGAGGTTCAGTATTGATGTATCATTTTCATTTCATTATTGGGCATACAAGAATATGGTTATTGCTTGTCCATAGGGTTTTCCATGGGGTGGTTTCATGGACATGCATGCTAGTTTTATGAGATAGAGAGAGGATAAGTGTCGGGAAAAGAGGAGGAATATGGTGAGTTACTATAGACATGTTTTGATAGGATTGTAGGTAGGTGATGTGATATGGAGGCCTTATGAAGGGTTTCTTGAGTGGCCTGGATGTGAGGATGAGCTTGTTGGGACATAACATGACTTATGGATGCAGACATAAAGAGGAGGGGAGTATGAGATGGTTATTTTTGGTCATTTCATATGGTAATTTAGTTTGATAAAAGATGTACATGAGGATACAGTTCTTTATAGATGGGAGGATGGGGATACAGAGACTACCAAGGTAATTTTAGAGCATATGATTGTGATAGTAGAGGAACATGGGGATATGTGTATTGATGAGGAGGAGGACTTAGTTCCTATTGATGATGCTTGGGTGACTGCAGACTATACCCAGTGGTGGAAGAGAGCTTATAATGATTTTGAGAGGACATAATTGATTTAGAGGGGGAGGAGGGTGCATACTGAGGTAGAGGGAGCACAAAGAGTAGTGAATGTTATTAATGATGAGGATGATGAGGAGGACGAGGGGGACTTATGATACATAATGAATAATTTGATGGTTAAGAAGGCCATAGTGGAGGATATGAGAGATAGTTTAAGGAGAGAGTGATATGATTGATTCAAAGGAAGAGGATGTGTGCTCAGGTAGAGGGAGAACAGGAGGTAGTGAATGTTAGTGATGATGAGGAGGATGAGGAGGATGAGGAGGAATTGGGATCTATAGTGACATAGTTGATGGCTAAGAATGCCACAGTGGAGGCTAAGAGAGATAGTTTGAGGAGAGAGTGAGATTATTTGGTTGGGGTGAGGGATACACTGATTAGAGAGAGATGGTGTTGTAACTAAGTGGGATGGAATCAGAGAATAATTGGCATAAGAAGTAGTTGATCGAGATCACTACCATCAGCAACGGGATACTTTGATGATGTCTCTAGGAATTATGGGGTATTCTATATTAGGTGAAGACTTGAAAACTCATGCACATGATAATAGTTAGATAGGAGCATTGGGTAAGATCATTGTAGATCACTATCATTCCTTATGCGTAGAGTTATCATATTATGAGGAAATGGTCATAAATTAGTTATCTAGTGTAGTGTTATACATGGATCATCTAGTTCAGCTAAGGGAAACACCCAGTGTGAGAGTAGGGAGTGTAGGTCAACCACCTAGGGGGACAGAAAGAGGAGCTGGTGGTCATGGGGGTGTTTAGGGGGTTTTGGAGGTGATGGGAGTGTTATCCGTGCAAGTGAGATTGTGAGATATGTCTAGTTTACTTGAGACTGATTATGCATATTTCCATTGTAGATTTTGATATGCATACAACTCTTTGTGAATCCTTTGATATATATGATTTATGGAAACTCCTTTTTAGATGATGTATTTGGGAATTTGATTATATATATATATGATGTGGTTATGATTTGGATTATGTTGATTATGATATATGTATTGATAGATGGATTTTGATGTTTTCTTTAATTATTGTGTCTATGAGCTTTTAAATATGAAAAATGTGAATTTATGATCAAAATAAATGTTAATAGAAATGTGTTCTATCTTTGTTAAAGTAGGAATAAAAATGAAACAATTTCTTTTGATATGGATTTTATAAATACGTAATAGGTATAGGGATTTGAAAGCACTTCCACCCTTAGCCTTTAAAAATTATAACCCAAGACTATCAGGGGTTAGTGATACATAAAACCTCAGTTATAGAGATAAAGTGATTAGATGTACCTTCATAGGACATGAAAGGAGTTTTCCATATATAGCTTGTTTGGGAAATATGGTTCTCCTTTTTAACAGTTTTATAGAGAAATGCACCATATTTACATATTTTGATTTTTGATGCAAATTGATCGATGAGGGAAGTTTTCTTGGATGGGAAAGTTGATCTATGTGGGAATCTTTCCTAGGATGATTTTGATATTTTGAATTTTTGAAGGTAGATTGATGCAGGAAACATTTTTTATATAGATATACATCCTTCGAGGGTTTTGAATTTTCATTTATACATATATTCGTCCTTCGAGGGATCGGTCTATGACTAGTAGCTTTTCCTCTAGGGATTAGCGTACTTTTTTTTTGAAATTTTTTTATATATTTTTCAAATATTTGTCCTTCAAGGGATCAGTGTATTATTTTTTATTTTTGATAAGGAGTATCCCTATATATTTTTTAATTTTATTTGAGTTGAGGGAAAACCTTAATATACTTTTTCATAGAGGGGAAAACATGTGTAAGTGACCTACACATACATGCCCTGTGACATGTTTTTTAGTTGGTACAAGGTTATATGGATGTAATGTTTATGGGGTTCATACAAAGAGGACCTTGTCCAATGAAAGATGTGATGAACATAGCTATGGTTCTAATATTTATGGTTTATGAGGATAGTGATGAAAAATCACATGCTTTTGAATCATTACAATGAGAAGATGACTTGTTGGTGGTTAGATAAGGTCTTAAATATATAACTACCATCATGATGGTTAAGATTTAGTAGTGTAAATTCCACAAGTGAAAGGAATTAAAATGTTCCTTTTCAGGTGTGCCATTAAGGGATGCTAGATAATACACTCCCAAACCATACTTGTGAGTGATAACATATGGATCAATCCAATTACGGGTAAAATTTTTGTGTTTACTCTATTCTAAAGTAGTGACATTTTGATTTTCCTTGATAAAGAGATCACCAATTTTAAAGTCATGTTATTTTACATGTTTATTATAGGCACATTTGACATGTTCTTCATCGACTTGATGATGTTCAAGGGCCATTAAACATGTTTTGTCTAATAATTCTAGTTGTGCAATACAGTCTTATCAATAATCTTCATCGAGGATAATGTCCTTAAGTGATACATGGATTGATGGGATTTTAAATTCAATGGTTATAACCACCTTGGATCCATAAAATAATGAGAAAGCCATAGCACTAGTAGAGTTACATATGTTAGTCTGATAAGCCCAAACAACAAACAAGATTTGGAGATGTCAATTTCTTCCTACGTTGTCTATTGTTTTCATGAGAATTTTAATAACTATTTTGTTAGAGGCCACAACCTATCCATTTTATTGGGGATAATATGGTGATGAAAATCCAAGTTTAATGTTGAAAGCATCACAAATCTTCTTAATGTCCTTAATCTTGAAGGATTTTCCATTATCTATGACAATTTTATGATGAACACCAAAACAACATATGATGTATTGATTAATGAAATCAATGATTTGATTTGCTTTAGTTTAATTTTGAGTAAAATTGACCTATTTTGTAAAATATTTCATGGATGTGACAATTTAATGGTGTTTTTGTGATGATTTAGGATTGAAAGTGCAAATGAGGTCTAACCCTTATTGAGAGAAATGCCATAGATCATGAGTAGGTTACAAGATTTGACTAGGGACATGGATAAGATATGAGTGTTGTTGACATTCGACACATTTTTTTGATGTAAGAATAGTAATCCTGATTAATAGTAGGCCAGTAGTAGCCAATTTTTAAGACACATTTAGCGGAGACATTACCATTAAAATATCCACCACATGTTCTAGCATGGACCTATTGGATTGCTTTGATAGATTCATGATACTTAAGACACCTTAATTGGAGTCCATAAAAGATGCATTTATACAATATACCTCCTATGGTGATGTAGTGAGAAGTACGCTAAAGAAATGATCTTTTAGCATTTCGTGATAAAAAAGAGGGGATTTTAGGTTCAAAAAGATAGTCAAATGTTTGAGAATACCATAGATCAGTTGGATGATTGTCAATAGTCTCAATAAGAGGGAGTTCATTTTGATGTGAAGGGTGATCCAATAATTGAAAAACTACAAATATTTGGTGATTATTTGTTAATTTTTTAGTTTGTAATGGGATGAGGTCTCCTACAGAATCCATGGTATCTGTAAATTTGTTGGAAGATCACAAAACTATTTGGATAATGTAATGATTAAAGGCTCCAAGGAGAAAATAAAAATTGGCTTTATATTAATGTAAAATTTCATTCTTACACTGATATTATCCCTTGACTTGATTGATGAAGAGTTGTGAATCTTCAAAAATTTCTAAGATATGAACACCTAATAGGATAGCGGTGGTGAGACCCATGATTAAAGCTTAGTATTATTCTATGTTATTAGTATATTTGAAGTTAATTTTAAATGATATTAGAATAGAAATCCCCCAAGGAGGTTTGATAATGACACCAAATCCTCCCCCTTGCTGGAATTTACATCCATAAAAGAAAAGAGTCATTTTGATAGGAATGAATTCATATTTTTGAATAGTGTTGATGGATTCATTAGGAAATTGTTCATGAGGAAGGTGAGTATATGGAAGGGATGCTTCAGTAAGCTAGACTGCAATGACTTGGCCTTTAATATAATTTTATGGTATGAATTAAAGGTCAAAATTGGTCATAAGAATGAGCCACCAAGTTATATGGTCATTGTGGTATGGTTTAGAGTGCATAGTTTTAAGTGGGTTAAAGGTGGTGACAATGAAAGTTTTATGATTGAGAATATAGTTTCATAGTTTAGAGGTTGTAAAGTACAAAGCACAACATAATTTTTCAGCTTCAATATAATGGGTTTAATATTCATGGAGGGTATGGATTGTGTAATAAATATCTTATTCATGGCCTTTCTCATCTCGATGAGCGAGCATAGTTCCTAAAGCATGATCTATGATAGATATGTAGATATAGAGGGGTTCTCCATCGTGAGAAGGTATGAGTACATATGGTGATAAAATATAGTGTTTTAACTCATCGAAAGCATTTTAACAATTGAGATCCCATATAAATTCAACATCTTTACAAAAAAGGTGGTGAAATGGTTGACAACATTTTGAGATTTGAGATATGAAATGTCAGATAGACCGCAATTTACCTTAAAGGCTACGTAACTGTTTGAGATTTGATGGAGTAATGTCAATGATTTCCTTAATTTTGGTTGGATCTACTTCAATAATTTGGATAGACATGATGAACCCTAGGATTTTACCAGTGAGAACACGAAAAAAAAATTTGGGGTTAAGATAAAGGAAAAAGTGAATAATATAGATAAATATTGATTCAATGACATTGAGTTGATCTTTTCATTATTTAGATTTTCCTAAGAGATCATCAATGCAATCCTCTACTATTTTATGGATAAGATCATGAAAGATATATGTCATGGCGCATTGATAAGTAGCTCCCACATTTGTAAGTTTGAAAGGTATAACACGGTACCAGAAGTATGTCCTTAGAATAACCTTCTAATCCCATGCACCTCGGCCTATCACCCAGTGGGCGTTGGGCACTCACATGAGGCACGTGCAGCCATCGAGCCCCTCCTTTATGTGATTTATGTGAGAATACATTGCTTATGGATAGAAACTTGGATGCAAAAAGGTAAAGGGCCATGCATTCATTCTGAGAGCCTAGGATGAGTTATTATATCAATACACCCATTCAGATAACAAGAGAAACATCATACAGATAGAAGATCTGATTCATAATATAAAAAAAATGCACTAGGTTTTATACCCATGACTAATATGTATTTAGAACAGAACCATATATTTGTATTGATCATAGTTCAGTAACCACATTACATTCATCAAGGTCATAACAGACTAATTCATCAATGAAGATAAGACTTATGCATCAGAAGTCCTCACTATACTTCCCATATTACAATAATTGTCACAGACCTATCCCTTGAGATATGCTAATATTACTATGATACTCTAATGGTAACCCTAGCCCTATGGAACCTCTTATTATTTCTGCAGAGCTTTTCCTTTCATCCTTTCTATGACGATTCCCTTTTCAAGAGTATTCTCTCCAATTTCAATGCCCAGTTTTCCTTTTCCTCTACCTGAGCATCTCTATATATAGGTTTATCACCCACCGCCATGCCTTCCTGAAGTAGCAGATCAGTTTCCAAGTGTCAAGGTGGTCCTCTAATGGAGCATGCTTATTCTCATCTGGGCTCTCCACTCTCTATAATGATGTCCTTCTGGATCCTTCCATCACGTGGAATATTCCTTTCTTGGTCACCAAGTCACCAGGCTGGCACCTTATCCACTCTGCATGCTTGGTCGGGTCATGCTTTCCTCGTGTGCTTCTTAGAATGTTGAATATGGCTAAGTCCTGAGACCCTTTGTTTTGTCTTGTGTGTGTGTCAGTGGTTTTTACTAAACCCTTCTAAAACCCTTGTCCTGTGCGCTTTGACCCACACGCCCTTCTTCATATTGGCCTCGTGCGCGCACGTGCCCTTGGGGACTTAGTCAATATTCTGAGGCCCAACATCACCCCACACTAAGCTTGTTCTCCATCCTTGGAAACATCCTTCCTTCAAAGAATAAATAATGGTGGGACTCTGAATAGTTGGAACAAAGAATGAAGGAATGAAGAATGGAAGAATTAAAGAATGGAGGAAAGAAGAAGAATATGTTTATTGTTGAAGGAGGAGTGGGAAAATCCTTTCTTATATCTACCTCAATCTTCTCCTAGGCATCTACTTCACCCTATGCACCTATTGATAGAGGTCACCTACTAGGGTGCTCACCTCTTCAAATTTTAGCTCATCCCCCTTAGCACTCATTGTATCAACAATCCCTTCCAATTGTTTGCCAAGGTCATCCAGCGCATCCATCATGTGGGTGATCTAGGGATATAACTCCTTCAGCCAGTTTTTGATCGAGCCCCACAAGGTCTCGATAGCTTCTGACTTCTTCTCCACCTTAGCTAGGATCTTATCCTTCTCTTCATGTTTCCCTTATTCTTCTCCTGAAACTCCTTGATAACTACTTCATGGGTGACAACTAAAATTATTTGTCACTTTATCTTTATCTGTGTAATTGTCATAAGTAGCTTTGGCTATATGTGTGGCAGCCTTCACATCGGCAAGGAGCTTAGTGTACCGAGTGACTATCTCCACCACCTTCAGCTTCTCCTCTTTCTCCTGGTGTGCTAACAATTCTTCTGTTGATTCCAAAGTGAGAGGTTGCCTCTCCATGGTGAGGATGTGAGTTAGGTCTTCCAAGCATTGCAAGGTTGACTCATACTTCTGCTCAGGTGGTGCTAGGTCTGGATGCCTTAAGATAATAGCATCTGTAATCATTTCTACCTTTTTATATACCTCACGCACCCTATCCTTTTCCTCCTTTAGTTTGAACCTTAATGTGCACTGATTAGTTCCTCTTGTTTCAGATCTTTTCTCTTTTCAATGAGCTCCTCCTTTTTCTTCTCCAATTCCCCTTCTAGGAATCTCACCCGGTCATTCCTTCCAAAAATTCTTGCCTCAACTTCCACTGAAACCTTGTTGAGTGCATTACAGACTTGTTCATCAGATAATTGTTGAGCATTTACCAGTGGGTTTATCCCTTTTTCCTCTGGCATCTTCATCAGCACCCCTTGGCTTACTTCAAACTTAGGTTCATCAACATGGGACTCAAATGCCCAAGATAGCATCTTCCTGGTTCACGGGTACATGCCTTCCTCATCAAATGAAGACATCACCAGGAGTTATTCTATTGGCACGGTGCTTTGGAAGTGCATGCATAGCACTTTTTTTGGATCATTGATATAACCCGTTCCCTTCCATTGTGATCCTACCACGTTATTCCCTCCTATACATGTAGCCTTCAGAAATCTCACCGCTAAGCTGGGATCTCCACCCATGCTCCCATACTCCTTCCCTACGCTCTCATCTTCTATCTCCTTGAGTATCTCATCCGTGCTCCACTCCACCTCTTTCTCCACTAACTTTTTGATTATGCCCACTACTTCTCTCTCTGCGACCTCTTCTATCTAATCCTTGGTGAGGCTTGGGGGTCCTTGATCCTTAGTGTTCACTTCCTCACTAACCCCTTTACCTTGGGAATCCTCCTCATATCCATTCTTCTCTTCATTTCCTTCTTCTTTTGAATCATGTACATCATACATCGTATGATTCTAAACTTCTTCATCCTCATCATCATCCTTCTTGCCCCTGTAGGCTTCCAAGCTCTCCATCTCCTTTGAGTCTACCTTCCCCTGCTACCTTTTGTTTCTTCCTAGGTGGGGATTCTTCCTCTTCCTCAATAGGTGATTCCCTTATAGTGTGACTCTTCTTGTTCTAGCACCTCTTCCTCAGGTGTCTTCTCCTTATCCTTGATGGCATACTTCCTCTTGTGTGCATATGTGCTTGGCTTGGCACCTGACTCCAGTACACCCATAGATTGTGTTGTCTACACACTTGGTGCTTTCTTTTTTGGTGTTTATTTCTCTAGGGTCTGTTCCCTTTCTCTCTTCTTTGGCATGACCTTCTTCCTACCAATGGGATCCTCTAGGATGGAGACATCATTCTCCAAGTAGGCACCCTTCTCAAACTTAGGCCTAATGCATAAATACACCCTCATTACGGTCCTTCTGACAATTGGAGCAACATCAAGGGTTTCATCATTTGTACTTCATGGGAGACACACTTCTCCACATACGCACTTCTTTGGGTATATGAGCTTCTTGTGCAACTCATGGTGGTCTTGGTCCACTTCACTAAGGTTGAACCTTATCCTTTTAGTTTCCTTGAAGCGGTTGACCCCTGCTTGGAAATATTACATGGTGAAAGAGAAAGGTAGTTTGCACCATGGAATTTTGGTCCCATATATCAGGGTGAATCTACTAATTTAGAAGTGTTGGTATATAGAAAAATTATCCTCTCCATCTACTAGCGTAGGAAACTATTCGAGTATTCTCCATTCTACCCTGAATGCGTCACGCATTCACTTGTACCATTTCTCCAGGTGCGCCTTGTGGGAAGCCATCATGGTATCGCAAGTATACTTTTCAAATATTTTTACAAGGTGAGGGATCTTTTGTTTGGGTACTCACATACGAACATTTCTGGCCCATCGGGCACTCCAATCTCTGAGAAGACAATGGTGAGAAGGACATTGCCAAATATTATCTTATCCCCTTCCTGCACGCTACTTATGATCTCTTCTAGAATATAGGTAGACAAGTTGTAGATGGTTTCTTTTGAATTTTTTTAGAATACGTTAAACCATGCCTTGTTTACCTACGTCCACCTCTATTAACCATTTATCTTGGTAATCAAGCACGTGGCCATCCTCATTACAGGGTCAGGGATATCTGCGATGTCAAAGTACAAACCCTTTTTGTAATCATAGTCCTCCACAATCTCCTTAATGGCATCCTTAACTTCTAAGTCATCATCTATGGATTCCCCCTTGCAAACCAATCCTATAAAATTAAATATGAGTTGGGGATTTATGCACATTTTATGGCCCACAAAATAGAATTTTTCCTCATGCACACACGACATCAACCATTGGTATAACCACTTGGGCTTGCCAAAATAGGGCAACTCATAAAGTTGCAGCAACCTAGCCTTTCCCAACTTCACCTTCACCTCATCATTGTAGATCAGCATTCCCTCTAGTGTCCTTCTTGTCCATTAGATGAACCAGTTCCAACACCATCTCTTTCTTTGTGATGCTTGTGTGATGATTTTAGTCACTCATGGCCATATTCCTCACATGGGATACCCATTCTTTCCCCAACAACACTCCATCTAGGTACTGCATCTCTGCGTACCACTCCTCGTTAAAATTTGTGGCAGTAGTTTTTTTTCCTTTTCCCTTGCCCTTTTGCCTTCTTTGGTGCCATTTTACTTGTTAGGTTAAAATCTAAACTCTTCTTGCTCCTCTTCCTTACTCTGCTCAACCTTGTGGCTCAACTTTGTGAAGCAATCCTTCTACTTATGTGCCCTAGCTATAGAACTCTAACCTGGAAAAATTCTTCCACAAGACAACTTACTCCTCTAAAACTTTCTTCCCTATGCCCTTCTACTCCTTCCACTCTGGTTCGTAGATCAGCCAAGTCACACACTCAAATCTCTATGATTTTCCCTTCACACAGAACTCTCTTCACAGATGCCCTAGTTTCCAACAGCTTCTTCAAACTTGTAATAGCAAGGTAAAATAATAATGTGCCTAACTTCATACTTATAGCTTTTTGTTCTTCTCCTGTAATAAATGATATGCCACCCACTGATCTACTCAGCATTAAATGCATATTTTTCCACTAAATCAACCTTAAGCACCCTTACCCATGCACCAAATCCTGCATAAAACTTTCTACAACCTTCTGTCATGCAAAAATCCAATTTGCTTGAAGACTCTTACGCGCACGTCAAGTAGCCGGAAGGAACTTCTTTTGTCCTTGACATGATTTTTTCCCTCGCCTACCTCATGTTGTTCTTGTGCTTCTTATCCCTTGTACATGGTATTTGTTAAGATATCTTGACACCAAAAATTCTTGTCCACCATTTCCGCACGTGTTCTTTTATCTTTCACACATTTAATCCTTCAATTCAAGCCATACAACATTTACTACCAGCTTGTATTTCACTTCACACTACTCCACCCCATATTAAAACAGATGTGTGGTCCTCTACGCATACACAACCTTTTGAAAGTAATAAGTGGTTACTAGTGCGCACAAGGTGTAAAACAACACAAAAGAAGGGAACAAGCAATGAGAAAGGGAAAAAAAAGAAAAGGAAAGCATAAAGAGAAATCCTAAGAAAACTGACAATACTGCCTTATTAAAAACACAAGGAAGGTTTATTTATAGTAGGGCTTTAGCCTGCTTCCATTGAAATGGCCAGGTAATTTCATCCCATCAACACTTGTAACTGGCATGCTCCATGACTCAAGGATGTATGAGATGATGTATGGGCCCAACCAATGGACTTTCAGCTTCTCTGGATGGTGTAGAAACTTGGAATCATACAACAGCACCATCTACCAGACCTCAAACTACTTATTCTTGATATGACAATCATGCCATGCCTTTTTATGGCCTTTTCAGTCTTTTAACTCCATCTAGCAAGTGATCACCTTTCATCTAACTGCATTAACTTGTCAATCCTTTCCTCGAGTGCTTGTTCATCAGCCAATCCTCTTGCACACACTATACACAATGATGGTAATATGAATTTAACTAGTAAAATAAAATTTGTGCCAAACACTAACTAAAATGGTGTGGCTTTGTTCAATCTCTTGTAGGTTGTCCTGTATTCCCATAGAATGAATGGTACTTTGTCATCCCATTCTTGTCTTCCAACATCACAAATTTTGGTCAATGTGTGACTTAGTATCTTGTCAAATGCCTCAACTATGTTCGATTCACTTGAGGGTGATAAGGGTAGTCTTGTGATGGGCCACCATAAACTCTACCAATAAGATCATGACCATTTCATTCAGAAAATGTGTTCCCCTATCACTAGTTAAAATCAATGGACATCCATATCTGTTGATTATGTTTTCCCATAAGAATCTCACTTTTGTTGTCAAGACGTGCAATCCTTTGTAGGATGCTTCCTCTTCCCATATTGTCAAGTAATCAATATAAGTGATGATGTAACATGAGCCAGTCCTTTATGTGCAAAAGGTGAAATTGGTCCTATAAAGTCCATTACCCATTTCTCAAATGGTTTAATGGCTAGCTAGTCAGTTGCAAGTAATTTCATCCCTCCTTTAAGGTTTTCCAAGGCACTGAAAATGGTCACAGGCCTTGCAAAACTAAATAAAATCCCTGTAGATGATTTCCCACCAAATCCTTGCCATTAGAATCTTCTGCGTGGTGGCATTTCCTGCATAGTGTCCTCCTATAATCCCACCATGCACTTCCTCCATAATTGTAACGTGCTCATGTTCTAACATACATCGGAGCAAAACCTCATCACATCCTAACTTGTAGAAATCCCCACTAATCAACATGTAGGGCATGAAGGCATATAGCCAAGAATGCTTCCTCTCCAAAGCCTTCATTCCTTCTGGTGCCACACCCATTTTAAGAAACACTGCAACATCCTCAAGTCAGAGAAGGGTGCACACCATAGCCTAAATAATTGTGTGTATGGCATGGTATCCTCAATCCTTTACACATCCTCCCCTGAGTTAATTCTTGATAAGTGATCAAGTCATAACTACTCAGTTGCGGTGATTATCAATTGAAGGTAGTGGAAAATCTTTGGGAATGCCTTGTTAATACCAATCCAATGAAAATATCTTCCCATTATTTTTTGTTATCCCGTAAAATTGACAAGGGCAATTTTACCGATAACCATACCGAAATTTTGTCCCGATCCCTCGTTAGGGATCCCTTGCGTTCGAAACGTTGTAAAATCCCTTCCCGGGAAATCTGGTTTTTCGAACTTAGTCTTTTTGAGCCTTTTTTGGCTGGGCGCATGAAATTGCTATGTAACACCAATTTTTGGTGCGCCCCCTTTAAAACCTTTGGTGCATGATTTTCAATGTTAACACAACTTTCGGTGCGCCAAAGTGTGTTGAGCCTTCCCTGCGTGCGCCAAGGCGCATGCGCCTGTGTTGGCACAACGTTTGTTGCGCCACTTTTTGGTGCGCCAGCGGGCGCACATAATCTTATTGCAACACAATGTTTTGGTGTGCCAAAAGGTGCACATAACTTCGTGTCGACATAGCGTTTGGTGCGCCAAAGGCGCGCTTAATTTCCTGTTGTCAAATATTTTCATGCGCCAAAGGGCGCACGCTTTTCCCTTGTCGACAGCCACTCTCATGCGCCCTTTCAAAAGGTGGGTGGCACATTAATGACTGGTTCACCTATATATATGGTTTGCGCGCCCAAATGTCATTTTCATGCTATTCGCTGAGCACGTGATTTTTCTGAGCCTGTCAGCCTCTGCCTCATCGTTTTCAACGTGTTGTGGACCCGTTCTCAAACTTTTGCTATTTATCCAGGTAAGAGGTTCTTCTTCTCCTGTGCTTTCATGTTTTGCGTTCTATGTTTCTTGGTTTTGTTTTTGGCTTGCTGGTTTGGTTTAGCAGTATTGAAATATCAAATGTTGAGCTAGCCGCCCTCCCCCCCCTCTTTCCAGATCTGCTGGTAGAGGGTGTTAGTTTGAAAGCTTGGTCTGATAACCCCTTTTGGCTTAAAACACTATCTTCCAAAGCAATCTTGGAAACTGAAAAGAAAGGAAGAAGAGTTGAATCATATGTGAAAAATCTGTTTTTATCCTTGGGCGCACCAACGCGTCCTGCAACATCATAAACAGTTGCGCCCCCATGGTGCATCTACCCCCCATGCAACATATTCAAAACCCGCGCCAATGGCGCAGCCCCATTTTGCCTGCATACATCATGAACTCATGCGCCCTCAAGGCGCGCCTCTTTCCACATGTTGCACAAGTGCTACACTTGTGCCCCTTTGGCACACAATCCTTCCGTGCTGCATCACCTTTCCATGCGCCCTTAGGGCGCACCCACGCATCTATGTAACACAAGTTATATCTGCGCCAAGTATAAAGTCGTAAAAGCGCAGGCGCATCCCTCCTTGTCAGTAACATTTGTGTTGTGCAAAACCCTCCATGCGCCGCGCCATATTTCCTTTGGCGCACGAAAAGTCCCTGTTACATGCTTTTCCCATGCGCCAAAGGGCGCACCAAATCCCAATGTAACATGAAAGGTCCATGCGCCTTTGGCGCATCCTGTCTCCATGCAACACGATGTTCTCATGCGCCCTTTACTAAAATGCACTCTGCAGTATACATGCGCCATGCGCCTTTGGCGCCAGTTTAACCTTTGCAACAGCCCTTTCCGTGTGCGCCCTGCCTATTTAGCCCTGTAAGCTGCATTTTTCCTGCGCCCTGAGCCTAAAAATCTCTAACTCTTTCTTCTGCTAACATTCCAATGGAAGATCAAATGGCTAATTCAACCTTTTTCGGATTGGGTCTCGCTTCTTCTTCATGCAGATCAGCAGATAAACTTAGAAGAACATATGTCTACATCCAGCAAGAGACCCACCAAATCAAAAGGAAAGGCTAAGCTTACTGAGGAAGAGATGAAGTATAAATATCAAAGGGTCAGAATGCCCGAGTCACAGGCCGAATGCAGCATGGATGTCAGAGACTCAGAATTGGGGCATATCGACATGGAGGAATTCTGGGCCAGAACTCAGAAAGTTACAAGGAGTCCATGGATGGACAAATTAATAGGCAGTGCCCTGCACTTCGCCGGAGGAATCCCCGTCAGCACAGTCAACAATGAATTTATGATGGTGGTTGCTCAGTCTTACAAAAAAGACACAAGATGTGTCGAAAATAGTAAGGGCGAGGTAGTCATTAACCTCACTGCCCGTCATTTTGAGATGATACTTGGCATCCCTCACCACCGGCACTTCGTGGCCGTTAGCCAAGCAGAGTGCATCAAGGCCTGGGAAGATAATGAAGACCAATGCATGCAGCTAATGAACGAAGTCTACTTGAAGAACAAGAAGGTGGTAACCCGGTGGCCCCAAATCATCCACCGCAGTGACTTCTCAGAAGAGCTCAGCGATACCATTACTTTCCTGAGCAGGGTCTTCGAGCTTTCTGACGCCCATTACTTCCATAAATGGATGCTGCGCTACTTGGAAACAATGAATAAGAATTTTCCTGATCAGCGCTTTTGCTGGGGGGAAATTATAAGCAGCACCATCTCCGAGTAGCTACAACAATTCAGCACAACGGGAGTATTCCATATGAACTCCTACGTGGTCTATGCTGCAGCATCAGAGAGGGATTATCCAGGCCTAGCACAAAGTGGAGTTTGGCCTCAGGTCAAAATATATGAGTATTATCCAGAGTTGAGGCTGGAGAATAGCATCGCCCAATTCGCCAAAATCAACGATGCATTCTTTTATCACATCATCTGCCTATTGAGGCCAAATCTGACTCATGGTCGCACGACCAAAAACATAGTGGCAGCCACGGAGAAATGGGGGGCCCTGTTCACCCAATTTCCTACATTCACCTATCTAAGGGCTGCCAACTTTTTGGGAGAGCCAACCAGGCTACCAAGGTATGCTAGGCCTAAGCTGATTCTGCTGGAACTGTCAAGGCAGCTAATCACATACCATGAAAAATGCCTGAAAAGGAAGAAGGGTGGAACTCCTTTCCCCCTCACAGTGGGCCGATACACATGCTCTACCCACCACAAGGCGAAGGAAATGTTCGCAGAGCTGGAGTTACTCAATTTGAAGCATGATTTCCCAGCCAGGCCTACCTTCGACCCAAGGGGCTGCCTGCCAAGAGCAAAGCTTGATCCAATCCATGTTCCTCAGATTGAGGATATTTATATTGACGTCCTCCATGAGGTAGAGCTCAGAAGAAAGGATCATTCTCGCCTAGCATTGGCAGAAATCATCCAATATGGGGTAGCCATTGTCCCCAAAGGTTACTAGACTACAGAAAATGAAGTGGACAAGGTATATAATGATACAGATGGGGACGATTGGCCCTTTCCTGGCCATTGACAGAACTAAAGCTCCTCAAACAATTGAGGAAAGGGTCAAGGAAACTCTGCGTAGGACAGAGCACTGGTGCCGAGGATGAACGGCCTAATCTACCTCGGGGTAGATTTCACAACCTCCCCATTGGGCAACGCACCTTCACGGTCCAAGAAGTAGCTTAAAGGCAAAGGTGTAGAAGGTGAATCCAGCATCATTCAGGATGAAGCCCCTGAAAGTCCTCCTTCCACAGCGCCAGAACAGGTAATAACTCTGGATTCGCCAGAGAAAGAAGCAGCAGAGGATAGTCCAATTGGCCCATCCACTCAGGATGTCAGCATTGCTACCACAACAGAGGTCCCTTCTATCCCTTCTTCTTCTCTTCCTTCCCCTCCTCGAGTGACTCAAGCGACCATCCCTTTGGTCGTGTCCTCTGTCCCCTTCTTCTACTGTTTCCCCTGCTTCTTCGTCTATCTTCTCCTCCCTCACTGATCTATCCTCTTCCATTTCTTCCCTCATCTCCGAGCTCCCTTCCCTTCCTATGTCTTCCGTAGCTGCAGCTTCCCTTCCTCCCGTGGGCACTTCTTCGGCTATTCTTTCAATGCCGCCGCCGCGTGTCTCCATGTTTTTCCCCTCTTCTACTGCAGCTGTTCCCCTCCTCTGTTTCTGGTCCTTCTTCCATAGGACCAGCCTGGATCTCTCAGTAGCTGAGCCAACAAAAGAGGAAAGTTCCCATCGCTCCGATGGACTTTTCAGTGATCCCAGCCAAAGGGGGCAAAGAAGCAAAAGCCTGTTACACGCTTCTCTAAAAGTGCTGCAGGTGAGAGAATCATGGAAATTGCATACCCTGATCCCCTCAAAGAGAAAAAGGATCTGTCTCCGACAGATTTTACTATGACCCAAGTCACAATGGGGACATCTTCTGAAAGTCTCCAGGGGGAAGCTCTTTCCGCGGTTGACGCCCTCTGTCAAAAGCTTCAAGAAACAAAAGAAGAGAAAAGGCTACTAAAAGAGCAAAATAAATATCTGCTCCAAGCCTTACAGAAGATGGGTAGTGCACCTCCCACAACTGCCACCGAGACTTCTGAGCTTCTCAGCCAGGAGAAAATCAATGAATATGCAAAGATTGGTGAGCAAGGTATGGCCGTTTCTGCTTGGAGGAGCCAGATCCTCAAGGACAGTGAAAGAGTAATCGCCGAGTTTGTCGATTTGTATCTGAACATCGGAAAGGCGAACAAGGAACTCCAAGCATTAGCGGGGCCCATATCAGAAGAGCTGGAACATGCTAGACTCCAACACGAGACCTTTCAACAAATGTTTCGACTGTTCAGTCGAAGATCTGGTCAAGTTCGGTGTCTTCGGCCATCCAAGGGCCCTCAACAAAACCATGTCCACTCTGGACTACCAGGTAGATCAGCTTGAATTTGTTCTGGAAAAAATCGACAAGGTAAAGGAAGAAGCCCTGGATGCAATGCACCAAATGGAGCAAATTGTTCTCAACATGTCTCCAGGGTTGCTCACTCCTTCCTTTACCTTGAGGTCAGCTGATGAAACCATCCGGATCTTCAAGGAGATCGCTTCTCAAGGAACAGGGCCAGAGGTCACATTTGACACAGAATCTATCAACAACCTGCTGGCTTGTAGGGACTTCATCGGGTTCCTCATTGAGGTGGAAAAGGACTTTTCCAAACTCCCAGAGAAGCTCATAGATGAGCGGGAGACTTGTGAAGCAATCAGCGAACTGCACAAGGATCCTTCTCAGGATCAATTTGGGCCAATGATCAACAAGTTTTTGGAATACCGCGCTCAGTTCCATATCTCATCACCTGAGCAGCATCAAAAGCAGGCTACTCCCTTTCGGCCGCAGGATGATGACGACGAATAGCTGCTCCTCCTTCTTCTTCTTCTTCTTCTTCTTCTTCTCTTCTTCTCCGACTTTCTTGTTGGAATATCTGAAGTATGTTGATGCAAATGATGACATCATCCATGTTGCATCATGGGATGATGTCATCCATCAAGTTGTAAAAAGTCAACATGACTTTTAGATATTTTGTAAATATCTTTGTAAATAGTTGTTGGCTCCTTTTTGCCTTCTTTTCTCCTCTTCTTCTATAAATACCCCAACACTTGTTGTATTGATGGATGGATGAATATCTTTCAGATGAGAAATAGGAGTAAGGAGAAAAGACTTTGAGCTTTTTGTAACAGAACAAATTAGTAATACAATATTTAGACTTACATTAGATCTTTCTTATGTTAGATCTGTGTGTTTATTGTGTTGGATCTGCTTCTATTTTATTGTCATTTATTTATCATCAGTATTGCTTTGTTTATTTATGCAAGTAGGTTTGGCTTTGTTTACTACCAACCCAAAACATAAATCTTCTGACCTTTCTAATTTGGAATTCATTTCTTTTCTCCCTTCAGATCTGCTCTTTCCTCATCCCCTCTTCCTTTCCTTTCTTTTCACAGTTCGGAAACACCCCTACTAGGATGAGATCCCAAACCCCCGAAGGCAGAATCTGTGAGACTTGCATAGATTCCTGCTGGTAGAATAGCAATAAACCAGTTTCGCTTTGCTGACTCAAAGAGGGGCTATGCCCTGCACACTGTTGGCTCGTCTATCCATAGATCTGTCTCGCAAGTGACAGATTTTCAGACCAACAATACCACAACCTAAACAATTACGTGTTTGGATTGTCTACATAACTCTAAATCCTCCCATGAATCAATCCTTGACAAATGAAGATTGGAAGTCCACAATTGCTCTTTCCATGCTTTCAACCACCGGGTGTGAACCAAACTCTTGAAATAACAGCACCCTCACATATGTGCACCTTGTAGAACGGGCTTACTCACCAAGTACTCCATATGTAGTCAGTGTGACATATAAAGGGCCGTTACCAACTTACGGTGTCTAAACTTGTGATAGCATGGGTAGATATTTGCTTCTACTCAGGTGTATAATTCTTCCTACTTCAAATTCCTACCTACAGACAAGGGGTGATCAATAATCCCTCACCAGCTTGTGCTAGTACTGCTAATGGTATGTCCCTGAGGCATCATACATGAGACTATGGAAGGGCTTATCCTAAGAGGGAAAACATAATATAGGCACTAAAACGGTACACCAAGCCTATCCTGTTCAATGTGTCAACATGCATTCTACTATGCATAGCTCCCCAATGCAATGAACATTTATGTTTACAGTAATTTTTCCAAGGGTGCGATCAGATCTTAGGATACCCCTTAATAAACTTCAAAATAGTAGCTCGGATGCAAACAAGGACCTAATGCATGCACGAAACAGCTTTGATTGTTAGGCTCTAAGAATTTGCACTAATCATCATTTCTAACCTTGGAGGAATCCATTACTAGTAAGAGTCTTCCTTCCATATATTATTCCCTAATAAGATTCCAAAGGGAGTAGCAAAGACACACTTCTTAATGTTGAGGTATATCCTCAAACAGTGCTATGGCACCTCTCAAGTTACATCAGCCTCAAATTGGTCACAACGGAAACTTTTAACTAGCCCATACACCATTCCAAAATCATTCAGGTAGACAGCATGAATAAATTTATGGATGAATTCCTTGAACGCCTATACCACTATGCATGAGAAAAGAACAAGTTAACATTCTTCACTCTTCAAATCGGACTTGACCGTGTATGCAAAAATTCCCCATTCACGTGGCAAAATGTTGACTTCTCCTGATTTTTCCTTCTGTAATTCTGAACTTGGTGGTACCCTGAAAACTTGATTCGTAAAAGAATAGATATTTACCACCTGAATCTTGAGTCCATTAATGTTAAAAATTTCTTCAGTGAAGGGGGTTGTGAAAAGGGGCAATGAAACACACTACAATCAAGCTCCTCTATAATCAACAAAGATTTGAATTGAATTCCATCCTTCTTAATGATTATTGACCATTGGACTTCATCCATTCCCCATTCCACCATATCCTCAATGATTCCAGATGCTATCATCTTTGTCTATCTGGGTCCTTGAAACCTTCCTGACGTTAACCCTTGGGATTCATTGCTTAGTAGGGTCTCTTTGGAAAATTTTACAGGTGAATTTTACACCATCCTACGAGCGTTGATGGTGAGGCACCATTTCCCCCAAGGAGTGGTGCACACCTTTGATCTCATGGTACCCATGTGGGAAACAAATCCTGAAACTCATGTGAAAAGGCCTAATGATCTTGGAAGACATCTTTTCGATGTGAGGTTTGACAATAATCCTCAATGATACACTTCCTTAATTCTTCTTTGAGCTACAACTGTTAACCTTCTTTAGTTTTTCTATTGGCTCATGGAAAAGGAATGCACATGTCCCTAAAAATGAAGCTTCCACTACTTTCGCTGCATCCCTATGGGAAATGGTTAACATCTAAAATTTCCATTCCTTCCCCATATAATCACATAGACACATTGGCACTTCCTTCTTTCATTTTTCAATCACTCTTCGGTAGCTCAAGTTTTCTTTACCTCTTTCTGCCCCCCGTCTGAGTCCTCTTCTTCAGGCATGCTTCTCCAGAAACTAGGTTCACCTACAATAATCTCCAACCCTATCTTCTGATAATGACACTATGTCCCATTGTAAGATGCTTGATAACCTACAATGCCTTATCCACTAGATGGCTTTGTACTTTGTCATAACCTTCAAATGCTTGCAATGAATCATCCTGCTAGTTCTTGCCAATTCCACGTGTCTAATGCAGCTCACCTCTCCTTTTCGCAGTCCCTATGTACCATGTATGTCGCATCAGTATGTTATAAGTGTGGAATATAGTTCATGAACCCTTTGAAATGGAATGTGTCTGTCAAATGTATCTTTCGATTCGCCTTCCCTCCATGTCCTTTCTCACATCGCTTGGGTATTGGAAAGAGGTAGGATGTTTTCCATGGTAGTCTTGATGGTAATAGTGGGCATGTGATTACTTCTAGAGAATGCTATCCTCAGAGAAGGCAATTACTCACTTCCTCGTACCACTCAAGAAGATTATCTTTAACGATGTGTTTTCCACTATCGAGCGTAACTTCCTAGGTACAAACAATGTTGACTTAACTGATATTTATCCTTTTGTCCTTTTAGCTCCAGCTTGAGCTTCCATCTGCTCTCAAGAAGATCATCAGGGAGGACTCCTCTTAGAGTAACTTAGGTAGCTTCTTCCTTCCTCATAGGCATTTAACTAAGTGCATGCCTTTTTCACCTTTGTTACTCTATCCTCTTAACTATGTTCTTGGATGGGAAGTTCGTAGGTCCCATGTGCCCCAAATTTATGCATGCTATGACTAGTTGTATCACTCTACTTGACTCGAGCATATTCAAACTAATAAATTCCTGTCCATAGGATGAATTATCTTTAGGGTCCCTGATTAAGCGTGCACATATTCTATCCAGGACTTCTTCTCCTAAGGGCTCAGTATAGGGTGTTAACTTCCCATCTAGCCAAAGGTATGATGACTCTGTTCCTCCTTGGTCCTCAAAACTGATATACCCTTTGTTAAACCAAAGGTCCAGCATTGTTCTTGTAAGACCATGGGTGCCTAAGTAATGTTGGAAATTTTTCTACCTCGGCAAGCACCAAGACTTCGAAGTCTCTAGTGAACTTGGCTCCTTGAATGGTGATAACTACATCCTTTAAGACACCAATGGGCATTTCCTTTGTCTTTTTTTTCATATACAACACATTCGAAGATGGCCTATAATGCAGGGCCTTCCCATCTGATGCCATGCACCCAAGGTGAGAACATTGACCTATGCTGCCTGTGTTAATGATAATATTACTCAGAATCCATCCATCCACAACTACATTCAACGTTAATCTCCTTATCATAGTCAAAGCTATGAGGAGGAAGGTTAGCATGCAAAACCTTGCCTCTCGCACTCTTCTCTGGTGCATGGTACCTTCTCCGATACACCATTCTCTGAGTAAGGGAATAATATTCTCTTGCCTTAACATTTTACATACTTCCCTGAACTCATCTAGGTCCTTCTTGCAAAGCCTCATCATTCCTTCCTTTACTCCTCCCTCCTTGGACTTCTCCTTTAGACACTAGATATCTCCTTGTAAACTTTGAATGCACATCCATAGTCATCTTGATATACCTCTTTCTAATGAGAAGGGTGTGAATAATTTCCATTTACCACTTCTTCTCTTGTAACTAGTGTCCTTTTCCTTGGCATCTCCCTGGCGCACATGTGGCCTCTACTCGTGTCGTCACCAGTACAGGTTCTAATCCTAACTCACGTGCCACTCTGTGGCATCCACTGTGTGTCCAACCTTCTTAATGCTTACCATCCCACACCCTTGTCTTTCTGGTGCTTGCTGGTTCATGTGCTCAAATAGCTCAGGGCACTCCTCATACTTATGTTTCTTTCCACACCATGAGCATTACAATAGGTTAGGACACTCACATTATAATGTTCTGTCAGACCCACAATTATAATAGGTTCTCACATGGGAACTCACTTCTCCCTCTGCAGATCCTCTGCAGTTACTGTGAACCATAGAAACCTCTACAAAAACCTTCTTCCACGTGTTCCATCTATCTGCATTCCCTTCATAACAGTGATCATCATCCTTAGAACTACTTGTAAGGCTAGTCTGGTGCACACCTAGATCAATGGCATCATGAATCTTGTCAACTAACCTACAATCCTTGGTGTTATGGCTCGTAGAGGTATACATCTCACATTAGCAAGACACATTCTTACGTGAATCACATACTACAATAGTGGGCATTTACTTACATCATGATCCCCATGGAAAATGTCACAATCCACTGTCATGGTGCATATTGACCTTTGAGGACAACTTTCCTCTACATGCTCCTCTACCTCACACTCTGTGCACCATAGACCACTAGAAGTCTCATGTGCCAAGTTTATAGATATTTTCTCCAACTACTTCACCATTTCAATAATTTGAGCCTCAAGGAAAGGGATAACACTGGTATCTACACTTCTAATAGCCTCAACATGAAGAGCAACCTCCAAGACCTTGCGTGGGTTTGTGAAAGTATTGTGTGACTGTTCCCTTCCAAACAGTCTTATCCATCCTCCAAAAAACCATTGAGCATAATGAGAGGGGTGAATTTAATAGGATATTTTTGACAAGAGAGTCTTGAAACATGCATCATACTCCCACACACTCTCTACCATTCCTTACTAGATTTCATTTAGAGTGTTGATACTCTTTTGCTCAAACTCATGGATATGGAAGTCTCCTAGGAAGGCTTTTTTCAACCTAGTGTAATCCACCATCATCTGCTGGGGGTCATACTTGTAGTACCAGATATGCACACAGCCAGGCTACAATGTTGTTGCAAATTGACTCATCTTCCTCTCTGGGGTAGTGATCCCCTTCACGTGCCATAGCAATTCACCCTTGTGCACATGCTCTAAAACATCCTAAATACCTATGTAGTCTGGTAGGCGTAACAACATCTTGAAAAATACTTGTGGAGGTGGTTGAGGCCCTTACCCACCTAACCCATAACCTTTGTTTTCTCTAGTGTTTCCTCCAACACCAAACCCACTAGACCCACCAGGTCCTATCCTTCTTGACCCACCAAATCCTCTAGATCTTCTAGGCCCACCAGGTCCAATTCCTGTAGCTGACAAAGGGCCTAAAGTGGTCATACATAGTGTTCCCAATGTCTCATTGAGCAACACACCGATGGTTTGTGATATTTCATCACTTCTAGACATGTTTCCCATGCCACTTGTGATACCCAAACTTTTTGTACTTGCACCTTACCCTTAATTCCTCCAAATATAGGAATGGTTTATCCATAAATGTCCCAAATGAGAAGTTATATCTCTTAGGCACAGATCAGTAACTTCCTCTGATAATAACTGGGTTAGCAATGCTTATCTCTTGATCTAGAAAACTAAGTATTAGGGGTTGGTCACAATGTGGGTTCAGATGTGTGTTGCTAGCTCTGATTTCTTCACAAAAAGATCTCTCATCAGAAGCTAAATGGGTCTCTCTCCCATGCTTTCCAAGATAGGGTAACACCAACTACTCAGGTTCCACGTCCTCTTCATGAACCTCAACTCCTTCCTATAATGTTTGCCTCCATAAATCCATCACTCCTGCAACCTCACAATGTTTATTAATTTCCCTTTCATGAGTTTCACCATACTTGAGTTGTCTCTCTTCCCTCTCCTTTTCATCCAAAATGTCCACCCTCTTCCTCCACCCTAGCTTCCTCACCCAATGCTCAGAGAAGTTTATCTAGCCATAGGAAATGCCTCTAAACTTAATGTAATAATCAAGATCTTCGTATCCAAGGGGATAACTAGTAAAAATGATACTATAGGTTCTCTTAAGAACTTAAACTTAGTGATTTATAGACAAGAATATGTAGAAATGACATATTCTAGGGTATAACTGGTCATCACTACTCTCCACCAGTGATCAACAATATACGTTCAAGCTAGATCTGCGTCTTGTAACCTCTAGAAATAATCTAGGATCCACACATGTTATTTATAGTACCATATCAATCTGGATGCATATGTTGAAAGCCATTCATATAATTTTACTACAAAACAACAAAAGAAGGTCTCATATATCTCATGATATATGTGCTCTTCTACCCATCTACATGCATAAAACTCAGATCCAATACTAAATATTTGAGCATACTCATCCTACATGCTCTTAAACCATGCTTTGACACTTTCCAGAGTCAAGCACTCTGTCATCACACATAAAAGGGACTAAGATGTATCCATTTCTCATAACTTCAAAAAGATGTCTCGAAAATTGAACCAAGATGTAGTCATTTATATGTCCATAAAATAACCTTCTAATCACATGTGTGTCATCTTATCACCTAGCAGGTGTTGGGCACTCACCCAAGGAATGTGTGGGCATTGAGCTCCTCTTTTATGTGAGTTATGTGAGAATAAATTACTTATGAAAAAAAATTGGATGCAAAAAGGTAAAGGGCCATGCATTCATTCTGAGAGCCAAGGATGAGCTATTATATTAATACACCCATTCAAATAACAAGAGAAACATCACATTGATATTAGATCTAATTCATAATATAAAGAAAATACACTCGGGTTTACACCCATAAACAACATGTATTTAAGATAGAACCATATATTTGTATTGATAATAGTTCAGTAACCACATTACATTCATCAAGGTCATAACAAAATAATACATCAATGTAGATAAGACTTATGCATCAGAAGTCCTCACTATGCTTCCCATTTTACAAGAATTGTCACAGAACTATCCCTTGAGATATGCCAATATTACTATGATACTCTAATGGTAACCCTAGCCCTCTTGAACCTCCTATTATTTTTGTAGAGCTTTTCCTTTCATTCTTTCTATGATGATGCCCTTTTTCAAGAGTAGTCTCTCCATTTTCAATGCCCATTATCTCTTTTCCTCTACTTGAGCATCTCTATATATAGGTTTATCACCCACCGCCATGCCTTCGTGATGTAGTAGATCAGTCATTAAGTGTCAAGGTGTTCCTCTAATGGAGCATGCTTATTCTCATTTGGGATCTCCACTCTTTGTAATGATGTACTTATGGATCCTTCCATCACGTGGAATATTCCTTTCTTGGTCACCATGTCACTAGGATAGCACGTTATCCACTCTACATGCTTGGTCAGATCACACTTTCCTCATGTGCTTCTTGGAATGCTGAATATGGCTAAGTCCTGAGACCCTTTGTTTTTTCTTGTGTGTGCGGCATGGTTTCTACAAAACCCTTCTAAAACCCTTTTCTTATGCACCCTTCATCATATAAGTCCCACGTGTAGATGTGCCCTTGGGGACTCAGTCAAATTTTTGAGGCCCAACAGTAACTTACATGAGGTTTTGGTTATGGGTACAATATTGGATACTTGTTGTGGATAGTCAATGGGTATGATGAAATTAGAAGAAATAAGATGTTGTAACTCTTCTTTGATAAGGAGAGCCACATGGGGATGCATCCTATGAAGCTTTTGTTTGATGGGTTTTGTATTAGGATATGTGGCATTATTATGTATAATGATATTAGGGTAGATATATGGCATATCACCATATGACTAGGAAAAAGCTTGGCTATATTTGGATAAGAGATTGATGAAGTCTTTTAATTCTAGAGGATCTCATGATTGATCGACTTTAACTATGTGAGGTTCCTGAGGGGTTCCTAAGTTTAAATCGATGGTGGATTATTTAATGAGGGTTAATGTTTCAAATGGTAAGGATTTTTGAAGGAAAAGTTCATCAACTCCCATATTGGATAGGATTTCTTGATCATCATGGTATTGGATGGTGTTAATGGTGGGAAAATATTCTTCAGTCATTTTTTGAAAATGAGAGGAATTTACTGAGTGACGTAGTTGGATTGGTAAGTTAAAGAAGATAAGGAAATAGTATTGAAAAAAAATTAGGTGCGATGGGGATGGTGTCACCTTCCTCTATGGGATCATCAGGTTCTGTGGATGGTGGTGGCTCAAGTTCAGTGATGCAAATGGGTGTGGTTTGAGAAGATCATTAGACAGAGGGCCTTTCATATCCTAGCCCGTACTTTTCATTTGGTTTGAGATAATTTTGGAAAATAAAATCACGTATTCCTTGTTCATAGCATCTAAATCTAAAACCTTTCCATGTATAGTGGTGAAGGTACAATTCAACAAAGGTGAGATTACATAAAGAATTGAAATCAGATTTAAATGGCAAGGTGTGCTGTTGACAATTGTATTTTGAAGAGGGATGGTCAATCCCCCAATAGACCAGGTTGGTTTTTAGATAGGAAGCACCATAATAGGTAATGTCTCCAACATTAGGCTCATACAATGGTTGTTTTTATTGTCTTCCATACATCTTAGGTGTGGGAAGTGAGTTAAGCATGAGGATATGGTACTCCCTTAATGAAATACATTCGATAACATCCTTGAGGGATGAGTCATCAGGTAGTTTGGATGATGGAATGGATGTGATGGTGGAAAATTTGTTAGAGTATTTTTATTTCAAGATGAGGATTTCATTTGGATAGTATCTCATATTAAAATCGGTGAAATAATAAGGATCTATGGGGACCGTGAATGTCTTACCTTTATATTCATATTTGAGATATTAGTGAAGTGTCAAAGGGGCACAACACATGGTGCATATCCAAGGTCATCCTAATAACATATTGTACTATAAATATCCCTCTATTATGTAGAATATCTCAGGGATGGTTTTGAAGCCATATTTAAGAGGTAAAATGATAGTACCTAACATCAGTGTAGTTGTATCGTTACAATCTTGAAGTATTATTGTTGTCTGAGTGATGAAAATATTTGATAATTAGAGTTGGTTGAAGGCGATGGATGAGATGATTTAGATTATGGAAGACCCATCAATCATGACCCTCTTGATGAGGACATCATTGATTTGGGTTGTAATGAAGAGAGGTAAATCATGATCCCCAGGCCAAAGTGATGGTATTTTAGTAGAGTCAAAGAAAATAGTTGAGGATTTTTTGAGAGAAGCTACGAAATATGTGAAAGAGTGGGGATCATCTTTAGGTATTGGTATAGACTAGAGGGATTCCATAATTAATTTTTTGGGTGACGGTGATGTTTGAACAAGCTCCTAAAGTGACATTTTAAGAGGATCCCATTGTAATTGTTTAATGATGACTTTTGTACTATAATGGAGGATGGAAGTGCAACTAGAATGAAGAATTTAGTCTTTGATTATGATGTTTGATTAGAGGTCTCAGGGGTTAGAGGAATGGATACTTTAGGTTTATCTTTGGAATAAGACAAGGTGAGCTTAGGAGGTGGTGGTATAACAACAACGTTTTTTGGTTTATCTTATTCTGAAGGATTAGATTTGTGGGTTCAAGATCAAGTATTAATGTGCACAACATAAATTTAATGGGGAAGAAGCTTACTTAATGATTATTTGATAGTAGCAGCTGATGATGTTGTAGGTGTTGGGTGAGGTTTCTTTGAAATATGTAACTCTAAAGGGAGGATGACTTTTTCTTCAAGGTTTTTAATGGCTACGTGAAAGGATTTACATTCTTCTACATAGTTTCCATGTGTCTAATGGTAGTCACATGAGGTTTTAAAAATATACCAGGAAGGTTTCTAACCTCGATTGTTGCATGGTTTAAGAGGAGGTAATGTTATGAGTGATTGTTGGAGCATTTTTTATAGCATAGATGCATATTTTCCTTTTTATGCAGAGGTTGAAGGTAATTATGGTTATTTGTATTTAACTTTCCTAGGAGGCATTTCCTCTGGTATAGTGTCTTTGGTGGTTTTTTGATGAGCAGTTTTTGATTTTGTGATAGTGATAGGTGACATGGATGAGGGATGGGGCCCGAGGATAGAGGGATGATGTTTGATTCTTTTTATAAGAGTGGTGGAATGGTTTATGATGGTGACCTTGTAGGTTTATAATGGTGACCTTTTATAATGGTTTATAATGGTCACATGAAAGATGTTGGGATGTGAATATAGAATTTTCATGATTTGAATGATGGGTTATTTTTGAGGTGTTTGTGAAGGATCCCTAGAAAGAATAGGTGTAGAGGATGAATTTTTATAAACCTAAAATCCACTTACACAATTTTAATACAAAATTGGTCCAATTATCCTCTATCTCATCATTTCTGTTATAATTAGTAATTTCTACTAATTAACTAACGTTTCCCTATATTATGGTCAATTAACAACACTTCGTTAGTTAAATAGATTATATCACATTCTGAATTCCAACTAATGACACTTCATTACTTATAATCTTCTTCCAAGAAAACAATTAGCTATTATTAGCTAACTAATTATATTTACCCTTGTATTTAATCAATAAACCCTTTTATTAGTTAAAAACCCTCTTTCAACCATTTAATATCACCCCATTTCCCTCCAAATCATCTCTAAAGGATTTAAAATCTTATCCTAGCCTATTAATTAATCCCAATTGGTTATTGAAAGCACCCCCAACTCCCATGAGTTGCTAACTCACCAGTTAAATCATCTAATCATGGTTAATTAGCCTAAAGTTACTTTAACCTTTGTCCCACATTCATTTTGATTCAATATTTCCTCAAATAGGAAGCTATAAAAAGGACTAAGCTCCTACCTTCACACCTCACACCATAATTTAAATATTATATCATATAAAAAATATGACAAAAGATTTCTCCATTAATTTGGCATAGCTACTTCGCATCAATTCTACCATTTTCGAATAGTAGAAGAAGATCCAAGATTTTCCTTGTAGCCATTTTTTGGTGAGATCTTATCCCTCTCTTTTGAAAACAATAACATAATTAGATTACTCATTTATATAATTATGTTCATTTCATTTATAATAATCATATTAATAAGAATAGGATTAATTATCATAGATTTTTTTACATGATTATGTAGTAGTTTAATATCTTCATTAAGTTCTTATCAATATGTTAATAGTAGATTTATATTTGCTATGGGACTGCTAGGTTTTAGATCCTTTTCATTGGTATTGTATTTTTAGCATTAACACATTTGACATGCCCGGTGGGACATACTACATTGTTCTTTGCATTCATTTTCATATTTTGTAGATTAATTTAAAAAATTTGATTCACTAACCATCTTTTTCATTTTTAGATAAATATGACTTTCTGTAACTAGTCTAGTTAGGATTGCCTTTTTTGTGCTCTTTGTAGGATTAAAGGAGGTGAGGTGTAGTCAAATTTGGATCAAATTGACAAATTTTTGATCTTTTGAACTTTTTTTGTCAAAATTCCCATGTTTTAATCATCTACAAGAAATCAGTGTTGGTGTTATTCTTCTTCGCTCTCTTATCAAAATCACATGTTGTTGTTACAAAGTCCACATTGGTGTTACAAGGGTTATGTATCTATCAAAATGGTTGCACTGGTGTCTCTCTGGCCACATATATGTTGAATTTTTTTATGGATCTATATGTCCTAGTCTGTGGTGGTATCACTAGGGGTGTGTACGTGTCTCTCTGGCCATGTTGGTGTTGTATTATCTACTGACAGTTTGTGTTTTTTATCAAAGGCATGCTAATGTGTTGAGGGCCACACTGGTGTTACTAGGGAACACTATTTTTATACTGGTCACGCTATTATTGAAAGGGTCACACTACTGTGATCTATTGAAATTTGACAGTAACTTCATGATTTGAACTTTTCATTATTTATGTTTCTATTGGTTGCAGATTTTTCCTAATTATTTTTGCATGTTTTTAACACTTCTAATCAGATTTCTAACAAATTTAATTAATTTTTGATGAATTATTTTGTTTCCATGCTTTGTGCAAGTTAGGTTAAAAAAATTTGTGTGCTCTTCTCTTTCACCTTAGAGTAATCTTGAGAATCAAAAGCAGATTTTATTTTTCATTTTCTAATTTTTATGTTAAATTGGAAACTAAATATTTCATTTTTGGCTTAAGGGATGAATAAATTATCAATCTTTGTTTAAATTTCATTTGGTTTAAAGTTTTTCTTTAAATTTATCTAATTGAATCAAATCATTGTGTATTCTCTTCTCTTGCATACTTGGACAATATTGAGAATCAAAAACAAATTTGGTTCACTTTCTATTGGAAATTAGTAAAATTATTTCTATGCAGGACCTAAAACACTTGTCAAAGACTTGGGATCTAAAAAATTTCTAACTGCACGTGTTTTGTAGGTTTCCAATGGTGTACTAAAACCTCATTTTTTAATTTGAAAGATAAAAAAATTACACCAAATTGTTCAACACATTGTATTCACATGTTTCGGTTAATAACTATGGATCATTCACTTTAAACTAGGGGAATTATCTTGGCATAAGCCATAAAACTCATTGTGAGGATGACCCATGAACCCTAAAGTAGTTCACACCTCAAGAGAAATGGGGAATGAAATGAGAAGTTCTCTACTACCCAATTGACTAGTACGCCTTTATGAGATTAGCCTCAAAATTATCTTCACGTGAACCTCGTGAGATAAAATTGAACACAATTTATTACTCATTGTATTGAAGGGGCTAAAGTAAAGCCTGGAAAATTTATTATTAGTTAGTTTGAATTTCTTATAAAACCATGATCACAGAGATAGTTTGTGACACCTAGAGAGTGAAACAATAGGAAGCTTGTGGCTTAGAACAAACTAGAATTTATCCATCGTGTTCTACAAAGCTATCATGAAGAAAGAACTTATTTTTGAGTCAAAACCTTATTATTTTGAACAAGGGAAGAGTTTATTGAAGTTTTACCCTAGTGTTATTCATCACAAAATTTACAAAGTGTTACTTTGTCCTATTTTTTCACTTGTCTTAAGCTAAGGAAAAACTACACCAAGTATTTTTCATCACCACATGGTCTACTCCTTTGTTGTATCATTTCCCATTTTGGGAAAAAAGATAATATACATACATAATGCTATCAAAGATTGTGTCCACAAATTTTGCACCTGCTTACATCCTTCCTTATTGTGAATCCGATAGTAAGTGTTGAAATTTTTTTGGTAAATCTTTATATCTTTATAGCCATCATCTCGATACCCATATCGAGATTTCATTATATTTAGGTTTTCTCATCATTTAATTCCTTTGAGTTGATATGCGTCTCGTATCATATTAATACAGTTTTGATACTTACATCTTGTTTCCTTTGTGAAACTTGATCTAAGTCTCTAATTTGTATTGTTATGCTGCTCACATAAATAATAAATTCTTGTTATACTTAGATTCGGTTTTAATCCTAACATTGCCTTAAGTTTTGAAAAGCGTAGTTACTTTGTTTGCATTGTGGTAACATCATTTTGATACTAAAATCTGGCTTTTTCCATAAATCTTGATTAATGTATCCAAATAGGGTTGTTGCGAGTGTCACATTTGTAGCCTTTAATTTCAATACATGGACTTTTTTTTGTGTTTAAAACCAGTTTTAGTATACCTTTTTAGGATATTACATCAACACCTTCTTACTATTTAGGTATTGTTTATTTCAAACTTTACCTAAGTGGTGATATTGTGTTGTCACTATTTACACCAAAACTATACTTGAAAAATGTAGTGAGTAACTATTTTTGTGATTGAATCATATCATTGTACTTGATCATTGTGTCCTAGATACTTTTTATACTTACCTTTAGTCAATTTTTCATTCTTTATTCATTGGTGTCTTCACTTTAGATTTCCTTTGGACTTGTTACCATTATTTATTTGACATTCTCTGTGAAAAATTTCATGGCATTACTCTTCTCAATTTTACCTAGGGTCCATGTTAATCAGCCTTAGCAAAACATTTTTCATTATACCTCCTACGAAAAAAATGGGGCATCACATATTAGGGTCAAATACCTTTACATATGACAAGTTAAATCCACTTTTGTAATACAATTTTATGATTGATCATACTGGTGATGAAGATAATTCTCCTCAGTAAAAAAATTAAATGAGCCCTGCCCAAATAGATAACTTCTTATTCTAACATAGAAATCATGTTCTTATGTGCATCAAAGAGTTAGGGGCCAATTTTCCATCTACAATTGATCCTTCTCTTCTTGTTGGCGCGGTTCAAGGAGAAGAATAAGTAGAGCATCCTCCGCGTAGCGTGGATGAAATCTTAAGCCCAGGTAATGCTTCTACTTCCAACAAAAGGAATGAAGAAGTAGGGAATTCTCAAAATTATGGTGAATATCATATCTCCATTATCATTATACATTGTGAGGATCACTAAGAACATGTTAACTATAAACAACCTCCTTCTCATGAAACTTGTAAAAAGATACTGACTGAAGAGGTTACCTTAGAAGAACAAATACATGATCTTTCTTGCCAATTGGAAAGTCTGAATTCACATGTTAGTAAGGAATCCACGAAGAATCCTAGGCAATAAAAATATAGAGCATTGTATTTATATTTTTATACCAAGAATCCTAGGAAATAAAAACTAAAAGCATCGTATTACGAGTCTTATACCAAAAATTATAAATAAGAACTAAAAGGAGTTAGGAAGAGTCATATACAGATGAAAAAGGTAAAGAAACAAATAGACTTAATAGCTTGTATAGACCTAACCAATTGACACGTGACCAACTCTTTAATCAAGAGTTCTTATCCATGAAGAACACCCTTACTGCCTTATAAGAAGGTAAGTTAGGAACTAATAAGAAGTATCAATTCGAAGAGTTGTGTCCATATCCTTTTGATAGGGTTATCTTACAAGTTCCTTTCCCTAAACACTTTGAATATCGAAAATTTGACAAATAGAAGTGCAAGGGTGATCCAAGGGATCATGTTAAAGATTTTTTTCACAGCTTTCCAAGAGGTTACATTTAGTGAAAACTATCTTATACACCTTTTTCCATGGAGTTTAGGGGGTCAAACGTTCGAGTGGTTCTTGCATATACCAAAAGGATTTATCTCTATATGGCCATAATTAGTGGAAATATTTTTATGCCACTTCTCTTTCAACATGGAGAATGAACTCACTATAATTGACTTATGTAACACAAAACAACGTAAGAATGAGAACTTCACTAGTTTTTTACAAAGATGGTGAGGGTGAGCTAGTCACTTCCTTTTCTCCACACCATAGAAAAAATTATTCAACATATTTATACCTAAATTACACACTAATATCACTTTCCTCTTGTAAATGCATTGTGGTAATACATTTGACAAGGTTATAGAATAAGATAGTAAAATAGAAAAAGTGTTATTGATAAAAGGAACTTTGAAACCCTTGTCGCGAGAGAATCGTGATTCAAAACCTAATCACGATTTAAAGCCTGATGAAAAATTGAAATTAATTCCAAAAAGGAAAAAAATTATAGACCACAGAATAAAAAACACTAAAAGAGTACATGTCATCCAAAACCATGTTCCATTAAAACTTATGAAGGGCTCTCTAACCCCTAAGTTCAAACATTGTACATTTACCCCTCTATCTGACTCTCTGTCATTAATAATTAAACAATTAGAGGTGGTTAAAATGGTCAAATACTTGGAAATAATTCCTTATGGGGATGACACACCTAAACCATCATGGTTTAAAAAAAATTTATATTACACGTTTCATCATGTTAAGGGTAAAAAAACTTATAAGTTCCTAAAAATGAAGCACTATATCTAGGACCTAATTGGTAGTGGCAATGTGAAAATAGATTCCGCTGCCTCTAGTAAATCTTCCAATGCAAAATTGGGGATTTACAAAGAACCTTTCCCTAAGCATAAAGGAAAGGAGAAATTGGATCAAGGATAATCATCCCAAACTATAAATGCCAACTATGTTGCCAGGAAAAATAATTATTTTGATGCCATAATTGGTTATGTTAAGCCACCTTTTAAGTATATCACAATGATAAATATCAAATTAAAGGAGTGTGTCATGGAAACACGATGTGTTTACCTTGTTATCTTAGAAATTCCTCTATTTACCCCTTAGAATAGTCATTATGATGTATTAGAGAAACTTGAGAAAAATACTGCTAAGATTTCGATATTAGATCTTAAAATATCTAATGTTCACAAAGACATCCTTTGTAAAACATTATAGGGGTTAGGAGTGTCAGTTGATTTTGACCATACGTGCTTCCTAGCTATGGTTACATAGATTTCTCTAATAGAGAACATCACCTTTATCCATGAAGATATTCGTGAAGCAGATCCAAGCCATAACTTACCCTTACACATTGAAGTAATTACCAATTGTAAGAAAATAAAAAGGGTGATTTTGCATAGTGGATTGGGTTTGAATATTTGTACCTTGAAACTAGTTTGGCAAATAGGTTGCACTAAAACTGATCTATAAATAAAGGTCATTACCATCAAGGCATATGAAAATGAAGAACAAAAATCATCCAACATGATCACTTTCTCGTTAGGAGTAGGGCCTACAACTCATGATACTAAGTTCCATGTCTTAGACCTGGAGCTTCTGTACAACATATTGCTCGGCCACCCATGGATTCATGCCATGCAAATCATACCTTCTACACATCATTAGTGTCTAAGATGTATAATTAAGGATAAATTATCACTATTTTGATGGATTCTCAACCCTTTGCTCATTGCAGATCATTTTTGGGTTATTTTCCCACCACTTATGAATGTCCTTCTATAGAGATGGTCGTTCCACTTCAATCAAAGGTGCTCACTTAACGAGTTGATATAGATGCCTTATCTACCATTTATAATAGTTCTTCTATGTTAGAGTATCCTTTTTCTTCATGGGAAATTAAATTTATTGCAAAAGGATATGGAGAATGTAATATCCAATAGGCCCTCTTAGTTTCTAACCTCCTCATATCACCCAAAGCATGTGATAAGCCTTGTTACAAATATTAGCGATCTAAAGAAAATTATAATGTTAAAAATTTTACTCCTAGTGGCTTATTATCAGATGAAAAGGTTCTTAACAATATTGCATCCCATATTTCTAATGATGAAATGGCTCCATACTATCAATCACCTTAGTTTTTTATCCCTGATAAAATGATGTATGATATGATATACACAGGATATAGATGTGGAATCAATGAACAAGGTATGCAAGAATCTCTTATGGTACCCCATTACAAGATGCATAAATATGGTATTGGTATTCAGTCATATGGTTCTCATCCCTTTGAATTTGTGGGTTCCTCTTTGAATTTTTAGCTTCCTCTTATGAATGTGAGGATAGTTCATCTGAATATGAAAGTGAAATATATTCTTGGTTTATTCTTTACAAATACCTTGCCTCCATAAAATTGTTCTTTGACATGGTTATCTTAACTATAACCCCTGTCATATCCCCTACCTTTCCAAAATTATACCTTATTTACCTATCACTTATTAATTAGGACTAACAACAACATATACTAATAAACGTTTTTGAAAATTACGAAGCTATTGGTGAGTTTATTGGTCTTCATGATGACATTCCATTGGGTGATCACAAGAAAGGATTCTCCATAAACCTTAACATATGCATGTATTTTGGGGAGGATGTTAAGTTATGTAGTCATCTAAGTAAAAAATAAACAGGGAAAATTTTTCAAAGAGAATCCTTATAAAAAGAAAAAGTCTAAGTCCTTTATTGAAAACCTCTTTGAGGCACTAGTGGACAAACAAAAAGAAAAGTCAATGGAAAAAGAAGTTGACCCACTTAAAACTGAAGATTGCATTGATATCCCTTTAGTAAAATAATAGTTCAATCTCCCCGTGATCTTACACACATGGAGGAAGAATCCAAGTTAATTTTGGAGGAGACCATAGATGTCAATATTGGTACAGAGAAATTTCCTAGAATGGTTAGGTTGGGAGCTTCTTTATTAACCCAAGAATAGAAAAACTTTATGTTCCTTTTACATGAATTTGTATATATCTTTGCTTGGTCCTATGTAGACATGCAAGGTTTAGATATAAAATTAGTAGTGCATAACATTGTTGTGCATGCAGATGAAAATACCGTTAAACAAAATCTCATAAAGATGAATCCTCGCATCACCTTATTGGTCAAAGAAGAGCTAAAAACATTATTGGAAGTAGGATTCATCATGCCTATTGATTATTCAAAATGTATTTCAAACATAGTCCCTATGAAGAAAAAACCCATTGGTATTAGGGGAGATGACCCCATTGTTGTGCATGTACCAAAACAAGTACATTAGATTTCACCAGAACTTGATGGAAAAAGTACCAATAGTTTTTCACTTTTTCATTAATAGTACTTTTTAAGAGCCAACCAAAATATGAAACATAGGGTGCTTGATTATTAGTACACTTTTCAAAATCTTTATAAAACATATTTTGTAATAAATTGATTCAAAATACACTTTTCCCTCCAAATAAATACATGAAACGAAAATAGTGACGTGACATGATCATATGCTACAAAATGATACTTTTTTTTGCACTAATGAGGCCTCTATATAAATCTACGCACCCCTAAAGTTAAGGTGCATGGTTATGAGGTCATCTCCCTTAGAATCTATATAGACTTCAGATAAATAAATAAAGATTTTCCCAAGGATGACTTTCCTCTTACTAATATCAACATGATGGTCAATTCAACAGCTGGTTATGAAATGATATCACTCATGGATGGATTTTCATGGTATAACCAGATTAAAATTGCTAAGGAAGGTCAAAATAAGACAAATTTTACAACCCCATGGGTGATATTTTGTTATCAATTCATGCCCTTCAGCCTCAAGAATGCAAGTATAACGTATCAATGGGCTATGATTGTAATATTCCATGATATGCTAAATGATATAATAGAGGACTATGTGGATGACATATTGGGTATAATAGAGGAATAGAGATGATAAACTAGCTATCTTATGGTGTATCTTTCAACAGCTTAGAGATTATAAGGTTTAACTCAACCCAAACAGATATATCTTCGGCGTGCTCTCAAGAAAATTTCTAGGACTCATTGTATCACAGAGAGGAATTGAGATATTTCCTACAAAGGTTACTTCCACAAAGGAAATGCCTCCTCAAAATAACATCAAGAAACTACGTACTCTATAGGGAAAGATTTAGGAAATAAAAATATTCATCTCCAAGCTTACAGACAAGTGCCACTCATTTACACATATTTTGAAAAATAATGTTGATTTTCATTGGGGTCCAAAACAATAGCAAGTGTTTTCTTTAGTCAAAGAATATCTATGTAAACCCCTTGTTATAATGCCATGCACAATAGGTGAACCACTGATACTATGTATTTTTACTACATAATTTACAATTGGTGCACTGTTGGCCCAATATGACATAAAGAAGAAGGAAAAAATTGTTTACTATCTTAGTCGTATGTTGATTACTTATGAGCTCAACTACCTGCAAATAGATAAGGATTCCTTGGCTTTCATTTTTTCCTTTCAAAAAAATCTCCATTATTCGCTAAATAATAAGGTCAAGCTCATATCAAAGCTGAAACCACTAAAATATTTGATATCAAAGCCAATACTTATAGGAAATAAGGCCAATCAGATCATCTCACTCAGTGAATTTGATATTGAATATGTTCACCAAAAATCAGTTAAAGGGTATGTATTGGTAGATAAACTAGCTGAGGCCCCTTTTCTAGGTATTGAACCATTGAGTCTGGAACTTCCAAATGCTTCTACAATTTACCTTGATGAATATGATATATGACAACTATACTTTTATGGCTCCTTTACATTTCACAGATCAGGTGCATGAGTTGTGTTGATCACTCCTTTAGGATATTTGATCCCTCAAGCATTTAGAATTAGGTTCCCATGTACAAATGATATAGAAGAATATAAATCCCTTATTGTAGGAATGAAAATGGATATCAAGTGGGACATTATATAAGTGAACATAATTGGTGATTATATGTTGATCAACAAACATGTAACTGACAAGTAAATTCTTCCTTACAAAAAACGTTTGAAACTATGAAGAAGTTATTGAGCTAATCACATTTGAAAATATCCCAAGGGATAAAAATAAAGTAGTGGATGTTATGGCCATAGTAGGGTCTATGTTACACATCCCACTAAAAACAAAAACATGTCATTCTTCATTGAGAATCTACGAATACCAGCATATGACATGCCAAATTCCAATTTGGTATGTGAAGTTGTTGATCCCTTTTCCCTTGGTCTAATGACATATTCAACTACCTTTATGATGGAAAAATTCCTCTATAAATTTCCCATTCTAACAAAATAAAACTTATCTAGTGATAGCCCATTATAGCTAGTTTGAAGGTACTCTCTACCATAGAGGATATGACGAGAATCTTTTACATTGTCTCAATTTAGATGAATCCATATTAGAAGTTAAGGAGGTGCATGAAGGCATCTGTGGGGCTCATATGAATGAGATAGTTCTAGCCAAAAATCTTCTAAGAAAAGGCTATTATTTTCCTACCATGGAAAATTTTTGTTGCAAGTATGTAAAGAAGTGTTTACAATGTTAGAAATATGACAATTTGATACATGCGCTAGCATAATAATTATAACCTATTATAACACCATGGCATTTTTTAAAGTGTTGATTTGATCTCATTGGTAAATTATCCCCTACATACTATGATTATCATATGTTCATTATTACTTCCATTGATTATTTCACAAAGTGGGTAGAGGATGTTCCTCTAACCTATGTCAAAGGTGAACAGATATCCAAGTTTATAATGAACCATAGTATCTTTCGATACGACATCCCCTCTTCCAATGTAGCTAATAATGGTAATTCATTTAAAAACAAAACTATAAAAGTTTTATGTCAATGATTTAAAATCACCCTCAAGTATTCAACCCCCTATTACCCTCGAGGTAATGGGTAGGTTGAAGCTTCCAATAAAACCTTGTTTGTATTATGGAGAAGATGGTGAATACAACAAGCCGTAATTAGAAATTGCATATTCATCCCACCCGTTGGACTTACATATCCTCCATATTCACCCCTACATGTGTTAATCCATATTATCTAGTATTCGACATCAGATCCGTGTTACCTCTTGAGATCGAGCTCCCATATTTTCACATAGAGCTATGAGACTAGCTCAATAAAGAGGACTACAAAATATCTCAGCTAATAGAGCTTGAGATATTGGATAAGAAGTGTCTTCACACCCTAGATCACCTTAGAGTGTATGAAAATAGAGTGCATAAAATTTACAACAAAAGGGTGATACCTCGTAAGTTTAAGGTAGGAGACCTAGTCCTAAAATAAAATTATTTCAACACCACCAAGAATCATGAAAAGAAAGGTAAGCTCAAGTTGAACTAGTTAGGGCCATATGTTTTGGTTGCTAAATTTAGTTTAGGCACTTACAAGCTTACTAATTCTAATGGTGAGGAACTTCAGGAACCCATGAAAGCCATCCATCTTAAGAATTTGTATTCTTAAGTATGGGTCCCTCAAAAATTAAAAAAATCAACAAAAAATATAAAATCAGAAAAAGTAATGAGAAATTAATTCATCAAAGTGTGAAAACCACGCAATAATGGCACTTTGGACAAGTCCTTTAGTGAAAACCATTTTCTAATGCTATTGGAGGGTCTGTTTTTCAAAAGCATCTCAAAATATAGGATCGTAATAGCTTTATCCTAAGATAAGATTCAACTGTGTTTGAGATACTTTTGAGCCTATACCTCTTGGCCTTGATCTGAATGATCTTATTTCTATATGTAAAGAGTTTTCCTTTGTACATTCCCATATAACACCGGGGGAAAATTTTCATCATGAATTCTTGAACATATGCATGGAAGTATACCCTTGTAGATCCCATCTATCATTGAGGGAGTCCACATTTCTTCATTTTCTTGCACATAACTTTAGAAAGCTTCTCGAAAATTGTAAAAACATGCGTATAATTTTTTGAACTCCCAAAACATTCAAATATGTTAATTTGGAAAACTCAAAAATCAAAAAATTCAATTACGTTTCATAGAAAACTAAAAAAATAAAACATTGTCTCGAGATAATACTAAAACAACGTAAAATGGTTCAAAACTATCCCGTAAAATCAAAGTAGTAGTTTTTCACTTTAGTTTTTTTAATTATACATGGTTTTTTTGTGTTTGTTATTCATATTGTGTGCTATAAATTAGATTCATTTTCTTACTTAGATTTATTTTTACTTTAATCTGCTGTGGAATGCATTATGTTCATTTTTATATTGCATACTTGTGTATAGTTATGTTTCTTTGATTAGATTTGATTAACTTGTTCTTGTTTTCTTATACATTTTGTTGTCATCTTATCATCTTATCATCTATCATCATATATATCCATCATATATCAATAAATGCTAAGCTACATCATCATGAAACTGAAAATTAAACATGTATGCTAAGATAACATCATATGATATCGCATAGAGGGGAAAAAGGGATCACCTTCTATCCCCCAAAACATAGACCATAATAAAAAAAATTGTGGATTAAACATGCTATTTGATAACACAAAATTCAAGAAGTAAATATATATTCCATCATCATCATATATCCATATAAATACAAATGTCCATTTACAAAATAATGTGTCTTGATAATAAATCATATACAAGAAGCCATCATTGGAATGGTATAAAAATTTACCTTCATCATGAGGCATTAAAAAAACAACACGTAGTACATCAATAAAAAAATGTTTCTTCATCACGAGGCATACATAAAAAGTATACATCCAATACAATACAAAGAGTCAACCAACACTCTCGCCTACCCTTTTACTTCCTATCCTAGGTCTAGGTGGTGGCATCTACTATGTAGAAGCTCCATAATGAGCTGATAGTTGATGTACTTGTTGATGATTATCTTTGTGGATGAACCATCAAAGTTGTGGGACACCTTAGGTATGTGGTACTTTCCCCCTAAGATAACCTATGGGTTTTATATAATCTGGCTCTTCTATGTTAGTGCGAGGTAAGGGTTATAGGAAAAATAATACGAAGTGCAAAAATAACTAAGGTGATATGCCAAAACTTATTTTAAAAGTTGTAGAGATAGATTCTGAAAAAATGTTAGAATAGTTGATGAGCGTTTAGCATGGTTTACTATTTTTATAAGTATCTTGAATTATCAAAGGCCGAGAAGGTATAAAACATAATTATAGGTAGATGATAGATGCATATAGAAAACCCAAGGTCATATAGCATGATACATATTAAAAATTTATCTAAAAAATACCAAAAATAATGGATGAAGGACAAAAACTATTGCGAGCTAAAATGTAGCGAAAAAGAGCCCTTTATTCATAGAGAAAATAATACATAAGGTTGATACGTCACAGATTACAACTTTCTATTACAATAGATACTTTCTAAGGCTATCAAACACAATAACAAAGCCTAAAGTTCTCTTTCACAATTTTTGTGTCTTTATTTTTCTATCCCCCCTTCTTCATTTCTAGATCTTAACATTCCTTTATAGACCCCCTTGAATTTCATTTTAATGTCCAGAATCAAATCTTCTACTGTCAACATTCAATTTTCCTACAAAATAATTAATTTTTTGGGAAATATCTCAACTTTCTGTCTATGATATTTATGATCACCTTTAATTCATCCAACTCTCAATCCTTGGACTCTTTTGGTTAGTGATGATTATTCCCTACCACGTGGAGTTCACGTGTTTAGTCTAAGAGCCTTTCTTAGGGATTTATCTCCAAACTTGTGCCTAAGTAACATGTGGAAGGTCTTTTGCAAGTTTGAGAATGTTCCTTTTCTCTTTTTATTTGAAATTACGCTTGGGAAACACGTGGAGACTCTGTGTGTTTTTATTGTATCTTTGAATTTTTTATCTGCCTATATAACTTTATTGTGCCTGAGACACATGGGAGGTATTGTGCAATTTTGAGAACATTCCTTTCTCCTCATTATGCCTCGATTATGCCAAAGGGACATGTGGATATCTTTCGCATTTAACTCTATACTTATTTAAATTTGGGCTCAAACAAACAAAATAAAAATGAACTAGGGTTGGGGTGACAAAAGACATTTTCTGGTAAAAGCACCTCACACAAAAAAACCTCTACACTTATTAGTGACTCACCAAGGGACTCCATATCAGTCATGATAGGATCTGACAATCCTTTCTACCTTAAAATTCAAACTATGGCTTACGAAATTCCACTCATAGCTATTACAAAGCATCCTAATATCTAATCCATTCTACCTCTGTAGGGTAGTTTATTCAGTGTAAGTCCTAGAAATCTTGATCCAACTCAATTATCTCCTTGTGAGAAAATGTTTTGAGACTTTGCACTACTCCATGTAAATAGAACTCCAACTATACAATTGGGTTCAAGATGGCTTCCACCTCAGTGACACTAGATCTCTCTTTTAAATACTGAAAGACTGTCTTATCTTGTCATTTGGTGATAAAGAGATGTTGAATTTTTTCCTTTGATAGGATTGTGGAATCATTGGGGAAGGGGGAGGAGAACCCTAATTGAAATAATTCATTGATACTCTGCTTCCGCTCTTTGATCCCCTGTTGGAGATGGGTCAAGAGATTCTAGAATTTTATGAATGCTTTGTTATATGTCATGATCTCATTGATTGTTCCAGAAATAATCCACTTGTTTGTGATTTTGGCCCCTTGTAGGGCAGATTTAGAAGAATCATAAAGTTTCTAAATCAGCATTAATGATTCAGGGACCCTAGAGGATACAGTGCTACTGATGGTGGAGGCTGTGGTCTCCACATTTGAGCATAACCCTTGTGCATTAGATATAAATTCAAGTGTGGGGGGCTAGATTC
Organism: Taxus chinensis; assembly: GCA_019776745.2. Taxonomy (NCBI): domain Eukaryota; kingdom Viridiplantae; phylum Streptophyta; class Pinopsida; order Cupressales; family Taxaceae; genus Taxus; species Taxus chinensis. Next base: position 374,454,077 of record CM034157.1, read on the forward strand.
ATTACCATGGTGGTAATTTGGTCACAACAAAAGGCATATAACTCCTGCACCAATTTTACAATTATTCCTTTCTAGGTTTATTGTCCTAATCTATGGGGAAAGTCCTTGACCGTGTCTTCAGATGATTTCAACATTTTTTGGAGGATACCCTTCTCTACTTCAATGTCACACAACTTTTCCAGGAGCATAACCACCTCTACATTTCTTGTATCAACCTCTTGTTGGAGGGATATTTTCTCCTGTGAGAGAGAATTAGCCAATGCTTTGGATGTGCTGAGTTTAGCTTCTAGATTCTTAGCTTTTACCTAGGACTTCTCGTGATGGATCTTCCTTCAAATACTTATGGATTTGTTTGATGCCCTTAGCTTTGCCTTCAATATTATCTTGTTGGCTTGCCACGGTGCTTTCTTCTCAATGGAGGCTAGTGTTAGTGCAAATCAACAACACCCCCTAAATAATCTTCACATCTTCTATTCATAATTGGGTCATTTAGTGTGATTGCAAAACATTGAGTCTTCTCCAAGGTGTGTGACGTTTCAAGGTGAGAAAACTCTCTAGATTGAAGCTGGTTCTTACTCCTCTGTTTAGGTGTATGCATGTAATTCTTGTAGAGGTTTAATGCTAATTCCTACTCTAAATTCCAAGGAGACAGAGTTAAGAGATGAAAAAGGAAATAAATTTAAGTAAAGATGGTGATACACCAAAGGAGTGATTAAATTTTGTCTTGCAAATAAATAAAAATCATAGAAATGTAACACCAAGCATGCACAGATTGCCAGAATGTAATGAAATACAATATATATATATATATATATATATATATATATATATATATGCATGAGAGGATTGAAGAAAATCATTCACAAAACATGCATTTACCATTCCCAAATTTGATACAATGCATTACACTAGAAAAAAGGTAAAAAATGTGTCATAGGTTCAATGGAAGTTATAAAACTCCTCAAATTAATGTGCCAATGGGAAGAGGGAATTCTGCAAGAAACAAAACATTCAACCCTTTACAAATGAGCCAAATATTGCTTTTAACAATGAAAAACAGAGTCCAGGAAGGAGAAACGTGGAAAATTTGAAATGAATGTTCAACCACCAACCAAATTCATCAAAATGGCATGGGTACTCTTAAAAGTTCATTCCCCAAGATTTTTGACCATGTTAGAGAAGAATGGAATCCATATTGCATTAAAATTGGTGGTCGAATGTCAGTTCTGCTCTTTTTCTCATGCCAAAGGTGTTTTTTAATTTTTCCCCACTAGATTTCACCAAAAAATGAAATTGAATACTCCATTGTGTAGAGGACTTCAATAGCTTTCCAATGACACCAAGAAAAAAAAAATGAGCTCTAGATCAAAAGTTATGCCCCTCTGAAGATTTAGGCAAAAATGGATTCGAAGGCCAAAATTTGAAAATTTCCCTTTTGGAAAGTTTTCCTAAAAACCTCCGCGCCTCTGCTGCTCTAGAACATGTGTCACCACCTGGCTACTCGGAAGGATTCCACTTCATTTTTCACCTTTGCGCCGTCAACCACTTTGGAGAAAATTCCAAGATCCCTCCGCCTCTCTGACCCCCGCCGCTAACAGGACATGTGGTGGCATTTTATTGCTCGACAGGATTTCACTTGGATTTTCCCCTTTGATGCCTTTTGACCCCTTCACCAAAAACCTAAATTTATCTCATCGCTCTGACCTCCCACCTACCAGGTTGCACCTTCTCATCTCCTTCTAGGATTTTGGGCCAAAATCTTCCCTTTGCGCCAATTGACCAAAGCATCAAAACTCTAACTTCCCCCGACGCTCACTACTCCACCATGACACATGTCACCGTGCTATTGGTTGCGGGCCTTCCTAGGGAAAACTTCAACAAAAAATCCACTGAGCCATAACTTACAAAATACAAGGAGTTAGAAGGAAAATTTTACCTTTCTCGAAAGGTGATAAAATTATCTATCTGATGAAGCCATTTCTAGATAATTTTGAGTTCCTAAAGAGTGAAAAAATTAAGTGAGGCACAAGGAAGGAATGAAGGAAAGTTAGCCAAAAATAAGCAGGGGGCTTATTTTGGATAAAAAATTTGGTGACTCAGAAGGGTCATCTACCTATTGGATGAAGTGACCAACTACCTAAAGCAATCCATTGGGAAACGGAGTCATGAACTTAACTGTTTGTTGCTCTCATTCCATTAGAAAATATCTAGAATGAAGATTGTGAGAGTAGAACATTACTTGATCTGGAACATGATCTACGAAAGATGTATCCTTAGGGCAACAAAACCTGTGTCAAAGCACTTAGGGAAATGTAAATCTAAGCTACAAAAAAATGATGTGCATAAGCACTTAGAGGGATAAAAATATAAGCTAATATGTACAAGGTGAGAATTTTTCCTTCTTGTAGTAATGCTTTAGATGGATTCCATTAACTGGAATTTATAGTTCTTCACCATCCAATGTAGACAATTGGAAGGCATTGTTGTCCTTGCATTTTGTGACCATGTAGGGGCCACTCTAAATGGCATAAAAATTTGAATGCCTTCCTGGCTTTGTTTAGTATGTATCCCATTTCAACACTAGATCTCTAACTTGGAAGGTTCTAGCTTTAGCTTTCCTATCAAAGCTTCTCTTGATCATATCTTGGTCCTCCATTGTTTGGGCTGCAAGATCTTTGATTTCTTGGAGTTCCATCAATTCTACATATCTAACCTCCATGGGTTCAAACTCCAACAATTCAATTGCTTCATGAGTTCCAATGTTGGCAACTTAAGTGACATAGACAAGATTACCTCTCTCCCATAAACAAGTATGAATGGAGAGCTACCGATGGATCTCTTGGGAGTTATCCTATCAGCCCTTAGAGCTGATTCGAGCTTAGTGTACCAAGTACTCTGATTCTCATCAAGAGTCCTCTTGATGATCCTTAATAGATTCTTGTTGGTAGACTCAACTTGGCCATTACCTTGGGGGTAATAATTTGATGAAGTGCTCAGATATATCACATTTCTAACAGCCCATTCAGTGACCCTTGATCCTATAAATGCCAATACATTATTTGATATTATAGTGGTAGTTATACCAAATATGGTTGTTATCCCCTCATAGAAGTCTAGAATGCTCAATTCATTTACCTCTTTGAGTGCCACTGCCTCAGTCCATTTGGTGAAGTGGTATGTTACTGTTAGGATCCACTTGTGTCCTTGGCTTGAGTTTGGATTAATGACTCCAATGAAGTCCAAACCCCATTGAATGGATGGTTGGTCAATTAAGATTGGGTGTAATGGAAGTGCTGCCAACTTCTCTTTTCCTGTGAAGAATTCACAATTCTTGCACCTCTTGATCCATGCATAACAATCACTAAACATTTTGGGCCAATAATAGCCAGCCTTCATGATCTTGAGAGTTGTCACTCTTGGAGAAAAATTCCCCTAGCTGATCCACCATGGAACTCTTCTAACATTCTCTCAATCTGATTTGTCTCAATGCACCTCAGCAACACTCCATTGATATCCTTTTTGAATAAGATGCCATCAACAAGTGCATATGGAATAGCCTACTATATGAAGTATCTTCTTTTGGATTTGTTCATCTTTGGAGGGCATAGGCCTATTTGTAAGAAGTGCATTATGTCTTGGGTCCAACAAGGAGTGAGCATACCACCATTTTATTCTTGAACATCTCTTTGTTCTTGGCTGTATTACAATACGAAAACAAAATTCTTCTCTTTTCTTGCTTCCATTGATTGGCTCAAGGCTAGCTACTCACACAATACCTTTCCTCAAACAAGATTGGTGACTTTGATCTCAATTTCATACTCCATGACATGAGTAATCCACCCTGCACATTTTTCATTTAGATCTTTGTTGAGGAGGAAGTCTTTAACTCCCACATGAGAAACCAACAGTTGAACCTTGTTGTTTGAAACTAGATGCTTATATTTCTTCAAGATCCTAATCATTGTAAGAACATGCTTCTCAATGAAGGAATACCTTACTTTAGATTCCTCCAAGCTTTGGCTAAAGAATGCAATTGGCTACTCTGCATTTTCTTCATTTTGCTGTACTAAAATTGCAAAAATTATATCATCACCGTCAAATGTATAAAGGATGAAATCTTTGGAGAAATTTGGGTTAATGAGAGTTAGAGCTTATGAGATAGCTTCCTTGATTGCCTAAAAACTTGCCTTTCCTTCATCTTTCCATTTGAATGCCATACTTTTCTTCAACATCATGGTTATTGGCTTGACAAGGGCTGCAAAGTTTGGAACAAACCTTTGAAAAATTTTTATCTTTCCCAAGAAAATTTGAAGAGCCTTCTTATGCCTTGGCAATGGCAATGATCTTATTGCTTCACCCCTCTCTAGATTAATTGCTAAGCCTTCTTTAGAAACAATGTGGCCTAGGAGCTTGCCTTCATGAGCTAGGAAAATGCATTTTTTTGGATTCAAGGATACCCCAAATCTTCTACATCTTTGGAACACTTGTCTCAAATTAAAGAGATGATTTACTAAATTTTTAGAAAATATAGTAATATCATCTAGGTATATCAGAACTATTTTTTTTCACCAATCCCTTGAACACCATATCCATTTCCCTTTGGAAATTAGCTCTGGCATTGGATAGCCCAAATGGCATTTTTCTATATACATAGGTTCCCCATTTGGTGGTGAAGGCTATTTTGAATTGATAATCTTTCTTTACCTTGATCTGATTATATCCTAAATAACCATCTAACAATGAAAACCTCTCAGAGCCAGCAACAACTTGCAAAATCTGCTCCATAGAAGGAAGTGGGTAGTGATCCTTGAGGGATGCTCTATTCAAATCTCTAAATTCTACACACAACCTGATTTCTCCACTCTTCTTTCTGACTAGAACCAAGTTTGCAACCCAACTTCAATACTTGATGGGGAATATGATACTTGCCTCTATTAACTTATTCAATTCCTTTTTCATGAGAGACTCAATGTGTGGATTGACCAGTCTTTTTTTTTCCTGATGGGACTAGCACTTAGATCTAGTTCAATTGTGTGTTGAGATAGCTTGGGATTGAAACCTCTCAAATCTTAATAGCTCTAAGAAAATGCATCTGAGAACTCTTGGCAGAGTTTCATGAACTCATACCTTTCTTGTTTAGTTTCCTCTTTACCAATTTGAAGTAATTTGCCTTCTCCAACTGAGATGGGCTTTGAATCTTCTCCCTTGACTTAGATGTTTTCTTTCTCTTTCCTAAATTTATCATTAGGAGTAAAGATAGACTTTAAAGTCACAAGTCCTTTTGGCAGTTTGTTGGTTCTCAACGGTACCACTTGATCACCATACTGTTGTTCTAACTTTTCCTAAATTTTGACTGAGAACTCAACTTATTCTTGTAATAAATTGATGATTTGTTGGTCACTCTCAAACACTTGCCAACTTACATTATTGTCTGGTACTGATGGCCTCACAATCACATGGATGTTTGGCTGCATTTTATCCCTTTTGATACTCTTTACAACATCAAAAGTTTCTCCAACTTCTGCAAGCCTCTCAACAACTTGGTTTTCTTTCCTAGGAATGGAGTTGATGCCAAAGCCCTCAAAATCCTCAATGAGGTCCCACACCATGTTCTTATAACTCTTGAAAATGTCATTCGTAGTAGCATGTTGTCCTTTAACTTGATTAACAATCAGCTCACTATCACCAAAGACTTGTAAGTTCTTGATTCCTCTTTTCCTTGACCAATGCAACCCATGTATCAAGGCTTTATATTCAGCAGTGTTGTTAGAACACGCAAACTAAAATCTAAAGGATGAATAATAATTAATGCCTTGAGGTGAAACAAGCATAGATCCTCCTCCTGCACCTTGTCTACTTCTTGATGCATCAAATAAAATTTTCCATACCTCATTATCATTTTTTTGGTCTAGCTTGGTGATGCTAGGAATAGGCTAATTCTCTTCATGCATGTAATAGACTCCTGGTTTAGATTCCACTATTTCCTTGTAGGGATCAAAAACATGTATCTTCTTTTCCCATTCATCAAGAGTCAAATCTAGGATACTTATAACTCTGGTATCAGCTTCATGTGTGTTTGGATAATCCTCTTGATCAAATGTTGAACAGTTGGCATTGATTGGGCTTGGAGTATGAGTCTTAATGTGAAAGTTTGCAATAGGTTTGAACCTGATTGTGGCCTTGGCTCCATATCTTGTCCTAAACAAGATGTGTGACCAATCAACAGATAATTAGCCTCCAATTTTAGCTATGAAATCCCTTGACAAACATATTGCAAAGAGTGGTGGTAAATCTATCACTGACACATCTTGCAAAATAGTGACATTGGGGCATGCTTGCAAAGTGAGGCTCAAATTTTTAATTACCTCAATTGTGGTTATTGCTGTCCAATCTAATTACACTACCCCCTTAGATATGACTTCATATTGGAGGCCTAGCTGACCAGCTATTTTCTTGGGAATCATGAAACTACTTTCCCTAGAATCAATCATGCAATGATGTACTAGTTTATCCCCAATGATCAATGAAACATAGAATGGATGTGGATTCAAAACTTTACCTTGTTGTGCTCCAAAATTCTCCTCAGGCTAAGTGGTGTTTGTGAGTACCTTCTCTTGCATACGAGCTTGCTAACTTGAGGTCAACCAATTCTTCATGGTAGTTTGTAGTAGATCCCTTTTTCCTTGGATGGATAGTGATTCCCCCATAGATATGTTCACATTTGTACTCTTCATTTGTTCAATGATGATAAATGGGGTTAAAACATACCTTTTTTTCCCCTTAGTCTGCACATTCCTCTCTTGTATATGGGTTGCAACAACCGGTATTTGAGCTGGTCTAGAAGGTGGCTTGGGCTGTCTTTGCACATTTGCAACTGTATTTTGCTTACCAACAACTTGTGGAATTATGGAAGTTTGTGGATCACCTGGGGATAATGACTTCCCTTCACCAATGTTCCTCTTCTTTGACCATGTATTAGCTGCTACACTCTAAGCAGGTGTTTGATTCACACCAAAAAAATCTTCATCTTGCCAATTCACAAGTGTAGTCTCATTTGGAGTTGTATCTTGCTGAGATGTTCCTTGTTAGTTTGTTTCTTCATTCACCTCACTCTCTAGCCTAGTTGTTGTCACCATCAAATCTTGGTTCAAAGAACCATTGAAGCACATAGATTGTTTGTGAGGTTCACTACATGGGAAAAACCAGTCATACTCTTGAGCTAAATTATTTTATACTGGCACTAAGGCTTTAGAAGTGGATGCAACATTGAGGTTATAAGGCTGAAATGGTCTATTGACAGGAGGTTTTGCTTGATTTTTATTTGCAATTGGGTTGGGTGGCCTATTAGGCTGATATGGTTGTCTATTAGGCTTAGTTTGAGACTAATAAGAAGGCCTAAAACTTTGAGCTTGATGTCTCTTGAGTGTAACTAACTCATTTCCTAAATTTTGTAATCATTTCATAACTTCTTGAAGCTCATTTGAGGTGCTAGAGGATGAAGTAGAAGTTTCATTTGAAATCTTATTTCTAGGAGTGGGAATAGGAGCTAAAGTAGGTGCTTGAATAGTACTTGGGATTTCCAAGTCTATATATAAGGGCATAGGAGGCCTAGGTGCAAGTTTACTAGCTTGGATCAAACAATTCTGAACCCTAATGGTGATGTTGTAAGCTGCAGGTATAGTTGCACCTCCCATGGATTGAATTAACATAGAAATGTCAGAATTTAAAGCCTTGCTAAAGTATACGAAAGTACCTTGAGATGTTGGCCTCACTGCCACTGGGATTCTATCCAAGGTCCTTTGAAATCTGAAATTGAAGTTTGTTAGCTTCTCATTGGGAGCTCTCTTGATAGTTGTCATTTGCTCTAGTAGAGACAAGTTGTCCCCCTTTTCTCCAAACTATTTATGGAGAGATATGCACAATTGGTTCTAATTTTGAATAGATCCTACCTCAAGACTCCTAAACCATTGTAAGGCCTTCCTTTTGAATGAAGATTCCAACTATTTGATAGTAATTTACATCTCAACAACCTCATGGATTGAACAAACATTAGCAATGTCTTTGACATGATCACCAGGAGTGGTCTGATTTTCCCCAGTAAAGTATGGGATGTTCTTCGATGTTGTAATTCAAATTGGGTTTTGTGTATTGATAGCAAGTGGGATGCTACTAGTAAAGTTGACATAAGGATTGGGTTGTATCATTAATATTAGCTTGAGAACCCTTATTTATTGGGTGAAAGATCTACCAGGTGGGGGAGTTGATAGAGTTTTGTTTAGTGGAGATGGAGACCTTTGAATCCTCCATCCCCTCTCTCTTCTTCCTAGGGATAATCTCAGATACTCAAACAATCCCTCTTCTCTATCCCTTGACCTTGTTTGGATTCTTCTCATGAATCTTCAGACTTGCACTATTGAAACCAGTTGATTCTATCCTTTTGGAGTCACCAGATGTGCAAATCAAGGCTCTTTTTAAGCAAGAAACTTATAACAAACGCACATGAACTTTTATGTAATGAAGATGAAGACCTCTAAGGTCCCACCAGGTGTGCCAAAACTATTATTACAAATCAAAAGCAACCCCTAAATGACCTTTAGATATGCTATTCAAAATTGGGTCATTTAGTGTGATTGCAAAACATTGAGTTTTCTCCAAGGTGTGAGACCTTGCAAGGTGAGAAAACTCTCCATATTGAAGTTGGTTCTTAATCTTATGTTCAAGTTTATGCATGAAATTATTATATAGGTTCAATGCTAATTCCTACTCTAAATTCCAAGGAGACAGAGTTAAGAGATGTAGAAAGAAATAAAACTAAGTAAAGATAGTGATACACCAAAGGAGTGATGAACTTCTGTCTTACAAATAAACACAAATCATAGAAATGTAACACCAATCATGCATAGATTTCCAGAATGTAATGAAAGACAAAAAAAATAATAATATATGCATGAGAGGATTAAAGGAAATCATTCACAAAACATGCATTTACCATTCCCAAATTTGATACAATGCATTACACTAGAAGAAAGGCAAAAAATGTGTCACAGGTTCCATGGAAGGTTTGAAACTCCTCAAATTCATGTGCCAAGGGGAAGAAGGGATTCTACAAGGAACAAAACATTACACCCTTTACAAATGAGTCAAATCTTGCTTTTAACAATGAAAAACAAAGTCTAGGAACGAGAAACGTGGGAAAGTTGAAATGAATGTTCAACCACCAACCAGATTCATCAAACTAGCATGGGTACCCTTAAAAGTTCATTCCTAAGATTTTCGACCATGCTGGAGAAGAATGGAAGCCATACTACATTAAAACTGGTGGATGAATTTCAGTTCTACTCTTTTTCTCATGCCAAAGGCATTTTTTATTTTTCCCCACTATATTCCACCAAAAAATGAAATTTAAGACTCCATCGTGTAGAGGACTTCAATATCTTTCCAATGACACCAAGAACGTAAAAAATTGAGCTCTGGATCAAAATTTATGCCCCTCTAAAGATTTAGATGAAAAAAGGAAAAATTAGGACAAAAAATGGATTCGCGGGCCAAAATTTAAATTTTTCCCTTTCAGAAAAATTTCCTTGAAACCTTTGCCCCTTCACCACTCTAGGACACGTGTCACACCTAGATACTCATTGGGCTTTCACTTATTTTTTTACGTTTCCGCCATCGACCACTTTGGAGAAAATTCCAAGATCTCTCCACTGCTCCGACCCCCACCACTAATAGGACACATGGCAGCATTTTATTGCTTGGCGGGATTTCACTTGGATTTTCCCCTTTGACACCTTTGGACCCCTTTGCCAAAAATCTGAATTTATCCCACTGCTCCAACCTCCTACCTACCACATGGCACCTTCTCATCTCCTTGCGGGCTTTCAGGCCAAAATATTCCCTTTGCGCCAATTGACTAAATCATCAAAAATATAACTTCCCCCGATGCCCTCTGCTCTGCCATGACATGTGTCACTTACTTATTGGTTGCAGGCCTTCATAGGGAAAATTTCCCCAAAAACTCCGTTGAGCCATAACTTGTAAAATACAAGGAGTTAGAAGGAAAATTTTACCTTTCTGGAAAGTTGATAAAATTATCTATCTGATGAAACCATTTCCAGATAATTTTGAGTGCTTGAAAAGTGAAAAACTCAACTGAGGCACAAGGAAGGAAGGAATGAAGAAAATTTAGGCAAAAATAAGCAGGGGGCTTATTTTGGACAACAACTAGTTTTTGCCTTTTTGAGCTAGTTTTTGAGCTTGAGGTAGACTGTCGTGACTACAACAATAGTTTCATTCATTAGTTCAACCTTATCCTGAGGCCAGAAGTTTGCAAGGTCTATCGTGACAATGCCGATAGAATAGTCATCAGGTTACATCTACTCTATGGGTTTGGACACTTGGGGGAATAACTGTGTAATGGTCAAGGAACTTTGTTGATGGTAATATAATGACCACATCTTCTTTGCTTCTTATTCCGACATTTATTTCTTATTTTCCCTTTTCCTTCTTCTATTTCAGGATGCTTTGGCCACTTCAGCTTGAATTAAAAATTTTGAGGGAGAAGGGATGACCCTGATTATGAATGGGAACCTGGGTGGTAGACCATATGGGATTCTAACAGGTGGTTGAGGCTGTGAGGTTACTAGGATAAAATAATGGCCTGTCACCACATGTGGGGAGAAATTTGGGATGGTGGAGGGTGGTTGACAAAAAAGGGAGCGTTTGAGAGGAGGGTGTGTCTGGAATGGGGTGACCGATAAGGGGATACCCCCTGAAGGGGAAAATGGTGGTGGAGGAGGAAATTGAAAGGGAGCCTCAAGAGGAGGGAGAGGGAGAGAAGATGTAGGGGTCTCGGTCGAGTTTAAATTTTTATGTGGGTAGATGAACATTGATTCCTCCATTGGTTTCCCACCCTGGGGAAGTGATGTGAGTTATGGTGTGGGTGTTCGAACTGAAGGATCTTGCTGAGAAGTGGAGGGCATGGGATGTTCAATAAATTTATATTGAGATGGTCTGAAGGACTTTGCGATAGTTCTCACAGACCACTCCTTGGTGATTGTCACTGTTTCATGACTCTTCGCATCCAACCCGTGATTTGCATCCCAAAACTTCTCCCATTGTTTGTGACTATATATGCCCTCAAAATTGAGGGTGGTTTATCTGATCTCTTTCCCATACTTCCAATAGGCTTCAATCTTTCCTTTTCTCCAGTACTTACTATGCAGGCCTTCTCTAAATTCTTGAGTCATCGTGAGGGTGGGGTCATACCTATGAAAAACTAGGTGGAATGCCTCCAACTTTGGAATTGGAATGTCACTGAGATCAATGAAGATGTTGGGTGACTCCACCTAAGGGGACCGCCTGTTTTAAAAAAAAATCCTAGACTTGTGCTGGAAGGAGTCTTAAAATTTATTTTGAATTAAATTGGATACCATCGTCACATCTGGGTCATACCTCCATGAGTCCTGAATTAGGGAAAACCCGTAGGAAGCCAACTTTTATGTGATAAAATGCTCTGCCTTGCGTTTAATAATAGTACTTCCTCCCTTACTCAAGGGGAGGTCAAAGAGTTCCTTCCTTTTTTGTCCAGATATGAATTCAACATCAAGGAGTACTAACTTCCTGGTTATCTCTAGACCCACCATCCATGTTGTGAGGACCCTCGGGAGCATAAAGGATTTATCTCGAGAAACCATGTAGCTGAATCATAGAATTTCCTACCCCAAAAAAAAAATCACAAGGGGTGTAGGGGATCTGTGATGATGGACTCAACAAAGTACCTATTCATTCCATTATCGACCCCTTTTGGGTCAAATTCATGTCCAGGAAGGGATCCAAAAAAGAGTTTAAACATTCATATACGTATGCAACGAGTGGGACAACACATGAGTCCAAGTAGATAGTGGAATGATATTTTTGGGGTCTACCTTTGCATCCCATAGCATTAGATCCATGTACTGGTTGAGGTATTGGGAATTCTGATTTAAAATGAGGTGGAAAAAATATGAGGAATACCCAAAGGTAGAGCTTACTAGTAACATGGTTAAATTCTCACAAATAGTCTCCAAAATGCCTTCAACAAAGTTGAAATGGTACATCTTTTCTTTCTTCATGGACCTCATTCTGAATAGGGCCATTATTTTCTAATCATGGACATCTATTTTTCTGAATCTTGGCTGAAAATGAATGTTAAAATGAAGTAGGCATCTAGAGAATGTGCCATTAGTGACTTTAGGGGAATGGAGAATCCTACGATTCATGAAACGTCTTAATCTGTATGTCTTAACTCCCTATCAAGGAATGAATATTTTTTTTTGACTTGAGCCCAGATTTTTTGGAGATTTTACATGTTATATAAACTATCTATTGGTTCCTACAATAGGGACAACATGTCTCTAATAGTTTGAGGTGTGATTACCACCCTTGTGCTTCTACCCTAGATGACATTGGTGTTGGTATTAAAACAAATTTCGCACATATGTATGAGCTCTGGGTATGGGTACATGAGAGGTAACATATATTGAGTGAGTTTTGTGCTCCAGATTCTTGAGCCAAAAGACTTAGAATTCCCTAGGTTAAGAAACCTGGTGTGGGCTACCTCCCTCAGAGCTTTGGGATTTTTTCTCAAAATAGGGTCAAAGACATTGTCGAAAAAGTTTGAAACTATGGAAGGGTCATTGAACCATGATCCCCCATCAGGGAACCTCAAACCTTGGGTAAAGAGGGCATCGAGATGGAACAGGTTACCCTGCATAAGACTTCACTTGTGATGTAGAGTTAGAAGTCACCATGGAAGATTTGAGGACTAGGAGAAGGATTTGATTTTTGTCTACTCAAAACTCGAAGGATAGGTGGAAAACCTCTTAGCGTTTGAAATGAATTTTTTCGATGCCCCTAGCTTGTTTTGAATAACCACCTTAAATTATGTAGAGTAATGTTTCATGCATATATAGAGTCACATCATATAATTACCCTTTTGATTTAATGAGCCTAAGTGCCAAAATTTACGTTTCCTAAGATATTTTGCATCAATTATTTGATATTTTCCCCCCAAAATATCTTAGAAATGACGTTGGATCATTAACTTTGGGAAAAATTAGGAAGATGCACTTCCTCCAAAAATTCAAAAAGAGGTAAGGGGTGTCCCTTGAGGGACACATGCATCCAAGAGATTTATCAAAAGGGGTAAAAAAACGAAACAAGATAAAGAGATGAGGAAAAACAAAAGACTATACATATGATACAATACATTCAAACAAAGAGACTCAATGTAAAGGCTTTAAGTGAATCCCATTTACCATGGAATTGCCAAGGGGTTTTCCTTCTATGGTATCAACTTATGAAAGTCATTTTTTTGCTTTCATGTGCTTATTTTGAAGGGTCATGTCCATAAGGGGTTGAAATTTCTATGATTTCTCAGGCTTGACAGCCCTTGCATCACATTTCAAAACCATAGTACCAAATCAGAACTCTGGTTCTGAATGGTTTTTTGATTGAACCAAGTTTTCACCACCTGCTGGCAGCTTAATCATGTCTTCATGAGTAGCCTCCGAATTCTCTAGAATCTTTAATAGTTCGGAGAGTCTTACTTGTATTGCCCCCATTTTCCTCTATCTCAATTTGTTTTTAATAGTTGTAATGGAGGGATTTCTCGGGTAATCGGCATCACAAACACTTTTCTTGTAAACTATCTCATATGGAAAGGATTTTAGGATCTGTTTAGGCATGTTATTCGATCAACGCCATAAGGTTGTTTTTGACATGTTTTCATGACATAACCTCTTATGCTCATTTCCCATCCTTTTTATGATGCTTGATTATATTTTTGTTAATGCATTCTGTCACATGTCGTTTCCTTATGGGTAATAATTGGTGGATGTTTTCAGATAGATCCCATGCCTTACAATGAATTCAGATACTTTGGCTACCCAAAAATTCCTTAGCATTATCTGATATAATAGTGTGGGCAGCCGGGGGGGGGGGGGGTCTAAAGTAGGTAATGATATCATGTAGGAGTTCTCAGGATCACATTCTCAGTGGCCTCTTTTAGTGGAACTACTTCCACCCATCGAGTGAAGTAATTGGTTACAGTGAGGATCCATTTGTTTTCTTGAGCTCTCAAAGCTTGGTTGACCATTACTGATGTAGTCTAGACCCTATTGTGTAAATGGTTCCTCAATTAGGATGGGGTTTAAGAGGTAATGTCGCATTCCCTCGAAAGCCTCGTATAAAACTTGACATTTTCCTGCATCTGTTTGTTTCCGCTTGATAGTCACGTGAATAGGCTTGGAAAAAAGTATCCTACTTGCAAGTATTTTTATAGTTGTGGTTTGGGTAGAAAAAGGGCCTCCCAATCTCCCATGGTACAACTCTTGTAAGACCCTTTCAAATTCTTCATTCTCCAGGCACCTGAGCAGGATCTCTGTTAAATTTTATTTTGAAAAGGAAATCGTCAATCATGGTGAACTTAGATCCCTATTACCTATAATAGCCTTATCATTTTTGAGAGGGAGGTGACTTGGGTATTTCCCCTATATATATGAAGTCAGATCCTATCTGAGACCTAGCTATTAGAGTCTCTTTCTTAGATATAGAGTATCTTATTGGGGCTCATCATTATTCAGGAGGCATGGGTTCTTGTGTAAGATATTGGCATAGGTCCCTTCCCCATACTAGATTTTTAGGCTTTATCTCAATGTCAATATTCAAATATCTTAGTGATCGAGCTAGCTCTTTTATCTTGTTATCTCACCCTCTATTATATATTCCTTGACTGCTAGAGTGTGCCACCATAACCTTGATTCTACTATGGGCGGACAAAGTACCCTCAATTTATTCAGACCCTTAACTATAGCATAATATTTTATTTCTACAAATGTTATACATGGTTTCATAGTCATGGATATTTTTTGAAAATAAGGATGACCGTATGTTCCTCTCCTTGATACTCTCCTTTCTGTGTCAAGATGGATGCTATGTTATGCTCACTCCCATATACATACATGATGAAAATACATTTGAGAATTCAGGGTGTTACACCGTACCGAGGTGGCTGTGATATCCCCCTTAATTACCTCAAAGGCGTGATGGTCTTTCAGTGGTCCATTTGAAGTTAATGTCCTTCTTGTAGCATTAGGGTGATCAGGCAGATTTGTCCCAGAAAAAGTCTAAAATGAACTTGCAGACAAAATTGATCTTTCCTAAGAAAGATTGGACCACTTTATTAGTAACTAGTAAGGGTAGTCCTAGTATGGCTTAAACTCTTTCTATATCAATAGATATTCCTTCCTTTGAAACATTGTGTCCCAGGAGTTTTCCCTAGGGTACTCTAAAAACACATTTCCTTGGGTTTTGGCACTTCTCAAATATTTCTTCTAAGATGTCAAAATGATCCTCCACCATCTTGGTAAATAATGTGAGATCATCTAGGTATACAATAATTACCTTATTTATCAATTCTCTAAACGTAACGTCCATGGATATTTAAAAGGTATCTCTAGAATTTGTGAGTCCAAATGACATTTTCATATATGTGAAGGTTCCCCACTTTGTTATGACAATGGTCTTATGTTGGTCTCCTTCTGCGAGCCATATTTAATTATAACCTAAAAAACCATCCAACAAAGAGAATCTCTCGGATCCTACAACTATTTTTAATATGTTCTCAATATAGGGGAAGGGATAGTGATCCTTAAGGGACACTCTATTTAGGTCTTTGAAATCTACACAGAGCCCAATTTCACCATTTTTCTTCCTTACCAAAACTAAGTTAGAAACCCATGTTGTGTGATTAATATGAAAGATTATTTTGTTCTCTATGAGATTTCTATGTTCCTCAGTCATGTGTGATTCTATTTTTGGGTTCACAGGAAACTACTTCTAGTGTATAAGCTTATTTCCTTCTTCAAGGTCAATGGTGTGTTGGATGATATCATTTTTGTAACCGTGTAGGTCGTCATACATCCAAGCCATCACTTTTTCATACTTATAGCATAGATCCATAAGTATTTCTCTTTCCCTTAGGGTAACTAATCTCCTAATTTTTATGTTCCTCCCATTAGTCACTTCTAGCTCAACGTAGTCTTCCTTAATCACTGTTAACCTCCTTCAATCTAAATTAGCATCATTAGGATAAAAAGTTCTCTCTAGTGTTATCAACCCTTTTTGAAGTTTGTTCATCTTCAACTCAATAATATGATCTCTATAAGATTCTTCAATTTTGGGTTGGATTTGGTTTGTAAAATGGTTAGATTGTTAGAGGAAGCATACAATATGTCAGTCATTGTTAAAAAATTGCTAATGATCGATGTTATCAGGTGTCGATGTGCATATGATCAATTTTATTGTACTTTCATTCACTATCAAGTCTTGGATCAGGTTAAATTGTGACCTGATTAAATCCATCCTATCAGCCTCTATATTTTGGTCTCGAGGAATAACATTGATATTAAAGGCTTCAAAATATTAGATGAGATCCCACACCCTGTGTTGATAGAACCTCATTCTTGAATTCTTTGTGTCAGTGGTGCTCCTTATTTATATCACCACCAACTCTGAGTTACCAAATAATCTCAACTGTTTGATGACCTCCTTTCGTTCCATGGCCAAGCCATGTACTAATACTTCATACTTTGCTTAATTGTTAGTGCAGGTGAAATAGAAGTGAAACACCTAAAGTATCTTCTTTCCACTTGGAGATGATAATAATATCATACCTTTTGAGCCACTTTTTATTCTATCTCCATCAAAATGCAGGGTCCATATCTGGGAATCCCTGATGGGACTCCCTTCTCTTATATCCTCTTATTTTACCACATTTGGAATTGTGGAGTCTTTGTCGAAGATGAAATAAGTGCACAAAATATTTGAATAAAAGTTCCTGAAGAGATCAAAAGGGGGGATTTTGGCTAAATAAATTCTTATTTGAAGGTTACCATCCTCTATATATGATTCCTCTTCTTAGGTGATCATGGCATGGGACACCTCAAAGCCTGAGACTGCTTGGTCTATTATATGTTCCTTGGCAATGGGTTCTAATAATACCTTCATCTTAGACCTATAATTGGTTTGAATAATTAGATGGGACCAATCAAGAGACATGTAGCCTCTTAGTTTGGTCGTGAAATCATGGGATAGACATAGTACGAAGACTGGCAGAATGTCAATTACTACTATATCCTGTGGAATGGTTTTGTTCATATAGGAATAAAGTGAGAACGGGAGTACTTTGATAGTTCCTATGGTTTGGACTGATTTTCCATCCATTTGGATGACTCCTTTCCTTATAGGATGATATTCAATTCCCAAGGCATCTACAATTGCTTTGGGCATAACCGTAGTGCTTGTGCCAAAGTCTATCATGGAATTATGAAATAATTTCCTACCTATTATAAGAGTCATTAAAAAGGGGTTGGGTCTTGGTTTACTTACTTCTGCCTTCTGATTTAACAGCACTGCCTCTATTGGGGCCTGAATCATTTTTGTATGTTTCTTCTCTTTCCTGGTGGATTTTGGGTCGTCATTTTATTTCAGTGCTTCTTGAAGCAGCTCCTTTTTCTCTAGAATTCCCAAAAGATCCCACAAGGATGCATTAGCTAGAACTTTCTTGAGTTGTTGGACCACATCTACTGGTATGAGACATGATGTCTTAGTCTATGACTGGTGTTTCATTATTTTGACTATGGGATGAAGGGCACCCTAATTTTGGATAGTTATAAGGCTTTCTTGTATAACTATCGGCAGTGATACTGTAATGGTTGGAGGCTCTTTTTACATCCTACTAGTCATAGTTGGGATATGAGTGGTTGTCTCTATCATCGTTTTTTTGAAGTGAGTGTTGTAATTAAATAAAACTGGGTTATAATAAGATATCTCATTTGTAAATATGAATTACTCTCCTTCTACCCATGAGAAAATATGATGCTCCGGTGGGATCCTCACTTCTTGTTCTAGGGATATCCCTTTAATTTGTGCAACAAGGGCCACATTTTGGACTCCTGCGGACTAGTAAGGTCCTAATGTGTTAACATCATAGCCTTCCCTTACTCTTTGTTTGGATACATTTTGCTATAAATTTACTTGGGGACAGTCTCTTGGCATGTGAGGAATATTACAAGGGAATCACCATGTGTTGGGGTCTTCTACCTAGTTATTTTCCCTGGGTACCTTTTCCATTCCATTATTGGATGGGATGGTCTGAAGTGGTGTTAGCACTGAGACAAGTTGGCTAGACAACTACACAGACGGAGGCCTTAGGGTATTATGATGTTGTGGGGGATAAGTAAAATTTGCATCTATACTGATTTTAGGGATCTCAATATTGCTTTTCCCAAAGATGATTTCCCTCTTCTAAACATAGACCAGCTTGTAGATCTGATAGCAGGCCATGAAATTATTTCCCTTATGGATTGTTTTTCAGGTTATAGCCAAATCATTATTGCACCTAAAGATCAACATAAAACATCCTTTATCACCCCATGGGGAACCTTTTGTTATCATTTCATGCCTTTTGGGCTTAAAAACGTAGGGGAAACATATAAAAATGCTATGACATAAATATTCCATGACCTCACTCAAAAAATTGTTGAGGATTACGTCAATGAACTCCCTAGAAAATCCAAATTTCACAAAAATCATCTTTATGTTCTTGAATAAATCTTCACCCATCTCATTCAATTTTGTCTCCGCTTGAATCTCGAAAAATGTGTCTTCGGTGTCCTCACTAGAAATTTTTTAGGATTCATCTTATCTCTTTATGGAATTGAATTCAACCCCAAAAATGTTGGAGAAATCATTTATATGCCTCCACCTACTAATCTCAAATAGCTGCTCATCATGTAAGGAAAGTTTCAAGCTATACACCATTTCATATCACATCTCTCTAAACGATATCAACCCTTCCACCATTTAATCTATAAATATATAGTATTTCAACAAGATTCTGATTATCAGAAGACCTTTGATGATATCAAACATTATTTACTATCACCACCTATCCTTACTCCACCTTATTATGGGGAACCATTTTACCTATATATATCCACTTCAGAGCATGCCCTATGAGCCATGTTGGCTCACCGTGATAATTGGAACCATGAACATGCCATATACTACATTAGTCACAAACTCCATGAACACAAACCATGCTACTCTAAAGCTGAAAAGTTTTGTTGTGCATTGTATTTTTCCAACTCCAAACTATGACATTATCTTCTTAATCACAAAACATACATCATCACCAGTTTTAATCTACTTAAATCCATGCATGTTAAACCTTATCATAATGACCACATAACTTGATGGATCATTTTAATGAATGAGTTTGAATTAGAAATTATACCACAAAAAATATATCAAAGGTTAGGCCATAGTTGATCATCTCATATAATGACCCCTTTCAGAAAACAAGCTACCTCACGAATTCTTTCTAGAGAAATCCATCAATAACATTAACGAATCTGATGATTATGAATCAAACTTCACCCTGCTAAAAATGAACCTCTTCTTTGAAGGTGGTAAATTTCAAGGAGGAGTATCTAGTATTGCTTTCATATCTCCCTAGAAAATTCACATCCCATTGTCATTCAAACTCAATTTTGAGAGTACTAATAACATGGAAGAGTATGAAGCTTTGATCATGTGTTTTTAAACCGCAATTCTCTTAGGTGTCTATGTCTTAGAAATCTATAGAGACTCTCAGCTTTTCATCATTCAAGTCAAAGGAGAATATCAATATTAAAATGAAATACTTCAAAAATATAAAATCGTTATTGATTTTCTCCTTGGCACGTTTGATCATTATACCATCCAATCTATTCCAAATTCCTCTAACAGGTTTACAAACACTATGGATTCTTTAGGATCTATTGTCCCTTTCGAAGAGGATAAATTTAAGGATAAAAATAATATTTCCATAGTCATCCAATGATTAGATCATCCTTCACATTAGAATGAAATACCTTCTATAAAAATTATTGAAAAAAACCCATTAGATTTATGGTATACCCAAATATTTGATTATCTTACTTAATCTAAAATCCCACCAGACTTATTGCAAGGCACTAAATGATCCTTCCTTCAATGTTTCACTCACTTTGTGGTCACTGGGAAATCCTTTACAAATGTTTTTTTGATGGTGTATTACTATGTTGTCTCAAGTCATGTGAATCAACTAACGTAATCAAATAAGTCCATGATGGCATTTATGGAGGTCATTTCAGTGGCAACTCTATTGCTAAATGTATTATATGGCTGGGTTATTACTGACCCAATATTACCAAATATTATTACTTATACGTGAAAAAGTGCGTTGAATGTCAAATCCATTTTGATCTCATTCACATCCCAAGTCAAACATTGCAACCAACTTAAGACTTATGGCCTTTCTCTCAATGGGGTTAGACCTCATTGGTGAAATCAATCCAAAATCATCTCAACAACATCATTCAATCATCAATACAACTAAATACTTTACTAAGTGTGTTGAATCAATTCCTTTAACTTCAACAAAGTTGTGATCCATCATTAACTTCATATATCAAAACATCATATGTCATTTTGGCATTCCACATAAGCTTATCATAGACAATGGTAAATCCTTTAAAAATAAGGAGGTTAAAAATATTTGTGATACTTTCAATATTAAACTAATCTTCTCATCACCATACTATCCTCAGGAAAATGGACAAGCGGAGGCTTCCAAAAACACTTAACAAAATCCTCATGAAAACTGTAAATGACATAGGTAGGAATTGGCACATTCAAATCCCATTCACCCTTTGGGCTTATCGAACTAGTATCCATACACCTACTAGTGCTACACCTTATTCTCTTGTCTATGGCTTTGAAGCCATCGTACACTTAGAAATTAAAATTCCATCACTCTGTGTATCTTTAAAGGATTTCATCCCTGATGAAGAATACCGCCAAAATCATCTTGCACAACTATAATTATTGGATGAAAATCACTAACCACCCTTTAACATCACCAAGTTTATAAAAAATGCATTAGTAGAACATATAAAAAAACATGTCAAATAACATGAATTCAAAATTGGTGACTTATTACTTAAGGAAAATCAAAATTTGACCAAATTAGAATGAAGTAAATGTGGGAAGTTTTCCCCTAATTGGATTGGTCCCTACATTATTACTCATAAATATGGGTCAGGTGCATATCGTCTTTCTTCTCTTTATAGGGAACCTGAACAAAATCCTCTAAATGCTTTGCACTTGTGGCCTTTCTACTATTAAATGAGTGATTATCATGAAGACATTTTTGATCAAACCTTATCATTCCATCATAAAAAACACACACCTTACATATATATATATATATATATATATATATATATTTTCCTCCAAAACCACTACATTTATACATGGGGCATGTGAATACATGTCACTTATACATCTATCCCCTCCTTAATGGATAATTTATTGGGGTCTTTATCTTAGCTCAAAATAAAGTCAAAAATATATCTATGGATACTTCCTATCAAAATATAAATAAATAGACTGATCCCTGAAGGACAACTATTAAATATCATATGTCAAAAGAAAAGTAGTATTGATCCCTTGAATGATAACTACCATTATAAAAATTCATGGACCGATCCCTTGAAGGATGACCATTCAAAACAAAATATAAAATGTAGACCATACCCTCAAAGGATGGTTACCCATGAAAAAGGCTTCCCGTTTTGATCAGCCTCTACAAATATATCAAAATATGAGAGCATCCTAGAAAGCTTCCCACATTGATCAACTTTCCCATAAGCAAGCTTCCCACATTGATCATTTTGCTTCACAAAATTTCTTATCATAAAGAGCTAAGGCATTGATTCCCTTTAATTTTTTCAAAAAAGAAGAACCCTTTTTTCCATAAAAAGCATGTATACATATTGTTCTTTCTTCCACTTCATTCAAGTCTGCCATAATCAGTTTGGAATGTCTACTGATAGTCTCATTTAACATTTTAAACGGCTATAAGTGCAAGCATTATCAAAATCCATTACGATTATATTATTCAATGGGGCATTTTCCCTTTCCATTTTTACTTTATTTACATTTTAGGTTACATTTTGATTCACATTTTTCTAAGACGATAACCACATCATCCAAACATAAACATAAACACATTTGACAAATATTTCATGAAACACATAGGATATCATAAACATGATAAATAACTCACTAAGAATCATAGTCATCATCATCATCATATAAAAAATCACATAATCATATAATCATATAATTACCCTCATCATCATATTTGATAAAATGTATAACCATGTCATCCATGAGAAAATCAAGATTCTAATCATAGAACTAAAAAAAAATACCGTCAACACCATCATATACATATATATCAAAGTCCAAATGTCCACATAATCAATATAATGTCATACATTAAAAAAGGGATTCTATGAGCCTATAATCAAATAGTAAAATCCATCAAACTACGATTGGGAGTCCCTCCCACTATAACTACACCACCGGCTCCTCCTTGTGCCATCATCCCCTCTCGGTGGTCTCTAAGGTGGGTGCCCCACACTTTACACTATCACTCGGTCTCACTAATTGTTACTGCAGTGCCCCCTTGGGTGGCTATGTGATCAACATAAACTGTGGCATCTGGGTAGTTCTTGATAATCATATCTACATAATAATCCCACTCAACCTTCACAACCTTGTAATGAGATACCGTGATCATACAAGAAGATCTTGTAGATGGCCCTCTCTTGTCTAACCAATGTTGATAACTCTATCCCAAAAATGGAAGGCCCATGTGATCCCCAAGGCCTTCCTGAAAGTGTATCTCTAGATCTTCTACCGGTCTCTCTTAGAAGAAACTTGTACAAGTTGGGCCTTAAGCCCATCCCTCTCTACAATCAAGCCATCCCTCTCTCCAATGAGAGTATCCCATACTCCTATCAAGTCATCTCACTCTCTGTGAGTAGGTATCTCTCTTAGTCTCCGCTACGACCTTCTCGGCCATCACAGTAGCAACATCTGGAGCAATGACTACATCACCCTCCACTCTCCTCCTCAGCCTCAACACCCTCCTTGGCTCCTCCCTCTACTCGGACCCACACTCGTCTAACTGATCAGGCTTCCCTCTCTGCACCCCTCATCCTCTCAAATCCCTATAATGAACGAGACCACCAAACAGTAAAATTAGGACTCACCCCCACATCATTAACCGATACTATGGTCCCATCCTCATCCAGACCCATCACCCCTAGCTCATCAACAATGGGTACTAGCCCAATCAAAACTACCTATGGGGTATCAGTGTCCCCATCATCTCTGTCTATATAAAACGGCTGGATCCTCGGGGTATACCCTGAATCAACCCAAATGTCTCCTCACCCGACTAAAGCATATCAGCTCATCCTCTCCGGTCCTGTGGCCCTACACCCATGTATCCTTATGTAAAAATGAAAATCCCTTAAAAACTTTAACCAATCATGAAACTCAACATAAAAATGCCAAATCATGTCCCCCACCTATAATCCTGAAATCAGATCCCTGTAATAAGTAGGCCCCTTGGCCTTCCTAGCCCGACCTAAGATCTAGCTCCACCTCATGAAACTTGGATGTCTCACCTCAATAACACTAGGAAATCCAAATGGATGAGAAATAACAATATGCTCATGTGCCCAACATTGCAGTAGGAAACCAACATCAATCCCATATTGCTTGTGGGCCATCCAAGCCCACAACTCTCTATATGTCTGTGCCAATAAAGTAGGAGCCTTCTCAAAGACAGTATGGTGCTCCATCATCTTTGAAACCACTATGGTCATCATCAATGGGAATCATCCTCCCCTGAATCTGAAAACACAAAACATGAAATCCCTATCATCATCATGGTCATCTGTGGACAACCATCTCTACCAGCATCATACAAATCCTGATAGTCAAAATCCCCTGATGTGTATCTAACACCCACAACATCACCTCCATATAAACATTGCATGGTATCAACTCTCTCTGTATCTGAAATGTAATAAACTGGCTCTCCCCTCATTTACGACCTCGTAATCCGATGAACATCCTTGAGTGTGATGGTCATCTCTCTTGTGGGTAGCCAAAAAGTGTTGGTGGAAGGATTCCACCTCTCCAACAATGCAAGAATCAAACTATGACATCTATGTGCACTCTCCTATAATATCTCATGCCACCAAAACCCCACAGCCTCCAGATGTGCCCAATAATCATCAGAATGATCATCTCTCACCTCATCCAACATTAAGGGGATGTGGTCTCGTATGGTCAATTGGGCATCTAACTATGGAAACACAAAACAAAAGAAAACATTAATAAAGATGTAGATAATAATAAAACACTTGCAACTATAAATTATTCTCATAAAACACAAGTCTGACAAGGAAACATGAGAAATATTATTCTAAACATCCAAAAAAGTTAGACACATTTCTCAAAAATCACATTTTTTCAACACCAAACACAAAGCATTTGTATTGCAGGTGAATCACTAGTGATTCACCTCAATCACTAGTGATTAGCAATTCTAGAGACAATTTTTCCCTAGGGCACCAACATGGCCCTTAAATCCCTCTAAAAAACCTAAAAACCATAAAATTACAACCTAAAAAACTAAACCAAAACATAATTGTAGCCTACCTCAGTGAGGACAAGCTTTTTGTTTGCGGCTAGACGTGGCCATTTTGCACCATTTTTTGCTCAAAAAAATGTTTTTCCTTCCTTTGATAGGTCACTGTTGTGTACAATACAAAGTAATGAATAAAATAATAAACCAAACCATTTGGGGTATTTATACCCCCGATTTTCTTCCCAACCCAATTGCTAGTTGCAATCGCCAATGATTGGGTCAATCACCGATGATTACCCTATTTTGGGATTTTTATATATGTGGCCTTCCCTATCTAACAAAAATAAAAGCAAAAAAAAAGACCAAAAGACAAAACACGCACAAGTGTGTCATGCCCCTGAAATGGACCTTAGCCCATGGAAACCTTTAATCAAAACAACATAAGCACAACATTGGGATTTTTCATATGTCTATGGGAGATGAGCCCTTTGGCCCCCATCACTTGGCCTTTTCCCCATTTGTCTGGTAAGAGTCATACATCTATAGGTGTTGAGCCTCTTGGCCACCCTTACACTTAATTCCCCAACATCATGCTTTGCACCCTTTCCGATTAGGGAAAGCCTTTCTAAAACACAAACACACTAGTGCTCATTGTATTGCATTGCAATGAATTCACCCATACCAACAAAATTTTCTTTCATCATTTTTGTCTAGCAATTTTCCCAAAAAATTCTAGACAAAAAGGGGACAATGTAGACACTAAAAAATTTCACCCCCTAAACCTAAACAAGCCCATGACTAAAAATGACACACTTGCAAAAAATTGTTATATCACCCCCCTTTTAATTAATTTATCCCATCATATTCCAAACAGTCAAAAATAATTATTTCAATGATTAAAATATATGAATGGATATTATCCCCTCACACCTCACCTTTACACCTCATCTAGTTTTCCACAACACCTCATCAAGTCACTTAACAAATTACTAAAATCACACTAAATCACCTTCCTAAATTAACTTATTTTCTAACTAATCAATTATACAAAAATCTAAACCCTTCCCAACTTTGAATAAGTTATCTTGTGATTTTTTAACCTCCACCACATCAAAAAAACTTGAAACCCATCCTTTGGAATGAAAAATAGAAGGAAATCATTCGGTTTGTAGCCTAACTAAGATTTCACCGAAATCACTGGTGATTTACCTGATCGTTGATGATCTATAAGAGAAATTTTTCAGACCCCATTTGCATCACGAATCCACAGGCCTTATAGGTACATTCTTCCATTTTCTCAATCCACCAGGTATTCAAGACCTCAACATCAACACACTACAACATCACATTTTTTATAGAACATCAGAATTGTCTTCAAATTTCTCGTTCTTGCCCTTCAATCTCCTGTTTCCATCCAATGTTCATACTAGACATCCAAAAAAGTAAAATATTTTATTTTATTCATTTAAAGCACTATAACGTAGGTACATTTCTTGTTTTTATGATAATTTTTATCATTAATCCTCTTTTTTTGGTGAAATTGAAATCTAGGTCATAAATCGTGACTCTGTTTAAAAAAATTAATCTAACTTTACAATAATCACTAGTGATTACCTTAATCACCTATGATTCCCTTGAATCACTAGTGATTCCTGCTATTTCTATATTTTTAATGTTTTTCACTCAATCTGATCAAAATGAGGACATATTTCTTGTTATCTACTAATATTTTCTCAAGTTTCATGATTTCAGATGACATTAGGAGGTCCTAATTATCCTACAGTTGATTCATTCCCTCGCATCTCCATCACCCTTTCTATTGGGAATAATATGAATTGATCAATGATTTGGAATCTATGTGCCATCCAGGATTCCCTCTTGATCATCTTGAAGCCATCTTTACCATTTACACAACATATCATGAATCTAAATTGATGCCTTTTGGAATGCTTATGATGAGAACATTGAGGACTACGAGAAGAGCTTACTCAATTTGAACCCCGCTTACGACAACTGGTCTTGAACATTTGGAGGAGGATTACCATACTTCTTTAGAATCCAATTCCATAGTCACATCAGCATCTCTAGCTAGAATCCACCATCTTTGCACAACAATATGATTCTCTGGAAGAAGATTCAAACTTCTTTGCTGAGGATTATATTTCCATCCTTGACTCGGATCTGACTGAAGAAGAAGAAGAAACTACCAACTCTACTGAATCTCATTCCTCTGCCTTCTCCAAAAATATTTTTACTAATCAAGAATCTGAATTTTGGATTTAATCATTAATTATTCTCAAATCATATATGTAATTAAATAAGTAATAAGCATATGTTGTTTTGTAATATTTTATATACACACAAATATATGTATTAAATAAAGATCAGAGTTCTTTATCTTGATCAATAACATTTGATTTAACATAGCATTGTAGCTTTGAATACAAAAGTCTCATTTACAAGATAGAATCATTTTGTTGTTTCAGAATATGGTGCCAAAAAACATAATCAACATCCACAGGTATCCTATAAACCCTGCCATATCAAGCTCGATTTCAGTTATTACCTCTTAAAACTACCAAGACAACTAAGGTAAAAACATTGGGAGACATGCATACCTGTGAGCCATCCCCACGAAGCATCATGTAGTATTAGATGATGTATGAATGGTGTATGGACCTAAACTCGAGTTGTTCCTCTCGCATGTCATACCAAAATCTCAAATAAAAGTCGTAAATGTGGGTAACAAATAACTTATCGCAATGATTTTCCCCTCCCACTCTACTATTTATAGCCATGGTGACCTAGTTCACCATGTGTCTCACCCCTGAAGAACTATGGGAATTCTGTGATTCTTTTGATTTCTTCTAGCACTCGTCGCGATGATTATTTTTAATAAATAGTCATTTTTTACCTTTTTTGCACTACGTTAGGGCATGTTTTTGCTTCCCGACGACCCCTTCTACTACTTGGGGCATGTTTTTGCTTTCAAACATTATTTGGTGATGTCTCATGATATTTTCATTCTTGGAAAATTTAAAATTTAAAATTCTATCAAAATCCAAAAAAATGGTAAAAATCCAGAAAATTATAAATTTCATTTTTTTTAAAAAAAATGGATAAATGACATGCACGTAGCTGAAGCATGTATAAAATGTATTGTCCTCAAACATCAAAATTTGTCTTATAAAACATCTTTCTTAGGTTCTCACTTTTTCTCGCACAATGACTCGTGATTCATTTTGATCTACCTCTATTTACAAAGCTTGTTTACTTGCTATGTCTATACTCCTTGGCAATAGTGAGTTTCTTTTTACTATTTTGTATCACACAAATGATTTTTCATAGGACCCCTATGTCTTATGTTATTCCCATCACATGTATCCTTTCTTAGGGAACCTTTTTAAACCTTTTTTCTTCATGCGAACATTTGGGAACTGAAGCTTGATAACAAAAACATTGGTGCAACTTTCTTGAATGTTGTTTGTTTGAGTATATGTGTTTGTAATTATTTCCCTGTTATGTTTACTTGTTTACCTCCTTGTATTTCATCACATTATGTATGTTTCATTAAGTTAAGTATTTCTAGTAATGAATAAATACTAGTATCATGAATTTACATGTTATTTTACACTTTTGTTGTAGTCGTACATTTGAATAATGGTTGATGATGTAGATCATATGAGCAAAGTGATGAAAAAAAGTTGGTTATTGAATGAGATGGATTAAAATATATTTCCATATTCTTCATTATAATATCTTATCAAAATATATTTTCGGGTACAACATCACCCCACACTATGAATGTTCTCCATCCTCAGAAACATTCTACTTCCTCAAAGAATAGAGGTATCAAAAAAATCAAAGAATGGAAGGATGAAAGAAATGGAAGAATATAATAATGTGATACTATTACATGAGGAGTGGTAAATCCTTCTTCAAAGATGATTTGATCTTCTCCCATTCAGATACTTCTCCCTGTGCCTATTGAAGTAGCTTACCCACTAATGTTCTTAATTCATCAAAACTAAGTTCCTCGATCTTAGATTTTAGAGTATCAACAATGCTTCCAAGTTGCTTGCTAAGATCATCTAGTGCATCCATCCTGCAAGAGACTTGGGGGTATAATCCCTTTAGTTTATTATTAATCAAACCCTGCAAGGTCTCAATTGATTCTAATTTCTTCTCAACTTCATCCAAGATCTTATTGTGCTATGCCCTATTACCTTTGTGCTTTTCCTATAATTATTTTAGATCCACCTCATGTGTAGCAACCAATATTCTTGCTACCATATCCCTGTTGGCATAGTTTCCATACACAGATTTAGACTTATTTGTGGTGTTCTTTATTGTATTATCGAACTTAGAGTACTGAGTCACTGTCTCCCCAATCTTCAAATTTTCCTCCTCTTTCTGGCATGCCATCATCTCCTTTGTTAACTCTAATGTGAGTTGCCACCTTTCCATGGTTAAGATGTAGTTCAAGTCTTTCAAGCATTGCATGGTTGACTCATATTTCTACTCAGGATGGGCCAGGTCTGGGTGCTTCAAGATTATGACATATGAAATGACCTCTATCTTCTTATGGATTCCATGTACCTTTTTCTTTTTATCCCTCATCTCATGCCTTAACTATGCACTAATCAATTTGTTCCTTTTTAGCTCTTTTTCCCACTTAATGATCTCCTCATTATTTTTCATAAGCACTTCCTCCAAGACCCTTATTCTATCATTTCTCCCCAAGATTCTTGCCTCTACCTCCACCGATACTTTGTTGAGCACATTGTAAACTTTCTCATCAGATAGTTGTTGGGAATATACAAGAGGGTTTAATCCCTCGGCATTTGGTATCTTCATCAATACATCTCAGTTGACCTTGAATTCGGGTTCATCAATGTGGGACTCAAAATCCCAAGATAACATTTTCCTCATGTGCAAGTACGCACCTTCTTCATCAAAAGAAGACCAAGAAAGGAGTTGGTTTGTGGGCACAATACTTTGGAAGCAGTGCGTAAAGTACCTTGTTTGGATCATTAATGTAAGTCATTTCTTGTTCCTACACTGCTACTATGCCATTTCCACCTATGTGCACTACCTTTGGGAAGCTTACTGCTAAGCTGAGGTATCCGCCCATGCTTCCATACTCCTTTCCCATACTCATGCTTTCCTTGGTTTCCTTCAGTACTTCCTCGGTGTTTCACTTTTCTCAACTTCTTGCTCCACCAACTATTAGATAATTCTTGCCACTTCCCTCTCTATGGTATTTTCCATCTTACTCCTTGGTCAAGGTCGGGGTCTTCTGATCCTTCATGTTTACTTCCTCACTCCCCCATTTGTCATGAGTGCCTCCTTCATTCTCATCCTTCTCTTTCATTTCCTTCTTCCTCTGACTCATGTACATCATACACAGGATGGATTTTGAGCCTCATCACACTCTTCATCATCTTCATCACCCTTATTGGCCTCCATGCTTTCTATTTCACCTTGAGTCTGACCCTTTTGTCACCCTTCTGCTTCTTCCTTACTAGTGATTCCATTCAAGGGACTTCTCTTTTTCTTCTTTCTTCGGGTGACTCTTCCCTGTAACGATGACTCTTCCTTTTACAGTGACTCCTCCTTTATGGTGACTCTTTTCTCATGGGAGACTTCTTCCAGGTGGATGTAAGTATCTGGTGCCATGCCTGACTCCTGTGCCCCTACTACCTTCTACATTGTTTGTGCACTTGATCAACCTTTTTCTCAGGAGTTTCTCCTCTATCTCTTTTTCTTAGCATAGTCTTCTTCCATGTGGTGGGGTCTTCAAGAATGGAGACATCATCTTCAACATAAGAACCCTTTTCATATTTAAGCCTTATGTGTAAATACACCCTCATTGATGTCCTCCCTGCAATAGATAATGTTACTATTTTTAACATGTGCACATCATGGGAGACATACTTCTCCACATAGGTGTGCTTCTTAGGGTATATTAGTTTCTTGCAGCTCATGGTAGTCTTGATCTACTATAACTCAGATCAAATCTGATTTTTTTCACCTCTTTGAAACAATTGACCCCAGCCTGGAAGTACTTGCGTTGTGAAGGAGAAAGGAAATTTACACCAAGGACTCTTGGTGCCATCTACCAAAGTAAATCTGCCAATGCAAAAATGTTGGTATATGACGAACTCATCTTCTCCTTGCACTAGTGAAGGCAACTATTTGGGTATTCTCCATTCATCCCTAAATGCATCGTGCATCCGCTTATACCACTTTTTCAGGAATGTCATATGAGCGGACATCATGTTGTCATAGAAATACTATTCAAACCTCTTGGTAAGGGAGGGGTTCTCATTTGGGTATTCCCAAAAAAATATATCCGGCCCATCAAGAACTTAAATCTCTTTAAATACAATGGTGAGGAGGAAATTACCAGAGATGATATTCTCTCCATTATGTGTGGCCTCTATTGTCTCCTCTACATTGAAATATGATAGGTTATTGATGGTTCCCTATGAGATCTTACGACACACATTCAACCAGGCCTTGTTGATATGTGTCCATCTCTCTTTCCCATTCAGCTTTGTAACCAAGTGTGCCACCATCCTCATCACTGAGATAGTAATTGCATAAATATCGAAGTAGTGTGAGCCCTTCTTGTAGTCATAATCCTCAACGATTTTCTTAATAGCTTCCTTGTCTTCCAAGTCATTGTCTAATGATTCTCCTTCACAGATAAGGCCAGTGAACTTAGAAATTAGCTGGGTGGTTATGCACATCCTCTAGCCTATGAAATAGAAGTGGTCTTCATGCATGCATGACATCAACCATTGGTATAGTCACTCAGGCTTGCTGAAATAGGGAAACTTGTAGAGTTGTAACAACCCAACCTTCTCCATTTTTACCTTTACCTCATCATCATAGATGGGCATTCCATCTAGTGTCCTCTTCTCTATAGGGTGAACCAGTTCTAGTGTCATTTCATTTTCTCTATGTTGTTTTTTCAATGGTCGTAATCACTAATAGCCATCTTCCTGACATGAGACACCCATTATTTACTAAGAAATACGTCATTTGGGTATTGTAATTTTGTGTACCATTCTTCATTGAAATTAGTAGAGACAATTTGTTTCCCCTTTCTCTTTCCCTTATTCGGTGAAACATTTTATAATTTCCTTGGTGTTATTTCTTCTTTGGGTCCTTAAAAATTATTCTTCTCTCTTGGTCCTAGATCTACTAAACTTTGTGGCTCCACTACTTTCTAAAACTTCCTTCAAATCATGTGCCCTAGTTATGCAACCCTAACCTAAAAAAGCCTTTTTCCACAAGCTGGCATAACATCCATGGGATTCTTCCACACAACCTTCTTTTCTTACGCTAGTGTACTGCTTTCCATTCTGGTTCACTTATCAAACTAGTTATGCATCTAAATCTTCACAAATCTTCTCAAAATTTCTTCACAAGTATGCCCTAGTTCACAAGAGCTCTTAAAAAGGAAGGTGGAAAATAACAAACCCCAATCTTTTATTTATAACTTTTGATTTTCTCCGCAATAAATTCCATGCCACTTACCAATGTACTTTCACTACAAAGGAGGATTTTGTTTCCAATGCCAACCTTCAACACTTTTCCTCCACGATCAATCCTATGCGAACACTTCTATAACCTTCTAGCATGCAACTACCTTGACCATAGAGTTCTTCACACTTTCTCCCATGCCGAAGTCAATTATTCTTCTATCTTATACCAAGTTCTTTCCACTGCCTATCTCATATTTCTCTTGCGCTTTTACCCTTGTACGTGGTTTCTGAAATCCTTTTGACACCATCCTTCCTTTATGTTAACCTTTTCCACACTCAATATTCCAATCCATGTGTTTTTCATTTATCAACGTGGGCCATCCATAACCATAGTTTCCAGTAATTATCACATCACTCCACTCCACACAAAAAAGGATGCACGGTCCTATGTGCATAGAATTTTGTTGAAAATAATAAGTGGCTACTAGCGCATAAACGTGCATAATAAAAAGCAATGAGAAAGGGAAACACAAAGAAAGGAAACTACAACAAAGAAAAACCTAGGCTAACTGACAATAATTCCTTATTTACAAACACAAAGAAGACTTATTTATAGTAGGGCTTCAACCTAATCCCATTGAAATGGCCTAGTAAACCATGTTCCATCCAGCACTTGTAATTGGAAAGTGCCTGAATCAAGTATATAGGATACAATGTATGGGCCCATCCAATGGAATTTGAATTTCCCAGGATGGCACAGAAACTTGGAATCATACAATAGAACCATATGCCCAACCTCAAACTATTTTTTCTTGATGTGTCTATCATGCCATGCCTTCTTCCTGGATTTTTCTATTTTCTGACTCTAGCGAGAAATAACCCACCTCTCATCTAACTGAATTGACTTATCAATCCTCTCCTCAAGTGCTTGTTCATCATATAATCTTGCTATGTGCATTATACAAATCAATGGTAACATGAATTTAATAGGTAACACCACTTCTGCGCCAAACACCAATTGAAAAGGTGTGGCCTTGTTCATTCTCTTATAAGTAGTCTGATATGACCATAACACAACAGAAACTTTATCATCCCAATCCTTTCTTCCCACATCAAAAATCTTGGTTAACGTGTGATTCAGAATTTTGTTAAATGTCTCAGTATTCCCATTAGCTTCTAGGTGATAAGGGGTAGTCTTGTGGTGGGATACCATGAATTCTGCTAACAAGATCCTAATTGTCTCATTCAAGAAATGAGTACCCCTATCAATTCTTAAGATGAAGGGGCATCCATATCTGTTGATTATATTTTCCCACAAGAATCTAGCTATTGTTACTGCTATGCAATCCCTTGTAGGCACCGCTTCTACCCACCTTGTAAGGTAATTTGTGCATGTAATGATATAATCACTAACTTTTCCTTCACACGGCTGGGGAAATAGAACCTGCACAGTCAATTTCCCACTTCTCAAATGGTTCTCCACTGGAAATCAGTCTTAATGAAATTTCATCTCTTTTACCTAGTTTACCAAGGCACTGACAGTGGTCATAGGCCTTGCAATACTCAATACAATATTTCTAAACCATTTCCCGCCAAAATCTTATTAGAAGGATCTTGCGCACTGTTGCATTCCTTGCACAGTGTCCTCCTGTAACTCCACCATGTGCTTCCTCTATGATTGTAAAATGCTCATGTTCTAACACGTACCAGTGCAAAACCTCAATGTAACCTAGCTTGTATAATTTTCCACTAATTAACATGTAGGGAACAATGTGTATGGATAACTACTTCCTTTCCTAAGTCTTCATTCCCTCTGGTACCATACTCATTTTAAGAAAGATAGTAATATCTTCAAAGTTATAGGGTGTGTGCCATAATCTAAATAGTTTCATATCTGGAATTATATCCTCAATGCTTTGCATGTCCTCCCCTGAGTCAATCCTTGATAAATGGCCAAGTCCCAAATTACTCTTACCCAGTTTCACAAAAACCATCAACTCAAACTTTCTAAACAACAGGACCCACCTACATATGTGCCCTTGTAAAATTGACTTGTTTACCAAGTACTTCAATAACATGTGGTCCATGTAGAATATAAATGATGTTGCCAACAAGTACTACTTGAATTTGTGCATCGCGTAGATCATTGACAATGCCTTGCACTCAGTAGTAGTATAGTTATGTTCTCCTAGGGTTAGCTTCCTACTAGCAAAGCACAAGGGGTGGTCAAAAATTCCCTCTCCATGTTGTGCTAAGATTTCTCCAATCACCATCCATGAATTATTAACATGTACATGGAATGGATTATCCCAAGAAGGAAAGTGTATTATGGCCATAGTGATAAGTCTATTCTTCTGTATCAAATTCCATTTTAGCGCCTCTCCCCAATGAAATGTACTTTTGTGTTTTGAAAACTTTTATAGGCACAACGATCTTGGCATACCCCTTAATACATTTCTAGTAATACCCCCTATGCCTAAAGAATCTACACACCATGCTCTGACTGTTAGGTTCCCCCAACCCCACAATAATAACAACTTTGGTAGGATCAACTAGCAACCCTTTCTTACTTATGATATGCCCCAACAGGGTTCTAAATGGAGTAGTGAAAACACATTTCTTAATGTTGAGGGATATCCTCAACTACCGACATATTTCAAACATCACCCTCAGATTGTCACAATGGTCCCTCACTAATCCATATACCATCCAATCATTAATGTATACTTGAAGAAAATTATGGATTTGAAGTCTTGAAATGCTAGTTCCACAATGCGTAAAAACACAACAGGCATGTTTTTCACTCCAAAAGGCATGACCGTGTAATAAAATCTTCCCCATTCAATGGAAAAATTTGTCTTTTCTTGGTCCTCCTTTACAATTCTAACCTGATGATATCCTGAGAATCCATCTGTGAAAGAATAAATCTCATGCTTGGTTACTCCTTCCAGGATCTCTTTAGTGAAGGGGGTTGGAAACGGGTGAATAACACATACCACATTCAAATCCCTATAATCAACACAAATGCTTATCCTCGCATCTTTTTTAATTTTTATGACCATCAAACTTATCCATTCTGATTATTCAACATCCTTAATGATGCCTGAAGTGATCATCTTGTCAATATCTCTTCCTTGACTTTGACACATAGATTCAGATTCATTCGATAAGATATCTTCAAAATTAGGTGCACACCTTCCTTTAACTTGATATTCATTTCTCCCAAGGAGTGGTGAAATACTTTAAGCTCATGGTACCCACATGGAAAAAAATCCTGAAATTCACACAATAAATCAATGGTCTTTGAAACCTCCTTTTCTATCCAATAATCTCCAATAGTAGCCTCCTTTGGTTCCACCTCCAAACCAATGTTAACCTTCTTGGTTTTTAGGGGTTCATGGTAGGCACACACTTTCTCATCAGCACTATCCATAACCTTGCGCATACCCACAATATGGTTAACATCTAATTTTTCCACCTCTTCACCATTGATCACATAGACCAACTTTCCTTTCTCTTTTTCCATGCATGTGTGCTCAAGCAGTATCTCATCTGATTCTTACTCATAACACTACACTTTTAAGATAGGTTCACCCACTAATTCTATTGTTTTATCCTCCTCCATGACACTATCTCCCATAGTTAGGTGCTTATCAACTTGCAACACCTCATCCATCAATGGCTTAATACTCCAATATTCAAAATCTTGAAGGAGATAAAATTGTCATATCATGCCAGTTTCCTTTCTAGCGGCACACCTCTGAGTGAAATTAACATGTGTGTGTGTAGCCTTGTAAAGTGGAGTAAAGCTTATGCACCCATAAAGAAGGTGGAAAGTATTTCATGATTTCCATCCAGGCCTTCTCACATGTTTGGATGTGAAATGAGGAAGGTTCCTTCCCATGGTAATATTGTATGATAATAGGTGCATTGATCTATGTAAAAACCTAACATAGAATGTGATTCTCACTTTGCACCACTTTAGAATTTTATCACGATGGGTCTCCCACCAACATGTTGTGGTACTAAGAAAGGTATAGCTAATAATCCTTCTTCTTTCGATCTCAAATCTTCACTGGGTCTCCATTTCTCGTACAAAAACATCACAGTTGGATCCCCCATAAGAACTTGGAAAATTATTTCCTCCTAGGTGACTAACTTAGCATGCATTTTTTACTCTTGTAAAAGATCCTCTTAACTACCTTCAAACTAAGTCATATATCTTATGCACCCAATTATTGCATGCCACACTAGATGTATCACTTATATATTAAATTTCTTCCCACTAAATAATGCCTTCTTTTGTTGGTTGCATAAACCTCACGGTCCCTGATAGTGTGCACATAAATTCTATCTAGGTATTGTTTTCCTAAAGGATCAATATAGGGTGATGAATTCCCATTTGTCAAAGGAATGATAACCCGTTCCTCATTTTTATAAAAACTTATATACCCCTTGGGGAAACATATGTTAACATTGTTCTTATAGCACCAGGGGTGCCCAAGTAATAATGGAAAGTTGTCTACCTCAGCAAGTGATAAGACTTCAAAGTCTCCCATGAATTTTTCTCCTTAAATAGTGATAGTAGCATCCTTGAGAATACCAATGGGCATTTCCTTTGTCTTATTAGCCATATATAACACATTTAAAGATGGTTATAATGGGGGCCTTCCCATTTGATTCTAGGCATCCATGGTAAGACCATTAACTTTTGTGCCTATGTCAATCAAAATATTTCTTAGGATCCATCCATCAACAACTACAATAAAGATAATCTCCTTATCATAGTCAAGGCTATGGGGAGGAAGGTTAACATGCAAAACCTACCTCTCACGCTCTTATCCAATGCTTCGTATCTTATCCCTCAACCATTATCCTAACAAAGGAATGATATTCTCTTAGAAAAATATCTTACATACCTCTCTGACATCATCTATATCTGACTGAGGGACTTCAATGCTCTTCTTCTACTGCAACTTCCTAGATTTCTCTTTTTGACACTTAATTTCCCCTTGAAAACTTCTGATTATGTCCATGGTCTCTTGATAGAATTCATTTTGATGGGTAGGGTTTGCATACTTTCCATATACAACTTATTTTCTTGTAATCAACATCCTTTTCTTTGGTATTTCCCTGACACGCATAACCTCAACTTACATTGTCACCAGTACAGGTTCTAACTTTGACTCACGTGCCACCCATGGCATCCACTGCAATTCTTATTTCTTCACACTTATCATCCTAACACCTTTTTATTTTCATTGTTGCTGGCTCATGTGTTCAAATAGATCTAGGAACTCCTCATACTTGTGTTTATTCCCACATCAAGAGCATTATAGTAGGTCAAGACATGCACGCTTGTAATGCTCTGTGGACCCACATTTATAACAAATTCCATGAGGCAATTCATCTCTTCCACCTTCATGATTTCTAAATCCTCTAAATCCTCTTTCATGAGCTCCTTCATCTACGTGTCCTTCATAGTGATGACCATCATCCTTGGAAATGCTTCCAATGCTGGTCTGGCGCACACTGTATCAATGGCATCATGTATCTAGTCAATCAATCTTTGCAATCCTTGGTGTCATGAGTAGTAGAGGTGCAAATATTGCAATAGAAAGACATATTCTTATGGATTGTGTGTTGTAGTAGTAGACACCTACTTGCATCATGATCTCTATGGAAAATATCATAGTTTATCATCATGACACATATTGATCTTCAAGGAAAAATATCCTTTGTATTCCCCTCTACCTCACAATATATGCACCATAGGCCACTGTGAGTCTCATGGGCCAAGTTTGTAGATAAATTCTCCAAATTATTTTCCATGGTAGTAATTTGAGCCTCAAGAAAAGGACTAACACTAGTATTTATGCTTCCCATAGCCTCAGCGCGTAGGGAAACCGCAAAGGCCTCACGTGGGTCTATGAATTTCTTATTCAATAGTGCTCTTCTGAAGGGAATTATTAATCCTCCAAAAAACCATTGATCATGCTGAGAAGGATGAATATCATAATATAGTTTTGAGAAGAGAGTCCTAAAGTGCATGTCATACTCCCATACACTCTCTACCATACCTTGTTGAATCTCCTTTAGCATGCTAATGCTCTTCTATTCAAACTGAGGAATATGGAATTTAGCTAAGAAGGCATTATGTGGCATGGTTTAATCTACTACTATCTGGTGAGGGTCATACTTCTGGTACTAACTATGTGCACGCCCTTGCATTGTCATTGCAAACTGACTTGCCTTCCATTCCGGGGTAGTGATCCCCTTCACATGCCATAGCAACTCACATTTGTGTACATGCTCTGTAGCATCCTCAACACATTTTTAATATGGCAGATGTAAATACATTTCAAAGAACACTTGCTGAGGTAGTTAAGGCCCTTGTCCACTTGATCCAGAACCTAGATTCCCCTTAGTATTATATCTACCACCAGATCCACTAGATCCACCAGCACATGTTCCTCCAGACATACCAGATCCTCTGGATACACCAAGTCCACCAGGTCCACTAGTTCCTACTCACCTTGTCCCACTAAATATACCTCCTATAGTTGGTAAAGGTCTTGAAGTGGTCACACCTTGTGTCCCCATTATTGCGCTGAACTGCATGCTAATAGTCTATAATATTGCACTGCTACCACATGTGTGTCCCGCAGTGCTTCTAGACATGATACGAAACCTTTGTATACCCATAATTTGTCCAAATGTTATACCAAAAAATATTCCTTTGAACACCAAAAATGATTGTGTAGCCATAGATGTACCAAATGAAAAATTATACCTCCTAGGTGTTGATCAATTACTTCCACCAATACAAACTAGCTTATGAATACTTATCTCTGGATTTCAAAAAATAAGTGCAAAGGGTTGGTCACAAGGTGAAGTCAGATGCATGCTGACAACTCTTCTCCTTTATTCATATGACAAGCTCTCTTTAGAAGTCAAGGGGGTTTCTCTTCAATCCTTTCCAAGATGGGGTTGTGTTAGACTCCTCAGGTTGCATGTCCTCTGCATGAACCTCAAATCCTTCCAACAACATTTACCTCCATAAATCCATTACTCCTACAATTTTTCACTATCTCACCAACTCCCTCTCTCAAGATTCATTATACTTTATTTTCCTCTCCTCTCTCTCCATTTCTACCACAAGGTCCAACATCCTTCTACCATGCTAGCTTCCGCACTTCGTACCTAGCAAGAATTAATCCAACCATAGGAAAGGCTTCAAAACTAAAAGTAATGACCAAGATCTTGATAAATTATGGAATAGTATGTAATAAAAATCATCTAGGTTCCCTAAAGAACTCAAACTTAGCAATCTTCAGGAAAGAATACATAGAAATAGTGTATTCTAAGGTATAACTAGTCAACACTCTACTCCACCAGTGATCAAAAACATGGGTCCATGTCAGATAGACATCATGTAACTGTTGATATTCCTCCTAGGTCCAAACATGAGGTCTATAGTACTAACTCTTCCTTCATGCATATGCTAATAGCCATTCATAAAACTCTATTAGGAAACAATAGAAGAATGTCTCATAGAGTTTGTGATACAAATTCTCCTCCACCCATTTTCGTGCATCAAACTCAGATCCAATATTGAACCTCTGAGAAAACTCATCCTCCATGTTTTTGAGCCATGCTTCGATACTATCCAATGTCAAGCACTCCTTCATCACACATTCCTCTCACAATAGCTTCAAAAGAGGTCCCAACAACTGGAACCAAGATGTAGTCATTATTTTACCCTTAATACTTCTTTCTAACCCCAAGTACGTGTCGGCTTATCACCTAGCATATGTTGGGTGCTCACCCAAGGCATGCACGGGCACCAATACCCTCCTTTATATGAGATTTGTAAGAGAGCTCTACCATTAATGGAGGATTATTTGAAGAAATAGAAGTACATTCATCTACTTTGAAAGGAAGAAGGTATAACTAACATATCTACACATTAATGCATCAAAAAAGCTAAATAACATTGTAAGAAGTACAAGAAACTAGATCTGAGTCATGATAAGCCATATAACATGAGGGTTTACACCCATCGTAACAATTTGTATAGAATAGATCCATGTAGATCAATTTAACAGAATCTCTGGTAGCCATACTACATTCAAAAGGGTCATCTTATACCATATACACTAAATGAAAGAGACTCAACTCCTGTAAGCCTATCTGATAAGAGATCCTAGATATAATTTTCCCCATTATTTCCCTTGTTATAGATCCCAGTACCTATACATATGTTTTATGGTATGCCTTATCACCCTCTATCACTAAGTACTCTATACCCTAACACCATGAACTCTAAACCTTTATCATTATTGTACCACTTCATTACTTTACTTCTCTTTATCTAGATTCTCTATGCATTCTCTCTACATTCTCTTCATGCATCTCTATGTTTATCTCTATGTCTCTCTACATTTGCTTCATGCATCTCTATGTCTATCCATATTCTCTTAATGCCTCTATGTGTGTGTCTTCTCCTGACCTAAGAACCTTTTTAAATAGGATCATCGACCACCACCATGAATTCTCTTCATAGCAGATTGCTTGTCAAGTGTCGATGTGGTCCTCCATTGGTGAATGCTTATCCTCTTTGGAAACCTTCCACTAACTGTAATGATGTCTCTAGGAATATTCCTTACATGGAATATCCTTTTCTTGACCTCTAAGGTTCTAGGATGGCACCTTATCCACTCATCACACCTAGTCAGGTCCTCATGTTTTTCCTCAAGTGACTCCATGATGCTAGATATGACCAAGTCCTTTGAACCATTGTTCTTCCTCCTCCACGTACCCTGGTTTCACTTAAACCCTTCTTCAACCCATTTTTCCTATGCATTTTTCCGTGAGTGTCATTCTATCTATTGATCTGCATGGCCGCACCTCTTACTTCTTAGCCATTTTTTAGGGTCCAACATTGATACAGGAGTTAGTTTGTTCCTAGAAGCCCAAATTGCTGCAATGACAAAGGAGATAAAGAAATTTTCTATGAACTCAGCTCATGAGACTCACACTGAGTTATAGTGTATGGATTGTGAGGTAGAAGGGAATACAAAGGATAGTTATCCTCAGAGATCAGTACACATGATGATGATAGAATGTGAGATTTTCCATCAAGATCATGATGCAAGTAGGTGTCCAATACTACAACATGTGATTCATAAGAATGTGTTCTTTTATTACAAAATTTACACCTCTAATCCTCATGACACAAAATATTGTAGATTGATTGACCAAATACATGACATCATTAATACTGGTATGCACCAAACTAGTATTACAAGCAGTTAGAATGATGAGGGACATCATTATAAAGGGCACACAAATAGAGGGAGTCACAGAAGAATATTTCATGGAGGATTTACAGGCCATGGAAACTATGGAGGTGGATGAAGTGAATTCCCATGTGGATCTTGTGACAATTATGGGTCTACGGAACACTATAAGCGTGAATTCTTTGATCTGCTACAATTCTCTTGCTGTGGAAATAATCACAAGTATGAGGAGTGCCCATAATTATTTGAACACATGTTACAGAAGAAGGGGAAGGATAAGGGCACTAGGATGATGATTGTAAATCATGTTGATCAACACTGGATGCCAAGAATGGTGCGTGAGTTAGAAATATGGCTACTTGTGATTACAACCATTAAACACACCTAATTGAAAATGAAAGATAGACCTAGTTGAACACATGAGCTAGAAACAAAAAAAATACAAGGGCATCGTGATGGTAAGTGTGAACAAAGTAGACTCACAGTGGATGTCAAGTGTGGTGCATGAGTCAAAGTTATAACCTGTACTAGTGACGATGTGAGCTGAGGCTGTGTGTGCCATGAAAATAAAAAGGAAAATGGTTGTTTATTACAATAGAAGAAGTGGTATATT
Organism: Taxus chinensis; assembly: GCA_019776745.2. Classification (NCBI taxonomy): domain Eukaryota; kingdom Viridiplantae; phylum Streptophyta; class Pinopsida; order Cupressales; family Taxaceae; genus Taxus; species Taxus chinensis. The sequence goes on from CM034157.1 coordinate 374,496,065, forward strand.
AGAAGTATCCATACCATACCCATCAGAATGAAGTCTATCAAGATACCATGGACATAACTAGAAGTCTTGAAGTGGAAATTCAATGTCTAAAAGAGCAATCCAAAAAGTTGGAGTAGAAGAAGAGAATTGAGGTCCCTTAATCAGTTATATATAATGTCAGAGAAGTATGTAAGATGTTACGCCAAGAGAATATCATTCCTCTGTTAGTATAATGATTGAGAGATAAAGAACTAAGTGATGGAGGAGAGTGTGAGAGGAATTGCACACTAACCTTCCTTCCCACAACATTGACTATGATAAGGATATTACCTTGAATGCACTTGTTTATGGATGGATTCTAAGAAATATTTTGATTGACATGGGCATGTAAGTTAATGTTCTCACATGTTTAGACATGTAACAAGGAAGGTTCCTACACATGATAATATTATATAACATTAGGTGCATTGATTCAAAAAATCCTAATAGAGAACATGATTCTCACCTCGTGCCACTCTAGAAGGTTATTGTGATGGCTCGCCCACCAATGTTTTGTCGTCCCGAGCAAGGTATAGCTAAGCATCCTTTTTCCTTTTGAACTCACATCTCCATGGGGTCTCCATTGCTCATAGGAAAAGATTGGGGTTGACTCCCCCAGTGTAACTTTGAGGTTGTTTCCCTCCCAGGCACTTGAAAAAGTGTGCCTTTATTACAATTGTCACAGATCCTCTCAACCACCTTTTGACTAACTCATATATCCCATGCACCTAATTGTCACATACGACACTAGTTGTATCACTTATAGATTAAGAATATTCCCACTAAATAATTCCTTATTTTGTTTATTACACAACCTTAGGGTCCCTGATAGTGTGCACATAAATTTCATCTAGGTCTTCTTCTCATAAGGGCTCAGTATATGGAACTGAATTTCCATCTATTAAAGGGATGATAACATGTTCCTCTTTGTTATTAAAACCCATATACCCCTTATTAAAATGTAATTCAAGATTGTTCTTATAGCACTTAGGGCATCAAAGTAATGAAGAAAAGTTGTCCGCCTCAACAAGCTCCAAGAATTCAAAGTATCCCGTGAATTTCACCCCTTAGATAGTGATAGTAGCATCCTTTAAAACATAAATGGGAATTACCTTTTTCTTATTCGACATATACAACACATTTGAAGATGGTTGTAATGGGATCCTTCCCATTTTATTCTATGCGTATAGGGTGAGAACATTAACTTACATGCCCATGTCAATCAAAATATTGCTTAGAATCCATCCATAAACAACTGTATTCAAGGTAATCTCCTTATCATAGTCAATATTGTGGGGAGGAAGGTTAGTGTGCAAGACCTTCCTTTCACACTCTCCTCCATCACTTAGTTCTTTATCTCTCAACAATTATACTAATAAAGGAATGATATTCTCTTGGCACAACATCTTACACACTTATCTGACATTATATATAACTGATTAAGGGACCTCAGTGCTCTTCTTATGATCCAACTTCCTGGATTTCACTTTTAGACATTGAATTTCCCCTTAAAGACTTCTAGTTACGTCCATGGTATCTTGATAGACTTCCTTCTGATGGGTATGGTCTGGATACTTCTAATATACCACTTCTTCTCTTTTAATAAACAACATTTTCTTTGTTATTTTTCTGACACACACATCCTCAGCTTACATTTTCACAAGTACGGGTTCTAACTTTGACTCATGCACAACCCTTAACATCCAATATGAGTCTAATTTCTTCACGCTTACCATCACGACGCCCTTCTCTTTCCATTATTGTTGGCTCATGTGTTCAACTAGGTCTATCTTTCATTTTCTATTATGCTTGTTTGATGGAATTAATCATAGATGTCCATATTTCTAACTCACATGCAATTCTTGGCATCCATTATTGATCATCATGCTTTACGCTCACCATCCCAATGTCCTTATCCTTCCGCTGATTTTGGATCATGTGTTCAAATAATTCCAGGAACTCCTCATACTTGTGATTATTTCCACACCAAGAGCATTATAACAGATCAGGGAATTCATGCTTATAGTGTTCCGTAGACCCACAATTGTAACAAGTTCTACATTGGAATTCACTTCATATGCCTCCATAGTTTCCATGGCCTATAAATCCTCCGCAAAATCTTCTTCCGTGACTCCCTCCATTTGTGTGCCCTTCATAATGATGTACCTCATCATTGGAGCTTCTTGTAATACTATTTTGGCACATACCGGTATCAATGACGTCATGTATTTGGTCAATCAATCTATAATCCTTGGTTTCATGAGCAGTAGAGGTGAAAATTTTCTAATAAAAAAACACATTCTTATGAATCACATGCTACAGTATTGGACACCTACTTGCATCATGATCTCGATGGAAAATCTCACATTCTACCATCATCATGTGTACGGATCTCTGAGGATAACTATCCTTTGTATTCCCTTCTACCTCACAATCCATACACTATAACCCGATGTGAGTCTCATGAGCTGAGTTTGTAGAAAATTTCTCTAGCTCCTTGTCATTGCAGCAATTTGGGCTTCTAGGAACAGACTAACTCATGTATCAATGTTGGACCCTAAAAAATGGCTAAGTACTAAGAGGCACGGCCACGTAGGATCAATAGATAGAAGGACAGTCATGGATAAATGCATAAGAAAAAGGGGGTTAAGAAGGGTTTAAGTGAAACCAAGGTATGCGAGGGAGGTAGAAAAAGGGTTTAAAGGACTTAGTCGTATCTAACATCATGGAGTCACTTGAGGAAAAACATGAGGACCTAACTAGGCATGATGAGTGGATAAGGTGCCAGCCTGGAACCTTGGAGGTCAAGAAAAGGATATTCCATGTAGGGAATATTCCCAGAGACATCATTACAGTTAGTGGAAGGTTTGCAAAGGTTATAATCATTCACCAATGGAAGACCACATCGACACTTGGCACGTGATCTAATTAGAGGATAAGTCATGCCGGTGGTCAATGATCCTACGTAAAGAGGTTGCTTAGGTCATCAGACACAGAGAGGCACAAGAGAAGATAGACACAGAATGCAGAGAGAATGCATAGAGAAAGATAAAGAGAGAGTAATGAAGTGCTGCAAAAATTCTAAGGGTTTAGAGTTCATGGTGCTAGGGTTTAGAGTCCTTAGTACTAGAGGGTTGTAAGGGATACCATAAAACATATGTATGGGTACTGGGATCTATAACAAGGGAAATAATGGGGAAAAGTATAGTTAGGATCTCTGATCAAATAGGCTTACAGGAGTTGAGTCTCTGTCATTTAGTGTATATGGTCTGAGATGACCCTTTTGAATGTAGTATGGCTACCAGAGACTCTGTTAAATCAATATACATGGATCTATTCATGTACAAACTTACTTACGGGTGTAAAACCTCATGTTATATGGCTTATCATGACTCAGATCTGGTTTCTTGTACTTATTACAATGCTATTTAGCTTTTGTGATGCATTAATGTGTAGATCTATTAGTTATACCTTCTATGCCTTTCAAAGTAGATGAATGTACTTCTATTTCTGCAAATAATTCTCCATTAATGGTAGAAATCTCTTGCAAATATCACATAAATGAGGGGCTCGGTGCCCACATGCATGCCTTGGGTGAGTGCCCAACGTATGTTGGATGGTAGGTAGGACACTTGGGGTTACAAAGAAGTATTAAGGGTAAAATAATGACTACATCTTGGTTCCACTACAGAGACCTCTTTTGAAGCTATTGTGAGAGAAATGTGTGATGATAGAGCCCTTGACCATGGATAGTATCAAATCATGGCTCAAAAAAAAGGAGGATGATTTTTCTTAGAGGTTCAATAGTGGATCTGAGTTTAATGCATGAAAATGGGTAGAGGAGAATTTGTATCATGAACTTTATGACACATTTTTCTATTATTTCCCAATAGATTTGTATGAATGGATATCAACATATGCATCAAGAACGAGTTGGTACTATAGACCTCATGTTTGGACCCAGGAGGAATATCAATGGTTGCATGATGTGATCTAACATGGACCCATGTGTTGTTGATCACTGGTGGAGTAGAGTGTTGACTAGTTATACCTTGGAATACACTATTTCTATGTATTCTTTCCTAGAGATTGTTGAGTTTGAGTTCTTAAGGGTCATAGAGGATCATTCTTGCATGCTATTCCACTGGCTATCAAGATCCTGGTCATTACTTTGAGTTTGGAAGCCTTTCCCATGGCTGGCTAAATTCTTGCTAGGTGCGAAGTGTGGAAGCTGGCATGGTAGAAGGATGGTGGACCTTGTGGCAGAAATGGAGAGAGAGGAGAGGCAGCTCAAGTATAATGAATCTCGAGAGAGGGAGTTGGTGAGATAGTACAGAGCTGTAGGAGTAATGGATTTATGGAGGTAGATGTTGTGGGAAGGATTTGAGGTTCATGTAGAGGATGTGGAACCTGAGAAGTCTATGCTACCCCATCTTGGAAAGGATTGAAGAGAAACCCCCTTTACTTCTAGAGGGAGCTCGTCATATGAAGAAATGAGAAGAGCCATCAGAACATGCATATAAATCCACCTAGTGACCAACCCTTTGCACTTAGTTTTCCAAATCCATAGATAAGTATTACTAACCCAGTTGGTATTGGTGGAAGTAACTGATCAACACCTAGGAGGTATAATTTTACATTTGGTACATCTATGGCTACACAATCATTTCCTTTGTGTTTGGAGGTATATTATTCTAGTACAACATTTGGTAAAGTATGGGTACACAAAGCTTGGGTATCACATCTAGAAGTGGCATGGGACACACATTTGGTAGCGGTGTAATATCATAGAATGTTGGCGCATAGTTTAGTGTGAAAGTGGGGACATAAGGTGTGACCACTTCAGGACCTTTACCAACTACAAGAGGTGGATCTGGTGGGTCAGGTGGAGTAAGAACTAGTGGACCTGGTGGACTTGATGGATTTGGTGGGTTGGAGGATAGGAATAAGTGGATCTAGTGGATCTAGTGGTGGAGGCAACACTAGGGGGGAATCTAGGTTTTGGATCAGGTGGACAAGGGCCTCAACCACCTCAGTAAGTGTTCTTTGAAATGTCTTTGCATCTGCCATATTAAAAAGGTGTTGAGGATGCTGTAGAGCATGTACACAAATGTGAGTTTCTTTAGCATGTGAAGGGGATCACTCCCCGAAATGGAAGGAAAGTCAGTTTGCAACAACATTTCTAAGGGCATGCGTGCATAGTTGGTACCTGGAAGTATAACCCTCACCAGACAGTATTAGATTATACTTCGCTACATAATGCCTTCTTAGCTGAATTCCATATTCCTGAGTTTGAATAGAAGAGCATTAGCACACTGAAGGAGATTCAACAAGGTATGACAGAGAGTGTGTGGGAGTATGATGCGTGCTTTAAGACTCTCTTGTCAAAACTATCTTATGATATTCATCCTTCTCAGCATGCTCAATGGTTTTTTGGAGGATTAATAATGCCCTTTAGGAGAGCACTATCACATAAGAATTTCACAGACCCACACGAGGCCTTGGAGGTTTCCCTGTGTGCCAAGGCTAGGAAGCATGGATATTGGTGTTAGTCCTTTTCTTGAAGCTCAAATTGCTGTAATGGAAAATCAGTTGGAGAAGTTATCTATGAACTCGGCCCATGAGACTCGCAGTGGCCTATGGTGCATGGATTGTGAGGTAGAGGGGCATACGAAGGATAAGTTGTCCTCAGAGATCAGTATGCACCATGATGGTAGACTGTGAGATTTTCCATGGAGATCATGATGTAAGTAGGTGTCCACTACTGTAGCACGTGATCCATAAGAATGTGTCTTGTTATTGCAATATTTGCACCTCTACTACTCATGACACCAAGGATTGTAGATTGATTGACTAGATACATGATGCCATTGATATTGGTGTGTGCCAGACCAACATTGTAAACAATTCCAAGGATGATGGTCATCACTATGAAGGATGCATAGATGGAGGAGCTCATGGAAGAGGCTTTTGTGGAGGATTTAGAGGTTGTGGAAATCACAGAGGTGGAAGAGGTGAATTCCCTCGTGGAACTTGTTATAACTGTGGGTCCAAAGAGCATTACAAGCATGAATGTCCTGACCTACTATAGTGCTCTTAGTGTGGGAAGAAGCACAAGTATGAGGAGTGCCCAGAGCTATTTGAACACATGAGCTAGCAACAATGAAAAGACAAGGGCACCAGGATGGTAAGCATTAAGAAAGAAGACTCGCAATGGATGCCAAGGGTGACGCGTGAGTCAAAGTTAGAACTTGTACTGGTGACAATGAGAGATGAGGCTGCATGTGCCAGGGAAATACCAAAGCAGATACCATTGATTACAAGATAAGTAGTGGTATATGGGAAGTATCCATACCCTACCCATCAGAAGGAATTCTATCAAGATACCATAGACATAATCAGAAGTTTTCAAGGTGAAATTTAGTGTCTAAAAGATGAATCTAGGAAGTTAGAGCAAAATAAGAGCACTGAGGTCCCTCAGTCAAATATAGATGATGTTAGAGAGGTATGTAAGATGTTGCGCTAAGAGAATATCATTCCTCTCTTAGGAGAATGGTTGAGGGATAAGGATACCAAGCACTAAAATAGGAGAGAACGAGAGGAAGGTTTTATCATGTTAACCTTCCTCCCCAAAGCCTCGACTATGATAAGGAGATTACCTTTATTGTAGTTGTTGATGTTTGGCTCCTAAGAAATATTCTGATTAACACATGCACAAAATTTAATGGTCTCATCTTGGATGCCTAGAATCAAATGGGAAGGCCCCCATTATAACCATCTTAAAATGTGTTGTATATGGCTAATAAGACAAAGGAAATGCCCATTGGGGTATTCTAAAGGATGTTGCATATCACTATCCAAGGGGATGAAATTCATTGGGAGACTTCAAAGTCTTATCACTTTATGAGGTAAGAGACAACTTTCGTAATGTTATTTGGTGCACCCCTAGTGCTATAAGAAAAATGTTGACAGGTATGTTTCAACAAGGGGTATATAAGTTTTTAGAAAAAAGAGGAACATGTTATCATTCCTTTGAACAAAATGGGAATTTAATGCACCCTATATTAAGCCTTTAGGAAAAGAATACCTAGACTAGAATTTATGTGGTGAACTATCTAGGACCCTAAGGTTGTGCAACTGCATAAAAGAAGGTGTTATTCAGTGGGAAGACACTCAATCTATAAGTGATACAACTAGTGTGGCATGTGATAATTGGGTGCATCGTGACATATGAGTTAGTCAGAAGGTATTTAAGAGGCTCTATGATGAGAGTACAAAAGGTGTGCTAAGTCAAGCACTGTATGAGGAAATAAGTTTCCAAGTTATTCTGGTGGATTTCCAAACCTGATGTTTTCCTATGAAAAATGGAGAACCTACTGGAGATTTGAGATCGAAAGGAGAAGGACAGCTTAGCTATACCTTGACTCAGGGACCGCAGCACATTGGTGGGATGACCCATCGTGATAACCTTCTAGAGTAGTGCAAAGTGAAAATCATGTTCTTTGTTAGGTTTTTGCAGAGTCAATGCACCTACTATCATACAAGATTACCATGGGAAGGAACATGCCTTGTTTCACATCCAAACATGTGAGAAGGCCTTAGATGGAAGGCGTGACCGAATCCTTGTCCACCTTCTTTATGGGTGTATAAGCATTTACTCAACTTTACAAGGCTCACGGGATCATGGTACATTCACTCATACCTGTGCCGCTAAAAAAAAGGAAAATGGTAGGACTTCGATGACTGACCCTCCTTCAAGATTTCTAAATATGGACAGTGGCGCAAGTCCATTGGTCGATGGATGCGGGTATTACAGGTTGATAAGCGCCTAACTATGGGAGATAGTGTCATGGAAAAGGATAGAATATTAGAATTATTGGGTGAACCTACCTTAGAAGCGTGCGACATAGTTTGATGAGGCTCTCTCTAATTAGAGGAGATACATTTTGAGCGTGCATTCATGGAAAAAGAGAAAGGAAAGATTTGTGTATGTGATCAATGGTGCCCCAAGAGGCATAAAATCTGGATGTTAACCATACTATGGGTACTGCACAAAGTTATGGAAATTGCTGATGAGAAATTTCACACCTACCATGAACCCCTGAAAACCAAGAAGGTTAACATTGGTTTGGAGGCTGGAACCTCAAAGAGGCTACTATTGGAGATTATTGGATAGAAAAGGAGATTTCAAAGACCATTGATTTATTGTGTGATTTTCAGGAATTTTTTCCGCATGGGTACCACAAGCTTAAAGGAGTTCACCATTCCTTGGGAGGAATGTACAAAATCAAGTTAAATGAAGGTGTGCACCCAGTTTAAGAATAGAGTGCTTATCAAATGAATGTGCAAATCTACACATCAAAGGAATCAAGGAGGAGATTGACAAAATGATCGCATTAGGAATCATTGAGGATGTTGAACCAAATCAGAATGGATAAGACCAATGATCATCAAGATTAAGAAGGATGGGATGATAAGAATTTATGTTGTTATTATCAGAAGGATCCCTTCAATGTGGTATGATGTTAATCACCCAGTCTTCCAACTTCCTTCATTGAAGACATCCTTGAAGGAGTATCCAGGCATGAGATCTATTCTTTCACAGATGGATTATCAGGATATCATCAGATCATAGAATTACAAAGGAAGACCAAGAAAAGACAACTTTCACCAAAAAATGGGGAATATTTTCCTACATTAGAGTAATGGTTTTAGACTAAATAATGTGCAAGCACTTGTAGTCTTTTTACGTATTGTGGTGCAGGCATTTCAAGCTAACTTCGTACATAAGTTTCTTCAATGTATATCTTGATGATTGGATGGTATATGGATTATTAATTGATCATTGTGATATGTAAGTCAATGTTCTCATGCTAGAAATGGTCGTCAAATGGGAAGGCCCCCATTGCAACCATCTTAAATAAATGTTTTTTATATGTCCAATAAGGCAAAGGCAATTATTGGGCATTTCTGTTTTAAAGAAAGGATGCTGCTAGATCACTATCTAAAGTTGTTAAAATTCACTAGAGACTTCGAAGTCTTGGTGAAACCTAGGAGGAACCAAATCCTTCCAAACGTTACTTGGGCATTCCTTAGGTGCTATAAGAACAATATTGACCATTAAATTTCATTAAGGGGTATGCCAAGTTTTGATAATTGAAAGAGGAACATGTTATCATTCATTTGATTAGATGAAAAGTTTTAATGGTGCCCTATATTGAGAACGCTTAAGAGAACTTAAGACCTAGAAAATTTATGTGCACATTATAAGGAATAAGTTTTGCAATTGGAAAAAATATTAGGGATTATTCACGTGGGATGATGCTCAATCTATAATCATTGATACAACTAATGTGGTGATGTGACAATTAGGTACACATGTGAGCTATATCAGTTAGTCAGAAGGTGGTAAAGAGGCTATTGTGACAAATTTAGAAAAGGTTGCACTCCTTTATGTTTGCCTAGGAGTGAAACATAACCAATACCAAGTTAGAACTAGGGGAGTTAACCCTGATGATTCAAAGCATTTCCTATGATCTATGGAACACCTAATTCCTAGATGTAGTATTGAAAAGAGAAGGATGCTTAGATATACCTACATGGACCAAATTAATTGGTGGGTGACCCATCACAGATAACCTTCTACAAGTGGCATGAATTGGTGAGAATCCATGGGTCCTCTGTTAGGCATTTACCATGAATTCAATGCACCTATTGTTAAACTAGGAATTATCATGTTTAGAAACCTGACCATATATTTCATGTCTCGAAACATGTGAGAGGGCCTAGATGGAATGTGATAAAAGCCTTGCCACCTGAATGTTTATGTGTGCATAATAGTTCCATGACTTACTTCCAGCTTACAAGGCTATAGCTTACAGTGCATTACATTCACTTAGAGTATTGTGTTCTATGAATTTATCAGAACAAAAAACTTGTAGGGACATACTAAGCTAACAAAGTTATGTCTTTCAAGATTTTATGTGAATATCAAAGTACTCAAAGCCATTAAACTAATGAGGTCATTGCAGGTTTTTAAGCACTTAACTATGGGATATAGTGCCATATATGGAAAAGGATAGATATATTAGATATTATTGGGTCAAACCTAGCTTAGAAGTGACACTTTATATAAATAGAAAGAATAATACAATAATTTTATTTGATATAGCTTAAGCATGCATGCATGCACTCATGGAAAAAGAAAAAGGAAAGTTAGTCTACATGGTAAATGGTGAAGAAGTGTAATATTTGGATGATAACCATACTATGGTATCCATGTCCTCAAGGTTACCAACATGGCTTGACTGATGAGAAAACATGTGCCTACCATTAAAAACCAAGAAGGTTAATATTGGTTTAAAAAGTTGAACCTAAGGAGGATGTTATTATTGGAGATTAGTGTGGACATTATATTACTGTGGTTTTTAAGATCATTGATTTATTACATGTAATTTTATTTGGCATTTTTTCCTCGTGTGGTACCATGAGCTTAAATGAGTTCACCACTCCTTGAGATAAATGAAAATCAAGTTAAAGGAAGGTGTACACTTAATTTGGACACATACCTTATCCAAAACTTGGAATTTAATCGGTGTAATGTCAATAGTGGTGAGGATAAGATTGACAAGATGAGCTGTATCAGGCACCCTTAAGGCCATTAATGAATCAAAATGGATAATTCAATGTATCATGAAACTTAAGCCCCAAGGATGTTAAGGATAAGGATTTGCATTGATTATAGGTATTTGAATGTGGTATGTGTCATTGACCATTTTCCAACCCCCTTCACTGAGGATATCGTAAAAGGAATAACTGGGCACAAGATTTATTCTTTCATAAATGGATTCTTAGGATACCATCAAGTTAAAATGTCAAAGGAGGACCAAGAAAAGACATTTATACCCACTAAATGGGGAAGTTTTTCCTACACAGTCATGCCTTTTGGACTGAAGAATGCACCTACTATGTTATCACACATTTTGTTTTAGGTGTTTCAGGACTTCATCCACAAGTTTATACAAGTATACCTAGATGACTAGATAGTATATGGATTAGTAAGGGACCATTGTGAAAATATGAGGCTAATATTTTAGAGATATCAGAAGTTGAGTATATCCCTAAACATTAAGAAATTTGTTTTCACTACTCCATTTGGAACCTTGTTGGGGTATATAATATGTAAGGAAGGCTTACTGGTGGATCCTTCCAAATTTTTTGTTGTTGTGGGATTGGGGGAACCTACCAGCCAAAGTGTGGTGTGTGGATTCCTTGGGCATATGGGGTATTACTGGAAATTTTTTAAAGGGTATTCTAAGATCACCGCACCATTGGAAAAGTTTTTGGAGCACAAAAGTACATTTCATTGGGGAGAGGTACAATAGATGGCATTTGACACATTAAAGAATAAGCTTATTATCACACTCATATTACACTTTCCCCCTTGGGATAAACAATTCCATGTACATTTTGATGCTTCAGGGATGGCTATTGGAGTAATCTTAGCACAACATGGAGAGGTAATTTTTGACCACCCCTTGTGATTTTCCAGTAGCAAGCTAACCCTAGCAGAACAGAACTATAATACTACTGAGTGCAAGGAATTTTCGATGATCTATGTGATGTAAAAATCCAAGAAGTATCTATTGGAAACACCCTTTATATTCTTCACAGACCATATGGAATTTAAGTACTTGGTAAACAAGCCCATTCTACAAGGGTGCATATGCCAGTGGGTCCTACTATTTCAAGAGTTTGAGTTTACGGTTGTTGTAAAACTGGGTAAGAGTAATTTGGAGCCTCGCCATTAATCAAGGATAAAATAAAGAGAAGAGGCATAAAGAATTGAGGATACAATTATGGATGCATAACTATTTAGATTATAGTGTGCACCCTCTGACCTAGAAGATATTGTGGTGTTTCTCAAAAAAGGTGTGGTGTCGGAGGGAATGAAGACTTTGGAAAGGAAGAAATTAGCCATATGGACCACACCCTACATGTTAATTAGTGGAGACTTATACAAGCTAGGATTTGATGAAGTTTTGTGCCAGTGTGTGTTAGAGCATGAGCACGTTGTAATTAGAGAGAAAACGCATGGTGGAATTACAGGAGGACACTATATAGGGAATGCAAGTGCAGACAAGATCCTTTTAGAAGGATTTTTGTGGGAAATGGTTTACAAATATTATATTACGTATTGCAAGTTCTGTGACCACTACCAACGCCTTGGTAAACCAGGGAAAAGGGTTAAAATTCCATTGAGACCAATTTCCACTGCAAAATTGTTTGAGAAATGGGCAATAGACTTTGTAGGCCTTATTTATCTAGCCGCGCAAAGGATAGGTTCATACTATATCATTACATTCACATATTAATTTACAAGGTGGGCAGAAGTGACACCTATAAGGGATTACATAAAGGTAACAATAGTTAGGCTCTTGTGGGAAAATATATACAAAAAATATGGATACCCTCTGAGATTAAAAAATTATAGGGGTACTCATTTATTAAATGAGATAATTAGAATCTTATTGGCAGAATTCATGGTATCCCATAACAAGACTACCCCTTATCACACAGAAGCTAATGTGACTGCTAAGGTTTCAACAAATTTTTGAATCACATGTTATCCAAGATTTTTGATGTTAGGAAAAAGGATTGGGATGAAATTTTTTTGTTGTGTTATGGTCATATTGGAATAATTATAAGATATTGAACAAGGCCACACCTTTTCAATTGGTGATTGGCATGGATTTTGTGTTACCTATTGAATTCATGATACCATCATTGTGTATAACACACACAAGAGGGTTAGATGATGAACAAATGCTTAAGGAGAGGATTGATAAGTTGATGTAGTTAGATGAGAGGTGAGCTATTAGTCGCTGGAGTCAGAAAACATGAAAACCCAAGCAGAAGACATGGCATGATAGACACATCAAGAACAAGAAATTTGAGGTTGGGAAAATGGTTCTATTGTATGATTCCATATTATCTGAGTACCAAGATATGCACCTGCACACAATATTAGTAAATAGAATGGAGTTTAGGAAAAATCACGCAAGAAAAAGGGGTTTAATAAGTGTTTATGTGAAACCACGATGTGCCCGAGAGGCAGAACAAGGTTTTAAAAGACATATCCATATTTAGTATCATTAATTCACTTGAGGAAAAACATGAGGACCCGACTAGGCGTGATGAGTGGATAAGATGCTAGCCTGGAACCTTGGAGGTCAAGAAAAGGATATTCCATGTAGGGAATATTCCCAGAGACATCATTATAGTTAGTGGAAGGTTTGCAAAGATGATAAACATTCACCAATGGAGGACCACATCGACACTTAGGAATCTATCTTCTTAGAAGAGAATTCATGGTGGTGGTTGATGATCTTATTTAAAGGGGTGTTTGGCTCAAGAGTAGACACATACAAAGAGGCATGAAGAGAATGTAGAAAAAAAGAGTGGCACGAAGAGAGTGCAGAGAGAATGCATAGAGAATGTAGAGAAAGAGGAGAGTAACGAAGTGCTATAGAAATGCTAAGGGTTTAGAGTTCATGGTACTAGGGTATAGAGTACTTAGTGGTAGAGGATTGTAAGGGATACCATAAAACATATGTATGGGTACTAGGATTTGTAATAAGGGAAATAATGGGGAAAAGTATAGATAGGATCTCTGATTAGATAGGCTTACAGGAGTTGAGTCTCTTTCATTTAGTGTATATGGTCTGAGATGACCCTTTTCAATGTAGTATGGCTACCAGAGACTCTATTAAATCAATATACATGGATCTATTCTGTAAAAAACTGCTTATAGGTATAAAACCTCATGTTATATGGATTATCATGACTCAGACCAGATTTATTGTACTTCTTACAATGTTATTTAGTTGTTGTGATGCATTAATGTGTAGATATGTTAGTTATACCTTTTTTCTTTCAAAGTAGATGAATGTAATTCTATTTCTATAAATAATCCTCCATTAATGGTAGAACTCTCTTACAAAAATCACATTAAGTAGGGGGCTTGGTGCCCATGCGTGCCTCGGGTGAGCACCCAACATATGGTGGATGATAGGCTAGTGTGTTTGGGGCTAAAAAATAAGTATTAATGGTAAAATAATGACTACATTCAATTCTTCCTACTACCTCAGTGCGCAAGGTAGATTTCAAGGCCTCACATGGATTTGTGAAAGTCTTTTATGAAAGCACCCTTCTGAACAATGTGATCAATCCTCTAAAAAACCACTGAGAATGCTGCAAAGGATGAATGTCATAAGATAACTTGGATAGTAGAGAATTGAAATGCACATAATAGTCCCACACACTCTCTTTCATTCCTTGTTGAATCTCCTTCAACGCGCTAATGATTTTCTGTTCAAACATAGGTATGTGGAACTCTGCCAAAAAGTCATTATGCATCGCAATGTAATCCACCACTATCTCATGTGGTTCATACTTCCTATACCAGCTATACGCACTCCCTTACAACGTTTTCGTAAAATGACTTACTTTCCACTCTTGGGTAGTGATCTCCTTCATGCTCCATAGTAACTTACACTTGTGTACATGTTCAGTGGTATCCTCAATGCTCTTGTAATTAGGTAAGTGGGGTGACATCTCATAAAACACTTGTTGATGGTTTGTTGGACCTTGTCCACCATATCCAAGACCTTGATTCCCTCCAATGTTACCTCCACCACTAGACCTGCCAGATCCATTAGTGCCAATGCCACCAGATCCTCCTCCTATTGTAGGCAAGGGGCCTAATGTATTTGTACCCTAAAAATCCACCATCACACTAAATTGTTTGTTGACAATCCATGATACCGAACCACTCCTAGATGTGTTTCCCACACCACTCCCAGATGTAATACTCAAACCTTGTGATCCAACACCTTGCCCAAATTTTTTGATAGAAAAAATACCCCCAAACACAGGGAATGACTATGCAGCAATAGATGTACCAAATGAAAAATTATAACTCCTAGGTGTCACTTGTCTATGAATATTGATACCAACTGGATTATCACAGCTTATCTTAGGGTCTGGAAAACTAAACTCAAGGTTCTTGTCACCATGTGGGTTAATATTTGCTCCTATGGATCTTCTCCTTTCTTCATATGACGATATATCTCTAGAAGATGAGGGGGTTTCTCTTCCATGCTTACCAAGATGGGGTAGCTCAAACTACTCAGGATCCACATCCTCTGCACAAACCTCAAATCCTTCCCATAATGTCTACCTCCATAAATCCATCACTCATGTAGCTTCACATTGTTTTGTCAATTCCCTCTCTTGAGATTCATTATACTTGAGCCACCTCTCCTCTCTCTCCATTTCCACCACAAGATATGCCATCCTCTACCATGCCAATTTCCACACCCATGCCTAGCAAGAATTTATCCAACCATGGGAAAGGCTTACAAACTCAAATTAATGACCAAGATCTAGTTTTCTAATGGAATAACATGTAATAATTATCCTCTAGAATCCATAAAGAACTCAAATTCAAAAATCTCTAGGAAATAATACACATAAATAGTGTATTCCAGGGTATATCTAGTGAACACTGTACTCCACCAATGATAAAAAACACAGGTCCAAGTTAGATTGGTATCATGTAATCATTGATATTCCTCTTGGGTCCAAACATGAGGTCTATAATACCAACTTTTCCTTTATGTATGTGCTGATAGCCATTCATACAACTCTACTGGGAAACAACAAAATAATGTTTCATAGAGTTCATCGTATAGATTCTCCTCCACCCATTTTAATGCATCAAACTCAAATATAGTGCTAAACTTGTAATACCTCTAACATGGATTGATATCTATGATGACTTGTGTTTTGGAAGTTACAAACGTTAACATGTGATTCTTGTTGAAGAAGGTGTACTCTTGTGAATCAATAAATAATTTTTGTTGTGGATAACATGTAATCTGCTTAATTAGGTACAATTCTACCATGTTTATGCTGAATAGAAAATGAAGTAATTCATCTCTTCTTATGCTGACTAATTCACTACTTGGAAATAAGAAATTAATTCAGTTAAACTAGTTCATCGAGTCTTTGTTACACTCAAATTTATGCTTCAGTTTTCATAATTTCTGGATACAGGATAACATTACCTTGGATAAATTTCATTGATCCAAGGTATGCTTCTAATGCATGACTTTATGGTCATATTGACCGAAACTGGATAGATCATGTGATCTCTGAACTCTGACTATCTAAAGGACATCGGGTGATCTCTTGACGCTTCCTACCTTGTATGTGATCTTGGATGGTAATTATGATTCTTCTTTGGTAATTTTTATGATGTAATTCCTACTATAAACTAAAGGAACCTAATTAACTATGTTCTAAAAATTTGTAACCCAATTATAAATTTGTAACCTATCCTAAGTTACTATGTTCTTTTATTAGGGTTTGTTGTTAATAAATAAAGGACCTAAGACTAAAACCTTATACTTAGACCTAAAGACCTAAGTTAGTTCCTAGAATAATGACAAACTTAACGTAATTTTGGATAACCAAAAATGGGCCCTATGGAATGACATGAACAAGGGGGAAAGTTGATGGAACCAACCTATAGGAATTTATGAGGAATTGAAGGCATGTTTATCTCTTTGAAGTTTCCAAATTTAGTGAATGCATGAAATGTGATAGGGAGGGTGAGTTGGCACCTTCATCAAAGTGTTAGTTACATGCATTTTTTGAATTTAGATATGGACACATGCAAGATGGTGGTGGCGGGAGATGTGGAAAGACTATCAGTCCTATTTGGAATTAGATATTTTTTGAAATGGTGAAAAACCTCCTAGGAATGAGGAAGATGTAAAGAAGAGGGATTTGAGTTTTATTTTGGTCATTTGGTCTTTTTCGAGCTTTAGCTCTACATGTGGTTTTTTCTCTTCAAACCACAGTTTAAATCCTTGCATGAATTTCTTACCTTACATGGTGGTGAGAATGATGAAAATATCACTGTGAAGCTATAAGAGGAAGGAAAGAAGGTTTTGAGAAGTTTTTTTGAGTTTTCATGGAAAGGAATCTATCAAGATCTCTTCTTGAAGATTTTCAGTGAAAAAGTGAAGGTAGGAGATCTATCAGGCATGAATAGATCCCTATCCATTAAGTATTTTTATTTTATTTAAATGCTTCATATAAACAAACTATACTCTTTGTGAAAACCTTTTGGTTTTGATTATGTTGATATTCTTTGCTTCAATGGTGTTTGTTTTGTTTTTTGGATGTAATAGATTCTTCATTGTTGCATAGGAAACTGAAATATGGAAGTGTTGATTGTTAAAATACTTATGCTAACCTGCTTTTATTTGAACCTTCTTGACATTGGAATCAATCTTTTAAGGTTGATCTCTATTTGAATGAATTATCAATTTTGCATGTTGTTTATACTTTAAATATCTTGGTTTTGATGGAAATCGATAGATCTTAACTTCGCATGTTTCCTCTACATTGTTGTTGTTTGGAAACTAACTTTAAGGAAACTTCCTTGGGTTTTAGCATTACCTCCATTTTTGGGACTTTAGATGTCTTTGTTTTGGTTTGTTCTTATTGATGGAATTGAAGAACCCATCATTGTTTTCTCGAATTTTCTTCATGACTGTGTTTCTGATCTAATATCAGTTTGATGCTATTTGGGTCATACATATTTTGGGTTTTTCCCTAATGGAGAAATACTTGGAATCTCTGTGTTATATTGGGTAATATCTCTATCTAGTATTACTATTTGAAATTTGGTTATAGTAAAACCATTCATGATGTACTTTAAACTACTTTTGTCATAGTTCACTATTTATGACATGAGTTCACAAACCCACTTTGGGATTTGGATAATTTGGATATCTTTGATTTGGGTAAGTTTTCCTAAATTGAAGATGGATTGTCAACCCTTTGAAAAGTGAATTTTTTTTCCCAAATGACTTATTTAACTTCTTGTTGGATTTCTTTGTAATTCTTTTATTTAGTTGCGTACTAATTTTGGGTTTCTCCCCCTTCCTTAACAGATCTTTTGTTATTTGAAACGTATTGTAATCAAATCAGTTGACAATTTGGTTGAATTCATGTTATTAGGATAATATCTTCTCATAGGATGAAACTATTTACCTCTACATTAGTAGGATTGTTGAATGTTTTTTCCGTTCCTTTCTCGAACTCATTAGTTTTATCCAATCTTTAGACATGATTGTACCTTAGGAACTGAAGAGTTTGTGATGTTAATTGATCATCCCATGATTGATTAAAACTTGTTATGTGTTATCCTTGGGAATCCTATTATGTATCTTTTCATTTGTATTTTCTTGGAATGTGATGTTAATTGTGAAATTCTGGACAATGGATGTAGCTTCCTCCTTCACGTGTTAGTATCTTGTATAATGAGAAGTTTGGTTACTTTTTTATTTCTCTTCACAAGATGTACCAACTTTGAGGTTTAAGAAACCGGATCTGTTTGATGTATAATTGTTTTCCTTTCTCTGTAACTTGTGTTTTGGCTAGAATATTTAAGATAATTTGTTATCTTTGAGACTATTATGTTGAATAGTTTCTTGAGGTTGGGGTTTGATTCTCTTTCCTTCATTTTAGGAATGCATATTTATTCATTACCTTTGTGATTTTCCTTTTATATGAACTCAAACATAAGATAAATGGAATGATATGGTTTTATTTTGGTTCTAAACTTTAAGAATTCTGACCCCTTTCTTGGATTTGACAATGGCTGGTTGAAACTTGAGTAACTCTGAATGGTATCTCCTCCTTCTTTTGGCTTATGATTGCTATAACAATGAAGGTGTTAGGACTGCAGAGTGTTAGGTATGACTGTTCCCTTGAGTTGAACTTGGAATGAACTCACTCGGGACTTTTGGAGTATACTTTACTGTGACATAATTTTTATTGGTTATAATTGATTAAGTTTTCTTTACCTTGGAACTTAGAGACATAATCTTAATCAATCCAATTTAGCCTTTGTGCTGAGCTTGACATATTCATGGTCTTTTCTGATGGAATATAATTATGTTTTTTTATAATCCCCTCATGTATGAATTTGATGTTCTCTTGAAATAGCGTAAAATATATACATGATTCAGAGGGGTAGATTTATATATCTAGTATCACTTCTTGAAAAGTTAGAACTGGTTGAATGAAGGATCTTAATTTGGAAATGGAATGATAAGGTTAAGTTAGGATGAAATATGAATTTCCTTTTTTTGATTCTGTTATTTATTTATAGCATGTTGAAAATGAGTGTTATGATGAAAATTTAGGCTTATTATGCTGATTATTTAAACCTTACTTTCTTACATTAAAATCTTTAATCTTCTCTCTCCTTCTTGTTTGTAATCTTTTAGGGAAAAGTCTCTCTATTTTATTGTTGTGTTTTTAGAACTATTTCATAAACAACAAGGTTCTTTTTATGAAACAGTTAGTTAAAAGCACAACATTTTAATGTTATAGTGCTTATCATGCTCAGTTCAAATGAACTGACTCGTGCTAATAATTTTGTAGATGGATTTCGTAAAAGATGAAAGGAGAAAGACATATAGAAAGTTACATCTATTTTACTAATGAAATTGTAACTTTGTTATGATGATTATGCGGCGTCATTACTTGAGATGTACTTGTCGGAAAAGAAAATATAATGAAAATTTTTTATATTGATGTTATGACACCTTGTAATCTTTGAAATACTTTTGAATTCAATGAATGTATCACTCCTTGATGAATAAAAGATGTGATAATTTCTAAATAATACTATAATGTAATACTTTCTTGTCATGAATTGGGATATATTATTATTAAGTAATATCATAAATGAAGGAGAGAAGTATATGTATTTTGGAGATATGGAAATTGGAACTTAATAGTTCTTATATTATAAAACTATGAGTTGGGAATTTGAAATAATAGTTGGTTTATTTCACATAAAGTGATAAAATTACTAAGTTGACACTCATAAATAGATCTTTAAATAATGTAAAAGAACTATGATTGATATGTGTTGAGCTATATAGATATGAATATATGTATGAATTTTTGATGTATTTGGATCATATGAAATCAATTTTCATAAATGGACATTTTTCCATAATATATGGAAAAAGGAATAATTCCCTTGAGATCAATCATTGAGATATAATTTAAGAATTTATTAAAGTGTTATGAGTGTGGTAAATCAATGGTTGAATGTGTACTTCCTTAGGAAGATTTCCTTAATCAGAAACTGGAATGCTTTGAAATAATTTAAAAAGAATCTAGACTTCATCTCCATGAAGTCTTAAATAAAGGGCTTATATGGAACTTATTTAAGCTAGGGTTGAAATAAGTAAGGAACTAATTAACTCACTTTCATAACTATAAGATCTATCATATTATGATATAATACAAGTTGTTTCATTTAAGGATAAAATTATACATGTAATTAAATGGTTAGAAAGTAGATTTTATCTGCATACCTACCTCACATGTAATATCGAATTGTAACCTTATAAGTTAAAATATGCTTGTAGAATCTTGTAGCATTGTTGTAATTAATCTTTAATGAAGTGATTAAATGAGATAATAAAATTATGATCTTAGGTATGATTTTCCAGTTGAGGAAACTCAGTTGGATAATAATTATGATCGGTAAATGATTGAATTTCATAACTTAACTTAAGGAAAGTTAACAATAATAGAATATTGAGATAGGTTCACAAAACTTCCTAAGTATGTACCTCAGTATCAAACTGATGAGAAGTTCAGGATACAAAAATTCAATATGGGATTAAACCCTATCATAGGGGGTGAAGTATATGTTCACATACCAACCGCAATGGAAGGGGTCATAGAAAAATCCATTCGGCAGGAGAAGAAATTAAAAGTAATTTCTTCCCATTAGGAAGAAAACAAAAAGAAAATTCCTAATTCTTCTTCATCTCTTGCACCCAAAAATGGGGCATGGAAGAAGTTTGGTACCAAAAATAATTTTTTTGCTGATAACAATAAGAAAAAACAACAAATAAAATTGCTGCAAATGTTTGAAAAAATTTTGTTAGGAAAAGTAATAGTGGATAGAACAACAATTTCAAGGCTGGAAATAAATTTAAGCCTAAAAGAGGAATTTTAGGGGGCTTCTACAACTATGGAAAAGATCATTACACAAATCAATACCCTCTAAGGAAGGAAGAAAATAATTAGCAGCACAAGATACATGCTGCAATAGCTGATAAACAAGTTGAAAAACAATTTATGCCTATAGAAGTTTCATGTAAATTATTTGATATACATGTTACTATAATTTTTGATACATGAGCTACTGAATGCTTTATTTCTAGTAAATTAATTTCTAAAATAAAAAGGGAAGTTGAAAAAATGGAAAAATCTTGGGTTGTACATTATGGAAATAATGTTTTCCACACAGTTAGTAAGTGCCTTTTTGGAGCAATTCTTGAATTACCTAGTATTTCCACTAAATTTGATAGTTATGTGGCTCCTTTGGGGTCTTATGATGTGATAATAGGTGTTAACTAGCTTTTTGAACATAACGTAAAAGTAGACTGTTTTGAAAAACACATTAGTTGTCTTGATCATCTGCAGACAAACATCTAAGGGATAAAAAATATATTTCAGCTAGAAAATTATCTGCTATGTAACTTTAAAAGGCCAAAAACAAAGGTTGTACTTTGTATACAATAAAAATTTCTGAAACAACTAAAGGGGATAGTGATTTCTTGGAAAATAATCTGCTGTTAAGAGATTTCATTGATGTGTTTCTGGAAGAACTAACCGGTCTTCTGCCCAAATGGGAATTTGACTTCTAGACTGAAATCAAATAACATTCCCATTTTAAGACTTTAGAAACAAGGGAATTTTTTTTTTTTGAAACATAATGTTCTCTATTCTAAATAAAACATCATTTAGAACACACATTCCATGCCAATCAATCTCATAACAGATAACCATATGCAGCTGTAATGACTCGGTATGCTACCGATCTCTCATTCCATGACTCGGTTACCAACCGATCTCTCATGTTAACTTAAAGTATAGAATACTTTATGTATACTACGTATACTTGGTTCTCCTACCCTATTCTGGGTACTGAGTGATCTGTTTAAAGAACCTATCTGAATATTTGTTACCAATATTCATCTGACATCACGTTGCTTTAAACTAGGTGACATAGGACAATGCAACCAGTAGCTTGCGATACTTTGGCCAAATATTTTCAACATACTGTTCATGTTACTATTCCTAGATGACATACTCGTCATTCCAGAATACGTCCTTCACCTCACTCTTTTGTTATCTAGAATGGTCTTTACTGACTACCGTCAGTCCACTTGCCCAAGGTTTGACCCTAGTCTGGGTTAGAAACATAGTTTATTATAGGAAGATGCTCACGATGACTTAGGGTATATGGGCATACTCGGTTGACCTAAGTCAACCAGATGTGCCGAGGTACCCTGAGTCATTGAAAGCTACTACCTATCCTAAACATGCTACTAACTTGACCTAGAGAGAAACTAAGTTCAAGTCTTCATGTGCATAAATCTAGATGAACAAATATGGAAGGGTGTTGCCACATGTCAACTGCAACACTGTATCATCGAGAAGTCCCAGGACTTCTCGAGGGTACAGTCCTATAGTTGGCATGTGCCAACATCCGTTAGAACTGATTCATCAAGATGTACATACCCCCTTAGTGGTTATTAATCATAATTAAATTGGATTAAGATTCAGATTACAGCAACCATGCCTAACCCTAATTCCAACATTTATTAAGTTCTTTACCCATACCTATCCTGATTAGATATGGAGAACTTCATTAATGCATATTTGCATTATTGTTCATTAACGTGGCATAACAACAGTTATCCCAAAAACAGGACAACAAACATCAACGTTTAATTCCTAATGCAACTTAGCTGTCCAAATCAAGTGTGACATCCACCTAGATTCAGCTAGTGTTTACTTTATAAACATAGTTATAAAGATTAAGAATCATAACCACTATTCATTTTATCTTTCGTTCTTTGGGAGAGGAAGAGTCTTCCTCTACATGGTTAAATGTTAGTTTAAACAAAACCTTTTTATCATTCGTTACTCTTATAGTTTAATTGTATATCCCATGCATATTTCATTATTAAACTATAGTTGTGTAGTTAGAGAATGACATCTTTTGCAATTTAACAAGTTCATTATAATAAGGGAGATTATACTATCTCCTTAATCCAACTCAATATCTGATAACAACAATAGTATACAAACAGATATAAGGAATACTGCCAAGATATCACTATTATTTCTGGCATACAAGTACAAAAGAATTCACATCACAAATTGGAGTCCAACACAAAACCTTTCAATTCATGATTTTAAATATACATTTACAAGACTATGCATTTCAGACATTCTGCATGTCAATCATAATTAAGATATTAAAATAACATCACTTTTCTTTTCCAATACAACTCAAGAATGATTCGAAACTCTTTACATAAGATCCAGAATTAAATAAGCCAATGCATCATAAAATTTCTTGCCTTCTTTTATCACTTACGATGTCCATCTGCAAAAATTGCTAGCACGGGTCAGTTCAATGAACTGAGCATGATAAGCACTAAGCATTAAAGTAAAGTGCATTCCACTAATTGTTCCATTAAACAACTCTGCTTTAATGAAACAATTAATATACATCATACAAACAATCATAAGTAATAACATCAAGAAAAGAAGTACAATAAAAGAGTCTGAATTCACTTTTAAGAAAAGAGCATAATATAATCTGCAACATCTGCATTTATATCATATGGTTTAATTGATCCTATCAATTACTTTAAACAATCAACAAGTCTTGTCATCCAATTGTTTCATATTTCCATAAGAATAGAAATACACATTTATCTTTTCTAAGCAGCAAAAGAAGTTAGTTACAACATAGCTCATATTAGTATGCTTCATCTTTCCATATAACAAAAGAAGAGAATCAATACATACTTATTCCCCATACACAAATCATCTGAAGGATAGAATCAGGTTTAGAACACACAACACTGCCTCAGTCCAAAGATAACAATATAAGGAATCCATAAATAAAGAGACAACATCTAAACAAGAATCCCAATTCAATCCAAGAAGATTAGGAAACAAAACAGTCTAACTGAAAGTCTTACTAACTTCTATATGTTAGTAGATATAATTCAAAGGTCTGAAACCAGACTGTCCACAAATCCAAACTAGACTCAACAGTATAAATCTCTTATCCAATCCATCCAAGAAGTTTCCATCTCAGAAGAGAATCAATTAAAGAGAAGTTCAGTCAATGAACTTATACAATCAACAGAAAAAGGATCTCAAATAGAAAAGGACCCAATCCATAATTCATTTCATTTATACTATGAAATGAAATCCCTTATCTAATTCAAACTTAGAAATTATTTAACTAGTTCCCAAAAGAGAACACAAAACCGAATGCACAGTCAAAGAATGCACACTACAAACTTTCCATTACAAAACTTACAAACTGGTTTCCTATTTCCATTCACCAAACTCAAGTTCAATTAATAACTCAAAATGAAATTCACAGTATAGACTCTAAACAATATGCTGTCCCCAAGAGATCATATTCATTTCTCTGTCTAAAACCCAGAGATTCGTTCAATGAACCCAACAAGGAATAGAAATACATGAATAGTGCAAGATATAAAAGGGTCAATACAACTCACGAACTCAAAGACTGAATTTCCATTACAAGGCATCAATAACTTAATGCAAATTAGTAAGTAGTTTGATCCCAAATAAGAACAATATTACAAAGCATTATAGAACAGTGATAATGTATCCCTTCATACTACACTCAGTATACTAGGTTTTAGATTCAACATTCTATTAAAACCCAAGAATCAGATAAAAGATCAGAAGAGAGTAAGAAAACTAAACAATACGTTTAAGACAAGTACTGTCCCAAACTTACTTCCAACTCGACTGAACAGAATCACCACAAGCCTCTCGAGTTCCAGTTAAAAGCTTATGACAGGGAAGTATTTGTTTCAACATCAATAACAAGAAGGAAAGTAAATAATACATTCCATAAACCCTTTAAAAACGGTTACGACTGTTCCAAATGAACTAAAAATCATCAATACCCATAACAAGATATAATTCCAGTCCCTTAATCCTTCTACAAACAACAGTCAAGCCTTCCACAGGACACGGGTTCACTCAGGGAAGAGAAGAATAGGAAACACTTCATATTCACATGCCCTGTCATGCTCGAAGAAGGTGGTACAGTCTCCAATACAAAAGTACCACAACAGATCCAAAAAGAAGTTACACGGTCTACTTCTGACCAAAACAAAACTCTCAAGACCTTATTGAGCAGACAGTCCAAAAATGGATTTAAAGCTTTTTACATCCACAATACCAACAATACTCCAGCTCAAATACAAGTATAGATTCAAACCCGTCGACTCCAACACAAGTTTAAAACAACCATCAATAGAATACCCATGTAGTGTCGAATACGATCTTCAAACATAAGTTCAGAACTTCACAAGCTTCTAATACTGGCTCAGACAAGCACGAAGTTCAAGTATGAGCCTAAAGTGAAACACAAAGCCCTAAATACAAGCTCAGAACAAAACACCAATGCTCTATTACGAGTTCAAGTAACTTCAAATCCTTAAATAAGAATAAAACTTCAGCTCAGAGTATATGTACAAAACAAAACTCAACAACTCAACTACCAGTTCAGCATTCGTAAGAACTGAATAAGAGTACAGTGTTGAATATGAAGATTCAACCAAAAGTTCAGATCTACACCAAGTTCCATTCAGTCCAGAACAAACACGAAGTTCCATTAAAAGCTCATAACAAATCACGAAGCTTCAACACAAGCTTAGAACAACCACGAAGCTCCACTACAAGCTCAACGAAACACAAGACTAAAATAGAGATTCAGAACCATACAAGCAACAAAGCCAGTTCAGTTTAGTCTCGAATGCAAGTTTAGTCTTTGAATACAAGCTACAGAGCTTCAAATACAAGTTACAGAGCTTCAAATGCAAGTTCACATGAATACCACTAATAACTAGTACAGAGAAAGTTCCCAAAAACTACCATTAACAACAATGGATTCACATTCCAAAAACCACATAGATTTCATGAAAACATGCAAGTAAATAACCAGACACATCATGCAAAAATATATCTCAAGTGAGCAGAATTGTTTTAATGAATCATTTAGAAGAAAGCAAGAAATCTTAATGGGTAGAGCCTATCATGCCTGATAGTGCCTCTGCCAATTCGAAGGAGACTTCCAGCCGAGCTTCCAACCCTTTTTCTTCTCCACGACAGATCAACAACCAAAAATTTTTCTTCCAATGCCTCTTATACATTCCCTTGATCGAAAATAGACCAGAGAAACCAAAAATAGCCAAGAAGAAGAAGTCAAACTGCTGGTTCAAAGAACCAGATAGCTCCATGCAGAGAAAAATTTGTGATGCATGCAAAACCAAACAACCTCTCACAAACCCACCTCCTGAGTTTCCAAGATGGTTTGCACACAAAAACTGAGATTCATTAATGCCATAACTCCTAATTCTCCCAC
This sequence comes from Taxus chinensis, assembly GCA_019776745.2. Lineage (NCBI taxonomy): Eukaryota > Viridiplantae > Streptophyta > Pinopsida > Cupressales > Taxaceae > Taxus > Taxus chinensis. The sequence goes on from CM034157.1 coordinate 374,522,694, forward strand.
TTATCTCTCCTTGCCACCACCTCCCAAAACTGGTGGATACCAATTCCAAATCAACATGCAATTCCATACTTAGTGAAGCCTCCACGTAAGCCCCGCTAAAATTTAACTAGCCCTTGCCAAACTGGCAGTACTTCCATGTATTTAAATCCAATCAAATCACAATAAAATCCATTGGAACCGTCACCGTAGTGACATGTGACCTTAGGCCCCTTTCAAATAGTTTAGGCTAGATTTCCCAAAACTTAGGTTGGTCCAACAATCATTTCCTAAATAATTTCCTTAGGTTTATAAACATTGCCATATGTAGGTACCACCTTAGGTTATATCAAATTCACAACCATTAGTATTAGGCATTAGGTTAACATAGTATAGTATCACCATAGTAATCTCCCCTTCCCTTATTCATTTAGCACAAGAGCTTAGGTTAGGTCACCCCCCCAACACAATAGAATAAGAAGCTTAGGTTAGATTACAACCCAATTAAATAGACGTAGCTAGGAAGTAGGTGTTCATACCTAGTTTAGGATACCGTTAGGATAGTCCTTTAGCTTTAGGATCCTGATCCCCTTCATAGTCATAAGATGACTATATTTTGTTTACGCCAATAATGTCCTGCGGAGATCAATCCTAGAAGACCCAAGCACAACATAAAACTGAATGAAGACATGATCAATCAAGTCCAAAGAACTTGTAACATACAAAATTCAGTCCACTATGTATCTCAACCAATGAATGTCAATTTACCATTCAGTTTGTTAAGAAGATTTAAAAAATTCCTTGGATCAGTGAAATTGATCCAAGGATGAGTCAGTAAAAGAGATAAGTTTGCAACTCTCAAAATCTAGATTGCAGCTTATCAATAAGAAGTGAAATGGATTCTTGAAAGCCATAACATTTCAGTCCAATGAATCCAAGAGTAGAAATGATTTATCCATAACAAGCATGATTTTCAACAATCAAGGAAACACACCTCATTCAAGAAAATCACATGCCAATGCTTGTAATGCAAAGAGAAATATAACAGTTTGTTCAAGGTGTTACATACTTCCCTCCTAAAAAGAATCATCATCCCGATGATTATCTCATTTTAATCATTGCATTCAGGATAATCAATTTATTCACTTCCTTAACATATGTTTGCAACAATATCTGAATTTAAAGTTCCATAAATCAGCATTCACATAGTTGTTTATTTAAAACAAATAGTTGTCTGTCCATAACTGGCAGACTTATTGTCATATAAAGATAAAATCACAAATTTTATCAGTCATCATAGTCAATTCTGATCAAATAAATATGGAAAAGTAGTTTTCATATCTTCCAAGTTTTCCCAGGTTGCACTTTCTTCATTAAACTGGTCCCATTGGACCTTACATTGACTTATCTCATGATTTCTTAAATGCAACTGGTGAGTTTCCAGCACTCGTATGGGTTTAACCATGATTATTCCTGGGTCTTGGAACTACAAGGAATTCCAGTTTAACACATGTGATAAATCTGAAATGTATTTCTTAAGCAAAGAAATATGGAAAACATCATGCATTCATGACAAAGCAGGAGGTAATGCTAAATGGTAAGCTACAGGGTTGATTACTTCAACTATCTCAAAGGGTCCCACATAATGAGGTGATAACTTGGCAGCCTTGCCAAAAGTTATAGAGCTCTTTTTCAGTTTAACCCAAAGAAAGACTTTCTCACCAAGTTCAAATTTCTGTCAACCCGCTTTAAATCAGCATAACTCTTTTTCCTATCTGTTGCTTCTTTCAAGCGCTCATGAATCATTTTAACTTGTTGTTCCATTTCAGTAAGAATTTCAGGTCCAATTACCTCTCTATCCTCAATGTTGTCCCAACTAACAGGGGTTCTACATTTTCTTCTGTATAATGCTTCGAAAGGTGCCATCTTAAGAGAGGCATGATATGTGTTATTATATGCAAACTCAACTAGTGGAAGGTACTCTTCCCACTTATACTGCTGGTCCATACAATACATTCGTAACATATCCTCTAAAACTTGATTAACTCTTTCAGTCTGTCCATCCATTTCCGGATGATACGTAGAACTGAAATTCAGCTTAGTTCCTAGAGCTGCATTAAGCATTTGCCAAAACCTTGATGTCATTCTAGGATCTCTATCCGATATGATTAATTCAGGTACTCCATGTAATCTGAAAATTTTGTGTACAAATATTTTAGCTAACACAGGAGAATCATCCTTCAGATTACCAGCAATAAAATGTGCTACCTTTGTTAGTTTATCCACAACTACTAAAATAACATCATGTTTATTTCTTGACATAGGCAACCCTTGTACAAAGTCCATGCTTATCACTTGCCATTTGTACTGTGGTATGCTATGAGGATACAATAAACCGGCTGGGTGCATATGTTCCACTTTAACACGTTGACATTCAAGGCAATGTGTCACAAAATCAATAACATCCTTTTTCATTCCTTTCCAGAAATATTGTTGTTTTATATCAGCAAGCATCTTTGTAATACCAGGGTGTCCAGAAAAAGGTGAATTGTGAAATTCTGCTAACAATTTCTTTCTTAAATCATTTAGCAAAGGTATGTATACCCTGTTTTCAAATCTTAAGATTCCTTCATTATCAAAGTGAAAACCTTTATACCTCAAATCATTTGGATCTGCAGCAAGCGTTGTCTTTACTTGCTGAAAGTAAGAATTAGACTCCATAACACTTTTTACTTCATCCTTAAATTGAGTTCTCAATGTTATAAGAGCAGAAATGTGCTTCCTATGACTTAGAGCATCAGCCACTCTATTTTCCTTACCCTTGATATAATTGATGTCAAAATCATATTGAGACAAAAACTCTAACCATCTTTGTTGTCTTGCATTTAGATTTGGCTGAGTGAAAATATACTTCAGCCCAAGATGATCAGTTTTCAATTCAAAAGGTTTACCAAGTAGGTAATGCCTCCAAACTTGTAGTGCATGAACAATGGCAACAAGCTCTAAATCATGTGGAGCATAATTCAACTCATGTAACTTTAGTTTTCTACTTTTGTAAGCTATGACATGATCATTTTGTAATAAAATACCTCCTAGACCTTCACCAGATGCATCAGTTACCACCATAAAGTCTCCATTAGGATCTGGTACTACTAGAATAGGTGCTGAAGTTAACTATTCCTTCAAAGTTTTGAATGCAATTTCACATTTCTCACTCCAAAAAAACTTCTTATCCTTCTTCTGTAAAGAAGTTATTGGTGCAGCCACCTTAGAAAAATCTTTTACAAATTTTCTATAGTAGCCAGCAAGCCCCATGAAGCTTCTAACTTCATGTACATTCTTTGGTGCAGGCCACTCAGTTATAGCTACAATTTTTGAAGGATCTACAACAATTCCATTCTTACTTATTACATGTCCCAAATAGTGTACTTTTGTGTCATAGAAAGAACATTTAGATAGCTTACCATATAACCGTCTCTTTCTCAAAATTTCCAAAACTATCTTCAAATGCTCATGGTGTTCCTCAATAATTTTAGAATATATGAGAATGTCATCCAAGAATACGAGCAAAAATTTTCCAAGTATTCTTGAAAGATATTATTCATTAAATTCATAAATGTTGTAGGTGCATTTGTTAATCCAAAAGGTAAAACCATGAACTCATAATGTCCATACCTTGTTCTGAAAGTTGTTTTATGAATGTCCTCATCCTTAATCCACAATTGATGATATCTAGATCAAAGATCTATCTTAGAATATACCGATGCTCCATGCATCTGATCAAATAGATCATCAATCCTAGGGAGTGGGTATCTATTCTTGATTGTTGCTTTGTTTAACATTCTGTAATCAATGCACAATCTAAGTGTTCCATCCTTCTTTTTCACAAAAATTATAGGTGCTCCCCAAGGTGAAACACTTGGTCTAATCAAACCTTTAGAAAAAGTTCTTACAACTGAGCCTTAAGCTCTACTAATTATGTAGTAGTCATTCGATATGGTGCCTTATAAATAGGCTCGGTTCCAGGCTTGATCTCAATTATGAAATCAAACTCCCTTTTAGGTGGAAGACTTGACAATTCTTCTAGAAATACATCACTGAAGTCTCGTAATAGCGGATATCGTTCCATAACATCATTGTTCTCTTCAGTTGTTTCTACAATTTTTACTGCATATAAGGTACAACCTTTATTTTTGGCCTTTTTAAGTTGCATAGCTGATAGTTTTCTAACAGAAATCTCACGTTTCACACCCTGAATCTCTGTTGTTTTCTACAGGTCATCTAAACAACTAATGTGTTTTTCAAAATAGTCCACTTTAGCCTTATGTTCTACTAACCAATTAACACCTATGATTACATCATAAGACCCCAAAGGTGCAACATAAAGATCAACTTCAGTGGAAAAGTTAGGTAAATCAAGGACTGCTCCAAAAAGACACATACTAACTGTATGAACAACATTGTTTCCATACTGTACAGTCCATGTTTTATCCATGTTTCCAGCTTTTATTTTTAGTTTTGATGCTAATTTACTAGAAATAAAACATTCAGTAGCTCCAGTGTAAAAAATAATAGTTATAGGTAAACCAAATAACTTACCTAGAACTTCTATAGGCGTGGCCTATTTCTCAGCCTGCTTGTCAGCTACTGCAGTGTGTATCTTGTGCTGCTGATTACGATCATCCTTTTTCAAAGGGCATTGATTTGCATAATGATCTTTACCACAGTTATAACAGCCTCCTATAGGTCCCTTCCTAGGCTTGGGTTTATTTCCAGCCTTAGAGTTATCGATCTGACCCCCATAGGACTTTTGTCTGTTATTATTGTTCTTGACAAAGTTGTTCCGTGCATTTCCAATCAAACTTGTTTGTTGCTTCTTTCTTATTAGTATCAGATGAAAACTTACTTTTCATTCTAAATTTCTTCCATGGTCCTTTCTTAGGTGTAAGAGATGATGAAGAGGAGTTGGGGATTTTCTTCCTTACTTCCTCCTTATGAGCAGAAATTGCCTTCAATTTTTGTTCCTGCCTTATGGCCTTTTCAACAACCCCTTCCATCATGGTTGGGCTATGAACATCCACCTCTCCTCCTATAACAGGATTCAATCCCATGATGAATTTTTGTATCCTGAACTTCTCATCAGTTTGGTACTAAGGTACATACTTAAGGAGTTTTAGTAAATCGAATCACTCCCAATACTCAGTTACAGTTATCTTTCCTTGAGCTAAGTTTTGGAATTTAGTCATTTTTTGATCATAGTAAAGTTGCGGCAGCCAACGTTGCCTAAAATAACCTTTAAATTGATCCCATGTGATATTAGTTTCATCAATGTTTAACTCAGCCTTACGGCTATCCCACCATGAAGATGCCTCATGGGAAAGTTGATATGCTCCCCATATCACCTTTGTTTCTTCTGAGAAATTCCTTATTGTAAAGTATTTATCCATCTCACTGAGCCAATTCTCAGCCCCATCTCCTAATGTGGTGCCATCAAACTTGGGTGGACTTATCCTTTTTATATCATTAGTGATTTCAGCTACCAACCTAGCCTTTTTATTCTCAGGCTGATCAGGTATGTTCACATTGTTGTTATCAACACCTACATTGGCATTGTCACTAGGAGGTGGCTGATTATTGTTATTAGCATCTTCTTCCTCCTCATTTCCCATTACTTGTTGTTCAAGTACAACCAAATGATCTCTTGTGTCCAACAGGGCAGCAAGGATCTCATCAAGTTTTTGGGCAGTTGCTGCTCCTTCCTTAGGTGGAGGATTATTTGCAACATTTCCTCTTGTTCTAACCATTTTCTGTTACAAGAAAATTTAAGTTTCATCAGATTATGGACACAATAGGTCCAAGAGCTGCAACCTTCAGCTCTGATACCAAGATGTAACATTCCCATTTTAAAACTTTAGAAACAAGGGATTTTTTTTTTTTTTTGAAACATAATGTTCTCTGTTCTAAATAAAACATCATTTAGAACACACATTCCATGTCAATCAATCTCATAACATATAACCATATGCAGTTGTAATGACATGATATGCTACTAATCTCTCATTCTATGACTCAGTTACCAATTGATATCTCATGTTAACTTAAAGTATAGAATACTTTATGTATACTACGTATACTTGGTTCTCCTACCCTATTTTGGGTACTGAGTGATCTGTTTAAAGAACCTATCTAAATATTTGTTACCAATATTCATCTGACATCACATTGCTTTAAACTAGGTGACATAGGACAATGCAACCAGTAACTTGTGATACTTTGGCCAAATATTTTCAACATATTGTTCATGTTACTATTCCTAGATGACATACTCGTAATTCAGGAATACGTCCTTCACCTCACTCTTTTGTTATCTAGAATAGTCTTTACTGACTACCATCAGTCCACTTTCCCAAGGTTTGACCCTAGCCCAGTTAGAAACATAGTTTATTATAGGAAGACGCTCACGATGACTTAGGGTATATGGGCATACTCAGTTGACCTAAGTCAACTGGATGTGCCGAGGTACCCTGAGTCATTGAAAGCTACTACCTATCCTAAACATGCTACTAACTTGACCTAGAGAGAAACTAAGTTCAAATCCAGATGTGCATAAATCTAGATGAACAAATATGGAAGGGTGTTGCCAATGTCAACTGCAACACTGTATCATCAAGAAGTCCCAAGACTTCTCGAGGGTACATTTTCCTATAGATGGCGTGTTCCAACATCCGTTACAACTGATTCATTAATGTGTACACACCCCCTTAGAGGTTATTAATCATAATTAAATAGGATTAAGATTCAGATTGCAGCAACAATGCCTAACGCTAATTCCAACATTTATTAAGTTCTTTACCCATACCTAACCTGATTAGATATGGAGAACTTCATTAATCCATGTTTGCATTATTGTTCATTAACATGGCATAACAACAAGTTATCATAAAAACAGGACAACAAACATCAATGTTTAATTCCTAATGTAACTTAGCTATCCAAATCAAGTGTGACATCCACCTAGATTAAGCTAATGTTTACTTTATAAATGAAGTTATAAAGATTAAGGATCATAACCACTAATCATCTTATCTTTCATTCTTTAGGAGAGGAAGAGTCTTCCTCTACATGGTTAAATGTTAGGTTCATCATAACCTTTTTATCATTCATTACACATATAGTTTAATTGTATGTCCCAAACATATTTCATTATTAAACTATAGTTGTGTAGTTAGAGAATGAGATCTTTTGCTAATTAACAAGTTCATTATAATAAGGGAGATTATACTATCTCATTAATCAACTCAATATCTGATAACAACAATAGTATAAAAACAAATATAAGGAATAATACCAAGATATCACTATTATTTCTGGCATACAAGTACAAAAGAATTCACATCACAAATTGGAGTCCAACACAAACCTTTCAATTCATGATTTTAAATATACATTTACAATACTATGCAATTCAGACATTCTGCATGTCATTCATAATTAAGATCTTAAAATAACATCACTTTTTTTTCCAATACCACTCAAGAATAATTCGAAACTCTTTACATAAGATCCAGAAATTAAATAAGCCAATGCATCATAAATTTCTTTTCTTCTTTTATCACTTACGATGTCCATCTGAAAAATTTCTAGCACATGTCAGTTCAATGAACTGAGCATGATAAGCACTAAGCATTAAAGTAAAGTGCATTCCACTAATTGTTTCATTAAACAAATCTACTTTAATGAAACAATTAATATAAATCATACAAACAATCATAAGTAATAACATCTAGAAAAGAAGTACAATTAAAAAGAACTTGAATTCACTTTTAAGAAAAAAAGCATAATATAATCTACAACACCTACATTTATATCATATGCCTTAATTGATCCTATCAATTACTTTAAACAATCAACAAGTCTTGTCATCCAATTGCTATCATGATTTCATAAGAATAGAAATACACATTTATCTTTTCTAAGCAACAAAATAAGTTAATTATAGCATAGCTCATATTAGTATGCTTCATCTTTCCATATAAACAAAAGAAGAGAATCAATACATACTTATTTCCAATACACAAATCATCTGAAGGATAGAATCAGGTTTAGAACACACAACAGCCTCAGTCCAATGATAACAATATAAGGAATCCATAAATAAAGAGACAACATCTAAACAAGAATCCCAATTCAATCTAAGAAGATTAGGAAACAAAACAGTCTAACTAAAAGTATTACTAACTTCTATATGTTAGTAGATATAATTCAAAGGTCTGGAATCACACTGTCTATAAATCCAACTTAGACTCAATAGTATAAATCTCTTATCCAATCCATCCAAGAAGTTTCCATCTAAGAAGAGAATCAATTAAACAAAAGTTCAGTCAATGAACTTATACAATCAACAGAAAAAGGATCTGAAATAGAAAAGGACCCAATTCATAATTCATTTCATTTATACTATGAAATGAATTTCCATATCTAATTCAAACTTAGAAATTCTGTAACTAGTTCCTAAAAGAAATCACAAAACCAAACGCACAGTCAAAGAATGCACACCACAAACTTTCCACTACAAATCTTACAAACTGGTTTCCTATTTCCATTCACCAAACTCAAGTTTAATTTAGAACTCAGAATGAAATTCATAGTACAGAATCTAAATAGTATGTTATCCCCAAGAGATCATATTAATTTCTCTATCTAAAACCTGGAGGTTCATTCAATGAACCCAAAAATGAATTGAAATACTCAAAAATTGCAAGATAGACAAGGGTCAATACAACTCACGAACCCAAAGACTAAATTTCCATTACAAGGAATCAAAAACTTAATGTTAATGAGTAAGTAGTTCACAATCCCAAATAAGAACAATATTACCAAGCATTCAGTACAGTGATATTGTATCCCTTCATACTACACTCAATATACTAGGTTTTATAATCAACATTCTATTAAAACCCAAGAATCGGATAAAAGATCAAAAGAGAGTAAAAAAGCTAATCAATATGTTTAAGATAAGTACTATCCCAAACTTACTTCCAATTTGACTGAATAGAATCACCACAAGCCTCTCAAGTTTCAGTTAAAGGCTTATGGCAGGGATGTATTTGTTTTAACATCAATAACAAGAAGGAAAGTAAGTAATACATTCCATAAACCCTATCAAAAATTGTTACTACTATTCCAAATGAACTTAAAATCATCAATACCCATAACACGATAGCTGGAGCAGTTTTGGCAGAAGTTTGGGGTGATGGATCCATTTTATTCTCAAAGGCATTATGGAAAAAGGGTGAAAAGTTCTAAAATGACTCGCGGTCCCACTCATTCGAAGGGATAAATTTTGAGTTGAATACTACAGCAAATTAGAAAGGGACACGTGGCCTACATTGAAAAGTCAACAGCAGGGGCATGGAATTTCAGTGAAAAATTTGGAATTTTCCCCTTTTCAAAATAAATAAATTATTAAAGTGAAGTACATCCCTACAACGAACCGGGTGATGACATGTGTTGAAGAATGAAATCGGGAGAACGGGCCGATGGAGGAAACTGAGAATTTAAGCCCCGACCCCATTTCCAATCAGGGTGTGCCACGTGTTTGACCTTTGGCGGGGATACAGAGGGGCAAAGAAAAATGAGAAATTGAGCTTTTTCTCCCAAATGTCTTAAAACATGGATTTTTTTCCCCAATTCTATCGTTGCTTGGAGCTTGCCACATATAGGGTCCATTTCAAAGCTAATAAAGGGAAAGTGTGGCCAAAATGCACTCATCTGGTTTTCGACACCAATAACAAACTAGAGCTCCAAAGAATACAAATGTGAACAATTCTTCATTCTTCTCTCTCTATTTCCTTGTCATTTATTCATGAGATGCATTTTTGGTTTGTTGTGGAGCCAAATCGATAAGTTTAAAGAGATGTAAATTTTGATGTAAAGGATATCATATACCGGTGCTTTTGTTTTTTGATATTTTGGATCATGTCTAGCCTTCTAAGGTAAATACTTTGGCCAATATGTAAGTAAGTTGCAACTCTTAGTAAGGGGGTAGGGTCCCCTCAACCCTAACTTTTAACTCTAATAAAATAAATATTATCAAAAAATAAATTTTATAGGGAATATGCAATAAAAAAGAGGGAAAAACTTACCAGGAAGCACTTAAGTGCTATAAAAGTGGTTAAAAGGTGGAAATGACAAGACCACATGAAGAAGAAAATCATGAGATTACCCCTGCTAAATTAATCATGCTTGAACTAATGAAATATTCACCTTTTTGAACCTTTGGTTTTCATGAGTGCATTTTTTCATGTCACTTTCCAAAAGATAGATCTACAACAAACATTATTCCTTTTGGATATTCTTTTCTTGGGGAAAAATTATAGATGTACACAAATTGTTATAAGAACATGTTTTTTCCATGGAAAAAAGGATTCTAGTTTTCTGGGAACGTTGTAAATTTGGAAGTAATTCAGTACAGAAGATTTCTTTATCATTTCCTCTATTATATATATCTCCCTCCTTGCTTGATTCAATGGATCATTTGTCTTTGCATTCAAAAGAAACTTTGTGTTCTTGTCTGTGTAATCTTTAGAACTTTGTGTCTGCAGATTCACATTGGTGATGAAGTGATTTATATTTTTCCTATATTTTCTTAGTTCAATGTGAGTAATATCTCTTGAAAACATTGTTGTTTTATTCCTTCTTCATCTCTCTACTCTTCCAATCCTTCGTATTGATAATATTTTAAGTATGAAAACATTCCAGAATATCAGGGTCCAAACATTGTGAGTTGTATATTTGTACATTTTTTTCATGCTTTCAATACGGGAACCTCTCCCATTAAAGAGGAGGGACATTTTTGTCCCCTAACTATGGTTTCTATCCATTTTCCATTATGAAACCCAAAAAATGTTTAAAAGAAGTAGCAGATAGGAAAAAAAAGTTATGCATATCTAAAAAGGGTTGATAAGAAATTTTAACTTGGTGAAAAGGTATTTTTACGAGTTAAGCCAAAAAAGAGTTCTATAACCTTTGGCAAGGAAGCCAAATTATCACCTCATTATGTGGGACCTTTTGAAATTGTTGAAGTAATCAATCCTGTAGCTTATTGTTTAGCATTACCCCCTACTTTTTCATGAATGCATGATGTTTTCCATATTTATTTGCTTAAGAAATACGTTTCATATTTATCACATGTGTTAAATTGGGATTCCTTGCAGGTCTAAGACCCAAGAATAATCATGGTTTAAGCCATAAGAATGTTAGAAAATTTCCAGTTGCACTTGCGAAATCATGAAATTAGTCAATGCAAGGTTCAATGGGATCAATTTACTGAAGAAAGTGCAACATGGGAAAAACTCAAGGATATGAAAATTTCTTTTCCTCATTTATTTGAACAGAATTAATTTTGTTGTATTGATAACAATTAAAGACTTTATTTTTGACTTATCAATAATACATGGATTGATATCTATGATGAATTCTTTTTTGGAAGTTGCAAATGTTGAAATGTGATTCTTCTTGAAGATAATGTACTCTTGTGAATTAAGAAATCATGTTTTCTGTGGATAATATGTAATCTATTGAAATAGGTACAATTATACCATGTTTATTCTGAATAGAAAATTAATTAATTCATCTATTCTTATGTTGAATAATTCACTACTTGGGAAATATGAAATTGATTCAGTTAGACTACTTCTTGAGTCTTTTTGCACTCGAATTTGTGCTTTAGTTTTCATAATTTTTGGATACAAAACAACATTACCTTGGATCAATTTCATTGATCCAAGGTATGCTTCTAATTCATGACTTTGTGGTCATATTGACCAAGCTAGATAGATCATGTGACCTCTGAATTATGACTGTCCTAAAGTCATGAATGATCTCTATGGCTTCCTGCATCGTATGTGATCTTGGACGGTAATCTGGTTCTTCTTTGGTAAGTTTGGGATGAAATTCTTACTATAAACTGGGAACCTAATTAAACTATGTTCCATAAATTGGTAACCCTATTCTAAAGTTGTAACCTATCCTAAGTTACTATGTTCTTTTATTAAGGTGTGTTGTTAATAATTAAAGGACCTAAGACTAAAACCTTAGACTTAGACCTAAGGACCTAAGTTAGTTCCTAGACTAATGTTGAACTTAACCTAATGTTGGCTAACCTAAAAGGGGCCTATGGGATGACATGAACAAGGGGGAAGGTCAGTGGCACCAACCTCTAGGAATTTATGAGGAATTAAAGGCATGTTTATCTCTTTGAAGTTGCCAAATTTGGCAAATGCATGAAATGTGATAGGGAGGGTGAGTTGGCACCTTCGCCAAAGTGTTAGTTGCATGCATTTTTGAATTTAGATATGGCCACATGCAAGATGGAAGTGGCGGGAGATGTGGAAGGACTGTCAGTCCTGTTTGGCATTTAATATTTTTCGAAATGGAAAAAAATGCATAGGAAGGAGGAAGATGGAAAGAAGAGGGGTTTCGGTTTTGTTTTGGTCATTTGGTACTTTTCAAGCTTTAGCTCTGCATGTGGTTTTTTCTTTTCAAACCATAGTTCGAATCCTTGCATGAATTTTTTACCTTGCATGGCGTTAGAAGATGAAAATAGCACTGTGGAGCTATAAGAGGAAGTAGAGAAGGTTTTGAGGAGATTGTTGGCGTTCGTGGGAAGGAATCAAAGCTCTGCTTGGTCATTTTGTGTTAAAAAGTGAAGACAGGAGCTCTATCACGCATGATAGGCCATATCTATTAAGTCTCTTGCTTTTACTTAAGTACTTCATAAAAATAACTCTTCTCTATTTGAAATGGTTCTAGTTTTATGATTGATATTCTTGCTTCAATGGTGTTTGTTTTGTTTATCTGGATGCTTCTGGTTCTTCATTGTTGTATGGGAAAAGAAATATGGAAGTGTTGATTGTTGACTGTTATGCTAAGCTATTTTGTATTTGGATCTTCTGGACATTGGAATGGATATTTAAATGGATCTCTATTTGAATGAATATCTTTTGAAGGTTTTTAAGCTTTAAATAGTTACAGGGTTTTATAGAAATATGTAGATTTTAGCTTGCATGTTTCCATTATTATGTTGTTGGAATCTAGTTTGAAGCATTCCTTGTTTTGGCATTATCCATCATTTTAGGTTCATGTGTTGAGCGTTTTATTTTGTTGTTTTCTTGATAATTAAAGTAGAGACCATCCTTTTGTTTTACTCTTTCATGACTGATTTTCCTTTTGAGTTGAATACCCATCGTGTTAATCTGGGTCATGAACATTTTGGGTTTTTCCCTAATAGGATGCTTGTAATCTCTTTGTTCCTTTTTAAAATCTATCTCTTTGTTACCATTTTATTTGAAAGTGTATAAGAAAACCCACCTTGAAATTTTTTAAGGTATCATGAGTTCAAGTATTATTCGTATGTTCTTAAACCCACTTTGGGATTTTGAATTTTGGACAGATATTTTGATTTGGGTAAGTTTTCCTGAATTGATGATGGTTGTTTAACTTTTGTTAAGGGAAGTTTTTGAATGACATATTTACCTTCTTTTTTGATAATTGATAAATTTTGTGGAGACTGGCTTGAACTCATGGATGGGTTACTCCCCCTTCCTTTCTTTCTTTGAGTTATTTAAGGTATTGTAACCAATTATTTGTTATTTGGTTGAAACATGTGAATATTTTCATGGAGGAAGGAAGACTATTTTTCTATTGTATGATTATTGTTTCCTGTTCTTTTCTTGGGCTCATTTACCCAACTCTGAGTTACATGGTATACCTCAGTTTGAGATTTTTTGATCTTAAATGGGACATTCAAATGATTTCACTTTATGTCCTTTCTCTTGAAGGTCGTTTTGTTTCCTTTTTTCATTATCCATTTTCTCATGAATGGATTCTTATCTTGTGAAATGGGGAATGGTTGAGGCTTCCTCATTAACATGATTTTTAGTACCTTGTCAATTTTGTATAAGGAGAAGTTTGATTGATTTGGTTGTTTCTCTTCACAAGCTGTACCAACATTGGGGTTTGAGAAATGAATTTGTTTAATGTATAACTTTTTTCCTTTCTCTATAACTAATGTATTTTGGTTAGAATCTTTAAGATACTTTGATATCTTTGAGACTGTTGTGTTGAAGAGTCTCTTGAGGACATGGTTGAAGTCTCTTTATTCAATTCTAGAATGTTATTCATTCATTATCTTTGTAATCTTTCCTTTAGATGAACTCTAACATAAGATAAATGGAATGATATTGTTTTAGTTTTGTTCTAACTTAGTTAACCATTCTTCCCTTTTTGGATTTGATAGTGGTTGGTTGAAACTTGTGTGACTTTAATTGGTATCTCATGTTCCTTCTTTGGCTTATAATGCTATAAAAGTGCAGTTGTTAGGAATGCAGAGTTTAGTATGACTATGTTTCCTTGAGTTGAACTTGAAATGAATTCACTCAGGTATTTTGGAGTATATCTTCTATGAGCTAACTTGTTTGTTTCTAATTCATTAACTATTCTTTACCTAGAACATAGAGGCATAATCTTAATCAATCCAATTTAACCTCTTTGCTGAGCTTGACATATTCATGGTTTTGTGATGGAATATAATTTTGTTTTGTCTGAAAATTCCTTCATGTATCGATTTGATGTTCTCTTGAAATAGCAAAATAATATACATGATCATATGGGTAGATTAATGTATCTTTTATCACTTCTTGAAAAGTTAGAACTGGTTAAATGAAGGATCTTATTTTGGAAATTGAATGATAAGTAAAGTTAGGATGAAACATGAATTTCCTTTCCTTAATTATGTTGTATTATTTCTAGCATGTTAAAAAGAGTGTTATGATGAAAATTTAGGACTTTTATGTTGATTAGTTAAACCTTACTTTCACATTAGAAACTTTAATCTTCTCTCTCCTTCTTGGTTGTAATATTTTAGGGAAAAGTCTCTCTATTTTATTGGTGTGTTTTTAGAACTGTTTCATAAACAACAGGGTTCTTTTTATGAAACAATTAGTTAAAAGCATAATGTTTTAATGTTATAGTGCTTATCATGCTCAGTTCAAATGAACTGACCTGTGCTAACAATTTTGCAGATGGATTTCATAAAATATGAAAGGAGAAAGACATATAGAAAGTTACATCTGTTTTACTAAAGAAATTGTATCTTTGTTATGATGATTATGTGGCATCATTACTTGAGATGTACTTGTCAAAAAAGAAAGTGTAATGAAAGTATTTTTATATTGATGTTATGACACCTTGTAATCTCTGAAATACTTATGAATTTAGTGAATGTATCACTCCTTCTTGATGAATAAAAGATGTGATGATTGCTAATAATACTATAATGTAATACTTTCTTGTCATGAATTGGGATGTATTATTATTAAGTAATATCATAAATGAAGGAGAGCAGTATATGTATTTTAGAGCTATGGAAATTGGAACTTAATAGTTCTTATATTATAAAACTATGAGTTGTGAATATGAAATCTTAGTTGGTTGTTCTCAAATAATATAGATGCAACTAATAAGTTGAATAAGTGGATCTTTAAACAATATAAAGAATATTGATTGAGTGTGTGTAACTATGTTGTGATTTATATGTGTGTGTGTATGTGTGTATGAATTATGGATGTATTTGGAACATATGAAATCAGTTTTCATAAATGGACATTAGTCCATAATATAGGGAAAAAGGATAATTCCCTTGAGATCAATCATTGAGACATAATTTAAGATCTTGTTTAAAGTGTTATGAATGTTGTAAGTAAATGGTTGCATGTGTACTTCCTTAGGTAGATTTCCTTAATCATAAACTGGAATGCTTTGAAAGGATTTAAATGTAATGTAGACTTCATCTCCATGAAGTCTTAAATAAAGGGTTTATATGGAACTTATTTAAGCTAGGGTTGAAATAAGTAAAGGAACTAATTAACTCCCTTTCATAACTATAAGATCTATCATATTATGATATAATGCAAGTTGTTTCATTTAATGATAAACTTAAACATGTAATCAAATGGTTAGGAAGAAAATTTTACCTACATACCTACCTCAAATGTAATTTCCAACTTGTAACCTTATAGGTTAAATGATCTAGTTGAATCTTTAAACGTTGTTGTAATTAATCTTAAGACAATGATTAATGGGTTAAATAACTTCTAATCTAAGGTGTGTTAGTCTAGTTGGGGAAACTCAGTTGGATGTTGGTACACATCAACTGTAGTGTAGTACCTTGATAATGACAGGGGTCATTACAAGGATACTATGATGCAGTTGATATGTCTCAACACCCCACTCAGTTTGTTTAACTTGATTGACATAAAAGTAAGATTGGATCATGGTTCTATCCTATACAGGGATAGGAACATGATCTAGTGTCGATGTCAACTCATGTTGAATTAGGATAACTAGACACACCCAATCATCTTAAACTAATTGAGTATGTCTATGTACCCTTAGTCACCATGAGTAGCCTTCCACACTAGTGCATGTTTCTTCCCTTGTCTAGTATGAAACCTTGAAACAGAGTGGGACTGACAAAAGTCAGGAAAGAAAACTCTAGATAATAGAACAAGTGTGGTGAGGGACTTATTCCATTTGAAAGAGTATGTCATCTAGGAATGTAAACGTGATAAACATGTTTAAAATATTTGGCCAAAGTATCACAAGCTACTGGTTACGTTGTCCTATGTCACCTAGTTTAAGAAGTGGGATTTTAGATGAATATCGGTAACAGATATTCAGATAGGCCTCTTAAATAGAACACTTGGGTACCCCTAATAGGGTAAAGGAACCAAGTATACATTGTATACACATTACTAAGTTAACATGAGAGATTAGTTTAATACCGAGTCATGAAATGAGAGATCGGTGTTTCACCATTACTGGAGAACCTGTAATGTGCAGACCTTGAAGCCTACATGTTATTTCTACTTTAAACACCTTTTGGGAAACCATATAACTAATAGATTCGTTTCCATGCATTAATGCACTCAGTCTGTCCTTCATAAAATTTCTTCAGAAGTAAAAGAAACCAAATCTCCACTTCATGATTGAGCCAGATGCTCAATGAGGGTATCTACGACCCATAATATTTTTCTAAGTTTTTTTTCTATGCTCACATTGATTTAACGAGAGTTGTGCCTAGCCCCATATTCTCTTCAATCGGCTCCAATTTTTCTTCCATGGCCATGCATGTCATCAAATGACCCAGACTTTCCTCTCTATCAAATCTACCATGAACATGGGTATCCTTGAAATATGCACTCTGGTCCTCTGCATTTGATTCATCAACTGTGTACACATGATGGGCTCCATTTCTCCATACTATATTCTTCCTCACTTTCAGCCTCTTCAACCCTCTAAAGCTAAGTTGTCTAAAACCTCGGAGTCATGAGCTAGGTACTATTCTTTGTAGTTCCTCTACATTTAGATAGCACTTTGTATGACAAGCTTCCTTTCCTCACATAATTGTTGGGATCTTCCTCTCTACACGCTGATGTTTGTCCTTCGAGCATGCTAGGAACAAAAGTCTTATCCTTACTTCCTTCCTCGCTTCCCTTGAATGTGGGAGTGTCATTTGTGCTCTCATTTACTTCTCTGTCTAAAACTTCTTCCACATCCTAGGGTGTCAATGTCAAGAATACTCACATTATCTTCTATGATTATGCTCCATCAACAAACCTGGGGCCTGAGATATACTGTAATGATGCCTTCGGGTTGCGGTCCCTACATGGAAGCTCATTGGTAATGTAACCTCCAAATTTATATAGGATAGCATGCTCTCTGATACATACTTCTCATTCATAGGTGTGCTTCTTAGGATTGGAACAAGTGTTTAAATGGATTCTGTATGGTGTTCCTTATCCACTTTTCTTAGGTCAAGTCTTAGACTTCAAAATACAACCTCTTTTAAACCTATGACCATCATGATTCACCTGTAAAAATACTACGTTGTAAAAGTCAGAATGGGAGTTTGTACCATGGTACAAATTTAGTACCATCAATATATATATGTATATACCTATGCATATACATATATATATATTATGATAGACTAAGCAAACTTAGTAAATCCCATTATTATATTAGATTATATGTATATATATATATTGGAATTCATCAAAACTCTACATATAAATGCATCATAAAAATAAAAATTTATACTATTTATCCACATAGCATCTTTTTATGCTGGTGTCACTGAATCACAGGTATGATTTAGCAAACCATTTAGAAGGGGAGGGATCTTATTCAGGATACTCCCAATTCTTAATTCCTATACAGGGTTCCATTGCTTTTTGTCACCGCAAATACAAAAAATCAAGCAGTAATTTCAAACTAAAAATTAGAATACGTTTTTCTTAATCTAGTTTTCCCTCATGGCTTTGTGACTCCTCTCTATTAACTGCATAATTAATTTGTATAGTTTAAAGGAAGCAATATTATATAGTCGTTCCTTATGATATCTTCTTACATACTAATGCAGCCATGAAATTGGATATTGGCACTTATGATCCATTTTTAGTTTTCCATTCACACTTTGTGAGTAAATGCATGGTCATCCCTCATGACTGGATCATTAAGTTTAGTGATATCCATCGCATGCCCTCCCTTTTATACATGTGCATAGGCTCCATGCTAGGGGGAACCTCGGCACTACATTACACTAAGTCTGGTAAACTTGATTATCTATTCCATGTTCCAGATCAAACTAGTATATCTTCTTGATCAATTATGTGGTGATGCAAATCCTTCATTCCCATTGAAGCTAGAAAAATCTCCTCATGGACACGTGACATTAACCATTTATAGTAATCTCCCATGCTTCCCAAAGAACGGAAGCTCATATAACTAAAATAGCCATGTGGGGTCTTCTAACAACCTATTCACCTTGTTCATTCATTTTCATCAGGCTTATACATCAGAATGGTTCTTTCCTTTGTTGGCTACAACAAGTTCTATTGGTGCAATGTTACACACTAAATTAACATTTAAATCTGATGGTTGTAGGTCTCTCATGTAAAATGCTCCTGACATGAAAGACGAAACCCACTCATTTCTCATCAATACTCTGTAAATGGGTACTGCTTTCCTCAAGTACCATTCTTCTTGGATGTATTATGGTAGGTTTCGAGCTAGTATTATTTTCCCTTTCCCTATCTAAATTATGGTGAGGTGAGGTCAAAACAAACTTTCCTTGGTGCCATTTCAGTCATGTAAACTCATAAATCTCACCTTGAGCCTTGCTTTACCTTAGTAGAGTGGGAAGAATAAGTATACATGGTTAAACAAACCTATCAGCACGAACACTACTATAACTTCCCAGTTCAGATTTTGTATGGTCATGCCCTAACATCTGGAGCAACAATTCCCTGGGGAATACGAAATGATTGTACCAACATCCACACAGATGTCTACCTATAACCCATGTAGGATTCCCTCCAGTGTAACTCACAAACTATCACATGCAACTTGTGTATCTCCTTCAGAAGAAAAAGTTCATATCTATTCCTCAACATATAACACAAATTGATGATTATAATAATCACAAAATTACTCACGATTTTCCATGAGGTTGGCACACAAGCACTGTACAAATTCTATGCAAGGTAAGGTAAAAATGAGTCTCTTTGTACACCTAACACTCTCATTAGATATATCATGCATTCCTAAGAATAAAGACTATGCATTTATTACTTACCAAGCTACCACCGTAGACAACTTCCATTTAATTTTTCCATTTTCTAACTATCTTGAAGAGATACAGATTTCTGTAGTTTCGAATGAGAGTGCTTATATCGCACTTTCATGTTCACATTCCAGCACTGATTATAGCCTTCAGGCATGAAAAATACTTGTTCCAGATACCACAGGATTGTCCTTACACACGCTTTATACACCAAAGTGTCATGAAACTTATTAGTGTATCCTGATGGACCAAGAGGTTAGAACATATTAATGATACACTACAAGGTTTCATTACCATGCACGAAATCATTTTGATACATATAATTGATAGTTGTTCCTCTACGGAATGGTGCTTCCTCTATGGTGGGAAATCACCATGGTTTTTCATGACACTTGTTATCACTATCTCTAGCCAAACCTACATTATTTGTCGATTGCGTTGTTCACTCATGTAGTTCATTAGCTCCATCTGTAATACATCAACAAATTTTTCCTTCTAGTACACTCTGTACTTGTTGAGATCCACCTGGCACACTAAGAGTCTGTGTCATGGTCCTCTGCACATGAATTCAACTTAGATAATTAATCAGCTGACTGACATTGCAAACACGCTTATTATAACTATAAACACTCCAATGCCTTCAAATTGATAAAACATAGCAACGTTTAAAAGGGGAACACATTAAATAAAATGCTAGTGAAATAAATGCCTAATCTAAATGGAAATGTTGCCTGGATTACAAGTGACCAAGAAAGACTTATGGTATTGATAAGGACTTCAGCCTACTCCCATTGAAGTTAATTGGGAAATGAATTTCCATCCATGCATCTGATAACTGGAAAGCGTTTGAAATTCCAATATCTTCATTACAAATAATTTCAAGTGGTCCCAACCAATGAACTTTCAACTTCTCTAGGGTGGCCCAAAAACTATTAAATCGTACAAAACTCATATTTCCATCCTCTAAGGATTCCTGTATTCTAGATAGTAATTCATTTTCAAATGGTGCATGCTATTTGATATTCTTGCATCTCAGTTTGTCTATCTGACTCCACCATTGAGAAATAGTGTGTCGTTCAAAATCATGAATTGATATACACATCTATTCCCTATGCACCTCCTTAATGGATTGTTCATCATGAAAAATCCTCTTACTTAGTACAATACGTAGGGATGGCATCATTACAAAGTTACATACAGACTAATACAACAAATTATGTGCCAAGACTAATAGATTGACTAAATACAGGGTTGGTCCTGATCTTTCAATATTTTGTATGTAGTCATGTGTGCCCAAAGTACATCAGACTACTTTATCATCCTAGTCTTTCCTTCCATACATCATAAATCTTTGTCAATGTATGATTCCATAATCTTGTTGAACATCCTCAATAGTACCATTGGTTTGTGAGTGATAGGGAGTTGTCTTGTGGTGCACTACCATAAACTTTGCCAATAATGAGGCTTGATATTATCATTCAAAAAGTGTGTACCCCTATCACATGTCAAGCTCATACAGACATCCACTACAGGGTGCTGAGGGGATATTCTCCCATTAGATAATCTTGTTGTAGGTATTTTTCATGTAATCCTTCTACAGGCGTTGCTTCTGCCCACCTTGTAATACAGTTTGTAAAATTATATTGTAGTGCACACTTGTCATTCCTATGCATGGGTGGGGACAACATGTGACCCACGAAGGGTCAATTGCCCATTTCTCAAAACCTGGTTCAACACTTGATATAAGAAGCCTCAAAGATAAAATCAGAACATTAGATGCACTCAGAATGATGTGAGTTTCACTAAATGGACCTGATCCTTCTATCACACACCTGGGACATACTCCTATGACATCCTTATATAGGTTTCCCACCATAATCCAAGGTCATCAAAATATTTTGTGAAAGCATGGTTGATCAATATAAGTTTTATCTCTTTGATAAAATAATTTTATCTAAATAAAATTTGTAGTGATGTTTTATTTGACATGATCCACTACATCTTTATTTTCTATTTCATCACAGTGTGTACATTACTTCCCTTGGAAATTCATAGTGCATTTGGTGTAGAGGTATCCGACCAATAAACTAGAGATTAATGATGTAGGATACTACCAGAAGACTGTGTGAATAATATTTGGTAGGCATTGGATGATAAAACTATGACATAGTCTTGTAAATTCCTTGTTTTCCCACACTCACATTCATTCGACCCTTAACTAAAAATATTACGTTAGAGAACATTCCGAATCAGACTCCTCATATCACCATTAATGAAGAAATATAGATAGGAAGTATTGTTGGTGTTCTCCCATACTAAAATCAATAAGGGTTTTATTTCCCAGAATAAGTGAAAATAGGCCTTACACATTCTGCTTACTATCTTAGATGGAGAATAATTAGTAGGCTAGTCAAATGCTAGAATTTCCTACTAGTGGAGGTGATCTTAGGACCTGAGAATGATGGTAGTTCTCAATGATTTTAATTCTATTTATTTCACTAGTTCTGGTTAACGGGTTTTGTCAAAAATATTCATAACCAGTAGCATAAAATATTGAGTTCTTTTCACAATATTTAAGATTTTTTATAACATATTTGCTGCAGATGGTTTTTTAAAACATACTCAAAAAAATCCCCAAAAAAATATTTCCACTCTTCCCATCAAAAGATTAGTAGTTCTGCAGTAGAAAGAACCCTTGCAGAAAACCATTCAACCTTGTGGATGCAAAATTTTACTCAATTTTGGTATTTTTTAATAGTTATGATAAAAATAAACTTGATGTGCATATTATATTTTAAACTTTAAATGACATCCATATAATTTTTTGGACCATCAAAGAAAATTATTGTGACATGTAACATTAAACATCAAAATCCAACATTAGGACTCAGGTCCTCACCTTTTTCCTCAAGTGAATCCATGATGCCAAATATGGCTAAGTCCTTTAAACCCTTGTTCTACCTCCTGCGCACATCGTGGTTTCACTCAAACCCTTCTTAAACCCCTTTTTCCTGTGTGTTTTTTCCTGAATGCCCCTCTGTTTACCGATCCTATACATGTGCGCCTCTTGGTACTTTGCCAATATTTTAGGGTCCAACAACTACTTTCTGTTCTAACTAGTAATCCTGAATGATTACAACTTTAGGCTCAATTTTTTTTGCCAATTTTCATTGTCTTTATTTTCATGGGAGTGTAGTATGCACATGCCTTCTCATTTGTAAAATCTATAACCTCATGAGTACCCTTAGTGTGGCTAACTTCTAGGTGGTCTACTTCCTCACCATCAATCATGTACACTAGATTTCATTTCTCTTTCTCTTTCCATGCACGACCCATATGTACCTATTCTAACTCCTCGGGATCAATGTGTGCCTCATAATATATTTCACCAAGAAGATCCAACATGAGCTCTTCAGCCTTCGTGTTATCCCCTAATGTGATGTGCTTCATTATTTACAATGATTTATGGAATGGAGGCTTAGTAGAAAAGTAATTAAAAGTTTGAATCATACATGTAGTCATCTCTTGCTAGTTTGTAGTCTCCTTTTTTAGCTCAACGTGGACATACAAGGTGCATGCACATCCACAGAGTGTTCAGTAGAACTTATGTACCTGAATTGATGGTGGTAAAGCCTTCTGGCCCTACATACATAATCTGTCACAAGTATGGACGTGATGAGAAGCCGGATTCTTACCATGAAATTTCAAGACATGTGTAGGTACATTGAAATGAGTAAATCTAGTGGAAAAGGAGATTCACACTTCTTATCACTCCAAGAGGTTGTCTTTATGTGTTTCCCACCAGCGCACTTCCATCTTGCATAAAGTATAGACCAATATGTTTCTTCTATCTCCTTCATTCGACCACCGAGTCTCTTGAGAACACAATAATGTATTAGGATTCCCTTCACAAGTATATCTTAGTACCTGAGTCGAGCCTAAAATCCTCACCATACATGACATGATCATCCTTGTGACTCACCCCTTGAATTCATGCCCAACAATTTCATATGTTCCATTAGCTCAGTTATCACAAGCAACACTAGTAGTGTCACTTACCAACTGCACGTCTTCCCACTGAAGAATACCTTCTTTTGATGGTTCTAGATTCTCTAGATCATGTAACATGTGTGATTAAATTTGACTAATGTCATCATCACTCAAAGGATCAACATAAGTCTCTGCCTTATTTTCAAACATAGGTATAATCATGCACTCATCATTGTTCTCAAAACTGATGTGTCTCTTACTGCAGCACAAATCAACATTGTTTGCATAACACCAGGATCACCAGAGTAATGTTGGAAAAAAAAATTCTTCAGCAAGCTCCAACACTTAAAATTCTCCACTAAACTTGGCTCCCTAAATGATAATGGATACATCCTTAAGTACCTTGATAGGCATAGCCTTAGTTTTTTTTCCATATATAGTACATTCAAAGATGGCTGCAATGTAGGTCTTACCATCTAATTCCATGCTTCTAGAGTGAGTACATTTACCTTAGCACATGTATCTATCAAAATATTGTTGACTAACCACCCATCACTAACCACATCAAGTTTTATTACTTTTTCAAATTCACAGTCATGAGGTGGTATATTTTAATAAAGCATCTTCCTCTCATGCTCAACTCTGGCACGGGGTACATTCTCTCGAGGACATTCCCCTAGTAACGAAATAATATGCTCTTGGTGAAACATCTTACACACCTCTTTCAGGTCATCCATATTCTTTTGTGATATCTCAACATGATTTTATCATTCTCTCTCACACGCATTCTCTTTTAGGAACTTTATTTCACCATGCAAATCTCTAATGAATACCATAGTCTCTTGGTATACTTCATTATGGTTCACCATGTCAAGTTACTTAGCATGTATCACTTCTTTCCTCATGATGAGAAACATAGCCTTCAGAGGCTTATACACACATGTTACCTTAGTGCATGTTACATAACCAACATTGGTTACAATTATGGACCAGTATTCTTCTTAGGCCTCCATTAATCAACATTCACACATCACACCTTGATCATACTTATGCCATTTTCGTTCATCTTGTTTTTAATAATGTACTCATATAGGTCTTGGAAATCCTCCAACTTATTTACTTACCACAAATTAAGCAATATGTATTGTGAGGAAAATCTCGTTGGTGATGATTAGAAGACCCAGAAGTACAAAAATTTCCTCTATGAAACATTATTCTGCCACCACTACAACCACAACCTTGATATCCTCTTAAGAATCATTTATTCATATTATCCACATTGTTTCTTCCTTCATTATGTTTTACATCTTGTTCCTTGGATCTGCTCGCCACACTAGTCTGGTAAACTCCTATCTCAATGGCCTCATAGATGTTATCAATAATCTTTAGTCATAAGTGTTGTGAGTATGGGAATTAAAAATATTATAGTACATAGACACCTTATTTTGAATCATGCACTGAAAAAGAGGAAAATCCTAGACATCATGGTTCATGTGATAGACTTCACAATCTAGTAACAACATGCACACTAACTTGTATAGGAAACTATCCTTAATATGTACTTCAACCTCACAATGAGTTCACCATATACCACTGCGTGTCTTGTATTCTGAGTTTGTAGAAATATTCTCTAATTACTTCACATGGATGTGATATGCACCTCTAAGAATGGGATCACTTTAGTATCAACAATTCCAACCACCTTAACACATAGAGTAGTTTTTGAAGCATTATGAAAATCTACATAATCTTTATAAGAGAGTTCACTTCAGAATGAAGTCATAAATCCTCCAAAAAACACCATGCATGCTGAATAGGATGAAGATCATAATACAACTTAGACAATAGAGTCTAAAAACATGTGTCATATTCCCTAATGATTTCAGACAAACTCTACTTGATGTCATTCAGTGCACTGATGCTTTATTGTTCAAATTATAGGATGTGAAACTTAGCCAAAAACACAGTGTGTAAAGTTTTATAATATACCATAGACTTATGTGGATCATATTTCCTATACGTACTATGCACGTTCCTTTGAAGTGTAGTAGCTAATGGACTTGCCTTCATATAAAAATCTGTAATTCCCTTGGTGAACCATAATAGCTCACAGTTATGCACATTCTCTGCTACATCTTTAATACCCCTATACTCTTGTAACCTTAGAGACATCTAGTAGTAAACCTTAGGTATCGGATGCACTGCATGCTAAGGTGGTGGTTGATTCAATGGTGGTTATTTTGGATATTGACCCTATTCTCTAGATCTAAAACAACAACTTCCACTAGTATTTACTCTAGGTTATTAACTAGATCCTCCTCAATGTCCCATGCCCCCTATTATGGGCTGCAGTCTTGACAATGAAATTCCTTGTGTCCCCATCATGGTACTAGACTGGACACCAATGGTATGCATGGTCATAGCTACTAATGAAGTACTTCTAATGGTCTCTGCACTAACACTTTGTTCTGATGATGAACCTAAAAAAAAAACATGCATATGTACTTCAAAATAATAACACCAACTATTTTTCCATGGGAGTGTTATTCACTTGATATCCTGAATTTAATGCAAATTGATATCTACCTATATATTTTTTCTTAATATCCTACTTCTCAATTAATACCTTTGGATCTGTAACAACATGCACAAGGGATAGGTGGCTAGGTGGGATCAGATGTGTGCATGTGGTCATCATTCTCTCCTTTAACATACTCTCATCTGAAGCTGAAGGGTATTATCTATTACACTTACTTAAAGTTGGGAGAGCCTAATGTTTTAGCTCCTCATCTTCCACAAGAGCTTAAAAAAATTCACAGTCCATCATCCTCCTCAACTCTACAACCTCCTCAATTTACTGCACATGTGCCATGTCCCTCTCTCACACTTCATTAAACTTGATTCATCTTTCCTCTCTCTATCTTTCTTCTGTTAGGTATGCCATATTTCTCCACATCTTCTATTACCTCTGTAAGCAGTGGGATTTTATCTAGCCATAGGTAGGCCTTCTAAATCTAGTTATATGATCAATATCTTAATCGATAATGATATAACGTGTAAGTAAGATCCTCTGGGCTTGCACAAGAACAAAAAATCATCCTCTTATGGACACAAATACATATAAATAGTGTACTCTAATGTATAATTATGCAACACTCCAGACCACAAGCAATCTACAACTCTAGTCCATTCCACATTTGCATCAATTTTTTTTTGGTAATCTTCCTACATCCATATCTTCAGCCTAGGACCCCAACACTTACTTAATACATAAGATGTCAAATAATTGTATAATTATACTGGAAATAAAATGAAAAACATCTCATAGAGATCATGATAAATATTATATTCCACATAGAAATGTGCATTAAAATCAAGTCCAGTGTTATATCTCTGTGTAAACTGGTCCTGACTATCCTCTACCCAAATTTAAATTCTCTCTATAGTCAGCCTATACACAATATACAAATAACATCCTGGAAAATAGTCTGAAAGGTGGCCCTGGAAATGGAACCAAAATGTAGTCGTTTATTTCCCAACAGTACATTAGGCACACTTACACCTCATTCTGCATATATGAATGCTCACCCAAAGCACGTACAACTACCAGGTCCCTCCTTTATGTTTCATCTCAAGATGTTAGCCTGTAGATACAAGATAATATTTAAATAAGTACTCATTCAATTACACTAACCATTACATGCATTCAATTAGAAATACACATAATACGGAAACATATCAGATAACCATGACTAAGATCAATTGTAAGAAAAAAATATCCATATTAAGACACATCAATGATCATAATCCAACCATAGTTATCCATTATACTTTAAGAAAAATGACATAACAAGAAGTTGTTATATATATCATGAGTACAAATCCATGCATTCAAATACAATAGAGCATCATAACCCTATCATCCATAACATGATCTATGAATCTTCCTAAAAGAATTATTTATAGGGTGGGGACTTTCCCTTCACCACCCATGTGTCCTCCTAATAATAGTCATGCCAAAAATAGATTACATACATTTTTTATATGAAAACTAATAATAGTTCATCCTATAAATAAGTCTTTCTTTAATCCTATTAATATCCTCCCTGCATATACTCGCTTTGCATGTTCAATCTCCAAAAATAACCTTTTTTTTACCACCAAGTTATCATGATTTTATCCTTTTCTTGGTTGGCACTCGATCTTGATTTTCTATTTTTATCCCGTAAACTAGAAAATCCACTAAGTCCTGAACTCTGTCTTCTCGAGTGCGAATGATGAGACCCTTTAAATACTATTTTAATTGTATCATCTGATATAATTTTTCATGTTTGAATACCCTTTCAATTTTTTATTTTGGTCATCCTGTCAAGAAATTCCCACATGAACTTAAGTTTATGGTACTTATATATTAATTAGTATAATTATTACCAACTTACTTTATTTCATGGATTTTGATGTGCATTTTAATATCTTTGATGCAATGAATGAATATTGAGTACTTTATTTGAATATTGTACTTGTTACAAGGAGTTGTTATGTATGGTCACTAACATGCAGACAAAGGAACTTTACCACAAAGAAAAGATAACTCACTCACAGACATTGGCATTTAGTAACCAGGACTCGTTCACATCAAAGCACCTGTAGCTAAAGGAAATTACGCACATATGCACAACCGTGATTATGGAGAACTTGATCAATAAGAATTTTTCACTTGAGTTCAAACCTACTAGAAAAGGAGGAGTCATGCCATCAAGAGAGGATCTCACACCAATACCTAATTATTCTTTATAACTACAACTTGGAAATAACTGATTTGATTTTACAACTAGTTGTTTGAATTAACAGTTAGTTATGTTGATGTATTAGAAAACTTATCTTTATTTCTGATTGCATGCATAGGAATCCATGGATTTCTTGGGAATGATCTGGTACTCAATCTAAATGTAACTACTAGTTGAACAATTCTCATCACGTCTATGTTGAATATAAAGAGAATGATACAGCTGTAGAAGATATATATCCATAGAAAGGAAATTACTATAGGTTTTATTTTGTAATTTTCATGCTGATGAATAAAAATTTCAGTTATATCCTCTTTTTGTAGACACAAACCTTATGAAGGGATAACATCCAATATAGGGCCCACTTTTTGTTTGGTACACCCCTTTTCTTTTTCTTTTCTTTTTTTTTTAATTTTTGTGCATGAGTAGATAAGAGTTGCGGCATTTAATTTCTTTTACTTATAAATCATTTTTACCTATTTTATTCAATAGCCGTAGTATCTACTTTTATCCGCAATCTAGTTTAGTTTCAACATTATATTTTCACTCATCGTGACAACATAGTTGCATCTCTTGAACACTTATAACTTTGTATACAACACTGGCAGTGTTAAAAGTTTACATCCCTAGGTTTGATGATAAATGACCATGGATTAACAAACAACATATTAATTATTACAAGTTAATTGGAACCACCATTTTTGGCATTGTTTTTGGGAACCCTACCAAGTTATGAGTCTATTAAAGAGAGTTTTTCATTCTTTAGAAGAAGTCTGTGTTTTACGAATTTAGCTCAAATTAAAACCCCCAACTAATTATCGTTGAATAGTTCATTAGTTGATGCATGCACCATCCAAGGGATTCCCATGGTATATTTTTACCTAATCCACAAGTAGCAAAAATCTCTTCATTTACCTCTAAATATTCTAAATATTCTAAAGAAGAAACATATATACCAAGTTTTCTTATTGAAGACAATCCTCCAAGTGCTAGTTTCTTACCTGCTCTTGAACAGCCAGGGATGACAGAGAAGTAGATCAAAATGCTGAAAATGGGGCAACCACCTTTGATTTCACCATCAATAATGATGATGTAACAGATGGGATGAATAATATTTCCCCATCATCCTTGTTAAATTTCCATGGAGCCATGTTAGAGTATCTAAACACCTTTCTCTTTGAGTTTGATGTTTGGTTTAGAAGCTATGATTATACTACTGATTCACATAAGTTGAAATTGTTTCCTAGAACACTCAAATTAAATGCTTTAAGGTGGTTCATAGGATTAGAAAGGAATGTTGTTACTACATGGGCACATATGAATGAGAAATTCCTTAATAAGTATCAATACTATTGCAAACCAAGCAGTAGAGGAAGTGTTGAAATCTACAAAATGCAACAAAATGAGGATGAACCATTAGAGGATTATTTGGAACAGTTCCTATTTTATGTTTAGAGTCCAAACATACCAGTGATATACCACATGAATCCCTCAAATTACCCTTTTTGAAAGGACTAGGTGATGAAGACATGGATGCTTTGGACCTTATAGGAGCATGAGATATCTCAAAGGACATTTTTTCATAAATATGTGATGCTTGTAAAAACTATACAAGAACTACCATGAATATAATAAGAAATGTAATATCAAGAGGTGGAGTATCTACCAAAACAACGGGAAACATATCTAAGTCTAAGATTGTTAGTATGTTCAAAAATATGAAGTAAGAGATTGTTAATGACATGGATAACCAACTGGATGCTTTACATGCCAAAAAGAAGAAGGAATACATAGAAGCAACACTCAAAAAGTATGTCCATTCATGTAGAAGGAATAAATAAGACTATAGATGTAGATATTTAGCTAGAATTTCTCAAGAAAGAGAGGCTTCACCTAATTTCAAGATGTTGGATATAGAAGATGGGAAATCTTTTCTATGTTTCTAAAAGAAACTAATGGCCACCAAGGAAACATGGAGGTATGACATAAGACCCTATGCTATTCATTTCAAAATTGGTCTAATAATTCATAAAATATGTATGCTTCCACCTTGGGTTAACTCTCAAGGATGGGGCCCATATACTAATTAGTACCAAAAAAATGGAAACTTCCATACCAAGGTCAACTGCAGAAACAATATAAAAAACCTCCCCAATCATGGAAAAAACCATGGAGGGGATAACAATGGAGTAACCCACCTCATAATTACCAATAAAATTATCAACACTCTCCCTACCAAAAAAAAGAGCAAGATCTGATCCCTAATCATAGATGATCATGCTGAAGTAGGAGATATGCTCACTCAAATGGAACCATCTATAATATTTGGTACTTAAATGGAACATCATATTGGTAAACATCTTGGTATTCCTTGTGGATTTATTTCTGCACCAATTCATATATAAAATTTTACGAAGGCAGAGCCCTCCCTATCCCGAGTAAAATTGAGGGAATTTGGAGAAGGATCTGAATCTACTGAAAAATAGTTCTAATCTCCCATCCAAAATTTTTGGTTTTAGTGCGGAACTGACGACCTACACATAAGGTAATTTATTCAAGAAAAGATAAGAGGAAATAGGAATGAAAAAGAAAAAATTCTATATTTTAGTTTTTTTCTATTTCTTTCTTTTTCTCTTTTAACTCGTTCAGCTCATTGAGCAGCCCATTTTTTAGCTCATTCAACTTTTTTTTACTTTTTTCTCCTCCCTAATAAAGGTCAGAACCAAAATCTAGACAACTACATGCTCAACCACATCCTAACCCTAACAATAAAGCTTCTCAACTAGCCTATTCCACCAAACCAGCTCAATACCCTAATTATTCTATTGATATAAACAATATCCATCTTCACTAAAAAAGATCACTTCCCTCACCAGTTAGACCAACAATTACTGAAATTACAAAGGAACCACAGTTGTTGCATGATGAACCAAAATAAGGGTAGAAGATGTTACAGGTTGATCTGCACCAACATGCACAAAACTCTAGCAAGCGTAAAACATAGGATAATGAGCCTCCGTTTCCTAAAAGGTTATGAGACAAAAATACTAACCCCATATCAAAATCAGATTCTAATTTTTTAAATCATCTTAAGGATAGTTTTGTCAAGATACCATTAATACAATCTATCAAGGATGTGTATGTTTACAATAAGCTAGTTAAGGACCTATGCTTCAAGAAACCAGGTAGGAAAAGGAAATACCCATCTACTATGTAGGTCATTCGGAAGGTAGATGATATTATTTTTGGTAATTTAGTTCTACCCAAATATATTTATCCAAACAATCGTCTAGTTAATGTCAAAATCAATGGTACAGTGATAATAAACACACTGATTGATCTGGGAGTAGTAATAAATGTGATGAAAAAACAAATCATGGATGATTTGAAGTTTTATAGATTAAGACCAATAGCCATAGTCTTTCAGCTTATAGGATGATCCACAGTGAATCTTGAAGGAGTTTTAGAGGATGTGGAGGTGGTAGTAGACTCGTAGGAGTATCCTTCTAACTTCATTGTTCTGCAGCCAAAAAAAAAAAAAGGTGGATATCCTATCATCCTAGGAAGACCATGGTTAGTAACTCATGATGCTATAGAAGTCATGCATTATGGAAATCCAAGAGGAGGATGTTGTTATTTCAAACATTCTGCAAAAAAACTATGGAAAGGGTAAAGAATAAGATAAGTTGCAATACATAAGTTTCCCTGAAAATCAAATCTTACCTTAGGAAAATACTAAGAATTTCCTAGGTAAGAATTATATCCTACATCAGCTTCTTCCACATGATTTTATCTTGAAATTGTAAGTACTAGCATATGTTCCATGATTGATCTTTCAAAACAAGTGGATATTATACCGAGAAAACTACTCAGTGTGAACAAGACATTAAGTATGCAACAGAATCATCTATTAGTTGCACTTCTCAAAATTCACATGACAACATTTTCATGGGATTATGGAGATATGCATGAGATCCATCGTAAACTTTGTAATCATAATATATACATTAAGGACAACTGAAAACCAATAAGGTAGCCATAGATAATAATGAACCCAATAGTAAGAGACATAGTGAAGGAGGAATTGAAGAAATTTTAGAATGTTGGATTCATATATCCAATTTTAGATAGCCCATGGGTGTCACCCCTTGTTATTGTGCCAAAAAGTAATGGAAAATGGAGGATTTACATGGACTATAGGGAGGTGAATGCAACAATGAAAAAATATCATTTCCCACTTCCTTTTATTGATTAGGTACTTGACAACCTTGCTGGAAAGAAGTATTTTTATTTCCTGGATGGTTACAGTGGCTACAATCAATTACAAATTTATCCAAAGGATCAGGACAAAACCATGTTGACATGTCCATGGGGAACATTTTATTACTATGTTCTTCCATTTGGATTGTGCAACACACCTGCAATGTTTCAAAGGCTAGTTCTAAGTATTTTATCAGATTTAACCAATGACTGTATAGAGGTATACATGGATGATTTCATAGTCAATAGCAACACTTTTCATGAAGCAATGCAAAAATTAGACAAAGTTCTCAAAATATGACAAGAACACAACCTATCATTGAGCAAAAATAAATGTTATATGATGATGTTTTAAGGGATAGTACTAGGAAATTATCTATCATCTATGGGAATCTAGGTAGATCCAAAAAAGATATCAATAATTATAAATTTTCCAACGCCTAAAAAAAAAAGGATTTAAGAAGATTCTTGGGCCATGCTGGGTATTACCAAAGATTCATCCAGGACTTTAGCAAGATTACATTTCCATTTTTTGGTTTATTAGGGAAGTATGTTGAATTTTTATGGACAAAAAAATGTGAAACTACGTTCCAAGCATTTAAAAAAAGATGACCTCTGCACCTATGCTGAGAGGGCCAAATTAGAATTTTCCATTTCATATACATACAGATGCTTCAGATCATGCAATTGGAGCTCTTATACACTAGAAGGATGGGATATTAAATTATACCATCTATTATGTGAGTTAGAACTTTCAACATGTTGAAATTAAGTATACTGTCACTGAGAAGGAATTCTTAGTTGTTGTGTATTCCATCAACAAGTTTAGGCACTATATCACATGATATCTAGTTTTAATACATATAGATCATGATGCCATCAAATATTTGATAAAAAAAATAGTCATAAGTAGTAGTATAATCAGATGGTTTCTGCTCTTACAAGAATTTCATGTAACAATTGTTGATAAGCCTAGGAAAAACAATGTTGTAGCAAAATTTCACTCAAGAGTGGAAAACAATAATGAAAAAGCAATAGTAGATAATTATTTTCTAGATGATAACTTGTTCACCATTTCCACTAAGACCCCTTGGTATGCTGATATGGCCAATTATTTGGTTTCAAGTAAGACACCTCCCCACTATCTATATTCTGAAAAGAAATATATTGTAGAACAAATTATGAATTTCTCTTGGATAGTTGGTTTCCTATTCCACACAGGGAAGTACAATGTTATGAGAAGATGTATTTATGATGAAGAAATCTATGATGTCCTCAAATCCTGTCATAGTGAACCATGTGGAGGACACTTCACTGTAAAAAGGATAACAAACAAGGTGTTAACAACATGATATTATTGGCCTACATTACACAAGGATGCAACATTGTATGCAAGAAGATGTGATAAGTGCCAAAGGATGGGAAGGCCTAACAAATCAAATGAAATGCAATTGCAACCTAAGATAGTTTTGTAACCATTTGATAAATGGGGATTGAAATTTATTAGTCTCATTGATCCTAAGTCTGAACTAAAATAATACATCCTAATATGTGTAATCTAAGCAACAGGGGCAGAATCCTGATAGATTTTATTAATATCAAATCAACCATTTACATAGGTGCATGCTGAAATATATATATGTATTAGACAATTGGTTAAAAAAAGAGAGTTTGCATAGGTAAAACCATGAACAAATACAAGAAATAGTATTGTTAAAACAATACAACAATTCTCAAATGATATAATAAAATAAAATAGATGGTTATAATATAACCATATAACATTTAATGAATAAAATAACTAACTATGAAATACATAATTAATTAAGTTAATATATTTACCCTAACATTCCCCCCTTAATTTTTTATTGTCTCAAGGGATGAGGAGAGGAACTCTCTGAATAACTCAAACTTGTCACATGTAAGTGAATTTGTGAAGATATCTGCTTGTTGTTCAGCTATTGGACAAAATTGAGGTTGTATATTGTGCTTCAAGACATGCTCGCATATGAAATTTACTTATACCTCAATGTGTTTTGGCCTTTCATGAAAAAATGGATTACGAACAAGTTTGAGAACACCTTCATTGTCAACATACAGGGTTGTTAGTTTGTCCTATGGTATTCCAATTCCTTCAAGTATGTAAATGAGCCAAATCACTTCATAGACAGCTTCACCTATAGAATGATGCTCAGTTTCTATGCAGAATGAGAAACAAAGTGTTTTTTATTACTTCCCCATGATATTGGTACAGATCCCATAAATAACACAAACATTCAAGTAGATTTTCTATCATCAATATTGCCTTCATGATCTAAATTTGAATATCCCAACAGGAAGAAGTTATCATTTTTCTTCTATTCTAGACCAAGATCAAATGATCCTTTGAGATATCTCAAGATGCACTTTGCTACTTTCTAATGAAAAAATTTGGGTTCCTACATGAACCTAGATAGATATCTCACTGCAAAGATAATATCTGGTCTAGTTTAGGTTAGGTAAATGAGAATCCCAATCAACTGCCAATAGAGAGTGGCATTTACCTCAGGAGATGGATCTAAATGAGATAACTACAATCTATTCTCCATAAATGTAGAAATTGGTGTGCAATCCATCATCCTAAAACTGAGAATCGTATTGGTATATTTTAACTAACAAACAAAGATATGATTCTCTTTCTGCAATACTTCCAATCCAAGACAATAGTGCATCATCCCAAGATTGGTCATGTAGAATGATCGATTAAGATATTTATTGTTTAGATCACATCCTCATTGAACTGCCAGTGATGACTAGATCATCGACATAGAAAACGAGAATCAAAATCTCCCCCTTAATTTTTGAGGTAGAGACTGGGATTGTATGGATTTCTAAAAAATCCATGTTGTAGGAGATGATCATCAATTTTGATGTACCATGCCTGGAGTGCCTATTTAAGGCCATACAGATATTTCCTAAGTTTGCATACCTTTTCTTCTTAACCTAGTACAACATAACCCTTTGGTTGAGTCATATATAATTCTTCTTGTAAATCTCCATTCAGGAAGGTAATTTTTATGTCAGTTTGATGGACTTTCCAACCAACTGTGCAGCTAGAACAAAGATCATCCTGATTGTTTTGATCTTAGCTAAGGGAGAAAATGTCTCCTTGTATTAAATGCATTCTTTTTGTGCATACCCCTTTGCTACTAGTCTCTCTTTATAATTTTCCACTGTCCCATTTGATTTTAACTTCATTTTGAATATCCATCTGCATATAATGGGTTTCTTCCCTGGTGGAAGATCAACAAGCTTCCAAGTGTTATTTTTCATTACAGAATGATATTCAAAGTCCATGGTATCTTTCTAAGAGTTTGACTGTATGGCTTCCTATACTATAGAGGGCTCACTAGATTCAATAACTCTACTCATCAAAGAAAATTTAACTTCTTCTCTTGCTTTATTGTTAGTCCATGGTCTAGGAGTGGATGTATTCAGTGGAGCATCCATTCTTGCATCTCATAACATGCTAGTAAACCACTTGGGAATATGATAAACTATTCCCGTGGGTTTTGGTTCTATCAAATCATCACCATCATCACTTTCATCATCTGTGGGAACATCAACGTCAGTTTTTACAGTTGGTGAATAATTGACATCAGGTGAGTCTGGAGGAGGAGCCTCTGCTTCCTTCTTTTGTAAGAACTCAACATCTCTGCTGGTGTAGATTTTCCTGGTCTTTGGATCCATCAATCTGTACCCAAGAGTCTCTTCACTATAGCCAATGAAAATGAGTTTTTGTAACTTCATATCTAATTTATTTTCATTATTCTTGGGTATATGCATACTTTCTTTACACCCAAATACTCTAAGGTGTGCAATAGATGGTTTCTTCTTTGACCATGCTTCATGTGGCATTACTCCATCAAGATCATTTGTGGGCACTTTATTTAACAAATGCACTGTTATCTTTATTGATTCTTCCTAGAATGTCTTTCCAAGTCTAGAATCATCGATCATGCATCACACTATTTCCATGATTATATGATTTCTTATCTCAACAACACCATTCTTCTATGGTGTGTGTAGAGGAGGCATTTGTTGATGAATCCTATGAGCTTGTATGTAGTCTTTAAACTCATCACTGGTGAATTCCCCCCTCGATTTGAGTGGGAAGTTCTGATGTGATGACCAGTTTCATTCTCAACATTCAATTTGAATTTCTTGACGGTTTCAAAATCTTCACTTTTCTTACAAAGACAAAATATCCACATTTTTCTTGAATATTCATCAACAAAAATCATGAAGTATTGGAACCTAGAATGACTTGGTTGCATCAAACTACAAATATCGGTATGAACCAGATCAAGTTTACCATGAGTTCAAAAATTATTCTTCTAAAATGAAGCTCTATATTGTCTTCCTACTAGGCAATGAGGAAACTTGTGTGTATCCTTCTAAAGATATGGTAACCCATGTACCATATTACACAGGTGAAGTGTCTCGAGATACTTGAAACTAATATGACCAAGTATCTAATGCCACACTTATTCAGAGGCAGAGTTATTACCCACAAGTTCCTAATCATATTTGTGAACAAAATAAAGATGGAACATGCTTCCCACATTGGAGGCTTTTGCAACTATTTTTGAGCCTTGTGATTTATCTCGAATTGAACATGTTTTCTTTCCGAAATGACTATTAAAGTCAATTTTTTAAGTTGTGATCTAGGATTTTACTGACTGATAGAATATTTTTAGTTAACCCAGGGACATATGAGACATTGGATAGTCTATAGTTGCATGAAAAAGGGGTAGAAAAATGTTCCCAATCACCTGAACTGTATAAGAAGAATCATCACCCAACAAAACATGGTTTTTTGAAGGTGTGTCCCTCATTGAAGTAAACTAGCCTCTCTATCTGGTCATGTGTCGAGTGGCTCTCTAATCAACACACCATACATCACTAGATGATGTGGAGGGTTCACTTGATTGAGCAGTGTACAAGTAGTCTTCATTATTTGAATGTTCTTTTTTCTCAACAATATTTCCTTGTTGATAGGTTTTTCTTTTCCAGTTACCCTTTTTCCACCCTTGATTGTAGTTATAATGTCCCTTTTGAGATTGTTGTTGTGGAGGTCTAGAGTTCCTTGATGAACCTTTCTTGTAAGTATCATACCAATAATATTTTAATTCATGTCCTCTTTTAGAAATTGGACATTTCTTATTCTGTTGATTGTTCCCTTGATGTTGATACTGATTTTGGGACTTTTGATAGGAATTAGGTTTTCCTTTATGTTTTCCTTTCCATTTTTGATGCAAAGAAAGTTACTAATCCTCTTCATCATCCTTATTATGCATGGATTCCTCTTGTTATAGTAGTTTTACCAGTTTTTCAAAACTAAATGTCGTATCTGACAAGTTTAGTGTTGTTAAAAAAATGAGGTAAGAAGAAGGGATAACTCTTCTAGAATAATTGGAATGTGAGCTTCATCTATGACCATTTCTCCCAGGGCTAGAAGTGAATCCCTAAACTCTACAACTCTTCTTAAGAAAGACTCATTTTTTTTATTTTTCTTGAACTTCAGTGTGTGTAATTGAATTTCAAATTCAAAATGACATTCTTGTTTTTGGCCTCATATACTATGCTCAATTTATCCCATGCTTCTTTGGTTATTTTTGCATCTCGAATTTGGGGTTACACATTGTCAGACACTCCAAAAAATATGATGAGTTTTGTCTTCTTATTTTATTTATCAAATTATCGATGTTGTGTTGTATCAGTAGTTGATCTGGTCAGAGTACCATTCACAATAGGCAAGATCTCTTCAAACTCAAGTTGTGTCTTGATTTTTTTCTTCTATGCAGTATAGTTGTTTCCTCTGAGTAGTTGTGAATCTGGAAGAAAAAATTTGGGGGAATTGGTGCCCATTTTATAGCTATCACTGATAGGGTTAGGCTCTTATCACTTTAGGTATAAGTTCTCCCAATCTATATATCGTCAATCTAATATACTGAAACTTTCTATAAATGCTCCCTTCTAATACACCCGTCGGTATGTGGAAGAAGCTCACCCTTTCCATATACCTGATGGTACATGAAAGAGGTGTTAATGTATGTAAAATAATTCGATACATGGTACCAAGATAGTACTAAAAGGGGTCTGTGCGATCATTGACACTAAATCAAATAAATATCCTCATACGCATGTGTAACTTCGCTATATACTAAGATAATTTCTCAGTCTAGATTTATGTTGTGCAATCATTCACAGATAGATGGGATGGCTCATAGTGTGTGCATTATTTCCTTATTACTCCCCATTGATTTTAAGGGTCAATGCCCAGATGATGTTGTTACAGCTATATTAGGCATTAAGTATAGTAGTAGTCATGAAGGCTTTAGCTGTAAGCACTTCTTAGAGGCACTGTATATACCAAATACTACGAATGAGATTTAGGATCTCATTATTTTTTTAGAACAAAATTTTATTGTATTTGAGTAAAATATTCTACCAGTTTTTGAGCAGTTACAAATTTTACAGTTGACTATGGCAACCTAAAAAATAGTATAAGATACTGAAGTATACAATTATATTCAAAAATTTGTAAAAATTGAATGGCATGATTGCTTTTTGTTTTACGGGCCCTTGTGGCCTCCAGAGCCCAAAATGGAAGGAGGATGTGGGGATGCAGGGTATTTTGGGAAGTTGTTGGAGGCAACATAGGATCTCCTGTGGTACAAAATATTCTCCAAAAAAAATTCTTCCTCTCTCCAACCTTCTCTGCTTCACAGGTCCAGATTCTCTCTCTGGTACCAAATGTAATCTGAGCAACATGTGGAGAAGCCTGATAGATTTTATTAATATCAAATAAACCATTTATATAGGTGTAGGCATTAATATATATATATATATATATATATATATGTATTGGACAACCAGTTACAAAAAAAATAGAGAGGTTTCACAGGTATAACCATGAACAAATATAGGTAATAGTATTGTTAAAACAATACAACTCCCGAATGATATAATAAAACAACATAGATGGTTATACTATAACCATATAACATTTAATGAATAAAATAAATAGTTATGTAATACAAAATTAATTAAGGTAATATATTTACCCTAAGAGTATGCACAGACTACCACACCAAATGGAAAAAATTCAAGGCATTATCAAATCAAAAGAGTGAAAGAGTTGTAAAATTCCTATATGACCATATCTTTATGAGATATGGTGTGCCAAGAGAGATTATATAAGATCAAGGTACCCACTTCACTGATGAAGTTATTTATGATTAAACTACAAAATATGAAATTGGGAACATGAATTCCACACCTTATCACCAACAGTCTAATGGTCAAGATGAAGTAACAAATAGAGAAATTGAGACCATATTGATAAAAAAGATTGTGTTACATAGGAAATGTTTTTTAGAAAGACTTCCTGAGGTAGTTTGGGAATTTAATACCACCTGGAAGATAACAAATGAATTCACACCTTTCGAGCTATTGTATAGTAATATTGTTGTCATCCCTATTGAATTTGATCATAAGATATTAAGAATTGCATTAGAATTAGGCATAGATTTGTCTAAAACACAAACAAAGGGTTATCAAAATCAATGAATTGGATGAAATTAGAAGGTAAGCTATCCATAACATAGAGGTGGTATAGAATCAAAGGATGAAGTGGCATGTTAGGTTCATCAAAACAAGGTAATTCCAAGAAGGTGATTGGGCACTTCTCTTTGACTCCAAATGCAAGGACCACATGGGGAAACTCAAGACAAGGTGGCTAGATCCATATGAAGTTGAGAAGATATTTTCCAATGGGGCTTTGAAACTCACCACCATTGATCCTATAATATTGAAACTACTAGTAGATGGTCATAGATTGAGATTGTACAAAAATACAACCAATAAGAGTACTTTCATCCAATAGTTCAGAGGAGGAAAAAACAAGATGGAAATAATAACATCATAGTTGAGGACATAAGTTGAACCTACTATTTCATATTCTAGTATTTTGGAAGAATGAGATCTTCAGTGGCCTTGGGTCATATATCTTTCTTGATACCCCAAAGAGGAATAAATTCTATGTGATCATATCTTGTAATGATCAACACCACTCTCTAACATGTTTTATTTTATTAGCATTTTTGTTTTATTGGATTTGGAGTATTTGTATAAAGGAGTGCATAATATCTAATGAAAGGAGATAGTGCAAATAGTATGTCTACTTACAACAGCATGCAGCCAAATCCCTTTTTTTATTTCTTTTTGATAGAACCATATTACATGAAGATTCAAGAATCTAGTTGTGTAAACATTAAATATATAGAGAAAATCAATGATGAAATAATTCAACCATCCCTCCATGAATTAGTTATATCAACTATGCATCACATTCTATACAAAATCACCTGCAAACAACACTACTTGAAGCCATGCAGTACATTATTATGGAGCTTCATGCATTCATCCACATGCATAAAATTCCAACAAGACACACATCACCATCACTCAACATACATCTTGAGATAAGTTCACTCGATTTCCTTTAATTAAGTATCTATAGGTAAATTATATTTAATTAATATATGTGTATTTTTGGTCATTAAAATTTATTTTCAATAATTCCTTCCACCTTTTTATTCATGACCTATCCTCCACATAATAAAATGACCATCACTCCACATGAGCATAATCCCACTAAAATTAATAATTCCACTTTCAAGTTGTGTGTGTACTTAGACTCAAATTCCAAAAACACATAGTAGTTCGTACTTCCATTCATTTACATTCCACATTCTCAGTGCAAAAGGAAAATCTCCTGCCTCACAGATTTTACAAAATTGTAATACTTTGCAATGGGGGCAGTCTGATAAGGAATGAACCAATTGATCATTTACAATTGTGGATCTAGCCACAAATCCTTCAATATATTCATGATAATGGCTGGATGGATTATATAAACAATTTTTAAGGTTTTAATGAGTCCATAAATGAATAATTTTCCACTACATTGAGTGATGGTCATGAAATAGTGAAAGGTTTACAAGTTAAGGTTGACGATGAGATATTGGTTGTAGTAACTTGGTTTCCAGTAGAAGGTGACATGTATCCTGTGAAAGCTAATCCTGAAGAAGCTTGAGAAAATAATTTAGATGAAGATTACAACTTCATGGTGGATAGACACAATACACTACATAATTCTCTAAAACCTTTCTTGGTAGATGTTTCTAATTATATCATCAAATATTTTACCTATGAAGCTACATATTCCTGATTGAACACTTTCCATTTCAAATTGTTAAATCATTTGAAGAAAGGTAGGTGTGTGAATGTACCAAATTTATTGCATGAGGGGTTAAAGAAGATGAGTAGAGAGTCATAGAGGGGATGGTCTACCCTTTCTCATCACTATCTTATCACCCTAATTGTACAACATGCATTAGCAACAAAACATCCTACATTTAATTGGGGAGATTTTACGTAAGAAAAACACATTGACGACCTGTTAGGGAAGGGTAAAAAGAAAAGAAAGAATTTGGATAGTTCCTTTATGACTCTATTAGAACCCTTAGTTATAGAAAAACCTACCCCTTCAGAAACCCCAGTTCCTCTTGAAGTATCTCTACCTTCTAACATAGCAGTCAATGATGAAACATCACTTCTAGAATAGGATGATAGGCCTATATCTCTTGAAAGAGTTCTTGTTGTAGAAGCATTAATAAATATTTCAACCCCATAATCTTCCTCTTCCAATAGAAAAATAAAATATTCCTACATAACCTCTGAGCCACGAAGAAGATCCCGTAGAATAAGAACCAAAAATCAAAAACCCTCAAAGTCTGGGAAACATACTCAAGTAGCACTTGATAGTGATAAAGGGAGGATGGATAGGAATGATGAAGCGATTCCATTGAAAGTTAAACAATAATTTCCCATAGTACCAAATGTAGACACAGTTATGGAGGAATAACCCATGGGAATCGAAAAGATAGGATAAGAGAAATTGGATACACATTCTACTTCATAGAGCCTTACTGAATCCATTAGGATTCAAATAGAGGTCATTCATATAGGGGTTACCCATGTAATGCATAAAGGAAAAGTATTGTTTAAAGAAATTGAAATTTTAACCAATATTCTGATGATAAATCTCTAGATTTGCATAAACAAATTAAGCAATAATTAGTTAAAATCAATACACGAAATGAAAACTACAGAAGATAAAAACCAAATGTAAATAGAATGGAGCACTTTCTATTAAATATGAGAGGGAATTTTATCCCCATATCTCTCCTTTATTAGCTAGTCTTACTCTCAATCCCAAGATATTCTCACACATTTCTATCTCTATGAGTTGTGCATGACAGCCAACTATGCAC
Organism: Taxus chinensis; assembly: GCA_019776745.2. Lineage (NCBI taxonomy): Eukaryota > Viridiplantae > Streptophyta > Pinopsida > Cupressales > Taxaceae > Taxus > Taxus chinensis. The sequence continues at coordinate 374,565,776 of CM034157.1, forward strand.
ACTCATTTATTATTTTATAAATATTAAAAAATATTACTACCAAATAACCCAAACCACTCCTAAGTGTAAACACTATGAACAATATTTTTGTAACAGTCACCCCCTTAGTGTGAGCATGGGGAAAGCTATCTCTTGTACCCACTCATGATCTACAAAGAAATGAAGGTTTTCAATGAGTACCAACAACTCAAACAATATGAGGATTTCAAAGAGAACCTCCAACTCAGAAAATGGTTTTCTAGTGGAACCAACCACTACATAGCAGCGTACATTATTTTGCTCACATCATTGTTTCTAACTTATAGGGATTAAAAAATAGAAATTATGATCATGCAAGAGCTTAAAATAGGAATGTTACTTCTGTTCATTATTAAAACATAAAGTAAACACACCACAAAAAAAAAGTCACCAATACCATGAAGTAATATATTTGTTGGTGACTAACAAGAGATGCCAATTTGCCTCCATCATGATGTTGCTAACTCAGCTGAATTTGTCTTTGAGGATAATTTTACAATTAAATTGGGCGTTAGTTCAACTGATAATGCACCCTTACAATAGTAACCAACTTTATATTTAACCAAAATAATAAATCATATCAGAGTTTTATTGCTAGAAATCACTCACTATTTTTTTACAAAATAATTAGAAATGTTAGAATTGTTTCCATGATTTATATTAAAATACGAAATGGGTTTATGTAATATTTTTACATAAGTTTTCCATAATACAAATAAACAAACCCAAAAAATTGCAAAAAATTCTAAATTTGCATTTTTGAGAAAAACACGAATTACCAGTCATTATTTTAAGATCAAAATCCAAAAACTAGCGATGGAAGAATTAAAACTCTCAGATCTACATCCTTGAGGCTGTGGTTTTGCCTTGCAATCACTCTCATAAATATTCCTAGCCTTCTCTGATACCAGATGATGATAAATCTCTAGATTTTCATAAATAAATTAAGCAATAATTAATTAAAATCAACACATGAAATGAAAACTACAGAAGATAGAAACCAAATGTAAATAGAATGGAGCAATTTCTATTAAATATGAGAGGGAATTTTATACAATTTCTTGCTCCTAAAATCATGGAGTCAAGTCTTTTCATTTTATCCCCATATCTCTCCTTTATTCCCTATTCTTACTCTCAATCCCAAGATATTCTCACACATTTCTATCTCTATGAGTTGTGCATGACAACTAATTGTGCACACTTACATATTATATTATAAATATTAAAAACTATTACTACCAAATAATCCAAAGAACTCCTAAGTGTTCACACTATGAACAATATTTCTATAACATATTCATGAATGAAAAAATTGATGAAACAAAGAACACTCATGTGTTTCTTGAAGAATATTTAGTGTCTAAGGAACCTAAGGAAACAACCATTGTAGTTACAGATGATGAGGAATAGATTAAATAAGTTTCATCACAAATTATACCTATAACTCAACCGAGTGCCATTGGTACTAAAAATAGTATACCACTTAATATAGAGGGAATACTTGTGGCAGAGATTGCCCAAGAATCTACCCAGCCAATGAAAATAAATGATCCCCCAATCATTCCTCTATCCCTAGAACCCGAGTCTCAACCAGCTATCTTGCAGCCCTATGTTATTATACAAGAAGTCTTCATAGAACACCATAGGCCAGCCTATAACAATATGGAAACACATACCTATTTAGAGTATTGGGTGAAAAAAATTGATAACTACTATAATAAACTACAACAAATATGGGAAAGAGAAAAGGATGAATTACTCTTCTAGCACCAACATGACTTGGAAGAAAAAGATAGGCTACTAAGGGAAAAAGATAATGAGATTATATGATTGAAAAAGAAACAAGAAGACACAGTCGAAGTTGCCAATGGAATTTTAAAGTATAGACCATTGTACAAATGAAAATCAACACGTGACCTTCACTTGCACTTGACTCCCTGAGGTTGTGTCGAGGAAGCTAATGTAGAAATATGTGTGTGGCTTATGAGAGAAATATGAGTGAAATGGTATGGGAAAGCTATTAAGGAAACACAATGTTTTCAACTTGTAATAATGAAAACTACTCATTAAGGGAAATGAAAGCCTCTCTAAATTATACAGGTCAGATGGATGGATCAGAAAGGATGGAAACCTAGAGACTACAATCAATATTGATTTATGTGGATATCCTTTCTACCGGATGCAAAATTCATGGGAAGCCAATGGGAGCCTTGTAAATCTATCCAAACAAGGTCATGGATAATTGAAAGAGGCATGGCTTCATGGAATCAAATTTGGTTGGCAAGAGCATTCCAAAATGAGATTGCTAGTTGGTATTCCTTGTTTATCCTATTCAGTTGTGATATGATATCAGGTGGTAATAGTGATGTATGAAAAACCAATGTTCGCAGATTCATGTCAATGCAAGTGAATAATTCTGGCATGTTATGTTTTGGGACTTTAGGATCAATTCCAAATGGTTTGGGTTATTGGGTTTCTTGTATGGTCATGTGAATGATCAAACTCTATTTCCAACAATCTAATATTCATAAGCTTTTTTAGCTTCTATGTTAAAAATAAGGATTTGTGTGATCTTCTTGAAATATCTCACTATCATTCTAGCAACTTGTATATGTAATCCTGTATTTATGTCATTAAAAAGGTCTCCTACATCCAGTTATGGAACTAATGGATCATAACCAATTTTTTGTTCTCTTTTAGGTCCATTTATGGTCATATGGGCATTTGAATTCTTTCACGACAATCTATAATTAGTTTGTTTTGACCAAAATTCATATGTTTTGTGTTAGTGCTTGATTTGATCTCCCCTTTTTTTAGTATGTGCCTTTGAAAATTTCTCTCTGACTAGTTTTCTCATGTGAAAACGTATTCTTGAAAGATATAATCATGTCAAATGCAAATTAAAACACCGTGTTTAGGATGTTGATCCTCTTTTTCATTCGAGGATTGTGAAAATGTGTCATTACTTATGAATCCTTGTGATTTTGTCTCTTTTGAATTTTACCCATGTTGTTCCCAGTATAAATTGTTGACTATACAAAAATTCTATGACTTGATGGATATTCGAAGGAAAATTTGAGAAACTACGAAAGCAAGGAACATCATTGCGGGAGGAAGTAAGGGTATCCACGTGTCCCTTCGACACATTTTTGAGAAATTGCAAGGGATCATGATCCTTCAAGCTATAAGAGTCCACCACATGGCTTAAGTGTGGCAAGGCATCCCTAGAGGGATGAAAAGTAAAAACAAGAGAAAAGAGTGTGCATGCCTCCATGTGTCACCCAGGTGTAACTTCAATATAAAATAAGTCCATGGAAGGAAGGAAAGTTCTAGGGAATGAAAATAAGGCTCTTCAGATGGATTTTTAGGGATGTGTTACTCTAATTAAAGCTGTGAGTTAAGGTAACAATGCAAGGTAGGCCATGGATCATAATTAAATGAATCACATCATCCATATGAGATGTGGAAGGTTTTGAAAAGTTTTGATACACTAAGGAATAGAGAAAACCCACGGTAGGACACCATTAGATGTGATATGGTGAGTTTCTATTGTGAACAATGTTGAATCAAACTTAAGATTTCTGAATCCAAAAATAGAGGAGAATTATACAACAAAGGATAAATAACCAGTTGAAAGTAGTGAGATTGATTTCAGAACCCGTGAAATGATCACAAAAGGGATTTGCACAGATCAAGCTTGGAAAATTGAATTTTAGATATGAAAGAAAGGCCATGGGAGTATAAATAGATATTGGATCAATGTGTGGATGTATCGAGATAGAATACTCTGATAATTGTTTCCATGAATCATTCTTTTATCTTATTACAGATTTTATTCTTGTTTCAGGAAAATTAAATATCACTTTGAAGCGGTTTCAGACATAAATCAAAATTGGGGTTGTATGGGGTCCCCAGTCCATGATGAATAAAGTTACATACAGATTTAGAGATTTTATCAAAAGGAAACAATAAAAGAGAGAAACACTAAGCCATCCACTACTCCTACTTTAAAATATCCTCTAAATGGGGGATCTTGTTCAACAACCTGTTCTTCCTTGATATTAATTCATTGAAACCCTAAGCTTTCTGAACAAATACAACTGACCCGTCAAATTTTGAGACATCCCCATATCCATTAATGACTCAATGGTCATTTTAGAACCATCCATAATCTACCTCAACTCTATTGTCTTCTGATAAGAAGATACCCACTCTAAAAGGTCTAAACCACCTGTAGGAAAATTATTTTTTCCTTTTTCCTTATAAGGAGTGGATTGAATGGGAGTAGACTGAGGGGGAGTAGTTGGAGTGGCTATAAGAGAAAGCATTGTGACCCTTGGGATTGAAGGAGTGAGAGATTTGGACCTAGACTCACCCTTTTACCTCCTCGTGAATGATGGACACTCTCTTGGCAGAGGAATAGGCCAAGGTCCTGACAATGTTTACTCCATCAAAGAATCTCATTGCACTGGAATGAAAGGTTGGAGATTATACTTTCCCTTACCCTCCTTTGTGGTATAAAATGATGCTTTGGAATAGTGAGGTGATAAAGGCCCTACTTCTTCCTCATCCAAAATACTACCTGGAGGTTGAGAGCTTGATTCCCTGCCTTCCTTTTTGAGGATGGTGCTGGTATGGTGGATGGTTGGGATGGCACAAGTCTTACTTGAACTTTCTCTATAAAAATGATTCTCTGCTCCAGTTTCTCTAATTTATGAGAAATGGTAGGCACAATATCAGTGGCAGTATTTTCATAAAGCATGTAAGACTCCCAGGGAACCTCTTTCACCAAAACATTTTCATTGCATAGAAAGGGAAACTTGTATTCATCCATGCCTATCATAACAAGCCTCCTCTCAATCCATAATTTCTTCATCCCTTCTTGAGATTTTTGATAGTCCTAATGGAAGAGATGATAGTACGTCGACTGGAAAGTTGGAAAAAAATGATTGATCTTAATCAATCTTAAGAGGAGGGAAAGATGAACTTCTTGATATGTCAGGGGCCCTTTGTTATCCCCTAGGTCTATAATTTCAAAAAAAGCCCTGATAAAGGATTCATTAGGGCCAGTCAAATAAAATATTTGGTTTAAATATTCTGTGGATATTTCATTTAAACTATTCACCACATCCATACTCGATATTGTACCAGAAAGGAGTTTTGTAATAATTCTTCATGGTCAAGAATAGAAAAAGGATGCATGATGGGGAAAAAATAGATTTGAATTTATAATGAAAATGGTACAAAAAATCTGATTCAAGTAGAATCATTTCTATCAAATGAAGAATAATCATTCACTCATCTCACATGACAGAAATAAATTTGAGGGAGATTGGCACTATGCAAAAAAATATGTTTGATTGATGTGATAGGGCCCATGTGAGGATACTCATATCTTAAATACATGAACATGAGTATGTATTGCTCGAGGTTGATTCTTAAAAGATAAAAAGGATTTCATATCACATCAAGCCATATGGATGCACCTGGAAAATATCAAAAAATCATTAAACAAATGTCAAAAGGGATTATATGGTGTCCTAGTTATATTTGAGGGAGTAAAAAACATGGTTAGCCCATAAATTTTCCACCTAGAAACATAATACAAGATATTTTTCAAGAGAATAACAATAAATTAGACTATTTTGTAAATAAGAATATTATCTTAGAGATTTGTGTTTTAGGGGGGAAACGGAGAATGAGTGAGAGAGTGATACTATATAAATGTGATGAGAAAACTCTCACGTGGGAGGGGGTTAATTTCTCTAAGCTTTACAAAAAAATGAGAAAAATAATTTGTAATTTCTTAATCCAAACTATCTTGAGATACCTAAGAGTTTATTCATCTATTCCCAAACCTTCTCACCAAAATGATTGCACTATATAGTCATTGTTAGACATTTAGGTCATAGGTGTTGTGTCCCCTTGTCAAAGTGTTGGTTTTTCATGAATTAATTTGTGTGTATTCTCATGAGAAATGTTAATTTATTTCAAGATGTATTTACTTTGAATCGATTCACTGCATTTTTGTTGCAAACTTATGCTAATTAATTTCTTTGAATTACATAAAGTTTCAGTTTAAATAGAAACAATTTGGCAACTACAACTGCATTATTGATGGAGCTTTCCTTCATGTTGTGGTAAACAGTTTAAAATTCAAGTTATATCTATATGATCTAGGATCTTTGTCAGTTCTTGAGGGTATCTAGGATGTGTTTGATTAGGAATTATTAGTATTTCATTAATAATTTATCATGAGATTTTATGTTTAAATTCTTGAAGTTTTTGTGAAATCTTATCTTCTTGGGCTTCCATGAATACAAACCTTCTAGTTGAAGGAATGATCTGAATTGTGTAATTTTTATCTTACATCAAGAACACTTCTATACAACATTTGTAAGGTTCATTTAAGTATTTTGTATAATCAACTTTATCCTGCTTAACTTCCCAACAATACATCAAAATCACAACCAATAACCATCATATCCACCTAAATTACCCCTTCTTGCATTGTTTATGTATAAATACTATGGATATTTGATAAATTTGTTGATTATTTATCCAAAGTATGTAAGAGCAAGTTGGAATTCACAACTATCTTTAATAACTTAATCCTTTTTAGAAGATATCTACATTTTCTAGTGTGACAACTCATGAGAGTTAGATGATGTCTACATTGACCATGTCTTCTTGAGGTTGCATTTTCACTTCCCTGAGAAAGAGAGTCCAAATATTTATATTCTATCCATTTCCTTTCACAAATACAGGTTACAAAATGGGTCCTCTCACCCTAGTTTTTGGAAAAACCTAAAGTAGCAGGGAAGGTCATACCATTAGTGGAGGTGTTATCCAATATTCCCCAAGTCAGAGTGAAAAGAGACTACCAGATCCATCCCTGGCTACAAAATGACTCAAATCCTGGTCTATCTTTCTCTAAGCATCCTACTTAGCCTATTGATGTTATTTGGCTTACAAGGAGGGATCAATTTGGGTACCAACACCCTCATGGTGTCCATTTTCGGGGACTATTTCTACAAATACTAAGAAACATTGACCTATGGTAACATATTGAATATGTTTAGATGTAAATACATGATCTAGACATCATCCTTTGTTGAGCTTTATGAAAAATGGGCTTAATCAAAAGTTATTTGCTTGATATTTTCCTAGTTTAAGAAATATTTCCATTAAATTTTCTTGGTTAGGGGTAAATACTGACAAAGGATGTTGATATTTTTCAAGCTTTGTTAAATTTAATCATTAAGGTTCACATTGACAAGTCATTTGTAGTGATTTACACATCTAAGGTATAAGACCTTAGTGGTGACTCCACATTGTTTAGAATTTCTGGTAAATACCAGTGCCTCAAGCTTCAATAATTGAAATGTATCATCAAGATTTGTAAAGTTGGAAGGAAGAAGGTCCTTCTTCAAGACAGATCCTGCTAGAAAATTGTTTCTAGAGCTAGGAAGTACAAATCCAACTAAGAAAAAAGTCTGGAGAGCATTGGGAGATCAAAGGTTAGAAGAGAAAGTAGTGCCTATGGTTGAAAGTGATCAACCTTTGATAGAGGATTATTCTAGTTCCTCAGATAGTTCTGGATCAAACAGTCCCTACACAAATTTATATACTCCAACTTGTGAGGGGCCTTCATTTGTAACTAATAAGGTATTCCTCATCTCCCTCATTTTTCACTTATAAGTAATAGAGTTTTCTGTGAAACTGAATCATTAAAGGATAGTACTTTGAGGATCATACACCATTACCTCAAATACCTCCTGTCCCATACCATTTTAACCCTCCTGTTGGGACACCTCCTCAAAATAATATGGCTCATCCTCCACCTAGACCTATATTTGTTGTAAATGTTTTTGGACCTATAGATTTTCACAGGTATGGTGGGTTATCCTAATGCGATTCCACAAGAAGTGAGGAATAGATTGCCTAAATTTCAAGGAAATAATGTTATTACTAGTGACCAACACCTTAGAAAAAAATTTTTGTTAATATCATGGAGGATTTTGAGATTGAACATGAATATGTGTATGTAAAATTGTTCATTCACACCTTAGAAGAGGATGCATGTGATTGGTATAAATCCTTACCAAATAATTCCATTGATTCATGGGCTGAGATGAAAAATGATTTTAGATTACAATATGGGGACAAGACTGATCCTAGGTTTCTCCTCTTAGAATTAGAAAATATCAAGAAGAACCCCAATGAACCAGTCCAAGAATTTAATACCAGGTTTAACAAAACCCTGTCTATATTGCCAATGAATTTTGAGGCCAAGTGATGACTCCTGCCTAATAAAATATTTTGATGCCTTTGATAAGAAAGCAACATATTATTTGAGGGAAAAATAACCAAAAACATTGAGACAATATTTCTCTATGGAAGTGAAAATTGAGAATAATATTAAGGTAATAGGGAATCCTCCTAAAAGGGAGGGTGTTAAGTTAGTTAATCCTTAAAATCCTCAACCAAGAAAGGGAGTTGATCTGGAGGAAGTAGTTAAGAATTTATCAGGGGAAGTGAAAGAAATTTTCTATAAGCTGCTACAGCAGAGAAGGGAATAAGATAGAGTTTTCAGGACCAACACCAACCTTAGGGTCAAAATAGAATTAGAAATCATCTTATGGGTGATCATGGATAAGATGAGAGAGGTAAAGGGCCCATGGGATCAAGAAATAAACAACAAAACCAAGAGAGAAAAAATTGGTCCCTGATCCTTTAACTGCTAGAATTTCTATGATAGAAGAAAATCATGTTATTGAGTGGTGTGATAAATGTTTCTTACCACATTCCCCATGTGATCTTAATGAAGAAAGTGAAGAGGTTGATGATGATGCTACTTTTGGTAATGTGTGCATGATGGAATGGCTTGACAGTCCACAACAAGGAGCTACTTCTACTGAATTTTTGAGTGTCATGACTATGGAATCTTTTTGGGAATGCATAAACTGGGTATCTCCTCTTCCTTCTACTAGTAATATTGAAGTTGATATGGTCCAGGATTTTGAATTTCCCAATCATGATTTTGAATATTTAAGGGCATTGATGATTAATAAATATGATGGTGGAATTCCTTATGAGGAGGATAAATAGTTTTTAATGAATGCAGTGGTGGCCCAAGAGAAAGAATATAATTTAAGAAATAGAACTATTAAAATGGGAGGGCCACAGCCCAAACCAAAAAATCCCCTCCTCACTAATATCCCAAAGGATCCCCCCAAGAAAGATGTGCCAACCAAAAGTCCAGCTAATGCCAATAAACCCAGTAACCCTGCCCAAGCCATGAATAACCTCATACCACAAGAAAAGGAAATTACCCTACCTCTCAGTACAACTTTACCCAAGTATACCCCTGTGATATGGCTCAAATTTTGAGCCAAATCAAGGTCATTGTACCCATCATTGAGTTTCTTAGGATCCCTAAGCATAGAAGAAGAGCATTTGAGTACTTGGGATTTAAGGAGGAGGTAGTGGCCCTAGGAAAAGATGTTAATAATGTTGATATTCCTCCTATTATTGAAGAATTGGAAGTGCCACAAGCATTGGAAAATTTAGGGGAATCCCTTGAAGTATATCTAGGAACCTCCCTTGTTGAATCCCAACTTGATGTTGATCCCTTTTATATTACATTAATTATTAATGACAGACTTGTTCAAAATTGCATGTTTGATTCAGGAGCTTCATGTAATGTGATGCCCCTTGAAGTTATGAATGAGTTGGATATCAAAGTAATAACAACCTTTGGGAAGTGCACTATCATGGATTCTAGAGAGGTACCAATAATTGGGTATGTCAAAGGTTTGGTGGTGCAATTAGCAGCTTACCCTGGTAAGTATTTAACCATGAATGTAGTCATTGTTGATTGCCCTACTAAATGGGGTATGTTATTGTCAAGGAAGTGGGCTGCAGTGTTGGTGGAAGTGTGCAGATGGATATGTCATATGCCACCATACCAGTAGAAGGGAATCTTGTCAAGTTATATGGGGAGAAAGAAGATGTTACATCTGATTGAAGATCCTAATAATGCTACTTATGAACTATTATATATAGATGTCGATGTTAATAATTTTATTGGGTATGTAGATTTTGAAGAACATGGTATTGATAAGAGTAAATTCCTGAAACAATTTGGTGTCCCTTGGACCTTGATGTTTGATGGAGCTTTCTCTAATATGGGAAATGGGGCTGGAGTTGTACTTATATCTTCAAGCTGAGAAAATTTTAATTTATCCTTAAAATTGAAATTTGAATGCAAAAACAACATTTTTGAGTATGAGGCATTACTCTTGGGTTTGAGGATTTCTTGGAAGTATGGTATAAAAGATATAATTGTTAAAGGAGATTCATAGCTTGTAGTGAAACAAGTAAGGAAATTGTATGCCACAAAAAATCAAAGAATGAAACAATATAAACATGTAGTCTGAGATTTTATTGAGATGTTTTATTCCTTTAACATTTTGTATCATGATAGAACTCAAAATGTTGCAGTAAATAGATTGGCAGTGCTTGGATCTAGGTTTGAAAATTGCATTATTTCTCCTTATTTTGATTATGATATTGAAGTGTTGTCAAGACCATTTGTTCCTGATAATGTGAAACATTCGAAAGTATTTGAAGATGATGCCCAGGTTTAGAGGTTTTTTGCAGAATGAAGGAGAATTCACCAATCAGTGCATGGATTGGGAACCAATGGTTGCAATATGTGATGGAAAGGAAACCATGTTTGGTAAGGACATAATTCAATTGAAAACAAACACAATTCCCAGAGGGTTAGTGGCTTTAGAGTTCAAATTTTGATAATGCTGACATGGTGGTTCATAGACACATCTCAGCTTCAAGGGATGTTGAAGAATTCAATTTGGGAACTAAAGAAAAACCTAGAAAAGTTTGGATAGGAAGTAATTTAAGTAAAGAGGAAAAGAAGTTTTATGTTGAATTGTTGAAAAATTACCAAGACTGCTTAGCATGGTATTACTCAGAATTGAAATCATATAAGGAGGATATATTTCAACATGAAATACCTTTAGAACCTAATGCTAAACCATTTAGGAAAAAAAAGAGGCCAATCAATCCACTTATTTCCCTCAAGATGCAGGAAGAATTAAAAAAGTTAAGGGATGGAGGGAAAATACAACCAAAAAAATATTATTCATGGGTGACAAACTTAGTGCCAGTAAGAATGAAAAATGGAGATATAAGGTTGTGTGTGGATTTCACAAAATTGAATAAAGCCTCAATTAAATATATTTATCCATTTGCTAACATGGATAACATGCTACAATTGGTCACTGGATCTGAGTTGTTTTCTACATTAGATGGATTCTCAGGGTACAACCAGGTGGTTGTGAAACAATCAGAGAGAATTAAAACTACCTTTACCACCCCATGGGGTACCTATGTGTATGTGAGAATGCCTTTTGGTTTGATGAATGTTGGGGCTACATGTTCCAAAGAGAAATGGATGTTGCATTCTCAGGCTACATAAATGATTTTATTGCAGTTTATCAGGATGATGTGACAGTGTTCTCTAAAAAAGAAGTGATCATTTGAGCCATGTTGAAAAGATATTGATCAGGTGTAGAGAATATGGCATATCATTGAATCCTAAAAAGTGCCATTTTGTGGTTCAAAAGGAAAAATTTTGTTGGGGCACATTTGTCAAAAGAAGGGGTCATGATTGATCCTAAAAGGGTGGAAGCAATTGGTAAAGTTCCTGTCCCTAAAAATAAGAAAGGGATTTAGTCCTTCTTTGGTCAGATAAACTTCATTAGGAGTTCATTTCTAATTTCTATGAAAATACTATCCCCATTACAAGCATGTTAAAAAAGGACCAGATTATCCAATGGGAGGAAGGATCTCTCCAAGATTTTAGTGGAATTAAAGAAGCATTAAAAATTATCTAGTGTTGGCAGCCCCTGATTATAAGAAGGATTTTTCAGATATTCTCCTTTGCATCTAAAAACACCATTGCATATGTATTATTGCAAAAAGGATGAGGAAGGAAATGAAAGGCCTATTCTCCTTTTTCAGTAAAGCCTTGCAGGGGGCTAAACTAAAGTATACCATCATGGAGAAGCATGCTTTTTCTTTGGTGAGAGAAACTAAAATTTTTAGGCCCTATATCTTGAGTTCCAAGATTGTAGCATATGTTCCCCACACTATGGTCAAATATATCTTATCAGAGATGGAAATTTCTAGCAAAATATGTTGTTGGGTGAACAACCTACAAGAGTATGCCATGGATATACAGACCACAAAAATGGTTAGAGGTCTAGGCCTTACAAGATTGATGGCAGAGATTAACCTGCAAGTAATGCAAATTAACAAGATTAAGGAAGGAATTATGGATGTCCTAGAAAAATTAATCAATTCCACATGGTATAAGGACATAATATTCTACCTCATAAATTTGAAGTGTCCTAGCCACTTAGACAAAAATCAGAGAAGGACACTCAAATTAGCCTCCCAAAAATATATCATAACTGATTATGGGTTGGCTTGGAAGAATCCTGAGGGGGTTCTTTTGAGATGTATTACAGAGGAAGAAGCTCCCAAACTGATTGCAGAATTTCATGGGGGAGTATGTGGAGGCCACTTTGATGGAAGAGTGACTACCCATAAGATCTTAAGGGAAGGTTACTGGTGGCCCACACTTTTCAAAGATGCAGCCTTATTGGTTAGGAAATGTGAAAGTTGTCAAATATTTTCAGGAAGAATGAAAGCTTCAGGTGCCCTTCCTTTGCAACCAGTGTCAATAGAATCTCCTTTTAAACAATGGGGCATGGATTTTATTGGAGAAATATCAGATCCCTCAAGTACAGGGCATAAATGGATACTGGTGGCCACATATTATTTTACCAAGTGGGTTAAAGCTATTCCCACTAAAAAAATCAACTCACCAAATTGTCATGGATTTCATCCTGAATCACATAATTTGTAGGTTTGGGGTACCTGCAAAAATAGTTGCTGACAATGCTATGAGATTTAGAGCTAAACCATTGGTAGCTATGTGCCAAGATTATGGGATAAATTTGACATATGCATCCAATTATAATCCTAAGGGGAATGGACAAGATGAATCAAGCAATAATAATTTACTTAAGATCATTAGGAGGACATTGGATATTAACAAAAGAAAATGGGGTGAGTAGTTGAAATTTTCTTTATGGGAAGATAGAATTACTACCAAAAGGGATACTAGAAAGAGTCCATTTGAATTGGTTTATGGAGTCCAAGTTCTCTTGCCCTTACATATGCATATTTTTCCTCTTATCAACTCATACACAGCTGAGGATGAAGAGGTGAATCCCTATGAAGAAAGGATTAATCAGATTGTGGAGTTGGATGAAGAGAGAAGGGAGTCTCACCAAAGACACCTAAGGTTTAGAGAGAAACTCAATAAATTATTTGATAAAAAAGGTGACTCCTAGAACTTTCAATGTTGGAGATCTTGTTTTGTTATGGGACAACAGACACGAGGATAAAGGAAAACATGGTAAATTTGATGCCTTGTGGATGGGTCCTTACTCTATTGACATAAGAATTGGTGAGCACACCTTTTTCCTGAAGGACCTATGGATGGATATTTGCTAGAATTGCATGTTAATGGCAGGCATCTAAAGCACTTCTTGGATTCATTACACTTGAGGTACAAACTTTTGTAAAATGTATAGTCATTTTGGTTTTTTTCTTGTTTTCGTTTTTTTCTTTTTGTTTTCCTTTTTTTCCTGGTTTAAAGTTACCAGTTGCATTGGTATCTTGGTATGTTTTTGTTATGTTTGAGTTAGTTTAGTTTGACCCTTGTGTATGTCTTTAAATTGACTCTGTAACCCAATGGATCTCTAGCACTTGGTCTATTTTATGTCTTTGGTTTATTTCGTTCTTATGGCACCCATAAGGGGTTACCATCCCTGAGTCAAAGCTGGTGTTAGTACTCAATTTGATCTCACCCTTTTATCTGGTATGTATGCCTTCACGAAAAATTCTCTCTGACTGGTTTGCCATGTAAAAAACATTGTATGCTTGAAAGATATAATTGTTATTGAATGAAAATAAAAAATCTTTTGTTTAGGGATGTGAATCCTCTCTTTTTCAGTCAAGGATATGTAATAGTCATGTTTTCCCCTGAAAATACCCTTGTGAAAAATCAACCATAAATAGGGAAAACTGTTGTAATTTTGACGATAAGGTTAATGAAGTGCAAAGAGTTCAAAAATGTTGCCCTGATGCCCACCACTTTTTTCACCTTGCATCCCCTTTTTCCTTTTGGTGTATTCTTTTTTATTTTGTGAGAATCAATTTTACATAAGTATGGAATAGATGTGGAAGGTATCATGTGTCCCTTCGGAGCATTTTGGAGAAGGCAGCAAAGAATTGGGAGCCTTCAAGATGTGAAGAATCAACCACATGGCTAAAGCATGGCAAGGTAGCCAAGTGGGTTGAAAATTCAAGATAAAGAAGAAGATCTCGTAGGCCTCCACATATCACCCAGGGCACAAATTCAAAAAAGAGAAGAAGTCTGTAGAAGGGAGAATCCCCAAAAGCTACATGAATGTTTCCACATGTCGTACAAAGTGGCTACCACTGTCAAAAGGACCAAAACGAAGAAGAAGAGGACTCTAATGTTTGGCAGATTGAATGCGATCTCGGATCCTAAAAGCATACAATTGAATGACTTGACTAAAATTAGGGGTTGAGGTTTTGAATGAAGTCAAGGAGAAGATGAAGATCAGAAAAGAAGGTAGGTTGACAAAACCATAGATGACCATTGATATGATATTAGAGGAAAGTTGCAGAGTTACAATAAAGGCCATGGAAGAATACAAACAAAGGATGGACCAATGTGGGGATATGCTTTGAATAGGTTTATTTTGTAAACTTGATTTTTCAACACCGTATAGGATCAAATGATGAAAGATGAAGATGCAGATATCAATACTAGTAAGAAAGATTAGGCTTGTTTTCTTTTAACTATTCTTTCATCCTATTTTAATCATTACTCTTATTTCAAGAAAACTGAACAGCACTTTCAAATCATTAAATCTCTAGACATATAATGTAATTTTATGCGAATAAAAATACATAATAGGATCTTAGTGCATGGCTTATTGAACATAGCAGACCCTGATATTTTTTTCCCCTAATCCATTCTTTTATCTTATTATAACTATTATCCTTGTATTGATTTAACAATTTGAATATCACTTTGAAGCAGTTGTAGACATAAAGGAAAAATGGGGATTCTATAGGGGCCTCTAACCCAAGATGAAGATACATTTACATACATATTTGAAATCTACATCAAAAAATAAATCAATAAAAGAAAGACATTCAATCATCCTTTACTTTTACTTTGAAATTTTTGGTAAATGGGGGAATTCTATTAAAAAAAATATTCTTCCTTGGTATAAAATCCTCTAAGCCTTGAGATGATTGCGAAAATACAATTGACCCAGAAAAATTTAGAGACAAACCCATGTCCATCAATGATTCAACAGTCATCTTGGGGCTATCCATGATATTCCTCATCTCTATCTTCTTTTGATAAGAAGATACCCAGTCTAGAAGATCTAAACCACATTTAGGGAATGTTATCTTCCCTTTCACCTTGTAAGAAGATGGCTGATTAGGAATATGCTGAGAAGGAGCATTTGGAGTGGCTGGGAGAGAAATTATTACAGCCCAAGGACCTGGTGGAACAAAGGATCTTGAACGGAACTCACCCCTACATCTTCTTGTGAAAAGTGGATACTCTCTTGGGAAAGGAACATAAAAAGGTCCTGATAATTTTTTCTCCATTAAAGGTGCATGTTGCACTGAGTGAATGGAAGGTTGGAGAGTATATTTTCCCTTACCCTCCTTAGTAGTAAAAAGTGATGCCTTGGAATGCTGAGGAGATGAAGGCTTTTCTTCCTCTTCATCCAAAATGACAATTGTGGTTTGAGAGCTTGATTCCCCATTTTTCCCTCTCACTGATGGTAGTAGTATTGTAGATGGTTGATGTGGTACAAGACTCATTGGACCTTTTTCCAAGGAAGTGACTCATTGCTCAAATTCTTCATCTTTGTGAGAAATGAATAGGCACAATATCAATAGAAGTCTTTTCATAAATCATGTGTTATGTTGTGGAGCCTATTTTCATGTGTGGAAGTGTTGAATAATGTACACAAAAAGTATTGTAACCTCTTCATGTATACTCCTCAGGATAAAACAAATTTGGCCTCAAAAAATATGCTCGATATTTCAGGAAATGTTCTCTTCTCATATGGGAAGGGATTATGACTCATAGGTTTATGGGACAATTTTGGCCCATGGGTTTGGTACCCACAGTATTGTAAAACTAGTTTAGTCAATTGTTCCTACTAAATATGGTCTTGTGCATATGGTAGGGTTGATATGACATTGAAGAGGTGTGTGAATTCAGTTGTGAATTCTGGAGGAGTAAGAGGTGTGTGAATTCAAGTGTGAATTTGGCCTCGAGAGTTTTTGTTTGAACATAGCTCCAAAACATATCTGCTCTTCTCATATGGGTGAGATTTTTGATGCATAGGTTTATGGGATGGGTTTTGCCCATGGTTTTGATACCCATGGTTTTGTAAAACTGCTTAAGTAGTTGTCTGGTTTTGCTGCATATGGTTTTATGTAATATTATGTGCTTTGAATTCGGCTGTGAATTCTATAGAGTTTGTTGAGCATAGCTCCAAACAGATCTGGGTATTGTATTGAGAGATTACTAGCTTGTAATCAAATCTGAGAAAGTGATTCTTTATGGACATAGCCCAAATTGGGTGAACAACATTAAATATTTTCTCCTTGTGTTGTGTTATTTTATTCTGCAATTTTATTTCAGATCTATAATAATTTCTGCATATTAGTTTCTATTGTTGTGATTCTATGAGGGATTATTCAGCATATTTTATCTCTTATTTCCTAACAATTGGTATCAGAGCCTGGTTTGGTTTGCTGAAGTGTTGAATCGCAGGGAAATTTTTATCTTGAGTGGGAGTTATGGCAGATGATGGAAGATCTAGGCTTGATAAATTCAACGGGAAGAATTTAAGTCTTTGGAAGATGCAGATGGAAGATTAGCTTTATCAGAAGGATCTTTATACTCTGCTATCTGAGAAGGTGAACAAACCCTCAAGCATGACAAATGTAGAATGGGGTTTGCTGGATAGGAAGGCACTTGGGACAATGCGTCTCTGTCTTGCATATTCGGTAGTATTTAATGTTTCAAAGGAAAAGACTACAAAATAATTGATGGATGCATTAGGGAAGTTGTACGAAAACCCCTCTACCTCTAATAAGATATTTTTAATGAAAAAGTTGTTTAATATGAAGATGTCTGAGAATGGTTCAGTAGCAGATCATCTAAATGATTTTAATACAGTTGTAAATATGCTAGATTCGGTTACAATATAATTTGATGAAGAAGTTAGGGATTTATAGTTCTATGCTCTTTACCTGAGAGTTGGAATAGCTTGGTAATGGTGGTAAGAAACTTGGTTCCAGCTAACTCAAAGTTAAAGTTTGAGGATATTGTATGGGTGATTCTAAGCGAGGAAATGTGAAGAAAAAGATCTAGTGAATCTTCTACTTCAAGGAATGCTTTGATAGTGGAAACTAGAGGGAGACAGAAGAATAGAGGAAGCTGTGGAAAATCAAAGGATCGGGCAAGGTCAAAATCCAAAAGCAAGATAGTATGCTGGCAATGTGGAAAGCGTGGGCATGCAAAGAAGGATTGTTGGGAGCTTCGGGATAAAAAGAAACAACAAGAAGAAAAAGAGGAGGAAAATGTGGCAAAGGGTAATGTATGTCAGGATGCTTTGATACTTTCTTTACACAATATTACTGAATCTTGGGTTTTAGATTCGGGGGATTCTTTTCATGCTTCTCCACATAGGCATTATTTTGTTGATTATGTTCAAGGAGATTTTGGGCATGTTTTTCTTGGTGATGATGAGCCTTACAACATAGTTCGAAAAGGTTCTATTCAGGTTAAGATGCAGAATGGGAATACTTTGCTATTGAAGGATGTCAGACATGTGCCTACATTAAGATGAAATTTGATATCGGCAGGGTAGTTGGGAAGTGATGGTTGTAATGTGATATTTACAGTGGACTCTTGGAAGGTTACCAAGGGTGCTCTTGTGGTGGCAAGAGGTAAGAAGATTGGAACCTTGTATTTAACCACTTATAGCACTAATGTTTTTAATCTTGTGGCTTCAGAAGTAGATACAACATTGTGGCACTATAGGCTCAGTCATATGAGCCATAAGGGCATGGAGATCATAAAGAAATATTTTCCCGAATATACAGAAACAAGTTTGAGTTCTCTGAGGACTACATATATGGGAAACAAAAGTGAGTAAGGTTTATCAAGGATGGAGCTACAAAGAAAGAGAGTAAGTTAGAGCTGGTGCATTTTGATGTGTGGGGGACAGCTCAGGCATCATCTCTTGGGGGTTCAAGTTATTATGTCACTTTTATTGATGATGTAACAATGAAAGTTTGGGTTTATTGTGTTAGAAACAAATCTGATGTATTTGACACTTTTGTTAAATGGAAAGCCTTCGTAGAGAATGAAACATGTCTTAAGCTTAAATGTCTCAGGTCAGATAATGGAGGGGTGTATTGCAGCAATGAATTTGATGATTACTATTCTAAGAATGGAATCCGCAGGTAAAAGACGGTTCCAAGAACTTCCCAGTAGAATGGGGTATCAGAAAGGATGAACAGAACAATAATGGAACGTGCTAGGAGCATGAGGTTACATGCAGGACTGCCTCTTTCTTTTTGGGAAAAAGCGGTGAGCACAACTGTGTACTTGATAAACAGAGGACCCTACAGTGCCTTGGATGGAGGCGTATCTGAGGAGGCTTGGTATGGTAAGAAAGTTGATTATTCATTTCTTAGAGTCTTTGGATGTGAGGTGTTTGTTCATATAGATAAGGATTATAGGACAAAGCTAGAGGATAAATCATAAAAATGTACTTTCATTAGTTATGGTGGTGATGAATTTGGATATAAATGTTGGAGTATTAAGGAAAAAAAAATCATTTGATCTAGGGATGTGGTCTTTAATGAGAAAGTCATGTATAAGCAGCAGTTGTAGGAAAACAGGGAAGAATCCAAGAAAGAATATGTAGTAGTAGAGGATCTTCCAGATGGAAAAGTGACACATGAATCAGTTTAGGAACCTCCTCAACAGGAACCCCAAACTCCTATATTGAGGAGGTCTTCTAGGGTAAGAAGAGAACCTGAACATTTTTATCTTTCTCTTTATTATTTATTACTCACTGATAGGGGAGAACCAAAGAGCTTTGATGAAGCAATGCACGTAAATACCAGGAAGAAGTGGGACCAAGCCATGAATGAGGAGCATCAGGCTCTCATGGAGAACCCGACATGGGATTTGGTAAAGCTACCCGAAGGAAAAAGAGCATTACATAACAAGTGGGTGTTCAGATTCAAAGAGGAGGAAGGAGGAAAGAAAAGATATAAGGCCCGATTGGTGGTCAAGGGGTTTGCACAGAAAAAAGGTATAGATTTTGATGAGATTTTTTCTCCTGTAGTAAAAATGACTTCTATTAGAACTATTCTAGGAACAGTTGCAGCAAAAGAATTGCATTTAGAACAGCTTGATGTAAAGACAACATTTCTCCATGGTGATTTGGAGGAGGAACTATATATGCAGCAACCAGAGGGATATGAGGTCAAAGGTAAAGAGGAGATGGTGTGTAAACTGAAGAAGAGCTTGTATGGCTTGAAACAAGCTCCACGTCAATGGTTTAAGAAATTTGATAGCTTCATCATGGAGCAAGGTTATATTAGATGTCATTCTGACCATTATGTATATACAAAGGAGTTTGGGGATGGCAGTTATATTATCCTTTGTCTTGTATGTGGATGACATGTTGGTTATAGGTAAAAACATGAAGGAAATAAAAGTACTCAAGAAGCAGCTAAGTGAATCCTTTGCTATGAAGGATTTGGGGGCAGCCATACAAATCCTTGGTATGAGGATATCTCGGGATAGGAAAGAACGAAAGATGACTTTATTTCAGGAAAAGTACACTAAGAAAGTCTTGGAGAGGTTTAATATGCAAGATGTTAAACTAGTTGGGACTCCTTTGGCAGGCCATTTCAAGTTATTAAAGGAGTAGTGTCCCAAGACAGAGAAGGAGAGGAACCAAGTGTCCAAGGTACCTTACTCATCAGTAGTTGGTAGTTTGATGTATGTCATGGTGTGCACTAGGCCTGATATTGCCCATGCAGTGGGAGTAGTGAGTAGATTTATGAGTGATCTAGGTAGAGATCACTGGTATGCAGTAAAGTGGATCCTTCGGTATTTGTGGAGGACCATGGGGACAGTTTTGTGATACAGTGGATCAAACACCATTTTGTGTGGTTATGTAGATTCAGATATGGGAGGAGATGTAGACAGCAGGAGGAGCACAATAGGTTATGTTTACACTGTAGGTGGAACACCAATAAGCTGGATTTCACGACTACATAAGTTAGTGGCTTTGTCAACCACAGAGGATGAGTATGTTGCTGCCACAGAGGCAAGCAAAGAGATGATTTGGTTATAACAATTTCTTGAGGATTTGGGGCATAAGCAAGAGGAAGGAAAGTTGCATAGTGATATTTAGATTGCTATACACCTAGCTAAGAACTCTGCTTTCCACTCTAGGACAAAGAATATACAGTTAAGGTACCATTTCATCAGGATATCTTTAGAGGAAGAGAAGTTGAAGTTGGAGAAGATTCATATCATTCAGAATCCTATAGACATGATGACCAAGGTGGTCACAAGGGAAAAACTGAAGTTGTGTTCAGCTTTGGTTGGTCTTCATAGAAACTAGTGAAGGGTTGAGAAGCTTGCTTAGAGGAAAACTAGTCTCCAAGTCAGAGATTGTTAGGTTGTGGAGCTTGTTTTCATGTGTGAAAGTGTTGAAGACTATACACTAAGAGTACTGAACAATTTTCATGTAATTTTTTTTGCCTAAAAAAATTGCACCCGACATATCGGGAAATGTGCTCTTCTCATATGGGTGAGATTTTTGACCCATAGGTTTATGGGGCGGGTTTTTCCCATGGTTTTGATACCCACGATTTTGTAAAACTACTTAAGCAGTTGTCTATTTATATTGTTTTATGCATATGATAGATGAGAATAAAAAACATTGCAGATGTACTTTGAATTTGGCTGTGAATTTTGTAGAGTTTGTTGAGCATAGCTCCAAACAGATCTAGGTATTTTATTGAGAGAGTAATGACTTGTAATAAAATTTGAGCAAGTGATTCTTGGTGGACATAGCCCAAATTGGGTGAATCACATTAAATATTGTCTCCTTGTGTTGTGTTATTTTATTCTGCAAATTAGTTTCTATTGTTACGATTCTGTGAGGGATTACTCTACATATTTTATCTCTTATTTCCTTACACATGGGTCATCTTGAAATGTTGTTATCAATCATAGTTTCAAATAAGATTAAAAAACATTTGGGTTATTAATAACCCCTTTTTCAAATGATGTAATCACTTTCGATTGCACTAATCATCGGGGATTTCCCCTAATCGCCGACAATTTGTTGTTTTGGGTGTTTTTTCCTATATTGTCTAAAACCATGCAATTTTCACCCCTTGCACAAGTGTTTCATGTCTCCAAAAGGTCTTAGACCTAAAAATATTTGACCAAACCAACATAGTGAAAAACTAGGATGTTTACCATTCATCTATGGGAGATGAGCCCTTTGGCCCCCATTACTTGGTTTTCCCATTCATCAAATTTACCTGAAGTAGGAGTCATACATCCATATTTGTCAAGTCTGTTGGCCACTCTTTCAACTAATTCTCTAGAACACCGTGTTATATTCCCTTTAACAAGGGCTGCCTTTAGAAACAGAACATAATGGTATTTGTTGTATTGTGCTAGATTAGAATCACCCATACCAAAACAACCTTTCCATAGTTTTTGTCTAACGATTTTCCATGAAATTCACTACACAAAAAGGGGCAAATGTAGACACCAAAAAAAATACATCCTCTCTTTTAAAACCATTTACAATCGAAACAAACCAATCAAGATACCCCACAACATTAGGTCACCCATACATCCCCTTTAATTAAATTAATTTAATAATTCACACCACCACATCCCTAGTCCTAACAAATCTAATTAAATCAAATATAAATATGCCTTTACACCTTACCATGTTAATTCGGACACATCCCTTAGTCATAATCAAGCTATTTTATAAACCTGGGATTAATATCAAAAAATGACCCCTAAACTTATCCCCAGGGACCACCTCTCCAGACATAACTAGTTATGAACTAAAACAACATGATTCCAAAAAATCCCCCATCCTCATCCTAATACAAGTTTTTTGTTTGAGTCTCACAATGCTTCTCATCGTAACCTCTTTTGAAATCCTCCAAAATCAAGATTGAACTAGAAGGAAAATCAGTTCATTTTATCCACTAACTAATGTTTAAATCGTTGGCGATCAACCTCACATGGACGATGATCTATATAAGTTTGTTTTATAGCCTCTTTTGTGGAAATTTTCACGTTTTGTAGGTAAATTTTTTTGTTCTTGAGGAATTCCATAGATCATTCATCTTCAGTAAAGCTCCATTACCATTACACTGCCTCAAGATAGTCGGTTCTATCATCGTATTCATCTATTACAGCTATCAAACCATCCTCATCCATCCACTTATCCAAGTGTCAATCATTCACACAAGGTAATCGTTGTAATTATTCATCATTTTATATCACCATTAGTAGGTAGATGTATTTCTTGTAATTAAATTAACATGTCTTTTATGATTTGAAAACTTATTTTTTAATTTATTGGTAATAAGGTTTCAGTTTGAGAGGGGACCATACCCCATGATACAAGGAGAATCAAGAGCCAGATGAATCAAGAAATATTAAAGAAAAGTGGTAAGGCCAAGGATCCAAAATTAAACATGAAACAAAGTGGTAGAGGACCAACTTCCGTCAACAATCCAAATAACTATTTCCTAGGACTTGTTATGAGTCATGACAGGTTGGACCGTATGCGTGAACTTTTATCATTAGACTTTTGTCCATCCATCCTCAACTTCTCATGGAACAAAGATGGCCATTTTGGGCCCCAAAGACTCAAAGTGTACAGTTCAAACATTATGGATTTGTGATTTGGATCTTACCCAAATGGAAGCAACGTTCAAATTTGAAGTGGACCCTACAAGTGCATCTATTTTTTCAAATTAATCTCGTGCTTTTGTTCTAACTCGTGTAGGATGGAATCAAGCATTAATTTTTTTTTAGTTGAACTTCCCCTAAATGCATTTTTCTCAATGGTTAGCTATATATTTTTTATCATCAATGGATCTGTTTCCAACGTACTGTAAGATCAAGCTACCTCCTTGGGATTATCTTGGATCTAGGCTTTTCGAGGAGTATTGAATATAAAATTACTGCTCACTTGGATAGACATGATGTCTAGGATTGACCATCACACTTCTTCCTCTCCATGTGTTACTAACAACTCAAAAACATATGTCTTTCCTAAATATATTTCCATGATCAAGGAAACATCCTCCACATTACCAATTGAGTCCTTCTCCTCACTCGTAACTAGATTTAATTCTTACCATGTAGAACTTGTTCATAGCTTTGTAGCAGCTATTTCATTGAATGTTCACAACTGAGAGACAACCTTTCAAAAATTTTGAGCTGCATGGTTATGTTCTTCATTACACCCATGGCAACCAAGCCAAACTAGCCTACACTTATTGCAAAATATAGAAGAGTCCTCAAAAGTGAGGGATCAATTTTGGTTGAAACACCATCCCAATAAAATCTAGGGTAATGACCTTGGGGGGTTGTAACACCAGTAATACATTAATGCACACTCTAGATTACTAATAGAGCCCTAGGTTTAGCTATTGCACTATTGGATCAATACAGTCAAATCTCTAGGATTCTGCTATGCCAACTAACACACTTGTTTCCAAAAACTTCAATTGGGCAATCTAGTGAAACACAGATAATGTTGTAAAGAAGTGTGCAGTATGTTTTTAATTTTTTCCAAAGGACTATAGGAGATTCGAATAACCCAATAAAACTAAGGTACTCTTTATAGTAACCTTTTTTATATCTTCTTCCAGAGAAAAGATGAAAATGAAGCTCCTATTCTAAATAGGGAAATCTAATACAGACATGTTTTCCAATGGGGCTTCCATTTCTTTTTGGTAGAATCTCATAAACCTAGTTAATATATGGCCTTAGCCCAATGAACACCTTCCTAGATAAAAACCCTCAATACTTGCTCTATCTAGGCATGAGATCTGGTATCTTGAGCCAAAGCAGGTCCTGCTTCCCATGACGGGACTTACGTTCAGTACTAGTTCCTATGAGTTGGTTTTTGAATAGTTTTCTTATCCCAAGTATTCTCCTTGATTCCTTGGTTTCCCTTACAACATAAGATACCTTCCTACTCCATTTGATATGAACATTTGTTAAAACCATAGTTTAATTGAGTTTTAATCCCTATTTTTAAAGTTTGTTAAAATTTATAGTAATCCAACCTGCAATTATCCTGATCACTAGTGGTATTCCTAGTTAAATGTTTTGGTTACACACATTATCCCATAATTCCTTATGTCCATGTGTTCTTTTTTTGGGAATGCAGTGACACTAATAGAATGAGCACCCAGCAATGGAAACTTGAATTGTCAGACTGGCAATACAAGTGGAAGAAAATAACACAATAGTTTCTGAGATCTACTCTGCAGTTTCCATTAGGTAATTGATTTAAAAATTGGAAGGATGCATAAAATAATTCTCTAGACATTTTCTTGAAAACAAGCGTTAAATTTATATAAACTTAGTTATAGTTCTCAATCCACTTCAGAAATGGGATCCAAATCAGCACATGAAGAGGTAGTTGGAACTATTACGAGGTTCAAAGAATCACAAGAGGAACGCAGGAGTTAAGTATGAAAAAATGAAGTAAATTTAGAAATACATTGAGAGGACTACCAGTAAAAATCAGTGTTTGATACAAACAACTACATCAGCATTCTTAAAGACTAACATTCTATACTTTCACATCTCTACGATACAATCTAGAAGATGTGTTATAGGACCACAACCCTTTGCAGAGTGGTCATTACAAGACCCCACCCTGCTTGGGTGGTGGTTACAAAACTACCAGGACCTAGGGTGGTAGTTTTGACACTGAAGGATAAAAATTTCTCTAAAATTAAGTGGGAGGCAAGAAAAATCTCACGGGGGCTAAGTAAGGCTAATATCTAGGCTAAAAATATATTTGCTTTTAGGTACTTGTTTAAGAGCTCAAACACCTTTTAAAACCATATAAATCATCATTGTAGACCTTTTGTAACCATTTTACGACAATGTCTACATGGAGCGCAAACCATTGGTGCATATATATGGGTCCCTTGGAGAAGTCCACCATACTTAACCATGAAGAGGTTGTACCCCCTTTAGACATCAAGTAAAGTTCCCAAAATAGGGAGTTTTCAAGCTATACCTGACACCGTTTGTGTATCATTAATAGCTCACCATCTAAGCTCTCTTATTCCTGCAATTTCATACAAAAGAAAACTCAAGTGCAGATAGATAAAATACTAAAAAATAAATACTAAATCCAAAAATCTACAAGAGGACTTACCATTTGTACGGGGGTAAGAATATACCTTCATCAAATTCTAGCCATGTGGTCACATATACTAAAACTATTGTTTTAGAGTCACATTACAACATTTGTAATAATTTATCAAAATATTATTTGAAAATATCTATTGGTGATTTTTGATTATCTGATGGTCCAAGGTGACCATTTTTTATGAGAGTAATTCAAAATGGCATAATTTTGATGAGGTTCTAAATGAAATTTGACAAGGATGTGACCCAACCATTTAGGAAAAGGTCTAGTTTTTGGTCAGTTATTCATTATGAAACCTAAAATGTAAAATCTTAAAAATATAAGCCAAGGGGGGGACTATTTTTGAATTTCTTGTGTTGAATGGTATGGGGGCACACATGGGGTAGTCTTTTAAAATCAAAAATGGAAAACATCATTTTTGTTTTTTCCTTTTAAGGGTCAACTATAAAGAGGAAGCCTTGATTTTAGAATCATGTCTATAGTGAATGTTTATGGTGCCTTAAAGGTGGTGATTAAGAATCATAGCCCTAGCAAGTTTGGAGGTTACAAAATTTACTCTAAGCCAGGGTGTAAATTTATGTTCATTTTACATGGGATAGTTCAAAAATAATGTTAGCTTCAAAAATATTTTCAAGACATTTTTTTGAACATGTTTTTGATGAGCTTACCATGTTACTAAATCACTCTTTTTTTATTTTATGAATGAAGAAGGAGGATTATGTCTATTGGAGTTGAGAGAGAGAGAGAGTGTGTGTGTGAGTGGCTATCAACTATACTTAACTAGCTCACACAAGCCAAGATAGACATACTGCACCGAGAAGGGATCTAGAGGATTGCACGAGTACCTCATATTATACCTACGAGTCATATTTTTTATGATCTCTACTCTTATTGGGACGTGTATTGGAATACTTTCTGATTTCTAGGGGTTAGAGGAGAGTAGCCCATCACTCTAGAGGATGTATACAAGATACTTGGTGTTCCCAAACTTGCCCGATGATTGAAACTTAAAATAGGATCCAAAGGCAGGGTCAGGATTTGGGCCACTTACTTGGGAGATGATGGGGTGTCACCAAACACCAAACAGGGTATGAGGCTCCTTTATGTTGCCATGGCTCTTATCCCTGCAATCCGTAAGGCCATCATGGGTATCTTGGCATCATGGTTGATAGGGTATAATGACGGGGACAAGTTGTTGTATTTTAGGGCCCCGATAGTGGTGAAGATAGAGCAGTATGTGTGTACATATGCCCAGTGGGTAGATATACTAGGCACTACATACCATGATTTACATCGAGTGGTCAGACTATAGGGATAGTCACTTAGTCATCCCACACTTGTGATGAGTTGGTTCTATGACAGGATTATCCCATATCATAGGGGAGTACATGTACAAGATCCAAGGGCCATCAGGGCCGCGAGATGGATCGAGATGCTAGTGCTTAGGGTGCCACATCAGCCAGTGGCTACCTTGACTAGAATGGACTTTATTGCTACACCCTACCATAATATGGAAAGATTATGGGGAGTGGATGGGAGCATGATGATAGCTTTTTCCACCACCAATCATTTAGTTGACATATCATATAGGGTAGAGACTAACCCATTTGGAAGGGTTCCTGAGTACTTTGGACTACCATTTAGGGAGTGTCAGGGACTCCTGAGCCAACCCTACAAGTGATCGTGGTTGGAAATTTGTGACTCTAGGAGTTCCCATTGTAGTGAGATGTGTTATATGTGCTCATCAAGTAGCTAGGATTGCACCTCTTCTCCTTATTGAGGCCACACCCACTCACAACAGGGAGGAGGAGAAGGAGGTACCAATTGATATAGATTATGAGTCTAAGGCAGAGACATGTGAGGAGACTAGTGAGGAGGTAGCTGAGGATTCCTACATAGAGGGAGGTGATGAGGAGGATAGTGACACTGAGTGGCATGAAACTCAAGAGATATTCAGGGCTAAAAGGGAGGAGGTGGATGTAGATATGGAGACATTAGTTTATGAGGATCCAATTCCTCGTGATGGAGGAGGAGATGAGGAGTTTATCATGGGACATTACATTGCCTTAGGAGCAAGAGAGGCATAACAGGCACATGTAGTGGTAGCACCAACTGCACCAGTCAACCCTATGTCGATGCCTGGGGATAAAAATATGTAGACACTATTTTCTTGAATTTTTAAAATAGAAATGTTAATCACTATGTACCATATTTCTATATTTATTTTTGTTTTTGTATTTTTATAACTTGATGGTGTTTTTTTGTTTTGCAGTGACTATTTAGGAGTGGTGATATTTTATTATTTGGGATTGTACGGATACCCTAATACTTCCTATGGTGAAGACTAGACCAAAGATGTTGGAGGATTTGGGATAACCTTTCCAAGATGGCTGCCACACCGACATTTTAATGCCTCTTTAGAAGGTGGCGGAGACCATTCTTGATCTGAAGATGAGGTTTGCAGGGTATAAGGCAATTGAGAGAGAGAGGAGGCAAATCCATTCACATAGTGGGACCATGACCAGTGGTTGTACTCATGACCATTCACACCACTCAGTGCATTCACGATGTCATAGCCATAATAGGAGTCCTGGAGTTAAGCGTTTACCTTCTTAGGGATCCCATATGGATTGATAGGCTATTGAGCCTTTATTGCTTTGTTGTCATTTTTTTGAGACACATATATGACTTTTTTTGTATTTCCATGATCATTATGAGTGTTTTTACCATGCCTAGTATGTGATGGCATTGTACATAAACTCAATTTATTATGATATATATAGATACCACTTTTTTCTTAGAATATCCTTTGCATAGAGTTGAATTTCATTTGTGGTTTGCTTTGCATGTGTAGTCTAGATGTTCAAAATTTCTAGTTTTGTATGATTTTTAGAATTTATGTAATGGGTGAAATATGATAACATGATGATCTCTTTTTGTTTTTTTTGCAATGTTGATATATGATTATTATGCGGACAAAATGTAATGTTGAACTTTATCTTTTCAAGTAATGTTTAGTACTTCTTCTTGTTTATTAGAAATGTGTGATGAATAATGGTATGATGATAAAATGAATTCACTCCACTCCTAACCCCACACAACCAATAAGATGTTAGGGATCAACACTGAGATCCAGGAGCCATGCAAATTGTATGGTTTTGATAGAGATGGAAATGGTGAGAGAAAGACAAGATTTTGATATAAACCCAATTAGGAACCTAAAAACTTAATTCTATGCATATAGTTTACTACACAACCTAGAATGTAATGTCTTGCAATTTTATCTAGACTTAGATCTGAAGATGGCCTTCTTAATTGACAAAATATTGTTTTAAGGTTTTGTAATCTTATTTGGAACATGCACATCTAAATTCATTTTTCTTGGGACTTTAAGATTTTCA
This sequence comes from Taxus chinensis, assembly GCA_019776745.2. Classification (NCBI taxonomy): domain Eukaryota; kingdom Viridiplantae; phylum Streptophyta; class Pinopsida; order Cupressales; family Taxaceae; genus Taxus; species Taxus chinensis. The sequence goes on from CM034157.1 coordinate 374,594,904, forward strand.
AATAACATTTATTAAATGAAATTACTTTTTATTTATTAATTTATTTGTAGAGACCCCCTACACCTTACCCCATGATACTAGTAGGAAGCATGGCCTCATCACCAAGGACAAGGAAAATTTGAGTAAGGGCACTTCCCTCCTTTCCCAACCTCACAAAACTTGTAAGAGGTGTGGGATCAACACCAAAGGAGGGTAGGGAAAATAAGTGTGTAAATGAATTTTTTTGATTGATTTTTTTATTTGAGATATATAAATTTTTTGTTTTTTTTTAAGATTTAATTTGTGCTTTTGGGAAGGAAAAATTTCCCCTAACCTCAACCCCACGCAACCACTTGTAAGATGTGAGGGCTCAACACCAAAGGTTGAGATAGGCGAACAAACATTCTAGGTGAAAATGTTTAGTTTCTATGTACAAAAGACATTTTCCTAGGGAAATATATGACATCACAAAGCTTCTAGAACTAACTATGGGAAAATACAACTATGCTAGAAGAAAGCTATAGGCAGAACCAAGTATGTAGGCCTCAGTAGGATTAGTGTTAAAATTTCATCTTATCTTGTTGAATTGATGAAGTGATAAGAATTGTTGATGATAATATTACTGAATGTGTGAAGAGATATGATTTGAAATATTGCCAATTGTTTTGTCAGAAGTTTTTGAGAGTTACTTGAAAATAAGTTCATTGATTATAAATTTTACATAGTGAGCTGATAGATGGTAATGAAATGAAAATGTAGTAATATACATATGGAAATGCTATGGTGGATCATGCATAGTATCTTTTAAGGTGAAGAGAGTTGATGGATTCACCAAATTCCTCACCTTCTAGTGTACATAGGTGATATGCCCCATTCTTATAGTCCTCTATGACCTCGATATGGGCCCAACCACTTGGGCTTGAACTTCTTACCTTCGATGGTATTTTTGTCTACTTGATTGTTGAGTATTAATACCAAGTATCTCCTCACATATTCTCACATTCATAAACTTTCTTGTTTTACTGGTGAGCCATTCAGTTAATGTAAATGCTATGTTGTTGCTCAGCATTGAGCTGAGCTTCATTGAGGATTTCTAATTGAGAGAGTTGTGCTTCTCGATAGCCTTCTTATCCCAAAATTCCTTGTAGTGAGATGCAGAGACTAGGTAATTCAACTTCAAGTGGTAAAACCGCTTCTGCACCAAATACCAAAGAAAAGGAGGTTTCCGTTATCGGTGATTCTTACCGATGTTTGATAGGCCCACAAGGATAGAAATAGATTTAAGTTCCAATCTCATTTTTTCTCCTTGAAAATTTTAAGGAGAATGGACTTTAGCATCTTGTTAATCACCTCATCCTATCCATTAGCCTGAGGGTAATAGAGGAGAAGCCGTGTGGTGATTTATTTTGAACTTTTCACATAGTTTACACACTTCCTCATTTTTGAAAGATGTGCCATTATCAAAAATAATGATTTGTGGGACCCTCTACCTATATATAATTTGGTTCAAAATTAATTTAGAAATCACACACCCTGGGATAGTGGTAAGAGGCATGGCCTCCACCCACTTACTAAAATACTCCATGGCCTTGAATATGAAGTTATGGCTGTCTATTGATGAGGGAGAGAACTTCCCTATCAAATCTAGACCCCACGTGGAAAATGGACATGGTGTTGCAATTGGTTGCAGGGCCTCTACGGGTATGTATCATGAGGGAAATCTTGACATTCGTGCACATACTCTATTGCATCATGTTCTAACATAGGCCAAAAATAACCCATCTGATGTATCTTTTGAGCAGTAGTGTGACCTCTGAAGTGGCCTCCACACACTTTAATGTGGGATTCATAGAGGATATTTTCATACTCCTATTTTTTAACATATCTAAATGAAATTCTGTCAAAGGCTCTGCGATAGAGCACTTGTTTTATAATCATGTATTTAGTGGTTATAACGTGTAGCCTTCATCTTTGTTGTGATGTTTCCCCTTCATGGTAAACATGTTCTACAATGAAATTAGCAATATTAGTATACCATGGACATGAAAATATGGGGGGTTTGATCTCAACATAATATATGCACTCATTATCGAAATCCATGTTAAGTAAATCACCTCCATCTAATGGGTTATCAGCTAACCATTCTATGATAATTTGTCCTTTGATAGAATTTTTTTTTACAAACATCAGATCAAACTCACCCATCAAAGTTATAAAACATCTATCCTTCTTGGATAATAATCCCTATGTTAGAAACATTTGCAAATGATTTGTTTTAAGAATGAATCTTGTTTCTTGGTTAAGCATGTAGTGCCTTAACTACTTCATTGTGAAAAATATAGCCAATAATTCTTTCACTTCTTGCTTATAACATGTGTCATTGTCGAGAAACATTCAAATTATAAAGTAGAAAACACTCTCTAATTTTTCATCATCCTCTTGGGATAACATGTAAGCTAGTGATACATCTGTAGCCCATGAAAAAAGAATAAGAGGATGATCATATTTAAGATGCATGAGCATGGGGGGAAATAATACGAATCATTTTCCCAATTCAAATGCCTCGTGACACTCTTCTATCAAAATACTGTAGTAATTATTTTTCAATAGATTATTTATTGGATGAATGGATAAATTCAAATTAGGAATGAACCTTCGAATTGCACTGATATTTCCGAGGAAAGACCTAATGTCAGAATCATTTGATGGAGAGATCATCTCTAGAACTACTCATATTTTGGTTGGATCTAAATCAATCCCTCATGAGGAGATGATGTATCCCAATATCTTCCCTCTTGTCACACAAAACATGCATTTTTCAGGATTTAGTGTACATTGTATTTGATTAGATGAGACAGGATGATTCAAAGAACCTAAGGGTGATCGTTTCATTTTCTAGCTTGTTGTCTCCAAAAAACCACTTTTTATTTTTTAAGTTAAATTAAAAATTTCAAGCTCTCACCCTCCTAAATTATTTAAGCCCATTTTAAAGTTTGATAAAGTTAGCAAAATCCATGCCCTAGTGCTATTTAAATCCCTATTTTGCTCATTTTGAGAAATTCTCCATCTCTTGATCTGTGCATGTAATATACTCTTTACAATCTCCTTTTTTGATCAAAGTTATTCACTTTTTCTATGGCCTGGGTCATCAAATCAAATTTTTTTTCCTCCATGCCTCCGGCTCGTAAAGGAAATTCAAAAATTGGACTCAAAATGATGAAGTTCTCTTCCTCTTTGTATTTTTCCCACAGTCGGAAATGATGGGTGTTTTCTTTCCCGTCAAAATTTGGCACCATCATCCATGGGTATGTGGACATACCTATTTGGAAGTGGGCCAGCAGAGAAATTTATGTTTTTGAACCTCTTAGAAAAAAAGGTGTAAAGTTAAAAAGTGACTCGCAGCCCTGATTAGGCTATACAGTTAAAAGTCAAATTTTGAGCTCGCAAAGAAAATTTAACAGTGAAGCCCATAGGGAAAAATTCAAAGTTGAAGCACAGAGGGGAAAATTCAAAGGTGAAGCCTACTGTTAAAAATTCAAAGTGGATGAGCGGGCCATTGGGAGAACTTTTGGAAATTTAACCAAATTCCCAAAAGTGAAGTAAAATTTATAGAATGCTTCATGGCTCGACCAAGGTCTCGGGCCCTCCATTGAAAATTCAAAGTGGGAGAGTGGAACAATGGAGAACTTTGAGTTTTCGAGCCTTTTTCCAAAAAAGGTTAAAATGTTGAGAAAAGAGCTGCAACCACATTTCCAATGAAAATGCGCCACATGCCTAAGTTAAAAACAAGAAGCGGGGGTGCGGGCCAATTTTTTCCAAATTGCCAAATCTCTAAAAAATCACATAATGCAAAGGGCTTTCCCTCGTACCCACTCCAATCTCTTCCTACCATATGGATAGCCTGATTTCAAAGTTATAAGAGAAAATCAAATGGTCTGTATTCAAACTGGCAAATCAAATGTAACGTTCACATTGTAAGATCTAGTTTTTAACCCGCCATGAGCATTTTCTTTGCAATGGAGGAATTTGAAGAGGCGTAAATGATTTGTAAAGTTGTAACCATTTTGGCATGAGATATAATGGCTCCTCAAAGCCATTACGGGGGCTGGTGATTGACTTCAAAAAGACTAGAGTGCTCTGTACCTAGAAAAGATAGAAAATGTCATACTTCTTCTATTTTACCTTCTCCTTAGATTTTCCTCTATTCTCAAAGCTCTGTACAAACTCTACTTTAGCTTCAATAATAAAAGAAGGAATTTTTTCCTCTTTGATTAAGGGATTGATTGGTGCCTTGCGACTAATGAATTTCATTCAGTCTTATAGCTTCTTCTATGGATTTTTTTTCTTCTAACTATAAATAGATGTAAACGAAATTTATAATTAATGTGTGTGGGCATATGATATTCTACTCACAACATTAGTTTTCTCCTACCTTCATTTCCACTGCCCTTACCCTTTCCAATAAAAATTTTCTTCTCTAGTGAGACATTGCTAGCTTTGCCATAAGGCCAGTGGAATGCCCCTATTGGATCTTTGGTTGAAAGGCCACCATTGAAATCCACCTTTTATTTATGCACCTACGGAAGCTGCACCATTCAAGTAGAGGGACTTAGATTCCCATAGTTTTGGCTTGAAACCCACCAATTTGTCCATAAGACAAATTTTCTTGCAAAAAATTTTTGGTGCCCACTGTGCGGTATATTTTGTAGCATCTACACCTAAAAATTACATCAGGATTATAAAATACAAAAAAAAGATTCTAGAAGAAAATTTTCTAGAGATTGAAAAATCACACAAACTAAATGGATGTAAATCATGGCTATTCTAGGAAATCCTCCTGTTGAGAGACCCAATTTACTCTTTCACATCGAATAAGACATTGCTTCTGATATGAGATAATATATTTGGCATAATAGACAAAGTGTCAATCAATACTTCACTACCAGAAGGATTTTGGACCTGGAAGAGGAACATGTTGTCGAATTGGAAAGGAAAAGACAAATTCCAGCACCCTAGAGAAGAGCATAAAATTTCAAGCTGGCTAATAGAAGATACACCTAGAAACTGAGGCAAGGAGGAAAAAATGATCCCACATTTGAATAGCTTGAAAGAGAGGTAAGAGCTGAAGAGGAGATAAGGGCTCAACTTCAAGAAATAGAAAGACTCCAAATTAAAGTAGAAGAAAGAGCAACAACAGAAACAACCTTAATAAGACTGGAGGCTAGAAACAAGAATAGAATGGATGATCATGACCATGAAGTACGCAGACCTAACATACCATGGGGAATAAATACTAATCCACTTGCTCTTCCACAACCACTTCATGATCTCCCAAGAGGCTCAAGAAAGAACTTTCCAAAATTCAAAGAGAATGTTTCTCAGCTCCCTGGAGAACATGTAGAAGCATTCATCACTACTTATGGAGTTTTAGGAGTTAAAAATGAAGATGTTTCAGTTAGGCTCTTTGTGGAGTCACTCCAAGAAAGAGCTATTGAATGGTTATACATGTTTTCCCCAAGATCTATCACATGATGGGAAGATATAAGAAGTGCATTTGAACATAGGCTCAAGAGCATAGAAGATTGTCAAGATCTTCTGGTCAAATTGGTTCAAATGAAGAAGGTGACTTCTAAATCAATGAGATATTTTGATGCAATGTATGATAGGTTGATAAGAAGGATCCTTGAAGATGTGGTACCCCCTGAAAACAACTTGAAAAGGTTATTCATCAGTTCTTTTCCATCAGAAGCTGGTTTCTTCCTCAAAAGATCCCAACCAAGAACATTGAGGGAAGTTCAAGACTTTGCAATTGAGACTGATGATGATCTAATTATTTCTGGCAAAGTGAAAGGACCAAATGGGAAGAAAAAAGGTCAAAGTTTAAATTCAATCACCACTGATCCAATGTTCCAAAAAATGGAAAATGATCTAGTTGCTTTGAAGAAGAAACTATCACAAATCACAATGAGGAATGCTCTAAGGAGACCAAATCCTCTTGATAGACCAATAATTTCTCCACCTCCTCATAGGCTTACCCTTGAAGCACCACCAGTCAATGCCATATGTTATAATAGGGAATCAGAATAAGGTGCATACATTGAGGAAACTGAAGAAGAAATTATTGATGACTATGAAAACTATCTTGAAATTGAAGAGGCTGGCATCCATAATGGCCTGATTAAATATGTTGATGATGAGGAGGAAGGTGATGAAGAAGCTCCAATTTTTTCATGTGTTGTTTTCACTCGTGCACAATCCAAGAATGGTTTTTTAGCCTCAGCAGTTGCAACTGAGAATAGGAAGAACAACAAATATAGTTCTTCAAATCCTCCACTAAACAAGATCATCAACATGGGATCACCATTACCACCCTCCATGGAATCAGATGGAGAGAAATCAGATTCACCAGTTGTCAAGGATCACATTGTTATGCCAAGTAATTTATTTGATTCTTCTCCCAACTCAAAAGTTGTTAAGAGCAATTCTCTTGTAAATGTTGGTTCTGTAAGAACATCTAAATTTCAATCAAAGGATACACCCCCATCTCCTTCCAAGCTAATTGCTACATTTGAAAAGGAGAACCCAACACCAAAAGTAATGACACATCTACCATTTAAGTCCTCATCCAATGCTGGAACCTCTTCCTCATCTACCATAACTTCATTTGACTTTGTAGAGCATGCTAGAAAAACCAAAGTCCAGCTCTCTGAAATTGAATACCTACAAACACATCATGCCCAATTTGACAGATTCATCAAGGTAGTCTATGGTGATAACTCTACATCCCCAATCTCTAATTATAAAGGCTTACTTCCCACACCATCCACACCATCTTCTCAAAACATGCTAGCCATTAGTTCCTCCACCACAAAAAGAGTTGAGCATTTTTACCTGTCACTTCTCATCAAAGGTTTCAAGATGAAAAATTGCATTATAGATTCTGTAGCCTCAGATAATGTGATGCCATCAAAATTTGCAAATTCTCTTGGCCTCACCTTGACCCGATTAAATGGAACATGCTATCCAATGGAATATAAACAAGTTCCATTGGTAGGAAGGATTAAGGATGATTAGGTTGCACTAGCTAATTACCCTAACAAGAAGATACTCCGGACCATTTTGGTGGCAAACATCCCAACATCTTTTGGTATTTTGTTGAGTAGAATTTTTTGCAAAGATCTAGGTGGAGGAATAAAAATGCATTAGTCATATGCAACTATCCCAGTGAAAGGAGAAATGAAGAAGTTGTTGTCATTCATAATAATGAAGTTCACAGTAAGGAAGTATGATGATCTAAGAGCTGATATCCTTTTTTAATATTGTGGGCTTTGAAATGACCTCCTTACATCATAGAAGGAAGAGGACTTTCCACTTCTCATGGAGGAAGAAGAAGACCAAATATGGACAATGGAGTTTGATGGAAGTCATTCCAGAGTAGGTTTCTTTTTACCATAAGATGCAATTTGACAATACAAATAATACAAAAGAGTATGAAGAATCAATCTTATGCATGGATATAGTAGAGGAAATTAGAATAAATAAGTTGAGATGCAAAGGTGATGTAGAGGTTTTGGTAAATCAGGTCTACCAGCAATATCAGGTGAAAATCCCCAGACTCAGGCACTATAGAAATAGAGTGTGGGACTGCATTGAATCCTTTGTTGCATTCTCCATTAAAGCTATTCCTAGGGAGCATAATGAAAATGATGATTATCTAGTAGTTTCAACTTCCTTAGTGACACCTCATCCTTCTTTTGGAAAGGATAAAGTGACCATTGAGATGGTGTTCAAACCTAGCATACCAGACAATGCAAATCACTGATAGGTCTTCAATGATGACGATTAGATCCTAGCCTTCTTAGAACAAAGGGATAACTTCAATAATATTTTCTTTGAAGGAAGTGAAAAACCACACCATGAATCATTCCCCAAAGAAGAGAAGGAAAGAATTGAGGGAATTGATGAAGAGGAAGTAATCAAACTGAAAGGAAACAAAATCCCCAAAGGCCTAGTTTCTTTGGAAGACCTCTTTCACAAGCATAACAGGTTCATCCAAGAGAAAGAAAAATAGTCTTCTTGGTGTCCATCTGATTTTAATCAAGAAAACATTGGCACTTTAGAGAATCCAAGGATGGTTAACATTGGTAAATGCCACTCACCAAAAGAGAAGAGAAAGTTTTTTTCTCTGCTAAAAAATTACTTAGATGTCTTGTCCTATTGCTATGATGAACTCGAATCTTTTTCAGCCAAAGGAAATGCATCACTACATTCCTTTGAAGTAAGGAGCTAATCCCTTCAGGAAAAAACAAAGGCCCTAAATTCCAAATATTACCGATGTTATCAAAGAAGAGGTGACAAAGATGCTCAATGCTAGAATCATCTTCCCCATCCACCATTCAACATGGGTGGCTAACATTGTGCCTGTAAGGAAGAAGAATGGGGAAATAAGGATTTGTGTAGACTTTTGGAATATGAATCATGCATCTCTTAAGGACAACTACCCTCTTCCAATCATGGATCATATTTTGCAAGAATTCATTGGATCTAAAATGCTCTCTTTGCTTGATGGATTCTCAGGGTACAACCAAATCAAGGTGGCAGAAAAGGATTACAACAAAACAACCTTCACAACACCTTTGGGCACTTTTTCCTACAACAGAATGTCTTTAGGCTTGATCAATGCTGGAGCCACTTTCAAGAGAGAAATGGAATTGGCCTTCAAAGATTTGAAACATTGCATTGTCATTTAACTTGATGACCTCACTATTTTTTCAAAGACGAGGGGAGATCATATCTGTCATTTGGAGCAAGTCCTTGCAAGGTGTAGGAAACATGACATTTCTCTAAATCCAAAGAAGTGCATTTTTGGAATCACAGAAGGTAATTTTCTGGGACACATTGTGAAAAAACATGGAGCACACATTGATCCTGAGAGGATCATAGCTATCCAAGCACTAGCCTTACCAATCAGCAAGAAGGGAGTTCATTCATTCTTTGGAAAGGTAAAACTCCTTCATCGTTTTGTGCCTGAGTTTTCTGAACTAACTAAGCATATAACTTCCATGATGAATCCTCAATCTAGTTTCAAGTGGAATAAAGAAGGAAAAGAAGCATTTGAGGAGATCAAGAAATCCATTGCCAAAGCTTTAACTCTTGTATCTCTAGATTTAAACAATGATTTCATTATGTATTTTTATGCATTAGAACATACACTCTTTATTGTCCTTGTTCAAAAAAATGATGAAGGTTTAGAAGCACCCAATGCTTTCATGATCTGTCCTTTGAAAAATCATGATCTAAAGTATAGAAAATTAGAGAAACATGCCTACATAGTGGTCAAATCTATTAAAAGTTTTAGATTCTACATTCTCAATTCCCATACAGTGGTGATGGTCCCTAGAAGTGCAATCAAGTCCATTTTGACTCAACAAGATCCTGAGGCTAAGAGAGGAAGTTGGATTGCAAAGACCCAAGAGTATGACTTGGAGATTAGACCCTCTAATATGGTAAGAGGAAATGGTTTATGCCAGCTGATTGCTAAAGATGAAGCTCTCAGGGCTTAGTAGGGAGAAAAAGATGGTGTTTTCTTAACATGTTCAGGAGATAGTCCATAAGCACTCTTTGTCACCACTACTGATGAGTGGTATCTTGACATTGCTTATTACCTCACTTATGGAGAATGCATTCCTCATATTGATTACAGATAAATAAGGACACTCAAGATAAAGGTAGCCAAGTTTGTGATCTAGAATCATGCACTTTACAAGAGTTTCCTAGATGGTTTTTTCCTCAGGTGTGTAGATAAGGAGCAGCAAAGAAATGTTGCTCACGGAATATCATGATCAAGCTTGTGGTGGACATTTCTTAGAAATGATCACCACACATAAGATCCTCAGAGGGAGATATTATTATCCCTCCCCTTCATCTTTACAGACACTCAAGATTGGGTTTCTAAATGCAAAGCATGCCAACAATTTATTGGAAAGCCACAACTAGTTGCATTGTCACTTAGGCCTATGGTGATTGAAGAACCATTTCAGCAATGGGGGATAGATTTTATTGGTGTTTTGAATCCTCATTTTAGTGTAGGGCATAGTATGTACTCACTGCAATTGATTACTTCACTAAATGGTTAGAATCCATCCCAACCAAGCAAGCCAACTTTGAAAGAGTCTACAACTTCATCAAGGAGAATATCATTGTTCATTTTGGAATACCATAAAAAATTGTTGTAGAAAATGCCACCTATTTCTCTTCCAAAGATCTCACAGATTTTTGTTATGGATTTGAAATTTCCCTATCTCACTCTTCTAGCTACTACCCACAAGGAAATGGGCAAGCTGAGTCAAGCAACAAGAACATTATGACCATTGTTTGCATGCTGGTAGATGAGAATCAAAGGAACTAGCACAAGAAGTTATATGCTACATTGTGGGCAAATAGGATCACTCCTAAGAAGGCAATAAGTATGTCACCTTTCCAAATGTTGTATGGAGTTGAGCTAGGGATTCCACTCACAATTGAGATGCCAGCTCTCAAGTTGTTGCAAGAAATAAAAGATGGTCAATACAGAGACTCCATTGATAAGAGGATCCTCTTCTTGGATAAGCTAGAGGAAAGCATATGCCAAGTGGTGGATAGAATTAAAGAACACCAATTGAAAGTGAAGAAGATATTTGACAAGAGGGAAAAGGAAAGAGAATTCAAGGTTGGAGAATTTGTTCTGTTATGAGACAAGAGAAGAGAACCGAAGGGCAGCCATGGAAAGTTTGATTCATTATGGCTTAGCGCATTCCAAATTCATGGATCTTGTGGTGAGAATGTTTTTCTCCTCTCATACTTGGATGGAATGCCATTAGAATTTTCTCAAAGTGGGCAATACTTGAAACTATATCATCAGTGAAAGTGGGTTTTTCCCTGCCTTGTACCATAGGTGATTTTCGTGAGTTTTTTTTCCCTTTTCTGTTGTGTGGTTTTGGTTTTGTTTTGTTTTGTGTGGTTTGGCTTGTGTGTTTCCTCCTTCCATTCTTTCTCAAAATTTTACATGAATCTACAAGGCCCAATGGATAAGGCACTGGTAAACATTATATGGTTTAAGAATTGAGATTCTAGATCCTCATACCATTTCTCGTGCCCTAGCCATGCCCAGTTCACGCCATGTCCCCAAGCTAGAGCCAGTTTGTCTCCTGAAAAAAACTTCGTGTTTTCATAGCCAAATTCAAATTTTTTGAGCTCATGCCCTTCATTGGTGTTTAAGCCAAGTTAGAGATTCAAGAAATTAGCAAAAGTTGGAGCTATTTGCCCTATTGAGTCATTTAAAAAGTCTGTTTTTTCTCGTTTTTTGAGAAATTCTCCATCTCCAAGTCTTGTGCACGTAATATCCTCTTTACAACCCCTTTTTGATCGAAATTGTTCAATTGTTCTATGGCCTAGGGTCATTGTCAAATCATTGTTTTTTTGTTCCTCCATGCCTCTGGTTCACGAAGGAAATTTGGGACTCAAAATGATGAATTTTTCTCTCTTCCTCTGTGTATTTTTTACCCCATCATTGTGGAAAAAAGAGAAGTTTTTTCCCAGTCTGGGAAGGATGGGCTAGGTATTTTCCAAAATTTTAGCCCCATTCAATGAGGGACATACCTGGTTGGAATAGCCTAATTAAGTGACGAAAATTGTCATTTTGCGGAAAAAAGTGGGTCAGTTTTTGTCCCAAAGTGCACCTTTGCAGTTCCCGATCAGGCTATAAAGGGACCCAAAAAGTGAAATTTTGGTTCCGATTGTGAAAAAAGAGGAAGTTTTTGTCCCAGGCTGAAAGTAAAATCATGAGGGACATTGGGAAAAAAATCAAAAGTGAAGCGCGGTAAAAGTTCATTGTAGAAAAAGCGGAAGTTTTTGTCCCAAGCCCATAGGCAAAAAGTTCACGAGGGACACTTGGGACCCGAAAAGCTGAATTTGGTTTTTGAGCCTTTTCTGAAAAGTGAAGTAAAATGTTCACTACATGACTCCGCATGTGACCAAGGTAATAGGATGCCACAAGTGTTGATGAAAAGTCAAATCAAAGCAGAGAGCGGGCTGGCGAAGGAAATTGAGTTTTTGAGCCTTTTTCCAAAAAAGGTTAAAATGTTTAGAAGAATTTTTCGTGAGATTTGGAAATTTGGAACAAATTGGCCCGAAGTCTCACCTTGAATTTTCAATGACGGGCTTCACCTTTGAATTTTTCCCTTTTTTGCAAAGAGGCTCAAAAACACAAATTTCTTTGCTGACCCATTGATCTGATTTGATTAGGAGACTGGCACGTTTTGGTTTGAGGCAGGGTTGCAAATCTCTTCTAAACATTTTAACCTTTTTTGGAAAAAGGCTCAAATGGCACATTTTGGTTGGAGACGGGGTCGTGACTCTTTTCTAAACATTTTAAACTTTTCTAGAAAAAGGCTTAAAAACTCAATTTCCTCCACCGTCCCACTCTCACACTTTTAAATTTTTTGTCCGATCCAAATTTTTGGGTCCCAAGTGTCCCAACGTGAACTTGTGTAGCCAGGGAAAAAAACTACCTCTTTTTCCGCAACAAACAAAAATCGGGACAACTTTCGGAGTTTCGGATCCCGAGTTTCCCTTATGAACTTGTGCAGTCTGGGACATAAACTTCCACTTTTTCTGCAATGAAGCAATTTTGGCAACTTCAAATTTTTCGAGGCTGCGGGGAAAAGTGTACCATCGTGAACTTGTGCCAAGCCTTTGACCAAAAGTGTTAATTTCACCACTTTTTCCCATTCCTCCCCATCCAATAGGATTTGACCACATACCTACATTCATTGGGGTCAAAATTTGACAGGGAAAAGATGCCTGTCATCCCGAATATGGAAAATATGCAGAGGAAAAAAACTTCATCATTTTGAGGTCCAATTTTTGAATTTCCTTCACGAACCAGAGGCATGGAGGCAAAACAATGATTTGACGACCTAGGCTCATAGAATAGGTGAACAATTTTGATCACAAAGGAGATTGTGAAGAGGATATTTAGTGCACAGACCGGGAGATGGAGAATTTCTCAAAACAAGCAAAATAGAGATTTGAACAACACTGGGGCACAACTTTGCTAAATTATTAAATCTCTAACTTGGCTTAAACATCAAAAAAGGACATGAGCTCAAAAAATTTGAATTTGGCTATGAAAACACATAGCAGTTTTTAGGAGACAACGAATTGGCTCTAGGATGGGGACATGGCATGAACTGGGCATGGCTAGGGACATGACATGAGGATCCAAAATATCAAGTTTCAAAACATATTACGTTTACCAATGTCTTATCCATTGGGCCTTGTAGAGTCATTTATAATTCTAAGAAAGAATGGAAGGAGGAGAAAACACATGACAACAAACCAAACACAACCAGACCAGAACCACACAACAAACACACCTACGAAAAAAACACACCTATGGCACAAGATGGGGGACAACCCGCTTTCATTGATGATATTGTTTCCAAGTTTTGCCTACTTTGAGGACAATTCCAATTGCGTTTCATCCAAGTATGAGAGGAGAAAAACATTCTCACCATAAGCTTCATGAATTTGGAATGGGCCAAGCCATAATGAATCAAACTTTCCATGGCTATCCTTTGGTTCTCTTCTCTTGTCCCATAGTAGAACAAAATCTCCAACCTTGAATTCTCTTTCCTTTTCCTTCTTTTCAAATATCTTATTCACTTTTAATTGGTGTTCTTTAATTCTATCTCACCATTTGGTATCTGCTTTCTTCCAAATTTTCTAGGAAGAGGATCCTCTTGTCAATAGAGTCTTTGTATTGACCATCTTCTATTTCTTGCAACAGCTTGAGAGCTCGCATCTCAATTGTGAGGGGAATATCTACCTAAACTCCATACAACATTTAGAAAGGTGACATACCTATTTTCTTCTTAGGAGTGATCCTATCAGCCCATAATACATCATATAACTTCTTGTGCCAATTCCTTTGATTCTCATCTACTAGCTTGCAGAACAATGGTCACAATGTTCTTATTTCTTAACTCATCTTGCCCATTTACTTGTGGGTAGTAGTTAGAAGAGTGAGATAGGGAGATTCCAAAGCCATAACAAAACCCTATGAGCTCCTTGGAATAGAAATAAGTGGCATTATCTACAACATTTTTTTGTGGTATTCCAAAACAAACAATGATATTCTCCTTTACGAAGTTGCAGACTGTTTCAGAGCTGGCTTGCTTGGTTAGGATGGTTTCTACCCATTTAGTGAATTAATCAGTTGTAGTGAGTACATAATTATGTCCTGCACTATAATGATGATTGATAAAACCAATAAAATCTATCCCCCATTTCTGAAATGGTTCCTCAATCACCACAGCCCTGAGTGGCATAGCGCAACTAGTTATGGCTTTCCAAAAAATTATTGGACATGTTTTGCATTTGGAAATCCAATATTAAGTGTTTGCAAATATGGAGGGCCAATAATATCTCCCTCTGAGGATCTTATGTGTGGTGACCATTAATAAAAAATGTTCACCATAAGCTTGATCATGATATACCTCTGAGCAACTTTTCTTGCTTGCTCCTTATCTACATAGCTGAGGAAACAACCATCTAGGCCTCTCTTGTAAAGTGCATGATTCCATATCAAAAAATTGGCTAAATTTAGCTTGAGTGTCCTTCTTTATTTTTAATCAATATGAGGAGGGCATTCTCCATGTAAGTGAGATAGTAAGCAATGTAAACATACCACTCATCAATAGTAGTGACAAAGAGAGCGTCTATGGATTTTCTCTTGAACATGTTAAGCAAACACCATCTTTTTCTCCTTGTTGAGATTTGAGAACCTTATCTTCAGCAATCAGCTTGGCACAGACAATTTCCTCTTACTAGATTAGAGGGTCTAATATCTAAATCATACTCTTGGGTCTTTGCAATCCAAATTTCTCTCTTAGCCCCAGGATCTTATTTGACTCAAAATGAACTTGATTGCACTTCCAGGGACCATCACCACTGTATGTGAATTGTGGATGTAGAATCTAAAACTTTTAACATCTTTGACCACTACGTAGGCATGTTTCTCCAATTGGCTATACTTTAGCTCGTGAATTTTTCAAAGGACAGTTCATGAAAGACAATGGGTGCTTCCAAACCTTCATCAATTTTTTGAAACAAGGACAAAAAAGAGTGTATGTTATGATGCATAGAAATACATGATGAAACTTCTTATTGAAATATAAGAGACACGAGAGTTGGAGCTTTGACAATGGATTTATTGACCTCCTCAAATGCTTGTTTTTCCTTCCTTATTCAACTTGAAACTTATTTTAGGATTCATCATAGAAGTTATATGCTTAGTTAATTCAGAAAACTGTAGGCACAAAACATAGAGAAGGAAGTTTACCTTTCCAAATAATGAATGAACTCCCTTCTTACTAGCTGGTAAGGCTAGCGCTTGGATATTTCTAACCCTCTTAGGATCAATGTGTGCTCCATGTTTGTTCACAAAATGTCCTAACAACTTACCTTCTATGTGACTCCAAAAATGAACTTTTTTGGATTTAGAGAAATTCCATGTCTCCTACACCTTGTAAGGACCTGACTCTAAATGAATTATATGATCTCCCCTCCTCTTTGAAAAAACCGTGAGGTCATCAAGGTAAATGAAAATTCAATGTTTCAAATATTTGAAGGCCAAGTCCATTGCTCTTTGGAAAGTGTCTCCAGCATTGATCAAGACAAAAGGCATTATGACTGTAGGTGAAAGTGTCCCAATTTTTTGTAAAGAATGTTTTGTTGCAATCATCTTCTTACCACCTTGATTTTGGTTGTACTATGAGAATCCATCAAGAAAAGAGAGCATATCAGATCTAGTGACTACTTGCAAAATATGAGCCATGATTGGAAGAGGGTAGTTGTCCTTGAGAGATGTCTGATTCAAATTTTGGTAGTATACACAAATCCTTATTTCCCTGTTCTTCTTCCTTACTGGTACAATGCTAGCCAACCGTGTCAAATGAAGGATGGTGGAAGATTGATTCTAGCATTGAGCATATTTGTCACCTCTCCTTTAATAACATCAACAATATTTAGGATTGTAGGGTCTTTGTACTTTCGTTAAGGTCTTAGCTCCTTGCTTTAAAGGAATGCAGTGATGCATTTCCTTTGGATAAAAAGTTTTGAGTTCATCATAGGAGTAGGCCAGGACATCTAAGTACCTTTTTAGCATAGAGAAACAAACTTTCTCTTCTCTTCTGGTGAGCACCATTTACCAATGTTAAACATCCTTGGATTCCTCTGAAGCTGCCAATGTTTTCTTGATCAAAATTAGATGGACACTTAGAAAACTTTTTTTCTTTCTCTTGAATGAACCTATCATGCTTGTCAAATAAGTCTTCTAAAGAAAATAGGCCTTTGGGGATTTTGTTTCCTTTTCAATTTCATTAATCCCTCTTGATCAATTCCCTCAATTCCTTCCTTCTCTTCTTTGGGGATTGACTTCATGATGTGGATTTTCACTTCCTTCAAAGAAAAAAATATTGAAGTTATCCCTTTGTTATAAGAAGGATAGGATTCTTATTATCATAATTGAAGACCTTTAAGTGATTTGCATTTTCTAGTATGCTGGGTCTAAACACCATCTCAATGGTCACTTTATTCTTACTAGAAGAAGGATGCAGTGTGTCACTAAGGAAGCTGAACATTACTAGAGAATCAGCCATTTCATTCTTGCTTCCTAGGGATGGCTTTAATGGAGAATGCATCAAAGAATTCAATACAGTCCCACACTCTGTTTCTATAGTGCCTAAGCCTTGGATTTTTCACCTAGTATTGTTGGTGGATGTGCTTCACCATAATCTCTACATCACCTTTTCATCTCAACTTCTTGATTCCCATGTCCTCTGTTGCATTCATGCTTGAGATCAATGCTTCATACTCTACAATATTGTTTGTATTATCAAATTGTAACTTGTAAGCAAAAGGATATAGCTCATTGGTGGGAGAGTATAATACTACACCAGCTCATGAACCTTCTCTGGAATGACTTCCATCAAACTCCATTTTCCAAATCTGATCTTCTTCTTCCTCCACGAGGAGTGGCAAGTTCTCTTCCTTTTGTGATGTAAGGTGTGTGCATGTGTTGTTTTTAAACTAATGCTAATATAAGTAAAGACTAACACCTAAATAGCCTTAATTAGTAAGAATTACACAACATAATAAGAACCATCAAGATAAGAATTAAACAAGGCTAGATGTAAACATTCATCATATACAAAAACTTTGAAACTAACAATGTTTAAGCATCTAAATCCTCTATTATCTAACAAAAAATAAACGAATGGACCTAAGTAGGCTCCATGGTAATAAAAAATGGTTGTCTTTGGTATTCCAAGAACCTAAAAATGAGGGCTTGTCAAAATTGGGCTACAAGACCCTTTTGACACCTCCCATATGACCTAAGAACTTAGGAAAGAGGCTTAACTCTTCAAGATGATGAACTCTCAAGAAAACAAAAGGCAAGCTCTTAGTCTATTTTGCTTATATGCTTTACATTTGCTTTCTCAAGAAGTTTAGGTGTAGGTATAAAGGTAGTAGGAAGGCTCCTTATATAGCCCAATGGATAAAGGAAACACTTCATCCCTTTGCATGTGGGATAAAGGTAAAACATGATTAGGAATGGATAAGGTTGCTTTATAAAAGGTAACCTTACTTTAGAAGGGTTTAATTTATGCTTAGCAAGTCATGGGAGTTGGGGGGTGTTTTAATTAATCAAAGGTGATTAACTAATAGGTAGATGTAAGCTTATAGAAGCTAATTAGAGGAATATTAGTACGATTTAGGCTATTAGAAAGGGATTAAATCAATTAAATATTGATTTATTGGTTAAATGAAGGGGAAAGCTAATTAATTAATAATAATTAATTAGTCTAGATAGAAGGGGGTGATTTATTAATGGAATGTCGTTAATTAGGGTATTTTTGGATAGGAAACTTAATCAATTAGCGTAGTGTAATTAATTAATGACAATAAGAGGGAATATGAGCGCTTTTGACAATATGTCGTCGATTTGCAGAGAAAGGAGATAATTAGCGCAATTTAAGTATTTAAATTTGCTTGGGTGTAATTATGGGTGTCTACATTTGCCCCTCTTTGGGGTGGCGTAATGTGAATTGTATAGATAAGCACTTCAAAGATAGTAGACAAGGATCCCTTTAAATATTTTGAAGGGAGTTTAGCAGAAAAAATATTAGGAAGTGAGAAATGCCCCCTTGAGTGCAAGTCGATGGAACAGTGGTGATAGGAAACTAGGAACGTTGATGAGGTGTTATACGGATTGGAAGAATGGGTTGAGGAATGAGTAAAATTGGTCTTTTGACCAAGTTAGCGTTGGTTAAGCATTCTTGTAAGGTTGGAATGTGGGAAGTACTCCAGTTGGGACTAAGAGCTTAGCTGTCAAATAGAGGTAACTATGTATTGAAATAGGGTCAATTCATGTCAAATATTGAATCATGCTTTTAACGTCATCTGGTCCTATTATAACATTTGACATGGGAATAGATATGAAAAAAGACTGGGCAAACTCTACAATTGTCCATGGTGTTTGATACCAACTCCATGCAACATTGTAAAACTGTGAGCTTAAGGTGATACCCAGCTGGCCTAGAGAAAAGGTCTATTCAATTTGGAAACACAACGGAGGTATGCAGCATGATAATGAACATTTAACATCTCTATGATCTGTATTGCACCAATGTTTCATTAAAACAATATTGCAACAAGAGTGTGAATTCAAGAATTCATACTAGGATTTTTTAACTGAGTTAACGGCACTCACTGCTATGTTAGTGTATAAACTGGACCATAAGGAGGTACCAAATTGTATTAGGTACCAAGAATCCCATATAGGAATCACTTTGGCACGGGTAAGTGTTAGGTATATACTTTAAAAAATAATGATGCAAGTAAAATGTGATATTAAGCCAAAATTTAATGGGTCATGAACCTGGGGAAGTGTAAATCTACTGGTCTATTTTGTGTTGATGACCGTATGGAAAAATGGTATTTGGCACGAATTATTTTGGTCAAAATCTGTAAGTTACCATTGGATCTTGTTAATGATTAGTGTTGGGTTGTGATGCCGGTTGAGGTATGAAGAACAATTGAGCTCGTGTATGTCTTTTATCCCTTATTGTTCAAGACTCGACACAATTGGTTGGGGGATTAAAATGAAGCCTGCTTTACAGGTTTGTTACTTTGATGAAAATTGGTGAAAATGGAGATAATTTGTTATCCATGGGATCTTCATATGTTTGCAATCTTCGACATTGATCTAGGGCCTGCGACTATTGCATGTAAGTACCAGAATCAAAAGCTTCAGTTTTTGGTCTGCAGATTGAAGCATTACCTTTATCAAAGCAGAAAGGATGATTGGACTGTTATTGAATAGTATGGACAATAGGTTTTCTCGAGTATGACAGATGCAGGAATAGACATTTGTCCAGGAATGTCAGGCACTTGGACTACAATGGCTAGATGTCTTGCATGATCGTATCTAGACAACAATTGCATGGCCTTTCAATGATGTACAAGGATGTTAAATGTTGAGATTAATATGCATTGAAGTATAGTTGTATATTCAAGGGAACTGCTTACCTGTCAGAAGGTAATTGTATTTTAAGAGTATTACTATCCGCAAAACAAAGTTAAATATGTTAAGCATATCTGAGATAGGTTCAGTATGAGAGGGTTTTATGCAATTGATTTCAACAAAAATATTGCACTGTAACATACACATATAAGGTACATTATGGTCTGATTTTTTGCCTAAGATTGTCAAATAGAATTTGTATGGATATAAGTTAGGTGAATATGGGTTTGGGGGATCTTTTCTGTTCCTGTTATCAACTGAGATATGAACAACTAGCATCTGATTATGGTCCCAACGTGGCGGTCAATTTGGTTCCAGCTAATCGTTAAGTTGAGGTTTGTCAAGGATGCTCCCCTTGGTTAAATGGTCCTAAGCCTTTGTGAAAACTCTTTGAGGGTAAGAACCAGTTCTATGATACATATTTGGTGGATTACTGACTAGTTCTGATGACATCTCTGGTAGAATAGGGGTCAGAAGACTAGGTGGAAACAAGACACAGTGTTGGAAAGTAAGGACAAGGAAAGAGTGTATTTGATTAAAATCGGGTATCAATATGGTTTTTCAAAACCAAGAGACCAAGATTGTATTCAAATGTCGAAAGGTGACTGGGCATGATTGTTCGGTAGGAGGTGTTGGGAGATTCGGGTAGGGTAATCAAGATGTGGTTGGAAATACACACAATGTGGCAAGGTTAATAGGTATGTCCTGGAAACCTTTTCTTTCTTAATGGAATGTTGAATCTTGGGTTATTAGATCAGGGGCAAGCTATGGCCACCATGCTTTATGAGATAGGCACACAGTAACCATTTAATGTTGATTATGTTCAAGAGATTTTGGTTTGCATGTTTTTTTGACTGAGATGAGTGGGGACAGCAATGTTGAATGTTTGGAGGTTAAGCATTGGGAATCTTCTACTGAAGGATGTATCAAATTAATGAGACTACATTAAGATTGAAATTTGGATATTTCTCAGGGCATGACCTCAACGAAGATCATGGATTTACTGTGAGATTTACCGATGCGGGTGAGAACATTGTCAATGAATTATATAGGGGTCTCTTATTAACAAGATGGGTAGTTCAGAATGGTTAGCTAGTTTATTGTTAAGTAATTTTTCAAAGTGCATCAGTACTGGACCAGGGATTAGTATTTCTGATCACTTATTCTTTTTATGTAGATGACATACCATTTATGGCACTTGGGCTCGGTCATATGTATGTTTTGGCCATCCGCCCAGGAGCATGAAATGACAGAATTCATGATTGATTGAAGGAAAGACTGTTGTTTGGAGACTTCCTAGTGATGACATGGGCATATTCTTCACTTGAGTTGGATTTGATAGGTCTTCTGGGACTCTAAAATATGTATGGAGCTTAGTTTACAATTAGAAATTTTGAAGGGAAGCATTTAGTGCAGCTAGGTGCAAGTTATCGGCCTATGAGGAGTGAGTGGCGATTTAGTTTTAATATATGCCTAAGATTGCCTATCTCTATATTGTTGGCATATAATTTCAAGTGATTAGCCCTTATGTTACTTTTATTCCTCGACATGAATTGGAGATTTGGCTTATTCACCCAGTACAAATAAATCTGATGTACCTTGTTGTGGGCACACATTTGTTAAATGGTATGAAGATGTTAGAGAATGTTATTACAGGTCTTTGTCGGAGGGTGTCTCAGGTCAGATAACTTGTGTGGAGGACATATGTTTGATCCTTCATACGGGAACATCAGAGGATTGGAAGGAGATTACTGTTCTAATGAATAGGTGAATCATGTTGGCGTGTGCATGAAGACGGTATCCAGATAGGGTAGCATGGAATGTTTGGGTCAAATGCTATTCAGACATTGATGATACACACCCTTCCCACAATACTATGGAACGATGACATAGATACTTTGTATGAAGTCCACCATACTGTGCATGTTTATACAATGGTTCTTATTCTTATTTAGGGGTATGAGTTAGCGATGAGCACATCCTGGTACTTGAGGAAGCACAGGTATAGGACCCTCGGTGGATTAAAGCACAGCTATAAATGGCACCATGTAAGGCTATACCTGAGATAAAATTCGTTCAAGTAGTGTTGGTCCGAAAATCTGTCGCGCGGACAGATCTATGGATAGACGAGCCAACAGTGTGTGCAGGGCTTAGCCCCTCTTTGAGACAGCAAAGCGAAACTGGTTTATTGCTATTTCTACTAGCAGGAACCTATGCAAGTCTCACAGATTCTGCCTTCGGGGGTTGGGATCTCATCCCAGTAGAGTGTTCTAGGCTGCGAAAAGAAAGGAATGAAAGAAGGAGAAGAGAAAGAACAGATCCGAAGGAAGAAAAGAAATGAATTCCAAAGCAGAAAGGTCAGAAGATTTATGTTTTGGGTTTGGTAGTAAACAGAGCCAAACCTACTTGCATAAATAAACAAAGCAATACTGATAAACAAATGACGGAAAAGTAGATATGAATCCAACAGATTAAACACATACAGATCTAACGTAAGAAAGATCTAATGTATAACACAGCTATTGAGCACAAAGTCTGAATAATTGTATTAATTGTTCTTTATCTGTTACAAGAAAGCTCAAAGTCTTTCTCTCCTCACTTCTATTTCTATCTGAAAAATGTTCACCCTTTGAATACAACAAGTATTCTAGTATTTATAGAAGATGAGGAGAGAGAGAAGGCAAAATGGAGCCAACCACTTATTTACAAGATATTTACAAAATATCCAAAAGTCATGTTGACTTTGACAACTTTGATGGATGACATCATCCCATGATGCAACATGGATGATGTCATCATTTGTGCCAACACACTTCAGATATTTCGAAAAGAAAGTCGGAGAATAGAGAGGAGAAGAAGAAGAAGAAGAAGAAGAAGCTATTCATCATCATCATCCTGTGGCCTAAAAGGGGTTGCCTGTTTCTGATGCTGATCAGGAGATGAGATGTGGAACTGAGCGCGGTATTCCAAGAACTTGCTGATCATTGGCCCAAATTGATCCTGTGATGGATCCTTGTGCCGTTCACTGATTGCTTCGCAAGTCTCCCGCTCATCTATGAGCTTTTCTGGGAGTTTGGAATAGTCTTTACCCGCCTCGATTAGGAACCCGATGAAGTCCCTACAGGCCAGTAGGTTGTTGATAGATTCGATGTCGAACGTGACTTCTGGCCCTGTCCCTTGAGAAGCTATCTCCTTGAAAATCCGGATAGTATCATCAGCTGATCTCAAGGTGAGGGAAGGAGTGAGCAACCCTGGAGTCATAGATAGAACAATCTTCTCCATTTGATGCATCGCATCCAGGGCCTCTTCCTTCACCTTGTCTATCTTCTCTAACACAAATTCGAGCTGATCTATCCGATAGTCCAGAGTGGACATGGTCTTGTTGAGGGTCCTTGGATGACCGAATACTCCGAACTTGACCAAATCTTCGACTGAACAGTCGAACATTTGTTGGAAGGCCTCATGCTGGAGTCTAGCATGTTCTAACTCTTCTGATACTGGACCTGCTAATGCTTGGAGTTCCTTATTCGCCTTCTCGATGTTCAGGTATAAACTGATATACTCGGCGATTACTCTTTTCACTATCCTTGAGGATCTGGCTCCTCCAAGCAGAAACAGCCATACCCTGCTCGCCGATCTTTGAATATTCATTGATCTTCTCCTGACTGAGCAGCTCAGGAGTCTCGGCGGCAGTTGTGGGAGGTGCACTTCCCATCTTCTGTAAGGCTTGAAGCAGGTATTTATTCTGCTCCTTCAGTAGCCTCTTTTCTTCCTTTGTTTCTTGAAGCTTTTCGCAGAGTGCATCAACTGCGGAAAGAGCTTCCCCCTGGAGACTTTCTGAGGATGTCCCCATTGTGACTTGGGTCACTGTAAAATCTGCCGGAGACAGATCTTCTTTCTCTTTGAGTGGGATCGGGGTAGGCTATTTCCATAACCCTCTCACCTGCAGCGCTCTTGGAGAAGCGTGTAACCGGCTTGTGCTTCTTTGCTCCTTTAGCCGGAATGACTGAAAAGTCCATCGGAGCGATGGGGACTTTCCTCTTTGGTTGGCTCAGCTGCTGAGAGATCCAAGCTGGTCCTATTGAAGAAGGACCAGAGACAGAGGGGGAGGCAGCAACGGTAGAAGAGGGGAAGAACGTGGAGACACGCGGCGGCGGCATTGAAAGAATAGCCGAAGAGATGGCCACGGGAGGAAGGGAAACCGCAGCTGCAGAAGACATAGGAAGGGAAGGGAGCCCGGAAATGAGGGAAGAAATGGAGGAAGACAAATCAGCGAGAGAGGAGAAGATGGACGAAGAGGCAGGGGAGAGAGTAGAAGAAGGGGGAGAGGACACAACCAAAGGAGTGGTTGCCGACATCTGAGGAAGGGGAGGAAGAGAAGAAGAAGGGATAGAAGGGACCTCTGAAGTTGTAGCGATGCCGACATCCTGGGTGGATGGGCGTATAGGACTATCCTCTGTCAATTCTTTCTCTGGCGAATCCAGAGTTATTACTTGTTCTGGCTCTGAAGGAAGAGGACTTTCAGGGGCTTCCTCCTGAATGGTGCTAGGTTCACCTTCCGCACCTTTGCCTTTTAGCTGCTTCTTTGACCTTGGAGGTGCATTGCCCAAAGGGGAAGTTGTGAAATCTACCCGAGGTAGATTAGTCCATTCATGCGGCACCAATGCTCTGTTCTCCGCATGGTTCTCCTTGACCCTCTCCTCAATTGTTTGAGGAGCCTTGCTTCTATCAATGGCCGGAAAGGGCCAATCGTCTCCATCTGTATCATTATATACCTTGTCCACTTCATCTTCCGTAGTTTGGAAGCCTTTGGGGACAATGGCCACTCCGTATTGGATAATTTCTGCCAATGCTAAGCGAGAATGATCCTTTCTTCTGAGTTTCACCTCGTGGATAACGTCAATGTAAATATCCTCAATTTGAGGGACATGGATCGGATCAAGCTTAGCCCTTGGCAGGCAGCCCCTTGGGTCGAAGGTAGGCCTGGCTGGGAAGTCATGCTTCAGGTTGAGTAATTCTAGCTCTACAAACATTTCCTTCGCCTTGTGGTAGCTGGGGCATGTGTAACGGCCTACTGTGAGGGGGAAAGGAGTTCCGCCCTTCTTTCTCTTGAGGCACTTTTCATGGTATGTGACGAGCTGTCTTGACAGTTCCAGTAAAATCAGCTTAGGTCCAGCATACCTTGGTAGCCTGGTTGGTTCGCCCAAAAAGTTGACCGCCCTCAGATAGGTGAACGTGGGAAACTGGGTGAACAAGGCCCCCCACTTCTCCACGTGACTGCCACTATGTTCTTGGTCGTGCGGCCATGAGCTCAAGTTCGGGCTCAACATGCACATGATGTGATAGAAGAAAACATCATTAATCTTAGCGAAGTGTTGGATGCTATTCTCCAGCCTCAGCTCTGGATAGTATTCATATATCTTGGCCTGAGGCCAAGTTCCACTTCGGTGCAGCCCTGGATAATCTCTTTCAGCTGCGCTGCAGCGTAGACCACGTAGGAGTTCATATGGAATACTCCTGTTGTAGCGAACTGTTGTAGTTGCTCGGATATTGTGCTGCTTATTATCTCCCCCCAGCAGAAAGCGCTGATCGGGCACATTCTTATTCATTGTCTCCAGGTACCGCAGCATCCACTTATGGAAGTAGTGGGCATCTGAAAGCCCGAAGACTCTGCTCAGGAAAGTGATAGTATCACTGAGTTCCTCTGAGAAATCACTGCGGTGGATAGTCTGAGGCCACCGGGTCACCACCTTCTTATTCTTTCAGGTAGACCTCATTCATCAATTGCATGCACTGGTCTTCGTCGTCTTCCCAGGCCTTGATGCATTCTTGTTGGCTAACAGCCACATAGTTCCGGTGGTGAGGGATGCCAAGCATTAACTCAAAGTGACGGGACAGTGAGGTTTATGACTACCTCGCCCTTGCTATTCTCGACACATCTTGTGTCCTTGTTGTAAGGATTGTGCAATCACCATCATGAATTCGTTGTTCACAGCGCTGACGGGGATTCCTCCGGCGAAGTGCAGGGCACTGCCTATTAACTTGTCCATCCATGGACTTCTTGTAACTTTTTTGAGTTCTAACCCAGAATTCATCCATGTCAATGTGACCCAATTCAGAGTCTCTGACATCCATACTGCACTCAGCCTGTGATTCGGGCATCCTGACCCTTTGATATTTGTATTTCATCTCTTCTTCTGTCAGCTTAGCCTTTCCTCTTGGTTTGGTGGGCTTCTTGCTTGACGTAGACATGTGTTCTTTCGAACTCAGTTGCTGATCTGCATGAAGAAGAGCGAGACCCAATCCAAAAAGGTTGAATTAGTCATTTGATCTTCCATTGGAATGTCTAGCAGAAGAAAGAGTTAGAGATTTTAAGGCTCAAGGCACAGGGCGCAAAAAAGCAACTGGCAGGCCAACTTGATAAGGCGCACAGAAAAGGAATGTTGCAGAGGTTATACTGGCGCCAATGGTGCATGGCGCATGGATGAAGTAGATTACATTTTATAGCAGGGCGCATAGGAATTTTCATGTTGCATTGGGATTTGGTGCGCCTTTTCAGCACATGTGGATGGATCATGTAACATTAACTTTTCGTGCGCCAAAGGGATTTGGCGTAGCGCACGAAGGTTTTACACAACATAATGTTATTGCAATCGGAGGATGCGCCTGCACCTTTCTATAGCTTCATACTCACACAGAATAAAGCTTGTGTTGCATGGAAGTTGCGTGCGCCCAAGGGCGCATGGAAACACGTGATGCAGCATGGATAAAGGATGGCGTCAAAGGATTTTAAGGAGGCATGTGAGATTTGAGACTTTGTAGCATGTGAAAGAAGGGCACACCATTGAGGGCGCATGAGGTTCTATGATGCAACAAGTACAGGCTGGGTGCGCCATCTGGCGCAGGGGTGTTGCATCATGTAACATGGCGGGTCAGATGCGCCAAATGGGCGCAAATGTTCATTATTGTTGCAAGGGGTGACAGATCCACCAAGGAGGAAACTACAAAGAACTAAGCTCTCAGAGGGGGTTTTACATGATGTAGGTTCTCTTCTACTCCTTCATTCCTATGCTTGGACAAGGCTCAGTGTTTCTCAAAATGAGGTAGATCAAGAGACCACAACCACTATTTCAAGAACAGCATCCTTCTCCAG
This sequence comes from Taxus chinensis, assembly GCA_019776745.2. Lineage (NCBI taxonomy): Eukaryota > Viridiplantae > Streptophyta > Pinopsida > Cupressales > Taxaceae > Taxus > Taxus chinensis. The sequence continues at coordinate 374,621,663 of CM034157.1, forward strand.
CAGATCTGGAAAGAGGAAGGATAGCATGGAGGGGGCAGACAGCAAACAGGATAGGACAGGGCTACTAGCTCAAGCACATTTATATTTCAAAAGCCAACTATCACAGTCTAAAACACAGACCAAAGACACAGCACCAAGCACATGAAAGCACGCAATGAAACGCACGAGAGAGAAAGACACCTCATACCTTGAGATAAATATCAAAAGCTTAGGAGAGCGGGTCCACAAGGCGATGAACAACGATGAGAGCAGAGGCTGACAGGCTCCAGAGAAATCACGTGCCTTGACAAGTGAATAATGAAAATGACATTTGGGCGCGCAAAACACATATATATTTATATATATGCAAGCTGGTCATCAATGTGCCACCCACTTTTGAAATGGCGCATGAGAGTTGCTATCGACAGGAGGAAAGCGTGCGCCCTTTGGCGCACGAGAAGTATTCGACAACAGAAGACAAAGCAGTGCGCCTTTGGCGCACCGTAAGCATTGTCGACATGAAGTTATGTGCGCCCTTTGGCGCACCAAAACCTTTTTTTGCACTAAGATTATGTGCGCCCTTTGGCGCACCAAAGGGTGGAGCAACAAAAGGTGCACCAACACATAGCGCATGTGCCTTGGCGCATGCAAGGAAGGTTCAACATTCTTTGGCGCATCGAAAGATTTGTGTTGACATTGAAAACCATGCCCCAAAGGCTTTTAAGGGGGCGCACCAAAAGTTAGTGTTACAAAGCAATTTCATACGCCCAGCCAAAAAAGACTCAAAAAGACTAAGTTCGAAAACTAGATTTCCCCGGAAGGGACTTTACGAATGTTTCAAACACGGGGGAATCCCTAACAAGGGATCGGAACAAAATTTTCCGTATGGTTATCGGTAAAATTGCCCTTGTCAATTTTACGGGATAACACTTTGGAGCCTCAGTATTCTTCCTTTTCTCCAACTACCTCTACTACTCCTTTAGACATTGGATCTCTCCTTATAATCCCTAAATCACATCCATAGTCTCTTGATACACTTATTTCTAATGAGAAGGGTCCAGATGCTTCCCATGTACCACTTCTTCCCTAACAACCAGTTTATGTCTTGGAATCTCCCTTATGTGTGCATCTTCTACTCATGTCGTCACCAAAATAGGTTCTAATCCTAACTCATGTGCCACTCTTGGCATCCACTTTGGGTCAGCCTTCTTTATACTCATCATCCTAGTTCCTTTATCCTTACAGTGTCATTGGATCATATGTTCAAACAGGTTAAGAAACTCCTTGTACTTATGTTTTTTTCTACACCATAAGCATTGTAATAGGTTAGGACACTCACATTTATAATGCTCCGTCGATCCACAATTATAACAAGTTCCATGCGAGAACTCACTTATTCCTCCGCTACGGTTATTCTGGCCACAAAAACCTCTTTCGTGCACTCCTCCATCTGCGCATCCTTCATAACAATGATCATTATCCTTGGAACTACTTGCAAGGATAGTCTAGCGTGCACCAAGATCAATAGCATCATGAATCTGGTCAATCAATATGTAATCCTTGGTATCATGGGTTGTAGAGGTATAGATCTTACAATAGCAAGAAACATTCTTATGGATTGTGTGTTGTAATAGAGGAAATCTATTTGCATCATAATCCCCATGGAAAATCTCGCAGTATATCACCATGGCATGTACCGAATTCCCAAGGAAACTATCCTTTGTATGTCCCTCCACTTCACATTCTGTGCACTAAAGACCATGATAAACCTTATGTGTTGAATTTCGCAGATAACTTCTCCAAATGTTTGGCCATTGCAGCAATTTGAGCCTCAAAGAAAAAGGGCTCACACCATTATCATTTCTCCCAACAACCTTAGTGCGTAGGAAATATTCCAAGGCCTCATGTTGGTCTGTGAAATTTTTGTGTGATAGTGATCCTTGTAAATGGTTTTATCAATCCCCCTAAAAAAACATTGAGCATGCTGAGAGGGGTGTATGTCATAGGATAGTTTTGATAAGAGAGTTTTGAACCATGTGTTATACTCTCACACACTCTCTGCCCATTCCTTGTTGGATCTCCTTTAGGGCATTGATATTTTTTTGCTCAAACTCAGTGGATATGCAATTCTACTAGAAAGGAATCTCTTCAATGTAGTGTAGTCCACGACTATCTAGTGGGGGTCATAATTTCGGTACTAGCTATGTGAAGACCCCTACAACATCATTGAAAAATAACTTGCCCTTCACTTTGGGGTAGTGATTCCCTTTCTGCACCATAGAAATTCACATTTATGCACGTGTTCTGTGGCAACCTCAATGCCTCTGTAGTCCGGTAAGTGCAAAGACATACCAAAGAATACTTGTTGGAGGTGGATGAGGCCCTTGTCCACTTAACATAGAACCTTGGTTTCCTCCCATGTTTCCTCTACCACCAGATCTACTAGATCCACTAGGTCCTATCCCTCCTGATCCACTAGATCCTCCAAATCTGCTAGGTCCACCAGGTCCTCCAGCCCCTACACCACCAGATCCACCTCCTGTAGATGGAAAATGGCCTGAAGTGGTTGTGCCTAGTGTCCCCAACATCCTACTTAACTCTACGCTAATAGTTTGTCATATTATCCCACTACTAGTTGTGTGTCTCGTGCCACTTCCAGATGTGATACCCAAACCTTGTGTATTTGCACCTTGTCCAAAAATTCCTCCAAATATAGGAATGGTTTGTGTGGCCATGGATGTCCCAAACAAAAAATTATATCTCCTAGGCGTAGATCGGTTACTTCCACCGATACCAACTAGGTTATCAATACTTCTCCCTTGATCTAGAAAACCAAGTGCCAGGGGTTGGTCACCAGGTGGGTTAAGATGCGCGTTGATGACTCTTCTCTCTCCATGCAACGAACCCTCATCAGAAGATGAAGGGGCTTCTCTCCCACTCTTTCGAAGATGGGGTAGCATGGACTTCTCAGGTTCCACGTCCTTTGTGTGAACCTCAACTCCTTCCCGCAATGTCTACCTCCATAGATCCATCACACCTCGCAACCTCATATTGTCTAGCCATATCCTTTTCACGAGATTCACTATACTTGAGTCATCATCTCTTCCCTTTCCTTTTCAGCAGTAATGTCTGCCATCTTCTTCCACCCTAGCTTCCTCTCCCAGTGCTCAGAGAGGCTTAACCGGCCATAGGGAATGCCTCTAAACTTAGGGTAATGATCAATATATTCATAGCCAAAGGGATAACATAGATAAAAATGATCCTCTAGGTTCCCTTAGGAATTCAAATTCAGTAACCTCTGGGATAAGAATATGTAGAAATGGCATATTCTAAAGTGTAACTAGTTAGCACTCCCTTTCCACCAATGATCGAAAACATGCATCCAATTCAGATCCGCATCCTGTAGCTTCTGGTAATCATCTTGGGTCCATACGTGTGATCTATAGTACCAGATTGATCTGGATGCACATGATGAAATCCATTCATATAGTTCTACTAGAAATCAAAAGAAGAAACGTCTCATACAGCTCATGATACAGGTTCTCTTCTACCCATCTATGTGCATTAAACTCAGGTCCAATACTGAATATTTGAGAAAACTCATCCTCCATGCTCTTAAACCATGCTTCAACACTTTCTAAGGTCAGACGTTTTGCTCAATCATGCACACATTAATGGAACCAAGATGTATGTCTCCATTTCTCACAACAACTTTGAAAAGAGTTCCCAGCAATAGAACCAAGATGTAGTCATTTTTTATGTCCTTAGAACAACAGTCTAATCCCATGCATGCCATCTTATCACCCAATGGGAATTAAGCACTCACTTGAGGCACATGCATGGGTGTCGAGCCCCTCCTTTATGTGAGTCTTGTGAGAATACATTGATAAATGACAGAAACTTAAACAAAGGGTAAATAAATATGCATTCATTCTGAGAACTTAAGATGAGGCATTACTATTAATGCATCCATTCTAGATAAAAATATAACATATCAAATAGATAACACAATCTGAATTCGATAATATAAAGAAATGAACATAGGGTTTACACCCATAAACAATGTATATATTTAGAACAAAACCATATATTCATATTAACTCTCTAGTTCAGTAACCACATTACATTCCTCAAGGCCATAACAGACCAAATGTATCAATGTAGATAAGACTCATGCATCAAGAATCTTAACTATGCTTCCCGTATTATAAAGATGATCATGACCCCAGATCCATCCCTCTAGATATGTCATCTCTCCTATATCCCTCCTAATGAGAGTAACCCATAGAACCCATTACTATTTCTACAGAGCTTTGCCTCTCTCTTCAATCACTCTCTTGATCTAGTGACTGCACACTCTTCTCCAAAAGTAGTCATCCCTTCCTTCTACTCGATCATCTCTATATATAGCTTTAACATCCACCACCATGTCTTCCTTGAAGTAATAGATTGCTTGCCAAGTGTCCATGTGGTCCTTCAATGGAGTATGCTTACTCTCATACGAGCTCTCCACTTTCTGCAATGATGTCTTTCTGGATCCTTCCATCACATCAAATATTCCTTCCTTGACCACCGAGTTTTCAGGCTAGTACCTTATCCAGTCTGCATGCTTGCAGTCAGGTCATGTTTTTCTCATGTGCTGCTAGGGATGTTGAATATGGCTAAGTCCCAAAATCCTTTGGTTTTCCTAGCACACGCACTGTGGGTTTTACTAAACCCTCATAAAACCCTTGTCCTATGCACCTTCACCCTATGCACCCTTCTTCATATAGGTCCTGTGCACCCACATAACTTCTTGTAATTAGCCAGTATTCTGAGGCCCAATAAGCCTTGAGGGATTTTACCACAAATGCATTATAAACAATTACAAGTGGGATTACTCATTAAGTTACATATTTTTTTACAACTATGGCATAACATGTTTGTGATGTCAAATCAACCATTTGAAACAATCCTATGTTGATTAATGTGACTATTATTAAGGATAAAATTACAATATGGGCCAACATAGCTTACATTTATCCTTAAGACACCTCCCATTAACCATTAATTTCGATATCAAAACAAAGGATAGCCTATCTATAATAGTAAGCACATAATAATATCAAATATTCTTAGCCTCTGTGAATGATCCTACAACTTATGAAACATTCCATCATATTAGTATTAATCAAGGAACCCATAATACTAAAATAGCTCATGTTTTGTATAGGACCAATCATAAAATCAGATCAAAATTACTCGCAATATAATTATTGAATCTTTTGAATAAAACGTATATTGCCTCAAATTTTATTTTAAAAATCAGTCATAGAGCTTGAAAGCACTCACACATTGTTTTCCACCAAACCCATATTCAATTATTGAGGAAGCTCTCACTAAGCATATAATACATTTGATAGGAGGTACAAATGAAGGGTCCTAGTTCATGTTTTTATAAAACGCATAACCCTAAGTGTATTGTTTTACAAATTCCTCCTAACATAGCATATCACTCACAACTACAAACAATATTGTATTTATTCAAATCACATACTCTCTACATTTTGATATCACAATACAAAATGACATCTAATCATGGAAATAATACCTTATGAAGAACCCATTTTGGAGAAATAAAGGAATACAAAATACCACTTTTATAAACCCAAAAACATTGGTATTCTTTAGACCAATCAAAGGATATAGAAAGCATAGAACTCCAAAAATTTACTAATCATACGAACTCAGTTAAGAAAATTTCCAAATTTTCATAATACCAAACAACTTAAAAAACTCAAGCCATCTTCCATTAAATACTCAACAAACATTTTATTATTATAAAATGTAAATATCGAGGAAAAAAGGAGAGGTTTCCCATGCTTGAGAGTGTAGTTCAAACCATTAGCACAAGTGAAGTAAAGACTTTCCCTTATTAAACGTAGAGATAACCCTTAATCAATAGAACAATGGATTTTCCTCTTGGAGTATGGTCCAAATTTGTAACAAGAATTTGAACCCCATAAAAAATTTCATAACTCCACATTCATTTTTAATACCAACTTAATACTGAATATTCCAGCATCTACACTAAGCAAACATTTTTAACAATATTTCAACTACAAATCTGACCCACAAAAGATCTCTGTGCATGGCTAAAAAATATTTTTGAGTTCGAAGTTGAAAAAATACTAAGCTTCGAAATTGAGGTTCATTTGTATGTACTAGATTCTCCAGGAAAGCTTCATAGTTTTTCTAGGTCATTCATTGCTATTAAATACTCATTAATTTACCACCACCCGTTATCTCCTTTGTTGAGTTTAGCTGGAGCTAAGTAATGATAATCACAATTATTACCTTCTTCTAATATTTGCATGATGGGTCAACCAAATCAATTGGTTAGAGATTGAGTTACCCTAAGTCTACATGGTGGTTGTAATTTAACCGAAAAATGATTGTAGAGTAGTTAAGTCAAAGGCTATGTGGTCAGTCAGTGACCAATATATAAGATAACAATGACCCTCAATTTCTTCTTATACTTGGGTCAAAAAATGACCAGAATAACCACCAAACATAAACAATAACATATGGTTGGAGGTTATTTAAATAGAAAAAAATAATATAGGTGATCAATCAACAATAATATTAGGACAAGACTGGGGTTTAACTATAGGCTATTTATAATCTAAAAATACCCTCTATTTAATAATAAGATTGTCCACCCAGTATGATGGGTCATATAATGAATTAAATCGCAATATGATCATACTTTAGAAATACATTGATTCATTTAATCACAATAATCATGTATATTGCAACCCCTTTTTATCATACAGGTAATTAACCTTAAGCCAGACTATCCAAAAATATTGTTATCAATTACAAGTACCCTAACCAAGCATGTGTCCAAATTCCTCAATCAAGGTCTTCAACTTAATACAAGGTGTAGGATCTTCGAATTAGTTACTCAACAAATTATACAACACCATTGTTTCAATAGAACCAACGAGTACCAAACTATCATTCCCATCTATGGTATAGGTAACCTCTGAAGGTAAGGAAGCAAGGATAAGTCTTAAGTGTCAAATTATTTACCAACACTTGGTAGAAAGCATTGTGAATATGTGGTTGCACATGTAAGTTCTTCAACATGTAAGTGTGTATACCATTTTCAACACATGTATACATGTAGTTGAATGGTAATACACAACTATGCAACAATGTTTGTTACCCAGCTTCCGCAATCACTCATCTTAATGAACAACTTATCCTTATGCAAACACAACAAAATTTTCAAGGTGTGATACATACTTCCCCTTTTAATGCTCCATTCATCATCCCAATGATTTGAAACTCAATAATACATTCAAATAATAAGTGCTAAGTTATATCCAATTTAATTATGATGAACAGTCACACATCAAGACCTTTCAAGACTTCTAATTTTTATAGAATCGGATACCACCTAAATTCATCCCTTTTTTAACTGAAATTGTAACAACCATTCAGAATCAGGAAGTCAAACTATCTCCTCAATTTTCATAAAAAATATGTACATAAATTTCATCACTATAGCTCGTCATATTGTGCAATTCTCATAATTATTTAATGGTCACATTGCATCTGATAGCCAAAATTCAACCTTGATGAAAATCTCAATCTAGGTAACACTGTCCTTTTTAATTTTTCCATGTTATTTTCCTTGTCACAAAATTTTTATTTCTTAAGTTGCCTACCAGTAATGTCCATTCATTCTAGAGCTTGTTTGGCCAAATTCACCATGGTTTTGTCCTCTTTTGTAGAAGATTGCAGCATATTTAATGCAGCTTTCAATAAGTTATCAGTGTCTTGACAAATGTATCTTCTTTTCACTAAGAAGAAGCCCCTAATCATACTCCTATTTACAAGGCCTTCCAAACTTTACCTAGGCACACATTTTCATCATATAATGTTTCCTTCATATCAGTCAAGAGTCCACTCTACTCACCTAAAGAAAGTTTTTTACTATCAGGGTATATCAGAGCTAAGAGAGTGTATGAAAAACCTTACCACCAGATCTTATAATGTATTCTTTGAAAAATATAGTAGGGAATCATCATTAAATCCATAAAACACTTTGATATTTCTAATGCAAATTATAAGAATCACATGTTAGCATGATCATGGAATATATATTAAAATGATCATTCAAAACAAATATTGAGTCACAATTACCATATTGCTCTTCAATCAAGATTACAAGCCCTTGAGCATGTCAGGATATCTTCCCCATGATATATTAATTTCTTCCTAAAATTCGATGATGAAGATTGAGCCATTGCTCTTGTTTTACTTTTGAAAACTCTTTTTGAGTCAACATTTATTGCAGATTTCATTATAAGTCTAAATGTCATTTCTAGTTACTGTCGCTTTAGTAGATAATTTAGTCCATTCCTATCTACTTCATCTGACCCTATATTTTTTTTATATATACTTGGATTTAAGCTTCAAATATTTCATAAGACAATTAAATCAATTGAGAAATCAACTTTGTTGATTCTTATCACTCAACTCAAGTTGTTTCCTTTAGTTGATCATGTTCACAACTTACTAGTTGCTCCAAGCATCTTTCTTGTTTCGTGTGTCATGAAGTATTGTTAGAGTTTTTTCTAACTTACTTACTATCAAAAATTGAATCATACTTTTGTCTAGTTCATTGTCCATGGTAGCATCCTTCATTCATTCATTTTATTTTATTAATAAAAATAGAAATTCAGTAAGCATAAGGACCAAATATGTCTAAGAGCTACAACCTTCAGCTCTGATACAAAAATGTAACAACCAGTTTTGTCACTTCAACTCTAGGAATTTTTTTAAGTATTTCCTGATTTAAATGCATTCCTCCAATGACTTAAATGTACATCTAACCTTTATGTCCAGCATATATATTCTGTTGTTGCAAATCAGCAGCACCCCTGGATGTTGATCAGATTTCTAGTTTGATCATCCTAAGCATCCAGTGTGATTGCACAACATTGAATCCTCTCCCCAAGTGTGGGACTTGTAAAATGGAAGAGGAATCTCTAGTTTAGAGGCTGGTTCCTCAACTCCTCTGATCAGATATATCACTTGCACAATTGCAGAGGTTTAAATCCTAATTCTACTCTAAATTCCAAAGGGACAAAGATAGAAAATGCAAAAAAGGAACTAAAACTAATGCTAATAGGTGATGCACCAAAGGAGTGGTGAGCATTTCTCACTTCTGCAGATTGACACAGTTCATAAAATGCAACAAAAACCTCATGCACAAACTGATAACTGTAATGAAGAATCAGAAATTAGTCAAACAACACCAGCAGAGGATGAAATATTAATCACAGGGCCTGTATTGTTATTTTAACATCAAAATCACTTGCATTACAACACCTGAGAGGAAAAAATAAAGTCACAGTTCCTAGAAAAGGTCTGTTATTCCACCAAAATCACCTGCAATACACAAAAAATGTTCAACCCTTTGAAAATGAGCCAAAACTGGCTTTTACAGTGCAAGGGACGAGCCCAGGAGAGAGAAACATGGGAAAACATGGAAGGGGTTCAACCATTGACCAAAACACATTCAAAATAGCATGGGCATCCTTACAGACCCATTCCCTGACATTTTTAGCCATGCTGGGAGAGAATGCGAGCCATTCTTCATTAAAAATGGTGGTTGAAACGTCATTTCTGTCCATGACCACGTGCTAGAGGATTTTTTTGATTTTCTCTCTCCAAACTCCATCAAAATGAAAAAATTACCCCAGAATCTTGTAGATAATTTCACCAGCTTTCCATTGATATAAAGAACATGAAAAACTGAGCTCTGGATCGAAAGATATGGCCATTTGAAATTTTAGGGCAAAACAGGGCCAAATCGGGTTGGCGGGCAAAAATTTGAATTTTTTACCTTTTTGGTCATTTGGAAAATTTTCCAAAATTTCCCCATGCTCCACCTTTCCAGGTGCCACGTGGCACATTTTGATTGGGTGCGGGCCCATCCTGCTCTATTTTCCTTCACTTTGCACTTTGGAAAATTTTCCAAAATTTCCCCGCGGGGCCGATGAGCTTGGGACACGTGGCAAGCGCTGATTGGACGCGGGCCTGTCCTTCCAAATTTTTTCCATGGGCTGTTTGATTCATTTCCATCCTAGACACATGGCATAACCCCATTGGGTGTGGGTTTTCCCCTTAAAATTTCACTCGTGTTCTTTCCTTAAGTTTCGGCGCCACCTGGACACGTGGTGAGATTCTATTGGCTCGCAATAAGGGGAGCGGGCTTTCCTCTCTGAATTTTCCTTTATTTTTTCCTTGGGAAAATTTCCCAAATTCTCCCCTTGCTCCGCCACTCCAGGACACGTGGTGAGATATAATTGGCTGCGGGCCCTTGGGGAAAATATTTCCTTTTGCGCCAACACTTTGGGAAAAGTTCCCAATTTCCTCCCGCGCTCCGCCATTCCAGGCTCCGGTGACACGTGGCTGATATAATTGGTTGCGGGGGCAGTGGGCTGAAACTTTCCTTTTGAATTTTGGTGAAGCACTTTGCCAAAAATCCAACTTCTCCTCTACCCTCCGCCGGTCCGGCTCCATGACACCAACACTTGATTGGCCGCGGGCTTTCCCAAAATTTCCATGCGCCAACACTTAGCCAATTTCTTCAAATTTTCCCCATGGACACGTGGCATTACGTGATTCATTGGCGGGCCTGAGGGGAAAATATTTCCTCTTGAAACTTTTCCAAAACACTTGGTAAAAAACCAAGTTCTCCTCCGACCCCCGCCACTTCCCTGGACATGTGGCAGCATCTCATTGGCTGCGGACCTTGAAAGGGAAAATTTCCCACAAAAACTCCGCCGAGCCATAACTTCAAAAATACATGGAGTTAGGAGGAAAACTTTACCTTTCTGGAAAGCTGAGAAAGAGCTCTATCCAATGGTGTCATTTCTAGAAATTTTTGAGTGCCTGAAAAGAAAATTTTTGTGACTAAGGCACAAGAGAGGAAAAATGAGAGGAGTTAGCCACAAAATGAGTAGGGGCACATTTTGGATAACAATTTGGTGACTCAGAGGGGTCATCTGCCTGCTGGATGAAGTTACCAGTTGCCTGAAGCAATCCATTGGGCATGGAGTCATCGAATTCTCTATTTGATACCCCAACTGACTAGAACACTGCAAGGAGGAAGATGGAATATCACCTGATGGAGCAAGGCCTGCAAACACATCTCCAGGAACAGCAAGCTTGTGCCAAAGCACTTAGGGAAAGAAAACTAACCTACAACAAAACAATGTGCACAAGCACTTGGAGGAATGAAAACCTAAGCTAATATTTACAAGGTGGAGAATTTCCCTTTAATAGCAATGCTTTAGATGGATTCCATTGACTGGAATCTGCAGTTCCTCGCCATCCAATGAAGACAATTGGAAGGCATTGTTGTCCTTACACTTTGTGACCATGTATGGGCCACTCCAAATGGCATCAAATTTTGAATGCCTTCCCAGTTTTTATCTATCTGCATCCCATTTTAACACTAGATCTCCAACTTGGAAGGATCTATTCTTGGCCTTTCTATCAAAGGTCTTCTTTATCAAGGCCTGATCCTTCTCCATTGCTTGGGATGCCTGATTTCTGATTTCTTGGAGCTCCATCAATTCTGCATATCTGACCTCCATGGGCTCAAATTCCAACAACTCCAACTGTTTCATGAGTTCCAATGTTGGCAACTCAAGTGACATGGGAAAAATTGCCTCTCTCCCATAAACAAGCTTGAATGGAGAGTTACCTGTAGATCTCTTGGGAGTTATCCTATCAGCCCATAAGGCTGATTTCAATTTAGTATGCCAAGACCTCTGATTTTCATCAAGAGTCCTTCTAATGATTCTCAACAAGTTCTTGTTTGTAGACTCAGCCTGGCCATTACCCTGGGGGTAATAGTTTGATGAAGTACTTAGATAGACCCCATTCTTGACAGCCCATTCAGTCACCTTGGATCCAATGAATGCCAATGCATTATCTGATATTATTGTAGCTGGTATGCCAAATCTGGTTGCTATTCCCTCATAGAAATCTAGGATGCTAGATTCATTTGCTTCCTTGAGTGCTGCTGCTTCAGTCCACTTAGTGAAGTAATCTGTGGCTGTTAAAATCCACTTGTGCCCTTGGCTTGAATTGGGATTAATGACTCCAATGAAGTCTAAACCCCATTGCATGAATGGCTGGTCAACTGAAATTGGATGCAATGGAAGGGCAGCTAGCCTCTCTTTACCTGTGAAGAATGCACAATTCTTGCACCTCTTGATCCATGCATAACAATCATTGAAAATATTGGGCCAATAATAACCAGCCCTCATGATCTTTAGAGCTGTCACTCTTGGTGCAAAATGACCACCAGCTGGTCCACCATGGAACTCTTCCAACACCCTATGAATCTGATTTGTGCCAATGCATCTCAGCAGTACTCCATTCACATCTCTTTTGAACAGAACACCATCAACAAGGGCATATGGGACAGCCTGCAATCTGAAGTGTCTTCTTTGGGTCTTGTTCATCTCTGGAGGGCATAGGCCTGTGCTTAGGAAGTGCATTATACCTTGGGTCCAGCAAGGAGTGGGGACACCATTATTTTCTTCTTGAGTGCTTCCTTTCTCATAGCTGTCTTGCAATGCCAAAACAGCCTCCTTCTCATTGCATGCTTCCTTTTGTTTGCCCAAAATCAGCTGCTCACACAATCCTTTTCCTCTTACCAACTTGGTAACTTTGATCTCAATGTCATACTCCATGACATGAGTAATCCAACCTGCTCTCTTTTCATTCAAGTCTTTGTTGAGGAGGAAGTCTTTAACTCCCACATGAGAAACCAACAACTGAACCTTGTTGTTTGAGACTAAATGCTTGAATTTCTTCAAGCTCCTGATTACTGCAAGAACATGCTTCTCAATGAAAGAATATCTCACCTCATAGTCCTCCAGGATTTGGCTGAAGAAAGCAATTGGCTGCTCATCATTGTCCTTGTTCTGCTGTACAAAAATTGCAGAAATAGTATCATCACCCCCAAATGCATAGAGGATGAAATCCTTGGAGAAATCCGGGTTGATGAGAGTTGGGGCTTGAGAGATGGCTTCTTTGATTGCCTCAAAAATTTCCTTGCCCTTCTGCTGTCCATTTGAAAGCCATGCTTTTCTTTAACATCTTGGTGATAGGTTTGACAAGGGCTGCAAAATTTGGGACAAACCTCCGAACAAAATTTATTCTCCCCAAGAAACTCTGAAGGGCCTTCTTGTGGCTTGGCAATGGTAGTGCCCTTATGGCTTCAACTCTTTCTGGATCAATTGCTAATCCTTCTTTAGAGACAATGTGGCCAAGGAGCTTTCCTTCATGGGCTAGAAAAATACATTTTTTAGGATTCAAGGATACTCCAAATCTTCTGCACCTTTGGAACACTTGTCTCAAATGAAAGAGGTGGTCTGCTGCATTTTTTGAAAAAACAGTGATATCATCAAGATATATCAGCACTATGTTGTTAATCAAACCTTTGAACGCCATGTCCATTGCTCTTTGGAAGGTAGCTCCAGTGTTGGACAGCCCAAATGGCATTTTCCTGTATGCATAAGTTCCCCATTTGGTTGTAAAGGCTGTCTTGAACTGATCTTCTTCCTTCACCATAATCTGATTGTACCCTGAATAGCCATCAAGTAGTGAAAACCTCTCGGAGCCAGCAACAACTTGCAAAATTTTCTCCATGGAAGGAAGTGGGTAATGATCCTTAAGAGATGCTCTATTCAAATCTCTGAAGTCAACACACAATCTGATTTCCCCACTCTTCTTTCTAACTGGAACCAAGTTGGCAACCCAACTAGAATGCTTGATAGGGAATATGATTCTTGATTCTATCAACTTGTTCAATTCTTTTCTCATGAGGGGCTCCATGTGTGGATTGACTGGCCTTTGTTTTTTCCTGATGGGTTTAGTATTTGGATCCAACTCAATGGTGTGTTGAGCTAACTCGGGATTGAACCCTTTCAAATCTTCATAGCTCCAAGAAAACACATCAGGGAATTCTTGACAAAGTTGTATGAACTCATACCTTTCTTGCTCAGTTGTCATCTTACCAATTTGGAGTGATTTTCCTTCTTCTAACAAGATGGACACTGAATCTTCTCCCTTGACTTGGATGTTTGCTTTCTCCTTCCTAAACTGATCATTAGGATTGAAAATGGACTCCAAAGTAATAAGTCCCTTTGGTAGTTTGTTGGTTCTCAGCTGCACCACTTGGTCACCATACTGCTGCTCCAACTTTTCCTAATTTTTAGCTGAAAACTCAGCCTCTTCTTGCAAGAAATGGATGATTTGTTGATCATTTTCAAACACTTGCCAACTTACATTGTTGTCTGGCACTGAAGGCCTCACAATCACATGGATGTTTGGTTGTACCTTGTCCTTTTGAATGCTTTCAACAACGTCAAAGGCTGCCCCAACTGCTGCAAGCCTGTCAGCAGCTTGGTTCTCTTTTCTAGGAATGGATTTTATGCTAAAACCCTCAAAATATTCAATGAGGTCCCACACCCTGTTCTTGTAGCATTTGAGTAGATCATTCTTGACAGCATGCTGCCCCTTAACTTGGTTGACAATCAACTCACTGTCACCAAAGACCTGCAAATTCTTTATTCCTCTCTTGATTGACCAATGCAGTCCTTGCACCAAAGCTTCATATTCAGCAGTGTTATTAGAGCATGCAAACTGAAATCTAAAAGCTGAGTAATACTTAACTCCTTGAGGTGAAACAAGCATAGCTCCCCCTCCTGCACCTTGTCTACTCCTTGACCCATCAAAAAACAATTGCCATACCTCATTGTCATCCTTGTGGTCTGGCTTGGTGATGCTAGGAATAGGCTGATTTTCTTCATGCATGCAATAGACTCCTAACTCAGATTCTTCTATTTCTTGATAAGGATCAAAAGCATGCACCTTGTTTTCCCATTCATCAAGAGTTAGATCTAGGATGCTTCCTACCTTGGTGTCAGCTTCATCAGTGCTTGGGTGATCTTCTTGATCAAACGCTGAACAATTGGCATTGATCTGACTTGGAGTGTAAGGCTCAATGTGAAAGTTTGCAATAGGTTCAGACCTGATTGTGGCTTTGGTTCCATATCTTGTTCTGAACAGCATGTGTGACCAATCAGCAGACAAGTAACCTCCAATCTTAGCTGTGAAATCCCTTGACAAACATAGGGAAAAGAGTGGTGGAAGGTCTATTACTGATACATCTTGCAAAACAACCACGTTGGGACATGCATGCAAGGTAAGACTCAAGTTTTTTATCACTCCAACTGTTGTCACTACTGTCCCATCCAATTGCACTACCCCTTTGGATATGGTTTCATACTGAATTCCCAACTGATCAGCTATTTGCTTGGGCATTACTGAACTACTTGCTCTGGAATCAATCATGCAATTGTGTACTAATTGATTTCCAATGATCAATGAAACATAGAATGGAGGGGGCTTCAACATTTTACCTTGTTGTCCTCCATGATTCCCCTCAGGCTGGGCAGCATTTGTGAGCACCTTCTCTTGCATTTGGACTTGCTGATTTGAAGTTGACCAGTCCTTCATGGCAGCTTGTAGCAAATCTCTTTGTCCTGGGATAGATAGTGATTCCCACATTGATATGTTTACATTTGTCTTCTTCATCTGATCAATGATGTTGAATGGGGATGAAGCATCTCTTTGCTATCCCTTGGCCTGTACATTCATTCCTTGCACATGGGCAGCAACAACTGTCATTTGAGTTGGCTTAGGAACTGTTTTAGGCAGTCCTTGCATGTTTGGAATTGGATTTTGTTTGCCAATAGTTTGTGGAGTGATACAAGATTGAGGATTTCTTGGGGATAATGGTTGTTCTTCACCCAAATTTCTCCTCTTTGACCTTGTGTTGGCTGCAACACTTTGGGAAACCATTTGATTCATGCCACAAAAATCTTCTGCCTGCCAGTTTACAAGTGTGGTATCATTTGGAGCTGACTGCTGCTGGAATGTGTCTTGTTGTTGGTTACTTCCTTGACTACCTTCACCCTCTACACCAGTTGTTGTCACCATTAATGCTTGATTCAAGGCACCATTGAAGCACATGGATTGGTTATGAGGTTCATTGCATGGGAAACACCAATCATATTCTTGAGCTATGTTGTTTTGTACTAGCACTAATGCTTTAGAGGCAGATGTAGCATTGAGATTATAAGGCTGAAATGGTCTATTGGCAGGAGGCCTTGCTTGATTTAGATTTGCAGCTGGATTGGGTGGTCTTTGGGGTTGATATGGCTGCCTGTTAGGCTGAGCTTGGGGCTGGAAAGAAGGTCTAAAACCTTGGGCTTGCTGCCTCTTGAGTGTAACCAGCTCATTACCTAAATTTTGCAACTGCTTCATGACTTCTTGAAGTTCATTTGAGGCACTAGAAGATGAAGTAGAAGCTTCATTTGAATTGTTATTTCTAGGAGTGGGAATAGGAGCTAAATTAGGCACTTGGCTAGTACTTGGGCTCTCTAAACTTGGAAACAATGGCATTGGAGGCCTAGGAGCTAGTTTGCCAGCTTGAATCAAACAATTTTCAGCTCTAATGGCAATACTATAAGCAATGGGGATAGTTGTGCCTCCCATGGATTGAATCAACATAGAAATATCAGAATTTAAAGCTTTAAGGTAATAAAGGAAAGCACCTTCTGCTGTTGGCCTGACTGCCACTGGAATTCTCTCCCAAGTTCTTTGAAATCTGAAGTTAAAATCAGTCAGCTGCTCATTTGGAGCTCTCTTGATGGTTGTCAGTTGTTCCAAAAGGGACAAGTTGTCTCCCTTTTCTCCAAACTGCTCATGGAGGGCTATACATAGCTGGTTCCAATTTTGAATAGAACCTGAGGCAAGACTCCTGAACCATTGCAAAGCTTTCCCTTTGAATGAAGATGCCAGCAGTTTGACAGCAACTTGCATCTCATTGATCTCATGGATTGCACAAATGTTAGCAATATCCTTGACATGATCACCAGGAGTGGTCTGATTTTCTCCAGTAAAGTATGGAATGTTTTTCAATGCTGCAACTGGGATTGGATTTTGTGCATTGAGAGCAAGTGGGCTGCTGCCAGTGAAATTGACATAGGGGTTGTTTTGTGCCATTCTGATTGGCCTTAGAACCCTTGTTGATTGAATGAAAGGCCTACCAGGTGGAGGAGTTGAGAGAGTTCTGTTTGGTGGAGATGGAGACCTTTGAATTCTCCTCCCTCTTTGCCTTCTTCTTGGAGATAACTGTAGATATTCAAACAACACCTCTTCTTCTCCAACTCTTGACCTTGTAGTGATTCTTCTCATGAGTTTTCAGGTCTGCACTGCTAAAACCAGCTGATTCTTCTTCCTTGGAGTCACCAGATGTGTAATTTATAGCTCTTTTAAAGAAAGAAACTTGCAACAAATGCACATCAATTTTGTTGCAATGAAGATGAAGACCTCTAAGGTCCCACCGGGCATGCCAAAACTGTTGTTGCAAATCAGCAGCACCCCTGGATGTTGATCAGATTTCTAGTTTGATCATCCTAAGCATCCAGTGTGATTGCACAACATTGAATCCTCTCCCCAAGTGTGGGACTTGTAAAAATGGAAGAGGAATCTCCAGTTTAGAGGTTGGTTCCTCAACTCCTCTGATCAGATATATCACTTGCACAATTGCAGAGGTTTAAATTCCTAATTTCTACTCTAAATTCCAAAGGGACAAAGATAGAGAATGCAAAAAAAGCTAAAACTAATGCTAATAGGTGATGCACCAAAGGAGTGGTGAGAATTTCTCACTACTGCAGATTGACACAGTTCATAAAATGCAACAAAACCTCATGCACAAACTGATAACTGTAATGAAGAATCAGAAATTAGTCAAACAACACCAGCAGAGGATGGAATATTAATCACAGGGCCTGTATTGTTATTTTAACATCAAAATCACTTGCATTACAACACCTGAGAGGAAAAATAAAGTTGCAGTTCCTAGAAAAGGTCTATTATTCCACCAAAATCACCTTCAAGGAGAGAAAGGGGACCTGCCATACACAAAAAATGTTCAACCCTTTGAAAATGAGCCAAAACTGGCTTTTACAGTGCAAGGGACGAGCCCAGGAGAGAGAAACATGGGAAAACATGGAAGGGGTTCAACCATTGACCAAAACACATTCAAAATAGCATGGGCATCCTTACAGACCCATTCCCTGACATTTTTAGCCATGCTGGGAGAGAATGCGAGCCATTCTTCATTAAAAACGGTGGTTGAAACGTCATTTTTGTCCATGACCACGTGCCAGAAGTGTTTTTCAATTTTATCTCTCCAAACTCCATCAAAATTCAAAAATGACCCCAGAATCTTGTAGATAATTTCACCATATTTCCATTGATATAAAGAACGTGAAAAACTGAGCTCTGGATCGAAAGATATGGCCATTTGAAATTCTAGGGCAAAATAGGGCCAAATCGGGTTGGCGGGCAAAAATTTGAATTTTTTACCTTTTTGGTCATTTGGAAAATTTTCCAAAATTTCCCCATGCTCCACCCTTCCAGGTGCCATGTGGCACGTTTTAATTTTGTGTGGGCCCATCCTGCTCTATTTTCCTTCACTTTGCACTTTGGAAAATTTTCCAAAATTTCCCCGCGGGGCTGATGAGCTTAGGACACGTGGCAGACTGATTGGACGCGGGCCTGTCCTTCCAAATTTTCCGGGCTGTTTGATTCATTTTCCCACATGGCATAACCCCATTGGGTGTGGGTTTTCCCTCTTAAAATTTCACTCGTGTTCTTTCCTTAAGTTTTGGCGCCACCTGGACACATGGCAAGATTCTATTGGCTCGCAATAAGGGGAGCGGGCTTTCCTCTCTGAATTTTCCTTTATTTTTTCCTTGGGAAAATTTCCCAAATTCTCCCCTTGCTCCACCACTCTAGGACACGTGGGAGATATAATTGGCTCCGGGCCCTTCCAAATATTTCCTTTTGCACCAACACTTTGGGAAAAGTTCCCAATTTCCTCCCATGCTCCGCCATTCCAGGCTCCGGTGACACGTGGCGAGATATAATTGGCTGGTGGGGGCAGCGGGCCGAAAACTTTCCTTTTGAATTTTGGTGAAGCACTTTGCCAAAAATCCAACTTCTCCTCCACCCTCCACTGGTCTGGCTCCATAGGACACGTGGCGTTGTTTTATTGGGCATGGGCTTTCCTTCCAAAACTTTCCATGCGCAACACTTAGCCAATTTTTTCAAATTTCTCCCTAGTGACACGTGGCATTACCTGATTCGTCGGTGGGCCGATGGGGAAAATATTTCCTCTTGAAAACTTTACCAAAATACTTGGTAAAAAACCAAGTTCTCCTCTGACCCCCGCCACTTCCCTGGACACGTGGCAGCATCTCATTGGCTGTGGACCTTGAAGGGGAAAATTTCCCACAAAAACTCCACCGAGCCATAACTTCAAAAATACATGGAGTTAGGAGGAAAACTTTACCTTTCTGGAAAGCTGAGAAAGAGCTCTATCCAATGGTGTCATTTCCAGAAAGTTTTGAGTGCCTGAAAAGTAAAATATTATGACTGAGGCACAAGAGAGGAAAAATGAGAGGAGTTAGCCACAAAATGAGTAGGGGCACATTTTGGATAACAGGAACCTTTGTGCACAAAATATGAGTAGATTTAATCACTTAGCATGCACATCTAGATGAAATATATGGAAATTTTTCTTTCCTCGGGAATATACCCTTGTGGTCTGAACAAAGAAAAGATGTGACATATGAGGCTACATCCTATTCCATATACACTAATCGAGGGATTTCTCTTCAAAAGAAATATTGGAGTGTTGCTCAAATGTATTAATGGAGTGTAGATTGACAAAGTGTTAGCAGAATTTCACAATGGATTCTATGGTGGAAAATTCACTGCCAAAGAAACAAAAATAAATATCATCAAGGTATGATACTTTTATCCTACCATGTTTGCAGACATGTAAAATTGGGTCTTGAAATAAAAACAATGTAGTTTCTTTACAGGAAAGAAGAAATTATTAGTCTTCCCCTCCTACTAATCCAATGAGTCTTCGTCATCATTTTACATTAGTGTCGTTTTGAATTCAGTAAGAATGATCAAGCCCTCGCATCTTCCTAGTTGCATAGGAGCCACGAGTTGAGTACTAACAGCTCTATTTTTTCACCATGCACTAGGGGTTGTTGTGCTCAATGGAATTGCTTCCAGGATGCCAGTTATCTTCTTGTACCTTTTCAAGTAGTGTACCCTTGTAGGATTCGAGGTTGTAAATTCAAAACAAAATTTACATTTGACTTTAATGATAGGTTCATCAAAATTACGGAACTAAAATTTCATGATTGGGTTCATAATCCTTGGAATTTCCCAATGGACTTCATAATATTGATATCCTTCAATCTAGTCATGGTAGATGGCTACAAATAAGAACTTTGACCAAAATATTATCAAAATAACTAGTTAATAACAGCTAACTTACAGTGGCACACATTATGGCTCCGAGTTTCAGTCATTTGATGGCTGTCCTCAGTTTAATTGTTGCCATAAATAATCATCTTGGTTACATTTTCCTCATGCGTGTTTATGGTACATTACTCTTCAATGAAATCCTTTACTTTCCTCCCTCATTCATCTATCTATTAGAGATTTCCCTTAGGTGCACACTTGGAGCATACTCCTTAATCCAATACAGATCAAACTTGTGCAATGGGATCTGACATCCCTGGTTTAACTTGGAGAATTAAGTATCACTTGGAACTCTTTGTCTGATCCAATCATACTCATGTGCATAAAGCTATCAACAATGTTTGTGGAATGTCTAAATAGGCTAGGCCTCAGTTCTTTAAGTATGGAACACATTCAGAGTTTTCTTAGATTTCATATGTTCACATATATTGTACTGTGCCCTAGTCTTGTTAACATTGTGATGATGCTTCCACACTTCTTTCACTTTGTACACCTCTGTGCCTTTATTTATGCCAATTATTTGCTATGGGAGGCTAACTCTATCAGAATGAATCACCTATTACGCATAGAGCCTATCAATCCCAGTATGTGCCATTTTGGTGTCAAATCCCTTCCTATTCAATTGGGTTTCTTTACGTGGATATCATTGTAAATTTTATATTACACGTTTGTGCCAATATTCCTCCAAGTTCATTTACAGCACATGTTATTTCATGTTCATTATTTCATTTACCCTTCATATGCACCTAACTTTCTTCCAAAATACAATTCTATCTGAAAATATGAGTCCAGGTAGTTAAAAAAAAGAAGATGATTTCATGAGAATACATATTAGAAGTTCTTCAAAATTAAGACTTTTGGAAGGATTTCATTCAGGTTATCAAATCATAAGTGTCCTTATACATTAATGCAGGATTTGAATCCTTGCCAACCACTCGAATGACCTTCAACATCTCAATCTCCTTCATCTACACGTAAGATAGTCATGAGTCAAAGCACTGATTTGATCCAAACCTACAACTATCACTTTCAGTTCCCTTTGTTGATATGCTAACTCATTCTTGGCTCTGAATATTCAAATATTATTTTCACTCCTTTGATATAACTCCACTTGATGCACAATTTCAACATTGTTTCATTCCTGAACATGCAGATCACAATGTAATGCATTGCTCATTAAGGAAATTTAGACATTAATTGGATTCTTTCCTCTGATCTATTCCATTTAGGAGCATTGCTTGCTATCTACTTGTAATCATCATTGCTCATTCCCAAAAGGTTGGCATAATTGGATCCTCTAGTATTTTTCACCTTTGTAGTTCTTTATCATTTTAAGTTGTTGGTCTTTGGATATGGTCTTTGCATGTGGATATTGCTCATCAGTATGTGATTTACATAGATTGGGTCTTTTATAACCTCACATAAAAGAATTGTTTTTTCAATCACTCTACCTTAACTTGTACTTATTCTTCCTCCTTGTCTTGTTTTATTTTTTTTATGTGCATCTTTTCAAGTCTCTTTCATCTGCGCTTTACTCATTTTGCCTCATGAAAATGATTGTGTGACTTTGTTCCTATTCTATGCTACGTGTGTCTATCCTTCCTCTATGCATTTTCCTTCATTTTCACTCAAAATAGATCATGTTCATCCCGCTTTCTTTCTGGTGTTATCTTCTACCATAGATTATATTTCCCTTTCCACATATCCTTCTATCCCTAGTTCCTTGACATGTGTAGCTTATTATTTCCATTTAAACATTAGGAGTAGGAATAGTAGTAGAAGTAGGTAGAGTAATTGCCCTTCTCTGGAGTTCTATCTCAAGTGTGTGAGGTCCCATAACTTAGAGATAGTCCCATTGCTGCCTCAAAGAACTAGTTCAACTTGATCTGAGATGGGTGCAAGTTTGATATCCAACACTATGTTTAAACTTAAAATTCAAGTTCAACTTGCCAACCATATGGCTTCAATATATAGTAATATTATCATAGTTTTTCCAAATATCTCAAGAAGTAATATGGGATTTGGGTTTGTGTTCAAAGTAACTTTTCAAGTTCCGTATAAAAGGAGTAAATTTGATATTATGTACCATGTCTCATTTAATTCACTGAAATGTAATCTCATTCATTTTTAACACCATTACAAGTATGAAAACTAGAAATTCTAGATCATGCAAAAAAGGGGTAAGATAACCATTTCTTAAAATAAATTAAAGTGTGTAGATGAGGCTGTAGGTCATGCTTATGCTTTCCAAATACAATTTATTGAGTGCTCCAAAACCTTTTCAGAAGACCCAATTTGTGTATACCCAACGTCCACTAAACATGAACCCACATTTCACTATTTTACATTTCATAAAATAGTTCTTGAGCCTTGATAATGTTTGCAAATTTAACAAATAATAATTAACATCTCTCAATCAATAAACTTGCAGGGACATACATAAAAAGATCACCATCAAAGGTTATGGAAATTGGGTCTTACACACCAATTTCATTCTCTTGAAATATCTCAAGTGTGTGAGGTCCCATAACGTAGAGACAGTCCCATTGCTGCCTCAAAGAACTAGTTCAACATGATTTGAGATGGGTGCAAGTTTGAGCAACAGTTCCCTAAAACCTCCCATATTTTGAGGTTTCTCTATTTTTGTTTTTTTTTCCCTAATCTAAAATAGGTAGTGTGGAAATCTTGTCAAAAATTTGAGAAAACATGATGGGACTTGACCATATTAGGTGAGTCTCTTGCATTTTGTTTCATTTTCCATATATTTTTTATGTTCCACTAACATTACAAGTAAATGATTTTTATTTTTTCTTGTTCATGTTGGGACCTTGGGTGCTTGGATATTTCTTTCTTATTGCTTCATTGTAAAGGTCAAATAAAAAGGAAAAGTGAAAGCTAGGTATTTCCCTTTTTTAGGTTATATTTTTTTCATCGCATTTTATTTTCATTGCATGTTTGTTCTCATTGAATTTCCATATTTAGTTTTGGGCTTAAAAATGAACCTCTTGCATTATTTCTTACAAACCTAGTGTAAGTAGGGGTTTAATTGGTTTCATTTCACATTTCTTTACACACATTAAAATACACTCATAAAATTCACACATCAAAACAATCCCTTACCATGTAGACCTAATTGAGATTTGATCACCCAATAGGGAATTCACTGCAGTGTTCTGACCATGTTATAAATCCTATGAAAACTTGGGCATTACATACCTTTGAGTATGTAGAGGGATCAACAACCATAAATACCTAAAATTAACCTTAGATTGCAGTTTCTTAGGTACCCTTGTTATTTACATTTTCTTTTCCTCACATATCCTAATTAATCTTGTTAACAAAAACCTTGTTGCTTGATCTGTTTGTTAACAAATTTTGTAAACAGATCTTTTCCCATTTCATGCCTATTGTTACCCCTTATCACAACAAGAAAACACAACAAAACAATCTATCCAATGATATTCCTTCCTCTAATGATCTTGAGACCTCTCCTTTGGTCTCCCAACCTTGTGTTTCCATGGTCTCTCAACTTTATGAAAACCATTTAATCCAAATTTACCCTCATATTGAAATGAACTCTTCTATCTCGCATCAATCCATTTCCTCTAGAACAAATACACCTCTTTCTCTTTCTCCTTTAGAGACTCTTATACCTCCTTCTAGCCCCATTTATGACTTCCTATTTCATAGATCTCCCACGATCTCTTAATCATATAAATATACATAATTCGTGGGTCTTATTCCACCATGTCACCTCATTCAAACACTATCCCCACTTCATTTTATATTATTGCTATAATTCTTATCCAACCATCCCAATCTACTAACATTCACATTTATACTTCTCATGTGCCTCAACAATAAAATATTTCCATACATCCCAACCATTTTATCACGTTCCAAATTTTCCACATTACACATTCCCCACACCAATTCAATCTCCATTCCTTAATTATATCCCCTCTAGGCTCTTATCAAACATTCCCTTAAAATTCAACACACCCCCAAGATTATCAACATTCTTATCCATCTAATTCTATGTCCTTTAGCCACAACCATCTACCTCTTACACAATGCCTTCACATGAAGGTTTTAGACCATCTGCTAATTATACCATCTGGGGGAATCTTACAGTTCAATATTTGAAAAGTTGATGATGGGTCGCCTCATCAAAATTCCTCCCATCTAACCTATTTACAACTCACACCCGAAACCTGTTTGGTATCATGAGGATCACTATTGTAAGTATCATCAATTTATAGGCCATGACATCAAAAAGTGTTATTATTTTAAAGAATGCATTCAAAAACTTATAAATCAAGGGAATATCTAAATATAAAATCTTGCTTCATCTCTCAGTTGACCCCTTGACATATTCAAATAACCCTTCCCCAATCCACCACCGAAAAATAGATTTCCACATCCCAAATCTTAAAATTTTTATCTTTATGCAGTCAATTCTATACATCAAACATCTCCATCCTTACCTATCTCATCTACCTCATGATCTACTCCTATCTTATACATTATGCCTACAAATTCTTCAATATCTACCCCCACATATACATCAACCATATTCATACCCATAACTATCACACCTATCGCATCATCTTATACCACTTGTTTTACATCTACATATATTCCTACCTTTACCACATACACATCAAATTTTACTATACCTACCACTTCATTCACATCTATCATGCCCCAACTTATCATATCTAACCCCTCATCCACATATACATTAGACACACCCATCACTACATCTACATCACTTATATCCCTAAACATCCCAATTATACCCACCTCTCTATCAATCCCAACTACCCCTGTATCTACCACATCAAAAAATTCACTTAGATATACCTTGAAATATTCATCACATATACCTACATATTTTCCCATGGTAAAATCACCTATTTATCCCAATATTCTACAATTATTCCTCCAACATCTACCATTTCCATATCTATACCCACTACCACACCAATCACATGTTCTCAATTTGCAAACATATCAATTGTACCTCTTGAAAATTTTATGAAACAATCACTTTCACCTATGATAAACACAAAGGGTATTCTTTCCTCCTCTACAAAACCAACTATTTCTACACTATCCCATCCAAAACCTACACATACCACATCAAACATAGACCTCAACAATCACATCATTCAAACACATCATTCTTCATCTGTCTCGCATGGTTTTTACCTTGGTTGTATTTATGGATTCAAGGGGTAATCACTGAGCTTGACCTTAGTATGGTGGGGTTTATAGGATACCCACAAATGTTGATTATGTTTTATTTGTGCACTATTTTAGAATAATGGATTAAATCTTTTACGTATGAGCAATTTCTTGTGACCACAACTGCAAGATTTTATCAGGATGACATTATTGATTAAGAATAACACTTTGATCTTTATTTGATACATATATGTGGGAATACAAGGATGTTAAACAAAAATGTGCTTATCACTTATTTAAGTACATATATGATTGATATTGAATATGACTAAATCCACAAGTCATATTATCAATTAGTATAGAGATTCTCAGAGATAAGGGAATTAACAAAATTAGTAGTTTCCTCCTCTTCTTCAGTCATATCCGAGTTTGGGATGGAAATGTAATCCTCAACAAAGAAGTCTGATTCTTCTTTCTGAGTATCGTACTGGTGGAAGAAGGTGGATTTTTAGTTTTAGATGTTGATGTGACTGGTGGAATTGGATTCCAATGCAATATGATAATTCTCCTCCACATGCTCAAGACTAGTTTTGTAACAGTGTTCAAATTGGTAAATCTCTTCTCGTAGCCTCAGTGTCTCATCAGAGGTATTTCAGAAGGCATTGTTGGCTTTCTAGATTCATTATATGGAAGCAAAGATGGCTTAAAGATGATAAATTGGAGTATCCTAAATGTCACATAGTTTCAAATCATTGATTAACTCATATTGTTCCCAATAGAAAGGATGTCAGATAAGAGGGATTGAATCAGCTGTTGGAAAATTAGGACCTCGTAATGCCATATGAGATCATGAAACTCAACAAAAAATTAGTAGATAACAAGAATCATGTATTCGTTTTGATTAAATTTAGAAAAAAAGTGGAAAAGTAAAAGAAACAGGAATCATTAGTGATTCAGGGAAATCAGAGGTGATTCATGTAATTACTAGCCATTACTATGAAACTTAACAATTTTCTTAAATAGAGTTGAAATAAATGTTTCACGTTATTAATTTTTTCAAAAAAAAAGGATTAGTGATGTGCAAATGATCTAAAAAACAAAATTATACCTAATATTAGTGCATGGAATGAATTAAAATGGAAGATTTACCTTACAGGATGTCAATATGCCAAATGAACAAAATATGATGGTTAGTGGATAAGAACAGGTAATTTGTTGATGAATTTGATGTTCTGTAGATATCCAAACATTGTAGTGTGTTGATGTAGAAATTTTGGATGTCTGATGAGTTAAAAAAATGACAGAGTGTACCTTCAAAACCTGTGGATTCGTGCCCCCAAAATGAGGTCTGCAAACTAGTAGTTATAGATCATCAGTGATCTGGAAAATCACCAGTGATTTTAGGGAAATCTAGTTTGGTTAGAAACCCAAATGATTTCCTTCCATTTTGAGTTCAAAATGATGGATTTTGAAGTTATTAGGACAGGGGATGGTTGAAAAGAACAAATTAGGTTTGTTAGAATAAGATGATTTGTTTTTATGTAAGTTTAGTTAGAGGAGATTAGTGATTTTTAGAAAGTAAACTAGTTAGAGATAAATTAGTGATTTTAGAAGGTGGTTAAGCACTTGACGAGGTGTCCTAGATAACATGAAAAGGTGTGAGGGTGAGGTGTAAGGTGATAATAACTAATTTATTATTTTAATTAATCAAATAATAATTTTAGATTTTAGAGATGTGATGGGTTGTAACCATATTAATTAAAAAGGGGTGATATAGTGAGGTGTCGTAAATGTGTTGTATTTGGTTCAGACATGGGGGATGTAAATTTTTGGTGTCTATATTTGCCCCTTTTATCTTGAATTTTTTGGAAAATTGGTAGACAAAAACATTGAAGAAATTTTTTGTATTGGTATGGGTGAACCCATCGTTAGTGCAATACAGTGAGCACCAATGTGCTTTCATTTCAAAAATATTTCCCTAATTAAAGAGGGTGCGAACAAAAATTATGGTGAATTAATTGGTACGGTGGCCAAAGGGCCCAACACTTGCATATGCATGATTCTTACTAGGAAAATTTGTTGAATGGGAAAATAAGGTGATACAGGCCAAAGGGCTCATCTCCCATAGATGTATGGAAAGTCTCGATGTTATGACTATGTTGTTGTGAAAGTTTTTAGGGTTAAGACCCATTTCTTTGAAGTATGGAACATTTCTGTGAAGGGAATTTGACACATTCTAAAGTAATGTAGGCATAGAGGACCAAAACAAGGCAATAATTGACTATTAGGCAAATTGCTAGTGATTACCTCAATCTCTAGTGATTGAGGTCATGGAAATTTTGTGGGTATAAATACCAAAATGGATTTTTTATTCATCACTTTGCATAATACAATGACAAAAACCTTGTCATAATGGAAAATACCTTGTCAGAATGGCAAAAAACGTGTTCCTCAAGCAAAATTTTTTCAAATGTCCTCCTCCAACCACAAACAGAAGCTTGTTCTTACTGAGGTAATCTCTAATCATGTTTTTGTTTACTTTTTTTGCATTTTTTAAGGATTTTTATGGTTTTAGGGGGATTTAGGGCTATATCAAGGCACGTGGATGCCCTAGGGCAAGTTTGCAAGAATGGTTAGTGATTCCTTCAATCGTTAGTGATTCACCTACAATTAAATGTTTTGAATTTTGAATGGAAAAATGTGGTTTTGATCAATATTTTTAACTTTATTGGATTTTTAAGAAAAAAATTCTTATTATGTTTTTGCTTTATGATGATATTTTACGGTTGCAAGTGATTATTTTGAGGATTTTTACATCATTATTAATGTTTTCTTTTATGTTTGTGTCTTGCAGGTGGATTCTCAATTGATTATTTGAGACCATGCCCCCCTGATGCTAGATGAGATTAGAGACGATTTGTTTGATGATGACTGGGTTCATTTGGAGGCTATGGTTTTTGGTGGGATGATATTTTGTTGGTGGATGCTTGATACTTGCATTACTAGAGTGATGGAATCCTTCCACCAACACATTTCGGTTGCCTACAAGGGAGATGACCATGGATGATGACATGGGTAGTCACAGAGATGATGGAGTATCGTACAATATTCGAGTGGGATCCTACTTTATTAGCATAGACATACAAAGAGATGTGGGCTTGGATAGCCCACACGTGTTATGGGATTGATGTTGGCTTCTTACTATAGTGTTGGGCCCATGAGAAAATTACCATTTCTCACCCATTTGGATTGCTTATTGTTATAGATGTGAGGTACCCAGGCTTCATGAAATGGAGTGCGAGTCTCAGCAGAGCTAAGAAGGCCAAGGGGCCTACTTATTATAGGGACTTGATTTCAAGTTTACAGGTGGGGGATTTGATTTGGCATTCATATGTAGGTTATCATGATTAGTTAGCGTCTTCTAAGGATTTATTGTATTTATATTAGGACACTTGGGTACAGGGCCATAGGGACAGTGAGGATGAGTTAATATATTTTACTCAGTTTATGAGGTAGTTCGGGTTGGTTCAAGATATACATGAGGATCTAGTTTTATATTTATGGGAGGATGGAGATACTGACACTCCATAGATAGTTTTGATAAGGATAGTAATTATTGTTGAGCAGTAAGGGGTGATTGGTCTAGATGAGGATGGCCATGTGGCGTCGATTGATGATGCAGGGTTCACCCTATATTTTACTGCTTAGTGGTCATGTTTATTGAGGAGTTTAAAGAGGATGAGGGAAGCAGAGAGGGAAGCCTAATCAGCTAGATGAGTGCGGGATCAAGAAGAGGGGGGATTTGAGGATGGTGGTGAGTTTGATGAGGAGAGGTTTGAGCCCAATGTAGCTATAGCTCCAGATGTTAGTATAGTGATGACCAAGAAGGTTGTAGTGGAGGTAGGGAGATATGTCACTCACAGGGAGCAAGATGACTTAGGAGTGTGAGATACTCTTATCAAAGAGAGATATGGCTTGATCGTAGAGCATGATGGGCTCTAGGCACAACTTGTACAGGTATCTTATGATAAATATCGGTACAATAGTCAGAGAGATACTTTCAAGAAGGCCTTGGGGATCATGGGGCATTCTATTTGTGGCACATAGTTATCAACATTAGCTAGATAGAGAGGGACATCTGCATGATCTTCTTGTATGATTACAGTATCCCATTATGAGGTCATGAAAGAAGAGTGGGATTATTATGTAGACATGATCATCAATAACTACCTTGATGCCACTTTGTACGTTGCTCACATAGCAGCTAGGCCCAATGATGGTAAGAAAAGTGTGGGGAACCCTCCTTAGAGACCACCGAGAGGAGATGAAGGTGTAGGAGGAGCAGAAGGTTTTGTAGTGGGAGGCACTCCTGATCTTAGTTTGATGTATTTTAGCATTTTATTGTAGGCTCATAAAATCCCTTTTTCCTATGTATGAAATTATATCGATTATGTGGTCATTTGGACTTTGACATATACATGTACATGATGGTTTTGATTTCTAGTGTTATGATAGACTCTTGATATTACATGGATAGTGTGGCTATATGTTTTTTCATATATGATGATGATGATTAAGGTTACATGATTTTGTATATATGATGGTGATTATAACAATGCTTATGATTCTTGTTATTTTTATTATATTTATGGTATCTTATATGTTGTATGAACCATGTGTTAGATATTTTTATGTTTTTATTATGAGATTTGATGTTATTATTCTCTTAGGAAGTGTGACTTAAACATAATACATCATATTTAAAATGTGATTAATTAAAATTAAGTAAAAGTGGAAAGAGAAATTACCCACTGAATAATAATATGTTTGTAATGGGTTTTGATAATACTTGCACTTGTAGCATTTTAAAATTTTAAATGAGACTATGAGTGGACATTCCATACTGATTATGGTGGACTTAGACAAAATGGATGAAAGAAAAATATGGATACATGATTTTATAGGGAAGAAGGGTTCTCCTTTTCTTAAAAATTTAGAGGGAATTAATGCCCTATCTCTTTATGAAAAGAGATTTTATGAAGCCAACTGATCAATGCGGGAAGATTTCTTATGGGAAATTTGATCGATGCAAGAAGCGTTCATTTATACTCTTAGATTTTGATATATTTGTAGAGGCTGATCAAAATAGGAAGCCTTTTTCATGGGTATTCATCCTTCAATGGTATGGTCTACATTTAATATTTTGACTTGAAATTCCATTCTCCAAGGGATCAGTCCATGAATTTAAAATGGTAGTTGTCTTTTGAGGGATGAGTCTACTTTTATTTTTACAATATGATATTCAAATAGTTTTCATTCAGTGGATCAGTCTATTTATTTTTGATTTTAGCACGAAGAATTTTTATATGTATTTTGGATTTATTTTGAGTTGAGAGCAAGACCTCAATAAATCATCCATTAAGGAGGTGATAGATGTATAAGTGACACATATCTATATGCCCCATGTAAAAATGCAGAGGTTCTGGAGGATGCTTGAAAAATTGTGTTTGTTTTATATAATGAAATGATAAGAATTGACCAAAGTTGTCATCATGATAATCACTCATATAACACTAGATAGGCTGCAAGTGCAAAGAATTTAGAGCCTCCTGTTCAAGTTCCATGTTAAGAGAATTGAGATGATACTCTCCTGACCCATATTTTTGAGTAATAATGTAGGGACCAATCCAATTAGGGGTGAACTTACCACGTCTACTTCATTCTAATTTAGTCACATTTTGATTTTCTTTAAGAACTAGGTATATGATTTTGAAGTCACGTTCTTTGACATGTTTTTTATATGATATACTAATGCATTGTTGATAGAATTGGTGATTTTAAAGGGCTATTAGACACTTTTCATCTAAAAATTAAACTTTTGGGAGGTGGTTTTAGTAGTATTCTTCATCAGGGATGAAATCCTTTAAAGAGACATGGAGTGATGGGATTTTAATTTCTAGAGGTACGATGGTTTCAGAGCCATAGATGAGTGAATAAGGCATAGTTCCAGTAGGCATATAGATACTAGTTTGATAATCCCAAAGGGATAATGAGATTTGAATATGCCAATTCCTTTCTTCATCATTTATGGTTTTCATAAGGATTTGTTTAAGTGTTTTGTTAGAAGCCTCCGCTTGTCCATTTTCCTGAGGATAATATGGTGATGAAAATCTTAGTTTGATATTGAAAGTATTAGACATCTTTTTAATCTCCTTGTTCTTGAAGTATTTCCCATTATCTATGATAATCTTATGTGGGATGTCGAAACGACATACGATGTTATGATATATGAAGTTGATGATAGGTCCAGACTTTTTTGAGGTCAAAGGAATAGCTTCAACCCATTTAGTAAAATATTCAGTTACAGTGATGATTGAATGATGTTGTTGATATGACTTAGAATTAATCTTGCCAGTGAGATCTAATGCCCATTGAGAGAAAGGCCATCAGTCATGAGTTGGTTGCAATGCTTGGCTAGGGATATGGATGAGATCAAAATGAAGTTGATATTTAACACTCATTTTAACATATGTGTAATAGTCTTTAGTAATATTGGGCCAGTAATAACCTATCCATATGATACGCTTAGCGATGGTGTTGCTGCTAAAATGACCTCCACAAATACCATTGTGGACTTCTTTGATTGCATTAGTTGATTCGTGTGATTTGAGAAAATGTAAAAAAATACACTGTCAAAATAATGATTGTAAAGGATGTCCCCTATGAGTGAGTGACACATTAAAGGAAGGATTTTTTAGTGCCTTGTAACAAATTTGGTGGGAATTTAGAGTTTGTAGGATAATCAAATATTTGGGTATACCATAAATCCATCAGATTTTCACCAATAATGTTTATGAAAAGTAGTTAATTTTTATGTGAAGGATGGTATAATCATTGAATGAATATAGAAATTTTATTTTTATCCTTTGATTTATTCATTTTTAAGGGCATAAGAGATCCTAGGGAATCCATAGTGTTTGTAAACCTATTAAAAGATCATGGAAAAGCTTGAATGGTGTAATGATTGAATTCACCAAGGAGGACTTCAACAATGGCCTTAGACTTTTGAAGGACCTTTTTTACATTGACACTCTCCTTTTAATTCATTGATGATGAGTTGATAGTATCTATGGATTTTTAGATCGTGGACACCTAAGAGTATAGCAATATTTAAACCCATGATTAAGGCCTTATATTCTGCCATGTTATTGGTACACTCAAAACTAAGTTTAAATGATAATGTGATGGGAATTTTCTAGGGTCGTATAATAACCACATCAGATCCACCTCCTTCTTGAAATTTAGTATTGTTGAAGAAAATGATCATTTTAACGGGGAGAAAATTTGATTCATAATCGTCAGATTCAATGTTGTTGTTAATGGACTCATCATGGAACCATTCATGTGGTGTCTGATTATCTGGAAGAGGTGCTTCAGTGAGTTAATCAGCAATGGATTGAATTTTAATGTATTTTTGTGGTATGATTTTGAGATAAAACTTAGTCATTAACATGATCAATCGGGTTATGTGGTAATTATGATAAGGTTTGGCATGCATGGCATTAAGCGGGTTAAAACTAGTGATGACATACATTTTATTATTGAGAAGACAATGTAAAATTTTGGAGGTGGAAAAATATAATGCACAACACAACTTTTCCACTTTAGAGTAGCATGTTTCATAGTCATGGACTGTACAACTAATGTAATACATGGACCTGCTCACGACATTGACTATCATGGTGAGAAAGCATGGCCCCTAAGGCGTTTTTAGAGGTAGATATGTAGAGATTTAGAGATAAAAATGGTTCCCCTTCACAAGGAGTTGTAAGTATAGGTGGTGATAAAAGATATTTTTTGATTTCATCAAAGGATTTCTCATAGTCAGAATCCCAATGAATCATTGTGTCTTTGTAGAGTAAATGGTGAAATGGTTAACAGTGGTTAGAGAGCTATGATATGGAACGCCATATGGACTATAATTTTCCTTACAAACTATGCAGCTATTTGAGATTAGTGGGTGGACCTATATTGATGATTTCTTTGACTTTTATAGGATCAACCTCAATTCCAGAAAGAGATATAATGAATCTTAAAAAATTTCTAGTGAGGACACCAAAAACACACTTTACCAGATTCAAGTAGAGAGAGAATTGAATGAGATAGGTGGAGATTGATTAAAGAACATAAAGATGATCCTTTCTTGATTTAGACTTTCTAAGGAGTTCATTGATGTAATATTCAAAAAATTTGTGGATAATATCATGAAATATGTATGTCATAGCATGTTGATATGCTGATGCATCCTATAATCTACTATGAAAAACACATTCACGATGGCACATCACTAAGCCTGAGCTAAGAGCTCACCCGAAGCACACAAAGGTACCAGGCCCCTCTTTAGAGTTGTTTGTGCAAGATGTTAGTGTGATGGTGATAAAACATATTCAAATCCATAGTTAAACATAAACATTTCACAATGCATAATCCAAATCTAGATCTTAGAGAATAATCAATTAAATAATAACTATAATAAGATTAACCATACATGAACCAGATTTAG
This sequence comes from Taxus chinensis, assembly GCA_019776745.2. NCBI lineage: Eukaryota > Viridiplantae > Streptophyta > Pinopsida > Cupressales > Taxaceae > Taxus > Taxus chinensis. The sequence goes on from CM034157.1 coordinate 374,655,894, forward strand.
TTACATTTAACACCATTATCCATCCTATATTATCCATTGCAGTAAACATTGTAAAACACATAAGCTTCTTAGATTATGAGGTATATCCATAATTCATGTATGCATCAGATCCAACAACATAGCTCTATAATATTTCACACACCTATGTCCTAAAATACATAGTTCACTACATATTTATAGAGGTGGGGACTTTCCCTTCACCACCTATGCACTTCTCAAAATAGTTCACATGCTGATATTAGTCATGTGCCTTTACAATAACATGCATACATGTAAGTGTTCTAATAATATATGTCCTATAGTTAACTCCAAGAATAAATCCTATTATTAACTTAAACCATGAATGACACCTATTAGATGCTCATTCTCAAAATACCATTTCATGTAGTGTAAGTATCTATCTCCATGTGTGCTCTACATGCTATCTTCAAAAAATAGCTCATATCCATAAAAATGGTTAAGTCCTAAGCCAAACTATTCTGGTGTGCATTTACATTCCTATCTTTGCAAACCTTCAAATACACCTTGATACCGCACACACATATTTTATGTTCCTTCTCCTTAGAATAATATTTTGTCTACTCAACATTACCTCACACTAAAGTACATTTTCGTCCCAAAAATGGGAATTATTTCTGATGTTCCCATATAATAAATAATAAGTGATGAAATAATTAAAGAATCACAATATGAAATAATGAACCTTCACTCTACAACACCCTACTCTTCAACAGGGAGGATCAAATCTGGATACTCAGTCTTGATTTTAGCTTCCAATGTCTGCCAATCACTCAGTGCGTTCGTTGTAATATTCCCATTTTAAGAAGTTTAGAAACAAGGGAATTTTTTTATAATGTTATCTATTCTAAATAATTATAATTTAGAATACACATTCCAAGCCAATCAATCTCATAACAGAAAAACTATATGCAGCTATAAATTACTCGGTGGAACACCAATCTCTCATTTTATGAATTGTTATCATATTGATCTCTCATGTTAACTTAATGATTTATACACTAAGTATACTTGGTTCTCTTACCCTTTTCAAGGTATTAAGTTTTTTATTTAAGAGGTCTATCTTAATATTTGTTACCGATATCCATCTAAAATCCTGCTTCTTAAACTAGGTGACATACGACAATGCAACCAGTAGCTTGCGATACTTTGGCCAAATATTTTAAACATACTATTCATGTTTATATTCCTAGATGAAATAATCATCAAATGGAATATGTCCTTCACCCCACTTCATTTTTTATATATAATGGTTCTTATTGACTCCTATCAGTCCACTTGTTCAAGTTTTAACCCTAACCAAGGTTAGGAACATAGTATAGTGTGGAGGACTGCTCACGGTGACCAAGGGTACATAGAGATACTAAATTGACCTAAGTTGATTACGTGTGTCTATTTATCCTAAGTTATCATGAGTTATCACCAACACTAGATCATGCCCCTAACTATACCTAGGGAAGAAATGTGATCAAGTTCGAATTTATGTAGATCTACATGATTAAACTCTGAAGGGTGTTGTAACATGTCAAATGCAATATAGTATCCTCATGAAGACGCAAGTCTTCAAAAAGGTAATGTACTGCAGTTGGCAGGTGCCAAAATTTGATTGATTTCTCCTCATCTGGATTAGCATACCTCAAAAAGATGTCAATGACTTATTTAATTTTCCTCACTAAGGGTTAATTACAATAACCCTATTGAACAATTAGGTTCATTAACCATTAGGTTTATAATTAGAAAATACAATTAGAGTTAGTATCTATATACATCTACCTCCTAATCATTTCATAAGTTCTATTTTTAATCCATTAACATTCTGATTTTTGTATTCACATAACAAATTGAGCATACATAACAGTTTTGTTACTTACTCGCCTACTCAAGCCTTAGCTTACATAAGTTCAGAGAAATTTCTTTAATATATTAGAATTCAATGGAATGAAGTCTAATCCCATTTAATTTCCTTTCTCTACATTCCTATTCTAGTTAAGGAACTCATCATGAGAAATCCCACCTTCAACTATCCAAAGTTACAATCGGATGTATTTCCTAGAGGTCTTAAAAAAATCTATTAATCAATGCAGGGAAGTTGTCTTCCCTTTTTATTATAAAGGATTAATGTTCATTTATAACCCCATAGCATATTACAAGTTATCATCATAGTTTTATTCACCCACAAACATTTTTTTTAATATAGACATAGTGATATAGTTGACTATCCATGCATGAATGCCATCTTTAATAACTTTCATTTCATTAAAGAGGGTAGTCCACCTAGTACCCTTGACCTGTATTCAATTTACTCCAACCCAAGAGGGTATATTACTGATAGAATTTTTTTATAGAAATACTTATCATTTTCATTGCCAAAATACCCAAAAATATCACACATCAAGTTCAAACAAGTCCACAAATATTTCATTCATCAAAGGGGATTCATACATTACAAGTCCAAAAACTTTAGACATTTTTAATGTCAAACAAAAACAACAAGATCAATTACAAGTACAACTTTCTTTTCCAACAAATACATTTCAATAATGATACATATTTCATCATAAAAGATCCATTATTTTTGGTAAACAAATGTAAATTCCTATAAATATTTTATTCTTTCATCACTTACGAACTCCATCTATAAAATTGCTAGCACGGGCCAATTCATTGAACTGGACATGATAAGCACTAAACATTAAAACAATGTGCCTTTAGCTAACTATTTCATAAAGAGAAATCTATTGTTATGAAATAGTCTTGAGAAATACAAAAAGACATACCATATGAAAGCACTATTCACAAATGAGAGAGAAAAAGTGATAAACCATATCATAACTAAGAATAGATCATGATATAAACAACTTCAACTTTCATACTATGTTTTACATAAAAAGAATTAAAATAGTAATCCAGATAAGTACTATTTCATCAAAATCAAAATTTTCCTTTCATATATTATTTTACACGATTCAATTCTCAATTGATCCTATCTAACATGAGAAGATAACTATCCCTAATATTTCTTAGGAATAGATCAGCATTAGATAGAACAATAGTAATTCCATCTCAAAATTTATTTCACCTAATTTCATCCTAGAATATGAGATGCCAAGATCAAATCAAAACATAGGAATAACTTTAGGATGGTCCAAACAACATAATTAGGAAAGAGTTTCTAATTTAAGAGTCCTATAACTCAAATTTAGAATTAGAATCCAAACTAAGTTCAAGTCCAGCACTAAACAGATCTAAAAAAGGGGTAAGATAAAATTGGCATGGAGTTGGAACTAGGAACACAATCTCTAAAGAGATACATCAATACCAATGTTAAGTAAAATCAATAGATAGAGGGGTTTAACAATCAACTTCAACCCCTTCAACCATTCAAGTATTTTTTTACTAAACAAAAAGACTTACAAAAAATATTTCCAACCAAACACAACAATCCTTCTAAATAACCTTTTCTTCAGCTATACTCTCCTATCACAACTGGACTTACTTCTTCAAATAAGTCTTGGAAAGGGGACTACGAAGAAGACAAAATTGGACAACACCTTTATCAAGTTTGAAACATAAGGAAAATCAAGGGGAGAGAGAGAGAGAGAGAGAGAGAGAGAGAGAGAGAGAGAGAGAGAGAGAGAGAGAGAGAGAGAGAGAGAATGTTTACTCAAAGTTCTAAGCATGATTTAGAAAAACAACAAAGATAACAAGAACATATACAGATAAGCTCAATCTCAACTATCCATACCAAAAATTCCAAACTAAAAATGAATCAGAGATCAAATGGAGTGAACATAACCCACATGAAAGGAAGAATGAAGAGAAAAAAAATCCAATGCCTTCCTTCCTTCCAGGAGATGGTATAGGTAACCAAGATTATCCCAAGATAATAATAAAACCATCTCCTTCAAGATACAACAATGCAAAGGAAAAATTCCACAGAAGAGGAAGTCTAAACCAACCTTCCAACTTAGACCCATAATAGGTAAGGATTGAATCAATAAAATAAAACAAACATAGGATTAATTGATATCTCTTTTCACAAGAACATTTCTTAAGATCTGTAGAATTGAAACCTGGTTTAAAGAGCCAAGGACCAAGGAACAAGTGAACACAATACAACAATACAATGTCAAAGGAATCACCAATAGTTTCAAGTTGGCACTAAAATCAAGAATAGTAGAAAAAACCCAAGGGTGTTTTTCCCTTCTTCGAATCACCAGATGCCATCCTTCTATGGTTATATAGGACCCCATGGAAATAGAATAAAAACAAATTAAAATAAATTCCTTACGGCTTCCAAAAGAAATCAGGTCTTGAAAATGACTGTACATTTTAAGTGAAGAAAAATAAGTATACATTTACAGGCTTGAACACACAACCAAATGTCTTAATAAGTCTATGGAGTGATAAACTATTTTCCAAGAAAACTCCAAACAATTATTCCCCTAAACCCCCAAATTCAGAGGCCTACAACTAAAACCAACACAATAAAATCTAGATTTGCAAATATTGAAAATATCCTTTCTTTAGAAAAATCAAAAAAGGTTCAATCAAAGCCAAGATATTAGAAATAGTTTATTACCTAAGGTTTTCCAACATACATGAAAAAAATGTTATGTTTAGACAAGTTTCACTATTTTAACGCAACCCAATCTTCCTTCTTAGTTTAAGAAGACCAAACAAGGTTGAAAAAAATTCAAAAAAGATGTCTACTTTATCAACTTCATCTCAAGATCATGCAAAATATTAAAACATAATCCAACAGAATAAATCAAGAAACTCAAAACCCATATCATTATTTCAATAGTGGTCGATAATGCATACATAATAACAATAAAAAAATCACAAGAAGAGAGATCATATCAACTAAGAAAATTTAGGTTGTTTCTAAGAGTATAGTTCTTTTAATGAATTCAATTAAGTAAAAGCAAAACAACTTAATGGGTAGAGCCTATCATGCCTGATAGAGATTATTCTTCACCGATTGCAGAAGATTTCCAAGAAAAACTTCAAAAGCCTCTTCTTCTCAATGCAACATCAACCAAATTCTAATACTCTATATTCTTTTATAGATGTTACAAAGTACAATAATAGATCAATATAATGTAAAAAAAACCAGTCAAGCAAGAGTTGAATTGGAGATTTGACAAACAGAAAAACATCATTCACATATTGAGCTCGAAAATGAACCAAAATATCAAAACAACCATGCAAAAAACCTCATGCATTTTCTTATGTAGTTTTTCTAAATTTGAAAACTTTAAATTCCAAGGATTTTTAGTTCCCTCCAATTCCCATGCCACCGCCATCTCCACATTTAGCAATGTTTAATTTTAAATTTTGCATGCAAAAAACTCGATGAGGGTGCCAACTTATCTCTCCCCAAATTTTCCCAATGTCCATGCCAAAGTTGGTGGTAGGAGGAGATAAGAATGAATTAAATATCATTTAATACCTAGAAACCAATGCCACCGACACCCAATCCCCATGTCATTCCATACATCCCCTTTAGGTTCGCCATAGCTTAAGTTAGGTTAACATTAGTTTACAAAATCATCATAGGTCCAAAGGTAGGTCTCAAGTTTAAGTCACAACATCTTAATTAAAAAATATTGCAAAGACATAGGTTAGAATTTTATTTAGACTAAAGTGCCTTAGAATTAAAACATATAGTTAAAAATAGGTTACTGTTTAGCAAGCATTGCAATCTACAAACTGAAGAAGGACCAACCAAATATAAAAATTCAAATATGCCTCAGGGTCTAAGGACTTCATTCCTTTCCTTAGAATAGTCAGAACTCCAAATATCCCGAATTAAAAGCATAACTTAGATCAATGGAATTGATCCAAGGTAATGATGTTCTGAAATAAGAATTATGAAAATAGAACCCAAATTTCTCAATTCAAGCAGTGAATTAATTCGGCATAAAGGAGGTGAATTATTCCATTAAAATTAAGCAAAAACATGATAGAATGTACCTGCTCCATAAAAGAATTATTTTCTACTACAAACATGATTTCCAAAGTCAAAGAGTACACCATCATAATGAAAAAAACACCTGTTAACATTTGTACCTTCTAAAGTAGAAATCATTGTAGGTACTAGTCATGTTTAGAGGCGTCAGTGCGGTCCTTGTTTTCTCTTGAATTTCTATGGTTATGACATATAGTTTGTCTTGAGTGATATTTTATTTCTCATTTTTTAGCACTTAGACAACATTGGCCATCCTTGACATCATTCCTTCTAGAATATCCATCTTCTATGTTATGAGCTTCTAAATCTCATCTATCCTCTCCTTATGTGGATCCTAGGCTACTGTGAGAGCTTCACACTTTTGTTTCACCAGTACCAATCTATTTGTGCATCCTAATGTATCATCTTTCATTGTTGCCAGAACTTCATTATCTTCTACAAGAGTTTTGGTCCTTATTACTACATTTTGTGTCATACAAAAATTGAGAGCTTGGTCTACTTTCTTAAGCTCATCCTTTAATATCTAGAGCAATGCCTCATAATTTGTAATTTTTCCAATCATAGAGGTTGTTTCTCTCTACTTCTTGTTCAACATATTTTGGTGTGGGAATTAAAATTGGTCTATCTTCTAACACCAAATTAACCAAAATGTATAGCAGAAGGAAATTTTGTAGGTAACTTAGGTTCTAGATGAGGCCTTGCTTTCAGAATGTGATCACCAATCTCCTCAGCCATGCCAATGAAAGCCTCATTCTTTCCTCATTCTCATTCCTTCTCTTCATTTAGGTGTGCTATCTCTGCAGTTTTATCCTTGTTATCTTCCATTAGTGCTTGAATGGTGGCATATTTATCAACATTTCTCCATGCCACCTTAGTAGATACCTTGACCAAGGTATTACTGACCTACTCATTAGAATTTGGAACAGTCTTTATCATCATGTGTCTACTTTGAGGTTCCTTCTTCACTCTTCACGAGACACATGAATCCTTGGACATGTCAAAATCTGGTTCTTCCATATTACTCTATATGGACTAGGATAACTACTTCCTTGTACGCATAGTGGATATATCTAGATCCATTAGTTCCCACCCATATAGCTCCTTAAGGCCCGTAGTAGCCTAAAAATGTGTGTGGAAAATTTGTCTTGTGTCCTCAACATAGCCCATACTAGGGACAATATATTCTTCACTTTTTATTTCTCTTTTTGTTATTGGCCCCTTAGGAACCTAGGAACCAAGGTCTAAAGTTGGCCCTTCTCCTACCTAACTCACAATGGGCACATTGGGTTTCTCTTGCACATTTTTTCTACCTCTTTCACCCCTTCCTCTTCATATTTCATTTCTTCATCTTAGGGTTCCTCCACATCTTCAGGCTAGACCAGGGTACCAGGTGCTCTCTCTTTAGATTCCTCTGCCTCCTCATTAAGTTGCAACTTTCTTCTTCTCTTTTTCTTTGGTTCTCATTTCTGAGAGGAGATTTTAGGTGACCTTTGTAAAGGTTTTGATGTTCTTGTGCCTTGGGTACTACTTCTTCTAAACACCTTCTCAAACTGGCACTCCTTTTGGACTATATCCACATCCAAGTTTTCCTCTCCTCCTTTCTCCTATGGGGGATTATCCGCACACTTACTCTCCACTTTTTTTGTGGGATGAATACGGCCTCTATGGTCCAAGCCTCCAATATCCTCTTGTTTTTATTCTTCCTCTATCTATATGATCAAATCAGGTTTTGGATCTACCACATTTTCAACTGTGTGGTTTCCATTAGGTGGCCCCGGTAGCATGAACTCATTCTCCACATACTTGTTATTTTCCAACCTAGGCTTAAGATGGAGATAGACAAGCAATGATCTACTATCCCTAATAGCCAAACTAACTAGCTTCATGTTTATAACATTAGAAATAAGTCTCTCAATGTAAGCAGACTGACCTCGATAAACATAAGTTTTTCTGAGAGTATGGTAGTCACAATCTATCTTGTCTGCATTAAATCTCAAATAGCATGCATCTGTAAACCTATGTACCAAGGCCTAGAAAAGGTGTTTTGTGAAGGCATATGGAAGTTTTTACCATGGAATCCATGTCCCCTCCTTCATTTCAAACTGCGCAATGCAAAAATTTTGGTACACTGCAAATTGTATTACCTTACCTACTACTGATGGAAGCTCCTTAGAAATATATCATTCCTCCTCAAATTTTGTGCACATTCGATCATACCATAGTTTTTCCCTTTGTTTGAATGGGACACTAATTATTAATTCACACAAGTACTTCTCAAACCTATCAGTGAGGGACTTCTTCTCCACGAGGTATTCCCAAATTTTGTTCTTTGGCCCATCGTGAACTCCAATTTCTACAAATGCAAAAGATAAGAGGATAATGCCAACAATTATCTTTTCACCTATGCGTGCTTCCTCAGTAACTATTTATTCTATGTATTCTGCTAGATTGTAGACTTCTCCTTATGGCATCTTCTTGGAAACATGTAGCCATATGGTGTTTACTTGCAACCATCTCTCTTGATCATTCAATTTAGTGAGCGGATGTGCGGATGGTTGTACCACTTGGTACTTCCTTAATTTATATATGTCCAGTCTACGTGGACCCTTAGAGTATCCCAACTCGTTGTTTGTGGCTATAATAGGTATTTTATTAGTTAGTTCACTACCAATGTCTGTCCCTATGCCCTTCAGTCCTGCCAATGTGGCAATCAAAGGCATGGTGATCCTTACCCACCATCCAATAAAATATCCCGTAAAATTGACAAGGGCAATTTTACCGATAACCATACGGAAAATTTTGTTTCGATCCCTCGTTAGGGATCCCTCGCGTTCGAAACGTTGTAAAATCCCTTCCCGGGAAATCTAGTTTTCGAACTTAGTCTTTCTGAGCCTTTTTTGGCTGGGCGCATGAAATATCCTTGTAACACTAGCTTTTGATGCGCCCCCTTAAAAGCCTTTGGCGCATGGTTTTCCATGTTAACACATCTTTCGGTGCGCCAAAGGATGTTGAGTCTCTTTTGCGTGCGCCAAGGCGCATGCGCCTTATTGTTGACACAAACTTTTGGTTGCCAAAGGGCGCGCATAATCTTATGTGCAACAATTTTTGGTGCGCCAAAGGGCGCACATAACTTCATGTCGACAATGCTTTTGGCGCGCAAAGGCGCACTTCGTCTCCTGTTGTCAAATACTCTCGTGCGCCAAAGGGCGCACGCTTTCTCCTGTCGACAACAAATCTCATGCGCCTTTGAAAAAGTGGTTGGCGCATTTATGACCAGTTTTTCTATATATATGTGAGTGCGCTCCCAAATGTCATTTTCACTTTTGTTGAGCACGTGATCATTCTGAACTTGTCAGCCTCTGCTCCGTCGTTTTCATCGTCCTGTGGACCCGTTGCAACTTTTGCTATATATCCAGGTAAGAGGTGTTATTTCTCTCTTGTGCGTTTTGTGCTTTCAGTTCCTGGTGTGTTCCTGGTTTGGTTCTTGCTTGTTGGGTGGTTGTTTATATATAAATGTGTTGGCCTAGCCTCCTCCGTTTGCTGTCTGCCCCCCATGCTATCCTTCCTCTTTCCAGATCTGCTGGAGAAGGTCATTTTCTTGAAACCATGGTTGTAATCCTCTTGGTTTTAACCGTTTTGTTTGCCCACTGAGCATGTTAAAAAACAAAGAGGAGAAGAAATCTAAGAATCATGTAAAACCCCCTTTAAGAGTTTAGTTTTCTGTTTTTCTCCTTGGCGCGTCTGTCACCCCTGCAACACTAAGAACAGTTGCGCCCCCATGGCGCATCTACCCGCCCTGTTACAAGAGCAAAATCCGCGCCAATGGCGCACCCTTTCGGCCTGCTGCATCATGAGCTCATGCGCCCTCAAGGCGCGCCTTTTCCGCGTGCTACAAGTGCTGAAACTGCGCCCCAATGGCGCACCATCCGTCCATGTTGCATCCCTTTTCCATGCGCCCATGGCGCACCCAGCTTCCATGCAACAAAAGTTTTTTCCGCGCTAAGTATGAAGCTATAAAGGCGCAGGCGCATCCCCGATTGCAATAACACCATGTTGTGTGAGTTTTTCGTGCGCCGCGCCATATTCCCTTGGGCGCATCCTGTCCCAATGTAACACGTGCTTCTCATGCGCCCTATATCAAATCAAATGTAACATGCAAGGCCCATGCAGTATCCATGCGCCATGCGCCTTTGGCGCCAATTTAACCTCTGCAGCACTCCTTTTCTGTGCGCCTTATCTATTTAGCCCTGTTAGCTGCAGTTTTCATGCGCCCCGCGCCCTGAGCCTTAAAATCTCTAACTCTTTCTTCTGCTAACATTCCAATGGAAGATCAAATGGCTAATTCAACCTTTTTGGATTGGGTCTCGCTTCTTCTTCATGCAGATCAGCAACTGAGTTCAAAAGAACATATGTCTACATCCAGCAAGAGACCCACCAAACCAAGAGGAAAGGCTAAGCTTACAGAGGAAGAGATGAAGTACAAATATCAAAGGGTCAGGATGCCCGAATCACAGGCTGAATGCAGTATGGATGTCAGGGACTCAGAGTTGGGTCACATTGACATGGAAGAATTCTGGGTTAGGACTCAGAAGGTTACAAGAAGTCCGTGGATGGACAAATTAATAGGCAGTGCCCTGCATTTCACCGGAGGAATCCCCGTCAGTGCCGTCAACAATGAATTCATGATGGTGATTGCACAATCTTACAACAAGGACACAAGATGTGTCGAAAACAGCAAGGGCGAGGTAGTCATAAACCTCACTGCCCGTCATTTTGAGATAATGCTCGGCATCCCTCACCACCGGCACTTTGTGGCCGTCAGCCAAGAAGAGTGCATCAAGGCCTGGGAAGACAATGAAGACCAATGCATGCAACTAATGAACGAAGTCTACTTGAAAAACAAGAAGGTGGTAACCCGGTGGCCCCAAATCATCCACCGCAGTGACTTCTCAGAAGAGCTCAGCGATACTATTACTTTCCTGAGCAGGGTCTTCGGGCTTTCTGACGCCCACTACTTCCATAAATGGATGCTGAGGTACTTGGAAACAATGAATAAGAATGTGCCTGAGCAGCGCTTTTGCTGGGGAGAAATAATAAGCAGCACCATCTCCGAGCAGCTACAACAATTCGCCACAACGGGAGTGTTCCATATGAACTCCTACGTAGTCTACGCTGCAGCGTCGGAGAGGGATTATCCAGGGCTAAACCGAAGTGGAATTTGGCCTCAGGTCAAAATATATGAATATTATCCAGAACTGAGGCTGGAGAATAGCATCCCTCAATTCGCCAAAATTAATGATGCTTTCTTCTATCACATCATTTGCCTGTTAAGGCCAAATCTAACTCATGGTCGCACGACCAAAAACATTGTGTCAACCGTGGAGAAGTGGGGGGCCCTGTTCACCCAGTTTCCCACATTTACCTATCTGAGGGCGGTCAACTTCTTGGGCGAGCCAACCAGGCTACCGAGGTATGCTGGACCTAAGCTGATTCTACTAGAGTTATCAAGGCAGCTGGTCACATACCATGAGAAATGCCTCAAAAGAAAGAAGGGCGGAACTCCTTTCCCCCTCACAGTGGGCCGGTACACATGCTCCTCCCATCACAAGGCGAAGGAAATGTTCGCAGAGCTGGAGTTGCTCAATTTGAAACATGACTTCCCAGCCAGGCCTACCTTTGACCCAAGGAGCTGCCTGCCAAGGGCTAAGCTTGATCCGATCCATGTCCCTCAAATTGAGGATATTTACATTGACGTCATCCACGAGGTGGAACTCAGAAGAAAGGATCATTCTCGCTTAGCATTGGCGGAAATTATCCAATACGGAGTGGCCATTGTCCCCAAAGGCTTCCAAACTACGGAAGATGAAGTAGACAAGGTGTATAATGACACGGAAGGGGATGATTGGCCCTTCCCGGCCATTGACAGAAGCAAGGCTCCTCAAACAATTGAGGAGAGGGTCAAGGAGACTATGCGCAGAACAGAGCACTGGTGCCGCATGAACGGGCTGATCTACCTCGGGGTAGATTTCACAACCTCCCCATTGGGCAATGCACCTCCAAGGTCCAAGAAGCAGCTAAAAGGCAAAGGTGCAGAAGGTGAACCTAGCACCATTCAGGAAGAAGCCCCTGGAAGTCCTCCTTCCACAGCGCCAGAACAGGTAATAACTCTGGATTCGCCAGAGAAAGAAGTAGCAGAGGATAGTCCCATACGCCCATCCACTCAGGATGTCGGCATTGCTACAACCACAGAGGTCCCTTCTATCCCTTCTTCTTCTCTTCCTTCCCCTCCTCAAGTGACTCAAACGACCATCCCTTTGGTCATGTCCTCCGCCTCTTCTTCTACTCTTTCCCCTGCCTCTTCGTCTATCTTCTCTTCCCTCACTGATTTATCTTCTTCCATTTCTTCCCTCATTTCCGGGCTCCCTTCCCTTCCTTTGTCTTCTGCAGCTGCGGTTTCCCTTCCTCCCGTGGACACTTCTTCGGCTATGCTTTCAATGCCACCGCCGCGTGTCTCCACGTTTTTCCCCTCTTCTACTGTTGCTCCCTCCTCCTCTGTCTCTGGTCCTTCTTCTATGGGACCAGCCTGGATCTCTCAGCAGCTGAGCCAACAAAAGAGGAAAGTTCCCATCGCTCCGATGGACTTTTCAGTGATTCCAGCCAAAGGGGCAAAGAAGCAAAAGCCTGTAACACGCTTCTCTCAAAGTGCTGCGGGTGAGAGAGTTATGGAAATAGCATACCCTGATCCCCTCAAGGAGAAAAAAGATCTGTCTCCGACAGATTTTACTGTGACTCAAGTCACAATGGGGACGTCTTCTGAAAGTCTCCAGGGGGAAGCTCTTTCCGCAGTCGATGCCCTCTGCAAAAAGCTTCAAGGAATAAAAGAAGAGAAAAGGCTACTGAAGGAGCAGAACAAATATCTGCTTCAAGCCTTACAGAAGATGGGTAGTGCACCTCCCACGACTGCCGCCGAGACTTCTGAGCTTCTCAGCCAGGAGAAAATCAATGAATATTCAAAGATCGGCGAGCAGGGTATGGCCGTTTCTGCTTGGAGGAGCCAGATCCTCAAGGACAGTGAAAGAGTGATCGCCGAGTATGTCAATTCATATCTAAACATCAAAAAGGTGAACAAGGAACTCCAAGTATTAGCGGGTCCCATATCAGAAGAGCTAGATCATGCTAGACTCCAACATGAGACCTTTCAACAAATGTTCGACTGTTCAGTCGAAGATCTGGTCAAGTTCGGAGTTTTCGGCCATCCAAGGGCCCTCAACAAAACCATGTCCACTCTGGACTATCGGATAGATCAGCTGGAATTTGTTCTGGAAAAGATAGACAAGGTGAAGGAAGAGGCCCTGGATGCGATGCATCAAATGGAGCGAATTGTTCTTAACATGTCTCCAGGGCTGCTCACTCCTTCCTTTACCATGAGATCAGCTGATGAAACTATCCGGATCTTCAAGGAGATCGCTTCTCAAGGAACGGGGCCAGAGGTCACATTTGACACTGAATCTATCAACAACCTGCTGGCCTGTAGGGACTTCATCGGGTTCCTCATCGAGGCGGAGAAAGATTATTCTAAACTCCCAGAAAAGCTCATAAGCGAGCGGGAGACTTGCGAAGCAATCAGCGAACGGCACAAGGATCCATCACAGGATCAATTTGGGCCCATGATTAACAAGTTTTTGGAATACCGCGCTCAGTTCCACATATCATCTCCTGAGCAGCATCAGAAGCAGGCAACCCCCTTTCGGCCGCAGGATGACGATGACGAGTAGCTGCTTCTTCTTCTTCTTCTTCTTCTTCTTCTTCTCTCTATTCTCCGACTTTCTTGTTGAAATGTCTAAAGTGTGTTGGCACAAATGATGACATCATCCATGTTGCATCATGGGATGATGTCATCCATCAAGTTGTCAAAAGTCAACATGACTTTTAGATATTTTGTAAATATCTTTGTAAATATTTGTTGGCTCCTTTTTGCTTTCCTTCTCCTCTCTTCTATAAATACTGGAATACTTGTTGTATTCGGGGTGAACATTTTTTAGATGAAAATAGAAGTGAGGAGAGAAAGACTTTGAGCTTTCTTGTAACAGAAGAAAACAGTAATACAAATATTAAGACTTTGTGCTCAATAGCTGTGTTATGCATTAGATCTTCCTTACGTTAGATCTGTATGTGTTTAATCTGTTGGATTCATATCTACTTTTCTGTCATTTGCTCATCAGTATTGCTTTGTTTATTTATGCAAGTAGGTTTGGCTCTGTTTACTACCAACCCAAAAACATAAATCTTCTGACCTTTCTGCTTTGGAATTCATTTCTTTTCTTCCTTCGGATCTGTTCTTTCTCTTTTCCCTCTTTCATTCCTTTCTTTTCGCAGCCTGAAACACTCTACTGGGATGAGATCCCAAACCCCCGAAGGCAGAATCTGTGAGACTTGCATAGATTCCTGCTGGTAGAATAGCAATAAACCAGTTTCGCTTTGCTGACTCAAAGAGGGGCTAAGCCCTGCACACTGTTGGCTCGTCTATCCATAGATCTGTCCAGGCGACAGATTTTCGGACCAACAGTTTTTGGCGACTCCGCTGGGGATCGAATAGATCTGTCAGATCTATGAGGGTAGTAAGATATAAAAATCAGAAAAAATCAAAAGATTGCTGCCTGTTTGCAAATCTGAACTTTTTGTTAAAAATCCAAAAATTTGCAAAAGTGCTCAAATTGAAAAATTTTCTTCTGAGAGTCATAGATCTGGTCCAGTTAAAGATCTTTAGTTCGCTGAGTTTTTGAAAAAATCAGTATTTTGCCATAGATCTGAGTTTTTGACTGTTTGCAAAAAAGTTTGAAACCCTCTAAAAAAAGTTAAAATCAGATCAGAAAATCAGCTTACTGATCTTCCCTGCCATCTTATCCTCGTTGTAATTTGTCGTTTAACCGCAATCGGTTTTCTGAAGAGGATAGTTTTTAAATATCTAGAAAAGTGCCTGCTGCTGGTTTTTGACAGAAAAACCAGAAAATCAGCAAGTACAACCAAAAAGAAAGTTTAAATCTGCGCCATAACATTGCAGATCTGGAAGGAACACTGGCGAGTGAACCTTTTACGCGCAGCAGGCGAGCCCGTGGAGAAGCTGATCCTACTTTCGATCTGCTTCAAAGGCACAATTTCAGCGTAACACCGGCACGTTTTTCAGCACTAAGCTCGGCTAGCCGGTCATCCAGGAGTGTCTCACCTTCACGAAGAAAAAGTCTTTTGCAGGGGGCATCCACATCCCTTTGTAGTGCCTTGCTACTCAGCGGAACTACAATTCCAGCTCGTGTTCTCTTTCCGGCTTTTCAGATGGCGGTACCATGGGGAAACGCGATGGGTCCTTTGGCTTTACCACATCCAGTTCACGCTCTCCCTCACGGAAATCGAAAGAATTTTCCCAAATTTGACGGGAGCGGAAATCAAAGCACGGATTCCCACATATCTGCATTCATCATGTCATGCAGTATTTTGGATGTGACCCACGAAGATGTGTCGGTTCACCTTTTTCTGGAAACCCTACAAGGACCTGCAGCTGAATGGTTTCAGCATTTGCCGGCCGGATCTATCACCAGTTGGGCCACCTTGCGGGATGCTTTTGAAGATAGGTACAAGCCTTCAGAGGATGCATTTGCATTATTATCACGAATCACTCACCTGAAGAAGGAGGCGAATGAGACCATGCGCGATTTTGTCACCCGGTTCAATGCACTAATCAACCGTGTCCCTGTTGCCATGCTTCCAACGCCGGAAAATCAAAAGTGTTTCTTCGTAAACGCTATGAGCTCGAAAGTTAGTTTCTTGCTCCTTCAGGAACGAGTTGCCACCTTGGTTCTCGCCCAAGCCGCTGCCATTCGCATAGAGGATAATCTGATAATATCCGGCGAATTAAAAAAGGAATCAGCCAAGCCTAAATCTTTGGGCCCTTCGCCCACCACTTCGTCTGATCCAGCATTCCAAAAGATGGCGAACGATTTGCTTGCATTGAAGAAGCAGTTGGCCCAGGCCTCTCCCAGTTCCTCATACCGGGATATTCCGCGGAGGAATTTCGTTCCTAACAATGTTTCACAAAGACCGCGCTTACCTACAGCTGCTCCGCGGTTGGCACTTGAGGCCCCTCCGGTCAATGCTCTGGCCGAGATTGAAGAAGAAGAGCAGTATTATGAAGAACCTTCGTCTCAAGGCGAAGATGATCAAGATGTCGGTGAACCGACTGGCGACTCTACTATCGGGTATATGGAATTTGATGAGGAAGAATCTGATGAAGAAGAGGGTACCCAGGGGTACGCAAGCGGGCAGTCATATGCTGTTTTTACTCGTTCGCAAGGAAAAGAAGCGGAAGTTGCTGCCCATGTCCAGCAGGAGAAGGCCGTGTCAAACGCGCCTCCGATCATTGCTAAAAGAGGTAATCCTCTTCCTACTCAACTCCCTGGCAAATCTTTTACAAAGAAATCTTTTCCCCCTATCTCTCCTCCAAATCAGTCCTCTCACATTCCTACTAAGACCACCAATCCTATTCCATCATCGCGAGGTGAGGGACTCATTCCTTTACCAACGCAACCCTTGGCCGCATTTGATATTATAGATCATGCAAAAAAGACCAAGATCCAAATGTCTGAAGCTGAGTATCTTCAGTCAAACCCCGAACAGCTTGTAAGATTAACTAAGTATATCCAAAGTCAAGCTGTTATACCTAATCAGGCTTCCCCAAAAGGAATCCTTTCCACTCCCCCTGAATCCCATATAAATGTTGCTTCAACATCTGCGTCAGGCAAGATAGAGCCTTTCTATCTCTCTCTTCTGATCAATGGACACAAGCTGAGTAACTGCATAATTGATTCCGGGGCTTCTGATAATGTCATGCCGGCAAAAGTCACCCATGCTTTGGGCCTCACTCTTACCAAGCCTTTCGGCAGATGTTATTCTTTGGAAACTAAGCAAGTTCCGTTGGTTGGCCAAATCAAAGACGCGCAATTTGCATTTGCGGATTTCCCGGATAAAAGAGTAAAAATGACAGTCCTCGTTGCTGACATTCCGGCAGCATATGGAATATTGCTGGGAAGAAGTTTTTGCAGCGAAGTTGGTGGAGAAATTCATATGGACTGGTCCAAAGCTAGAATTCCAGTCAAAGGCGTAATGCAGACTTTGGAGCCAGAATCACAAAAGAAATACTTGGTTACCAACTCTGAAGACCCCAAAGCTCAAATCCTTTTTGAATCATCAGGGATGGGGAATTACTTCTTATCTACTGAGACGGATAAAACAGGGGCTGTTCTCGTTCAGGAAGGAGATCTTAATAAGATCTGGACATTGCAATTCGATGGGAGCTGTGCAACTAGTGGATGTGGCGCTGGGGTCGTGTTGATATCTCCTGAGGAAGAAGTCATTCCTCTCTCTTTCAAATTGCAGTTTTTCAACACTAACAATACTGCTGAGTATGAATCTCTCTTACTCGGTATGCAAGCCGCAAAAGAAAGAGGAATTAAAAATCTAAAAGTACAAGGTGATGCTGAGCTAGTTGTAAATCAGGTCAAAAGGATTTACCAAGTAAAGAATGAAAGGCTCAGGCACTACCGTAATGCGGTATGGGACAGCATCGAAGAATTTGATGCCTTTTCAATAGGGGCAATTCCAAGAGCTCAAAATGACATGGCTGATTCATTGGCTGTTTCAGCATCTCTCATGCTCCCACATCCAGGTTTGAAAACGAACAAGTACACCATTGAGGTGGTTTTCCGCCCGAGCGTACCAGACAATTCTCAACATTGGCAGGTGTTCAATGATGATAATCAACTCATTGACTTTCTGGAGAAGGCAGAAAATTTTAAAGAATTGTATTTTGAAGGATCCACCTCTACATGTCGTGAATCAATCAACGGTCAAAACCACGAATCAAAGGAGAACGATGGCATATGTCAACTCAAGGGAAATAAAATTCCAAAGGGCTTGGTTTCTCTGGAGCGCCTGTTTGACAGGCATGACCGTTTTGTAAGAAAGAAGAGGCGGGATGATCCTGACTCATCCCCAGAGACCGAACCAGTCAATTTAGGTTCGGAGGCACATCCGCAATTTGTGAACATCGGGAAATGTTGCACGCCAGAAGAAAAGCGAAAATTTGTCAAGTTGCTGAAAAAATATATGGATGTATTGGCATGGTCTTATGCCGATTTAAAGTCCTTCAAGCCAAAGGACGTTCAGCACGATATTCCGTTGAAAGACGATGCCAAAGCCTTCCGCCAGAAGCAGAGGCACTATAATCCCAAGATTTCGGGTACCATCCAGGCCGAAATTCAGAAGATGCTAGACGCAAGAATCATCTTCCCTATCCATCACAGTACTTGGGTAGCAAATATTGTGCCAGTGCGCAAGAAAAACGGTGAAATACGCATCTGCGTAGACTTTCGAAATTTGAATCAAGCTTCGCTGAAAGACAACTACCCTCTTCCGATAATGGATCAAGTTCTGCAAGCAGTAACTGGATCAGAGATGCTGTCCATGCTTGACGGTTTTTCAGGTTACAATCAGATTGAGGTTTCACCTGAAGATCAATTCAAAACAGCATTCACTACTCCCTGGGGTACATTTGCCTACAGCAGGATGCCTTTCGGCCTAACTAATGCTGGTGCCACTTTTCAGCGGGCCATGGACTTTGCATTCAAAGGTATGATGGGAAAAGTCATTGTGGTTTATTTAGATGACTTAACCGTGTTCTCTAAACAACGAAATGATCATTGTGATCACTTGGAGCAAGTGTTGGCTAGGTGCCGAGAACATGGGATTTCCCTAAACCCAAAAAAGTCTGTTTTTGGAGTCACGGAAGGGAAGTTGCTAGGCCATGTGGTCAGCAAAGAAGGAACAAAGATAGATACTGAAAGAGTTAAGGCTATTCAAAGCCTTACTCTGCCTACAAGCAAGACTGGTGTTCATTCTTTCTTTGGAAAGGTGAACTTTCTCAGGCGTTTTGTTCCTGACTTTGCCGAAAAGACCCGTCACATATTGAACATGATGAAGGGGTCACCAACTTTCAGATGGAGTGAAGAGGGGAAAAGGTCATTTGAAGAAATAAAAGCTTCTGTTGCTCATGCACCAGTCCTGGTATGTCCCGATTTCTCCAAGGACTTCATCATGTATAGTTATGCATCTGAGCATACTGTGTCTGCAATCTTAATGCAAAAGAATTCAGAAGACATTGAATCCCCGATTGCATTCATGAGTTCTCCCCTCAAGCCTCACGAACTAAAGATGACTCAGCTGGAAAAGCATGCCTTTGCCGTTGTCAAAGCAGTGAAGAATTTCAGGTATTACATTCTAAACTCGCATACGGTGGTGCTGGTCCCTGACACGGCGGTGAAATCAATTCTAACTCAGCAGGAGTTAGGAAGTTTGCGGGGAAATTGGATCGCAAAGGTCCAGGAGTATGACCTGGATATTAAACCAACCAAGCTGGTAAGGGGCAAGGGCCTGTGTCAGCTAATGGCTGAAAACAAAGATTCAGAAAATCCTGATGAGAGGGGTGACTACATCGAAGAAGCGCAGGACCGGCAAGAAGAGCCTGATTCTCTGCCTCTGGTTCTATTTGTTGCAACTAGTGATGAGTGGTACTCCGACATCACTTTCTTCCTTACCTACGGCGAATGCCCAATGCACCTAACTGCAAAGGAGAAGCGCACTATAAAGCTCAGGGCGGCTAAATATGTCATCTGGGATGACGGCTTATATAAGCGCGGGATAGATGGCATCTTCCTGCGATGTGTCGACAAGCCCCAGCAAGTAAAACTACTGGAAAGTTTTCACAATTCAGCTTGTGGAGGGCATTTCTCTTCATCCGTAACTGCACACAAGATCATTCGAGCCAGGTATTATTGGCCGACGCTCTTTCAAGATACAGCCACCTGGGTGGCGAAATGTGAACCCTGTCAGCAATTCGTCGGCAAGCCCAAGTTGGCTGCCCTTCCCCTAAGGCCGGTCATTATCAATGAACCATTCAGGACAATGGGGAATTGATTTTATTGGCGCACTCAATCCTCAATCGAGTGCTGGACATAGCTATGTCCTTACAGCAACGGATTACTTCACCAAGTGGGTGGAAGCCATACCTGTCAAGCATGCCACTTCTGAGGTGGTTTGCAATTTCATTAAAGAAAATATCATTGTCAGGTTCGGCGTTCCAAACAAAATCGTTGCTGATAATGCTTCTAACTTCTCCTCACGAGAAGTTATTAGTTTTTGCTATGAATATGGGATAACCTTGGCTCACGCATCCGACTATTATCCTCAGGGAAATGGTCAAGCGGAATCCAGCAACAAGAACTTGGTGGCCATCATACGAAAACTGGTGGAATCAAATCAGCGGATGTGGCACAAGTATTTATACGACGCTTTGTGGGCGGATCGTATTACTCCCAAGAGATCTCTCGGCATGTCACCTTTTCAAGTGTTATATGGCATTGATGCCGAGCTTCCCATTTCTGCGGAACTTCCTGCTCTGCGCTTGGCACGAGCCATTGAAGATGAAACTTTCCAAAGTTCTCTTGAAAAGAGAATCATGTATCTGGCAGAACTTGAAGAAAAGAGAGTGAAGGTGGTCGATAGGATCACTGAACATCAGAATCAAGTTAAGAGGCTTTTCGATAAGAAAGCCAAGCAAAGAGATTTTCAAGTGGGAGATCTCGTCCTTTTGTGGGACAAGCGAAGAGAACCAAAGGGCATGCATGGAAAGTTTGATTCCCTATGGAGAGGGCCCTTCAAAATCAAGCAACTCAACGGAGAGAATAGTTTCTATCTCTCGTATCTGGATGGAACTGAGCTCCCGCTTCCCTATAGCGGGCAGCATCTGAAGATCTTCAGGAAGTAGAGCTTGCTCTCTTCTTTGTACAATTTGCTTTAAGTTGTGTGTTTGCTTTCGTCGTGTGTTTGCTTTCGGTTTGTCGTGTGTTTCTTTTGTTCTCCCTCCGGTCCCCCTTGTTTTTGACTCTGTTACCCAATGGATAGGCACAAGTGATCTGGGATTCTCTACCCCCGAGTTCGCTCAGGGATAGTCCCCAGAAAGAGCCAGCTGTTATCCCGTAAAATTGACAAGGGCAATTTTACCGATAACCATACGGAAAATTTTGTTTCGATCCCTCGTTAGGGATCCCTCGCGTTCGAAACGTTGTAAAATCCCTTCCCGGGAAATCTAGTTTTCGAACTTAGTCTTTCTGAGCCTTTTTTGGCTGGGCGCATGAAATATCCTTGTAACACTAGCTTTTGATGCGCCCCCTTAAAAGCCTTTGGCGCATGGTTTTCCATGTTAACACATCTTTCGGTGCGCCAAAGGATGTTGAGTCTCTTTTGCGTGCGCCAAGGCGCATGCGCCTTATTGTTGACACAACTTTTGTTGCTCCACTTTTTGGTGCGCCAAAGGGCGCACATAATCTTATGTGCAACAATATTTTGGTGCGCCAAAGGGCGCACATAACTTCATGTCGACAATGCTTTTGGTGCGCCAAGGTGCACTCGTCTCCTATTGTCAAATACTCTCATGCGCCAAAGGGCGCACGCTTTCTCTTGTCGACAACAAATCTCATGCGCCTTTGAAAAAGTGGTTGGCGCATTTATGACCAGTTTTTCTATATATATGTGAGTGCGCTCCCAAATGTCATTTTCACTTTTGTTGAGCACGTGATCGTTCTGAACTTGTCAGCCTCTGCTCCGTCGTTTTCATCGTCCTGTGGACCCGTTGCAACTTTTGCTATATATCCAGGTAAGAGGTGTTATTTCTCTCTTGTGCGTTTTGTGCTTTCAGTTCCTGGTGTGTTCCTGGTTTGGTTCTTGCTTGTTGGGTGGTTGTTTATATATAAATGTGTTGGCCTAGCCTCCTCCGTTTGCTGTCTGCCCCCCATGCTATCCTTCCTCTTTCCAGATCTGCTGGAGAAGGTCATTTTCTTGAAACCATGGTTGTAATCCTCTTGGTTTTAACCGTTTCATTTGCCCACTGAGCATGTTAAAAAAAAAGAGAGGAGAAGAAATCTAAGAATCATGTAAAACCCCCTTTAAGAGTTTAGTTTTCTGTTTTTCTCCTTGGCGCGTCTGTCACCCCTGCAACACTAAGAACAGTTGCGCCCCCATGGTGCATCTACCCGCCCTGTTACGTGAGCTAAACCCGCGCCAATGGCGTGCCCTTTCTACCTGCTGCATCATGAGCTCATGCGCCCTCAAGGCGCGCCTTTTCCGCGTGCTACAAGTGCTGAAACTGCGCCCCAATGGCGCACCATCCGTCCATGTTGCATCCCTTTTCCATGCGCCCATGGCGCACCCAGCTTCCATGCAACAAAAGTTTTTTCCGCGCTAAGTATGAAGCTATAAAGGCGCAGGCGCATCCCCGATTGCAATAACACCATGTTGTGTGAGTTTTTCGTGCGCCGCGCCATATTCCCTTGGGCGCATCCTGTCCCAATGTAACACGCGCTTCTCATGCGCCCTATATCAAATGCAATATGCAGTATCCATGCGCCATGCGCCTTTGGCGCCAATTTAACCTCTGCAGCACTCCTTTTCTGTGCGCCTTATCTATTTAGCCCTGTAAGCTGCAGTTTTCATGCGCCCTGCGCCCTGAGCCTTAAAATCTCTAACTCTTTCTTCTGCTAACATTCCAATGGAAGATCAAATGGCTAATTCAACCTTTTTGGATTGGGTCTCGCTTCTTCTTCATGCAGATCAGCAACTGAGTTCAAAAGAACATATGTCTACATCCAGCAAGAGACCCACCAAACCAAGAGGAAAGGCTAAGCTTACAGAGGAAGAGATGAAGTACAAATATCAAAGGGTCAGGATGCCCGAATCACAGGCTGAATGCAGTATGGATGTCAGGGACTCAGAGTTGGGTCACATTGACATGGAAGAATTCTGGGTTAGGACTCAGAAGGTTACAAGAAGTCCGTGGATGGACAAATTAATAGGCAGTGCCCTGCATTTCGCCGGAGGAATCCCCGTCAGTGCCGTCAACAATGAATTCATGATGGTGATTGCACAATCTTACAACAAGGACACAAGATGTGTCGAAAACAGCAAGGGCGAGGTAGTCATAAACCTCACTGCCCGTCATTTTGAGATAATGCTCGGCATCCCTCACCACCGGCACTTTGTGGCCGTCAGCCAAGAAGAGTGCATCAAGGCCTGGGAAGACAATGAAGACCAATGCATGCAACTAATGAACGAAGTCTACTTGAAAAACAAGAAGGTGGTAACCCGGTGGCCCCAAATCATCCACCGCAGTGACTTCTCAGAAGAGCTCAGCGATACTATTACTTTCCTGAGCAGGGTCTTCGGGCTTTCTGACGCCCACTACTTCCATAAATGGATGCTGAGGTACTTGGAAACAATGAATAAGAATGTGCCTGAGCAGCGCTTTTGCTGGGGAGAAATAATAAGCAGCACCATCTCCGAGCAGCTACAACAATTCGCCACAACGGGAGTGTTCCATATGAACTCCTACGTAGTCTACGCTGCAGCGTCGGAGAGGGATTATCCAGGGCTAAACCGAAGTGGAATTTGGCCTCAGGTCAAAATATATGAATATTATCCAGAACTGAGGCTGGAGAATAGCATCCCTCAATTCGCCAAAATTAATGATGCTTTCTTCTATCACATCATTTGCCTGTTAAGGCCAAATCTAACTCATGGTCGCACGACCAAAAACATTGTGTCAACCGTGGAGAAGTGGGGGGCCCTGTTCACCCAGTTTCCCACATTTACCTATCTGAGGGCGGTCAACTTCTTGGGCGAGCCAACCAGGCTACCGAGGTATGCTGGACCTAAGCTGATTCTACTAGAGTTATCAAGGCAGCTGGTCACATACCATGAGAAATGCCTCAAAAGAAAGAAGGGCGGAACTCCTTTCCCCCTCACAGTGGGCCGGTACACATGCTCCTCCCATCACAAGGCGAAGGAAATGTTCGCAGAGCTGGAGTTGCTCAATTTGAAACATGACTTCCCAGCCAGGCCTACCTTTGACCCAAGGAGCTGCCTGCCAAGGGCTAAGCTTGATCCGATCCATGTCCCTCAAATTGAGGATATTTACATTGACGTCATCCACGAGGTGGAACTCAGAAGAAAGGATCATTCTCGCTTAGCATTGGCGGAAATTATCCAATACGGAGTGGCCATTGTCCCCAAAGGCTTCCAAACTACGGAAGATGAAGTAGACAAGGTGTATAATGACACGGAAGGGGATGATTGGCCCTTCCCGGCCATTGACAGAAGCAAGGCTCCTCAAACAATTGAGGAGAGGGTCAAGGAGACTATGCGCAGAACAGAGCACTGGTGCCGCATGAACGGGCTGATCTACCTCGGGGTAGATTTCACAACCTCCCCATTGGGCAATGCACCTCCAAGGTCCAAGAAGCAGCTAAAAGGCAAAGGTGTAGAAGGTGAACCTAGCACCATTCAGGAAGAAGCCCCTGGAAGTCCTCCTTCCACAGCGCCAGAACAGGTAATAACTCTGGATTCGCCAGAGAAAGAAGCAGCAGAGGATAGTCCCATACGCCCATCCACTCAGGATGTCGGCATTGCTACAACCACAGAGGTCCCTTCTATCCCTTCTTCTTCTCTTCCTTCCCCTCCTCGAGTGACTCAAACGACCATCCCTTTGGTCATGTCCTCCGCCTCTTCTTCTACTCTTTCCCCTGCCTCTTCGTCTATCTTCTCCTCCCTCACTGATTTATCTTCTTCCATTTCTTCCCTCATTTCCGGGCTCCCTTCCCTTCCTTTGTCTTCTGCAGCTGCGGTTTCCCTTCCTCCCGTGGACACTTCTTCGGCTATGCTTTCAATGCCACCGCCGCGTGTCTCCACGTTTTTCCCCTCTTCTACTGTTGCTCCCTCCTCCTCTGTCTCTGGTCCTTCTTCTATGGGACCAGCCTGGATCTCTCAGCAGCTGAGCCAACAAAAGAGGAAAGTTCCCATCGCTCCGATGGACTTTTCAGTGATTCCAGCCAAAGGGGCAAAGAAGCAAAAGCCTGTAACACGCTTCTCTCAAAGTGCTGCGGGTGAGAGAGTTATGGAAATAGCATACCCTGATCCCCTCAAGGAGAAAAAAGATCTGTCTCCGACAGATTTTACTGTGACTCAAGTCACAATGGGGACGTCTTCTGAAAGTCTCCAGGGGGAAGCTCTTTCCGCAGTCGATGCCCTCTGCAAAAAGCTTCAAGGAAATAAAAGAAGAGAAAAGGCTACTGAAGGAGCAGAACAAATATCTGCTTCAAGCCTTACAGAAGATGGGTAGTGCACCTCCCACGACTGCCGCCGAGACTTCTGAGCTTCTCAGCCAGGAGAAAATCAATGAATATTCAAAGATCGGCGAGCAGGGTATGGCCGTTTCTGCTTGGAGGAGCCAGATCCTCAAGGACAGTGAAAGAGTGATCGCCGAGTATGTCAATTCATATCTAAACATCAAAAAGGTGAACAAGGAACTCCAAGTATTAGCGGGTCCCATATCAGAAGAGCTAGATCATGCTAGACTCCAACATGAGACCTTTCAACAAATGTTCGACTGTTCAGTCGAAGATCTGGTCAAGTTCGGAGTTTTCGGCCATCCAAGGGCCCTCAACAAAACCATGTCCACTCTGGACTATCGGATAGATCAGCTGGAATTTGTTCTGGAAAAGATAGACAAGGTGAAGGAAGAGGCCCTGGATGCGATGCATCAAATGGAGCGAATTGTTCTTAACATGTCTCCAGGGCTGCTCACTCCTTCCTTTACCATGAGATCAGCTGATGAAACTATCCGGATCTTCAAGGAGATCGCTTCTCAAGGAACGGGGCCAGAGGTCACATTTGACACTGAATCTATCAACAACCTGCTGGCCTGTAGGGACTTCATCGGGTTCCTCATCGAGGCGGAGAAAGATTATTCTAAACTCCCAGAAAAGCTCATAAGCGAGCGGGAGACTTGCGAAGCAATCAGCGAACGGCACAAGGATCCATCACAGGATCAATTTGGGCCCATGATTAACAAGTTTTTGGAATACCGCGCTCAGTTCCACATATCATCTCCTGAGCAGCATCAGAAGCAGGCAACCCCCTTTCGGCCGCAGGATGACGATGACGAGTAGCTGCTTCTTCTTCTTCTTCTTCTTCTTCTTCTCTCTATTCTCCGACTTTCTTGTTGAAATGTCTAAAGTGTGTTGGCACAAATGATGACATCATCCATGTTGCATCATGGGATGATGTCATCCATCAAGTTGTCAAAAGTCAACATGACTTTTAGATATTTTGTAAATATCTTTGTAAATATTTGTTGGCTCCTTTTTTGCTTTCCTTCTCCTCTCTTCTATAAATACTGGAATACTTGTTGTATTCGGGGTGAACATTTTTTAGATGAAAATAGAAGTGAGGAGAGAAAGACTTTGAGCTTTCTTGTAACAGAAGAAAACAGTAATACAAATATTAAGACTTTGTGCTCAATAGCTGTGTTATGCATTAGATCTTCCTTACGTTAGATCTGTATGTGTTTAATCTGTTGGATTCATATCTACTTTTCTGTCATTTGCTCATCAGTATTGCTTTGTTTATTTATGCAAGTAGGTTTGGCTCTGTTTACTACCAACCCAAAAACATAAATCTTCTGACCTTTCTGCTTTGGAATTCATTTCTTTTCTTCCTTCGGATCTGTTCTTTCTCTTTTCCCTCTTTCATTCCTTTCTTTTCGCAGCCTGAAACACTCTACTGGGATGAGATCCCAAACCCCCGAAGGCAGAATCTGTGAGACTTGCATAGATTCCTGCTGGTAGAATAGCAATAAACCAGTTTCGCTTTGCTGACTCAAAGAGGGGCTAAGCCCTGCACACTGTTGGCTCGTCTATCCATAGATCTGTCCAGGCTTCAAACATTTGCAATAGGTTTATTCATTGTTGTTTTCTTACTATTATCAACAACAAGCATTTACTTTTGGTACCAAAAAAATTTCCATTCCCCTTCTTTTTGGGTGCAAGTAGATGAAGAATAATTAGGAATTTTATTTCTGTTTTCCTCATCCTTATGGGTAGAAATTTATTTTAATTTCTAGCTCATACCAAATGGATTTTTCTACAACCCATTGAATGGTGGTTGGTTATTGAACTTATCTACCTCACCCCTATGATAGGGTTTAATCCCATAATAAATTTTCATATCATGAACTTCTTTCAGTTTAATACTAACACACGTACTTAAGGAGTTTAGTAAACCTCTCCTCTATACTTCTATTGTACAGTTAATTTTGCCTACATTAAGTTCTGAATTTCAGTCATTGTTATGATCATAGTAGATTTTTGATAGCTTCAACATTACCTAAAATAACTCTTAAATTAATTCCAAGTTCATTGTTTCCAACTCATCAATGTACAGTTCATCGTTACAGCTATCACACTTCTAGGATGCCTCTACCTTGGGAAAGCTGATAAGCTCCCCATTCTGCACACTCCCAGTTTCCTCTAAGAAGTTCCTTATAGAAAAGTACTTCACCACTTTTTTGAGTCAGTTCTCCTCTATCCCCCAGTGTAGTTCCATAAAACTTAGGTGGACTGATTCATTTTTTATGTCATTTGTGAGTTCAGCTGCTAATCAATTGTCTTTCTAGAAAATTTTCCAGGTTGATTGTATACATTTAATTTTTCATTTGTAGAATTTTTATTATCAACTACCCCAAATTTCCAATATGTGGTCCTTGTCCATAGGAAATGGTTGATTGTTATTATCAGCATCTTCTTCCTCCTCATTACACCATAACTTGTTGTTCAAGAATACAACGAAGATGATCTCATTGTGTCCAATAGGGCAGCAAGAATCTCGTCAAGTTTTTGTGCGGTAGCTACTTACTCCACCTAGAGATTCCCATTTTAAGACTTTAGAAACAAGGGATTTTTTTTTTAATAATGCTCACTATTCTAAATAATCATAATTTATAACACACATTTACAAGCTAATCAATCTCATAATAGAAAACCATATGCAACTGTAAATGACTTGATGAAACATCGATCTCTCATTCCATAACTCGGTACCATACTGATCTCTCATGTTAACTTAATGATTTGTATACCGTGTATACTTGGTTCCCTTACCCTTTTGGGGTATTAAGTGTTTCTGTTTAAGAGGCCTATCTGAATATCTGTTACCAATATTCATCTGAAATCCCACTTCTTAAACTAGGTGACATAGGACAATGCAACCAGCAGCTTGTGATACTTTGGCCAAATATTTTTAAACATATTGTTCATGTTTATATTCCTAGATGACATACATGTCAAACATAATACATCCTTCACCCCACTTAATTTGTTATCTAGAATGGTATTCACTGACTCCTGTCAGTCCACTTGTTCAAGGTTTAACCCTAGCCAAGGTTAGCAACATAGTCTAGTGTGGAGGACATTGCTCATGGTGACTAAGGGTACATATACATACTCAATTGACCTAAGTCAATTACGTGTGTCTAGTTACCCCAAGTCATCATGAGTTGACCCCAAAACTATATCACACCCCTAACTCTACCTAGGGCAGAACTGTGACCAAGTCAAATTATGTAGATCTAGATGATTAAACTTTGAAGGGTGTTGCAACATGTCAACTGCAACACAATATCCTCATGAAGACCCAAGTCTTCATGAAGGTACTGTACTGCATTTGGCGTGTGCCAACATATGATTGAGTTCACCTCATCTAGATGAACATATCATAGAAAGAAGTTAAATATTTATTACTTTTCCTTTTCAAGGGTTAATTACAGCAGCCCTAGTGAACAACTAGGTTCGCTAACCATTAGGGTTATGAGTAATAACTGCAATTAGAGTTGGTATGCAGATACATATTACTCCTAACCATTTCATAGGTTTTGATTTATAACCCATTAACATTTTAATTTATGTTTCACATAAAACTTTTAGCAAACATAACAATGTTGTTAAACACTCACCTATTCAAGTCTTAGTTTACTAAGTTTAGATCAAGTTCATTTATATTAGACTTCAATAGAATGAAGTCTTATCCTTTTTAATTCCCTCTCTCTACATTCCTAATCCAGTTAAGGAAATCTTCAAGAGAATTCATATCATCAACTATTCAAAGATAACATTCAGATTTAATTCCATGATATCATAAAATAGTCATTTATTCAATTCATGGAAGTTGTCTTCCCTATATCTTATACAGGGTTAAGGATTATTTATAACCCCATAACATATTATAAGTTATCATCATGGTTTCATTTACCCACATACATTGTTTTAGTAAATCCATAGTGATTTAGTTGAATGTCCAATCACGAATGTCAACTTTAATAAGTTGCATTTAATTAAGAGGGTAGCATATCTAGTACCCTTAACCTCTAATTCATTTTAAACCATCCTGAGAAGGTTTATTACTTATATATAAAAAAAATTAGAGATAAGATTATCATTTCCATTCACAAAATACCCACAAAGATTACACATCAAGTTCAAACAAACCCACAACTCTTTCATTCATCAAAATGGAATTCATACATTATAAGTCCAAACACTTTAGACATTTCTAGTGTCAAACAACAACAAAAAGATCAATTACAAGTACAACTTTATTTTCCAACAAATACATTTCAATAATGATCCATATTTCATCATAAAAGATCCAGTCTCTTTGGTAATCAAAAGTAACATCCTAAAATATATTTTCTCCTTTCATCACTTATGAAGTCCATCTACAATAATTGTTGGCATGGGTCAGTTCATTGAACTGAGCATGAGAAGAACTTAGCATTAAAAAGATGGCTTTTAGCTAACTATTTCATAAAGATAACTCTGCTATTATGAAACAGTTTAAGCATTACAGAAAGACATACCAAAGAAAGTTACTAGTCACAATGAGAGAGAAAATAGGTGGTAAAACATATCATAATTAAGAATAATTCATGATATAAACAACTTCATCTTACATAAGATAACTAAAACAGTATTCTAAAAAAAATACCATTTCATCAAAAACATACTTTTCCTTTCATATATTATTCACTTCTCAGTTAATCCAATCTAACATGAGAAGATAACTATCCCTACTATCTCTTAGAAATAGGTCAAAATTAGATAGAACAATAGTACTTTCATCTCGGCATTTATTTCACTTAATTCTATCCTAGAATAAGGGATGCCAAGTTCAAATCAAACATAGGAATAAGTTTAGGATGAAACAACAACATAATAAGGAAAGAGTTTCTAATCAAAGAATCCTAAAACTCAAAACTAGAGTTAGAAACCATTCCAAGTTCAAGTTCAACACTAAACAAATTTTAACAAAGGATGAGATCAATTTGACATGTAATTGGAATCAACCACACAAACCCAAATGAGATACATCATTACCAAGGTTTAAGTCAAATAGAAGAATGAAGAGATTTAACAATCAGCTACAGCTTTGCAACCATTCAAATATCTTTCACCAAATAAAAGACTTACTCAGAATATTTCTAACCAAACAAAACAATTCTTAAATGCAACCTTTGCTTCAGCTAACTTGTCCTAGCACAATTAGAAAGAGAGACCACTTTCCAATTTTACCTTTGAATGATCAAAAGAGAATCAAGAATGAATAATGTATACAGATATGGTCATTCATAAAATGTACCAAACCAAAATCCCAAAACAGAGATCCAATTAGGATTCATGTTGAATGATCAACAAACCAGGAGAGAGGAAAGAACAAGGAGCAATACAATTCATCACCTTCCATCATTCCAGGAGACAATACAGGTAACCAAGTTTTACATAATAATAAAAACCATTTCCCACAAGATACAGGGATGCTAAGGAAAAATTCAACAGAAGAGAAAGTCAGAACCCACCCTCCAACTCAGACCCAAAATAGATAAGGAAATGAATCAACATATAGAAATCCAACAGGAGTAATCGATTCTTTTTCATCGATGCACATTTATCTAAAATCAGAGTGATCTGAACCCCAATTGATGATCAAGGTAAGGAAACATGCAAACCCAACACATCAACAAGACCATCGAGTTGTCCAACCATTA
This sequence comes from Taxus chinensis, assembly GCA_019776745.2. Classification (NCBI taxonomy): domain Eukaryota; kingdom Viridiplantae; phylum Streptophyta; class Pinopsida; order Cupressales; family Taxaceae; genus Taxus; species Taxus chinensis. Next base: position 374,686,919 of record CM034157.1, read on the forward strand.
AGTCGACAACAAGAAAAGAAAAATAGTCTACCATACTCAAAGACCATTTTCCTTTCTTTAGCAATAGCTATCCAAATTTTAGAGGTTACTCAAATACACAAAATATCATAACAAAATAACGCTTCTCTTATAAGACTTTCAAGAAAATCATACTTTTTCTAAGCAAGAATTTTCTTTCAAGAAATCAATAAGGTTACATTTACCAGACCTCAATAAAATGACTGAGTTCTAGAAAGTCCAAATAGATGTAAAATCCAATCCTAGTAAAATAAATTCAAAACAATTTATCTTTCCTCTAAAATTGCAGGGAAAGAGGACTGCAATGGAAAATATAGAAGATATAACCCTAAAACATAACACAGAAGATATAAGAACCCACATTACATTCCATATTTTGATCTTTCCTTCATAACCCAGAAAGGTACGCTAAAGCTAGGTTCATAGGAGTTTAATCCCCTTAAAGATTCATACAAGATCCAAGAATAGTCAAGAAAAACAAACAGTTAATCCTCTAAAGTATTCTCACTGAGTGATATAAGGTTTTCCCTAAATAAGTTGCACAAAATTAAACATTCGAGATACCTACAATTCAAAACTATTTAGTAGGAGAACATACGGTTTCAACTGCACCTCATGTTTTAAGTAAAAGGAGCTCAAGGCATACTCAGTAAGTCAAACAAGAAGGAATGAAGCCTAGATCTCATTCTCCTCACACCAGAGGATTTGCAAACATCATTCAAATTAACAACACCACAAATCACACAAAAAGAGATAAACTAAATGACCATGCAAAACGAGAATGTTCCCAAAAGGATTCATTCAAGTTCAACAGAAGTCGATTTACTCCCAAGTTTAACACAACTCAACAAAAGTACAACAGTTACAACCTCATCTCAGGCTCCAAACAAAATTTAAGCATAGCTCATTTATTCCAAACAAGGGAATCGTAACCTAGAATAGATCATCCATAATAATAATAGTGAAGTCAAACAGTGAAACACAATAAATAATACAAACATCAAAAGAAAGATCATAACATTTAACAAAAACCCATTTATTCCCCAAGAGAAGAGTTCTTTTAATGAAAACATTTAAGTAAAAGCAAAACAACTTAATGGGAAGAGCCTATCATGCCTGATAGCTCTTCTCCTTCACTGTTTTGCAGAATATCTCTGAGCAAAACTTCAATACCTTCTTCTTTTCCATGAAATGTCAACAAAACCTTCAACACTTTCCCATTCCTTTTATAGTTTCCATAAGTGCCCATTAAAATTTCAAAGCCATGCAAAAATTACATTCATGCAAGAGTTCAGTTATGCAAGTATCAAACTGGAGGTTTGAAGGATAGAAACAATACCATGCAGAGCCCAAGCTCAAAACAACAAAAGATCAAAACAACCAAAACTCCTCATGCACCTTCCTAGGTGTTTTTTCACCAATTTCAAAAACATTAAATGCAAAGGACAGATCATTTCCCTCTATTTTCCTTGTCACTGCCATCTCCATTTTTGGTGAAGACTAACTTCAAATTTATATGCAACCAATTTCGATGGAGAATCCAACTCAAATTTCCCCAACTCTTCCAATGCTCTTACCAAATTTGGTGGTAGAAAAAGATAAGGATGCATTAAACCTCATTTAATTACCTTGAAACTGATGCCACCGACCACCCAATGTCCATGTGTTCCATAGGCCCCCTTTAGGTTAGCCAGCTTTGAAGTTAGGTTAACATAAGTTTAGGAAATCAACATAGGTCTATAGGTAGGTTTCTAGTTAAGTTAACATTTTAATTTCAAAAGACCAAAGAGACATAGGTTAGACTTAGCTCTAGGCTTAAGTTACTAACTTTTGGTCATAGTTATAATAGGTTCCCTTTCAAAAAAATATTACATTCTTACAAAATAATAACTTGTCATGACAAGTGTATACAATATACAGTAGGGTTTGAAGACCTCATCAATTCTCTAGCACAGTCTGAATCCAATGATCAACTGATCTAACAGACTTGGTCATTTTGACCACAATAATTATGAATTAAAAGCATACCTTGGATCAATGGAATTGATCCAAGGTAATGTTGTTCTAAAATAGGAAGAGTTTATAAAAACTGAACCCGGATTTCTCATTCAAGCAATGAACTAATTCTGCATAAGGAGGTGGGTTGTTCTTATTAAATACAGTAAAACATGACAAAATGTACCTACACAAAGGATGAATTATTTTCTACTGCAAACATGATTTCTAAATCCATAAGAGTACACCGTCTTAAGACTAAATCACATGTCAACATTTTCATCTTTTTAAGTAGAAGTCATCTTAGGTACTTGTCATGCTAGAGGCATTACATACCTCCCTCCTAAAAACATCATCGTCCCGATGATTAACTTAGTCAAAAATTCCAATAAAGAATATAACCAATCCATAGTTATTTCATTCATAAGTTCATAACATAACTAGATTTGAGAACTCCAAATTTTTATAATTATTTAGCTTAAAATAGTTGTTTTAGTACTAAAGAATTTTAGTTTCTGCCCAAAACTAGAAAATTTATTGGTATACAAAGAATAACATCTTAATGTTTTTATGAATCCATAGAATCAATTTTGATCAAACAAATATGGAAAAGCAACTTTCATATCTTCTAGGTTTTCCCAGGTTGCACTTTCTTCATTAAACTGGTCCCACTGGACCTTACATTGACTTATTTCATGATTTCTTAAGTGCAACTGGTGAGTTTCCAGCACTCGAATGGGTTTAACCATGATTATTCCTGGGTCTTGGACCTGCAAGGAATTCCAATTTAACACATGTGATAAATCTAAAACATATTTCTTAAGTAAAGAAATATGGAAAACATCATGCATTCATGATAAAGTAGGAGGTAAAGCTAAATGATAAGCTACAAGGTTGATTATTTCAACAATTTCAAAGGGTCCCACATAACGAGGTGATAACTTGGAAGCCTTGCCAAAAGTTATAGAACTCTTTTTTGGTTTAACCCGCAAAAAGACCTTTTCACCAAGTTCAAATTTCTTATCAACCCATTTTAAGTCTGCATAAATTTTTTTCCTATTTTTGCTTCCTTCAAACATGTTCACGAATCATTTTAACTTGCTATTCCATTTCAGTAAGGATTTTAGGTCTAATTACCTCTCTTTCCTCTATGTTATCCCAACTAACAAGAGTTCTACATTTTCTTTCATATAATGCCTTGAAAGGTTCCATTTTCAGAGAGGGATGATACATGTTATTATAAGAAAATTCAACTAATGGAAGGTACTCTTCCCATTTATACTGTTGATCCATGCAATACATTCGTAACATATCTTCCAAAACTTGGTTAACTCTTTCAGTCTACCCATCTGTTTCTGGATGGTATGCGGAACTAAAATTCAGTTTAGTCCCTAAGGATGCATTGAGTGTTTTCCAAAATCTAGATGTCATTCTTGGATCTCTATTCGATATGATCAATTCAGGTACTCCATGCAATCTAAAAATTTCATGCACAAATATTTTTGCTAAAACAGGTGAATCATCCTTAAGATTACCAACAATAAAATGTGCTACCTTTGTTAGTTTATCCACCACAACTAAAATAACATCATGTTTATTTCTTGACATTGGCAACCCTTGAACAAAATCCATGCTAATTACTTTCCATTTATACTGTGGTATGTTGTGAGGGTACAGTAAACTAGCTGGATGCATATGTTCAGCTTTAACATGCTGACATTCTAAGCAGTGTGTCACAAAATCAATCACATCCTTTTTCATCCCTTTCTAGAAATATTGTTGTTTTATGTCAGAAAGCATTTTCGTAATGCCGGGATGTCTAGAAAAAGGTGAATTATGAAATTCCATTAAAAATTTATTTCTTAATTCATTTAATGAAGGTATGTATACTCTATTTTCAAACCTCAAGATTCCTTCATCATCAAAGTGAAAACCTTTATATCTCACATCATTTGGATCTGTAGCAAGTGTTGTTTTTACTTGTTGAAAATAAGAATCAGATTCCATGACACTTTTTACTTCATCCTTAAACTGAGTTATCAATGTTATAAGAGTAGAAATATGCTTCCTATGACTTAGTGCATCTACCACTCTGTTTTCCTTTCCTTTAATATAACTTATGTTGAAATCATACTGAGATATAAATTCTAACCATCTTCATTATCTTGCATTCAGATTTGGCTACGTGAAAATGTACATCAGCCACAGATGATCAATCTTTAGTTCAAAAGGTCTACCAAGAAGATAATGCCTCCATAATTGAAGTGCATGAACAATGACAACAAGCTCTAGGTCATGTGGAGCATAATTTAGTTCATGTAACTTGATTTTTCTACTCTCATAGGCTATAACATGATCATTTTGTAATAAAATACCTCCAAGACCCTCCCTGGAAGCATTTGTTCACTACAGTAAAGTCTTCATTAGGATCAAGTACAACCAAAATAGGTGCTGATGTTAACTGATCCTTTAGAGTCTTAAATGTAGACTCACATTTCTCATTGCACACAAATTTCTTATCTTTCTTCTACAACGAAGTGATTGGTGCAACGACTTTTGAAAAGTCTTTAACAAACTTCCTATAGTAACCAACAAGACCCATGAAGCTTCTAACTTCATGTACATTCTTAGGTGCAGGCCACTCAGTAATTGCAACAATTTTTGATGGGTCTACAACTATTCCATCTTTACTTATGACATGTCCCAAATAGTGCACTTCCATCTCATAGAAGGAACATTTGGACAACTTACCATACAACCTTCTCTTTCTTAAGATTTCTAGAACTATTTTCAAATGATCATGATGCTCATCAATGATTTTAGAATATATGAGAATATCGTCCAAGAATACAAGAAAAATTTGTCCAAGTATTCTTGAAAAATATTATTCATTAAATTCATAAAAGTGCAGGTGCATTCGTCAAACCAAATGGTAAAACTATGATTTCATAATGTATGTACCTTGTCCTAAAAGTTGTTTTATGAATATCTTCATCCTTGATTCTTAACTGATGATATCCAGATCAAAGATCTATCTTAGAATACACTGATGCACCTCACATTTGATAAAATAGATCATCAATTCTAGGAAGTGGATATCTATTTTTTATTGTTGCTTTTTTTAACATCCTATAATCAATGCACAATCTAAGTGTTCCATCTTTCTTTTTCACAAAATTACCAGTGCTCCCCAAGGAAAGACACTTGGTCTTATTAATCCTTTAGACAACAGTTCTTGTAACTGTGCCTTAAGCTCCATCAATTCAATGCTAGTCATTTGATATGGTGCCTTGGAAATAGGTTTTGTTCCCAGTTTGATTTCAATTGTGAAATCAAACTCCTTTTGGGTGGAAGACCAGGTAATTCTTCTATAAACACATCACTGAAATTTCATAACAGCGGGTATCTTTCCAAGAAATCACTACTTTCATCGGTTGTTTCAGAAATTTTTACTACATACAAAGTGTAGCCTTTGTTTTTAGCCTTTTTAAGTTGCATAGCTGACAATTTCCTAACTGAAATCTCACATTTTATCCCCTGAATGTCTATAGTTTTCTGCAAGTCATCTAGACAACTAATATGTTTTTCAAAACAATCAACCTTTTCCTTATGTTCATGTAGCTAGTTAACACCTATGATTACATCATAAGACCCCAAAGGAGCAACATAAAGATCAAATTCAGTGGAAAAACTAGGTAAGTCAAGGACTGCTCCAAAAAGACACATACTAACTATGTGGACAACATTATTTCCATAATGTATAACCCATGATTTATCAATTTTTCTAGCTTTTATTTTTTATTTCAAAGCTAATTTAGTAGAAATAAAGCATTTAGTAGGTCCAGTATTAAAAATTATAGTTACAGGTATCCCAAATAACTTATGTGGCACTTTTATAGGTGTAACTTACTTTTGAACTTATTTTTTAGCTACTATAGCATGAATCTTATGCTGCTGATTTCTGTCATCCTTCCTCAAAGGACATTGATTTCCATAATGATCCTTGCCACAATTGTAACATCCTCCTATAGGTCCCTTCTTAGGCTCAAATTTATTTCCAACCTTAAAGTTATCATTCTGACCCCCATACGACTTATGTCCATTATTATTGTTCTTGAAAAAGTTGTTTTGTACATTAGCAACATGTTTATTTGTTGTTGTTTTCTTGTTATTATCAGCAACGAATTTGTTTTTCATACCAAACTTCTTCCATGGTCCCTTTTTGGGTGCAAGGGATGAAGAAGAATTTGAAAATTTCTTTCTGATTTCTTCTTAATGGGTAGAGATTGCTTTCAATTTCTACTCCTGCCTTATGGCTTTTTCAACAACCCCTTCCATAGTGGTTGGGCTGTGAACATCCACTTCACCACCTATAATGGGATTTAATCCCATAATGAATTTTTGTATCCTGAACTTCTCGTCAGTTTTCTACTGAGTTATGTATTTAAGGAGTTTAGTAAATCTCTCCCAGTACTCAGTTATAGTTAACTTTCATTGATCTAAGTTTTGAAATTCAGTCATTTTTTGATCATAGTAAAGTTTTGGTAGCCATCATTGCCTAAAATAATTTTTAAATTGATCCCAAGTGATGTTTGTTTCATCAATGTTTAACTTAGCCTTACGGATATCCCACCAAGAAGATGCCTCATGGGATAGCTGATAAGATCCCCATATGTCTTTTGTTTCCTTAGAGAAGTTCCTTATTGCAAAGTATTTCTCGTTTCATTCAACTAGTTCTCAGCTCCATCTCCTAGTGTAGTGCCATGAAACTTGGGTGGACTTATCCTTTTTATGTCATTAGTGAGTTCAGTTGTCAATATTTTCTTTTTATTCTGAGGTTGATTAAGTAGATTATTGTTAAAAACACCCAAATTCCTAATATTGCAATTGTCCACAGGAGGTGGTTGATTGTTATTACTAGCATCTCCTTCCTCTTCCTCATTTCCCATTACTTGCTATTCAAGTACAACTAAATGATCTCTTGTGTCCAACAAAGAAGCAACAATCTCATCAATTTTTAGGCAGTAGCTACTTCTCCACTGGGTGGTGGGTTGTTTGTAACATTTATTCTCATTCTAGCCATTTTCTATTAAAAATAAAATTTAAGTTTTACCATATTATGGAAACAATAGGTCCAAGAGCTGTAACCTTCAGCTCTGATACCAAGATGTAACATTCCCATTTTAAGACTTTAGAAACAAGGGATTTTTTTTTAATAATGTTCACTATTATAAATAATCATAATTTAGAACACACATTCTAAGCCAATCAATCTCATAATAGAAAACCATATGCAGCTGTAAATGACTCGGTGAAACACCAATCTCTCATTCCATGAAATCATAACGATCTCTCATGTTAACTTAATTATTTTAATACCTTGTATACTTGGTTCCCTTACCCTTTACGGGGTATTAAGTGTTATGTTTAAGAGGCCTATCTGAATATCTGTTACCAATATTCATATGAAATCCCACTTCTTAAACTAGGTGACATATGACAATGTAACCAGTAGCTTGTGATACTTTGGCCAAATATTTTAAAACATATTGTTCATGTTTATATTCCTAGATGACATACTCATCTAATATAATAGGTCCTTCACCTCACCTCATTTTTTATCTAGAATGGTCTTCACTTACTCCTGTTATTCCACTTGTTCAAGGTTTAACCCTAGCCAAGGTTAGCAACATAGTCTAGTGTGGAGGACTACTCATGGTGACTAAGGGTACATAGACATACTCAATCAACCTAAGTCAATTAATGTGTCTAGTTATCCTAAGTCATTGTGAGTTAACCCCGACACTAGATCATACCCCTAACTCTACCTAGGATAGAACTGTGACCAAGTCAAATTTATGTAGATCTAGATGATTAAACTCTTAAGGGTGTTGTCACATATCAACTACAACACAATATCCACATGAAGACCCAAGTCTTCACAAAGCTACTATAATGCAGTTGGTGTGTGCCAACATTTTACTGATTTCACCTCATTTGGATGAACATATCATGGAAATAAGTTAAAGTCTTATTAAATTTCCTATTTAGGGGTTAATTGCAATAGCCCTACTAAACACTAGGTTCAGTAACCATTAGGGTTTCAAGTAAAAACTGCAATTAGAGTGTATATGTAGATACATCTGCCTCCTAATCATTTCATAATTTTTGATTTATAACCCATTAAAATTTTAACTTATTCTTCACATAACAGTTTCAGAATACATAACAGTGTTGTTATTCATTCACCTACTCAAGCCTTAGTTTACATAATTTGAAGTCAAGTTCTTTTATTTTATACTTCAATAGTATGAATTATAATTATTTTTAATTCCCTTTCTCTTCTTTCCTAATCCAATTAAGGAATCCTTCAAGAGAAATCACACCATCAACTAACCAAGGATAACATTTAGATTTAATTCCATGATATCATAAAATAGTCATTTATTCAATTCATGGATGTTTTCTTCCCTATATCTTATACAGGGTTAAGGATTATTTATAACCCCTTAACATATTATAAGTTATCATCATGGTTTCATTTACCCACATACATTGTTTTAGTAAAGCCATAGTGATTTATTTCAATGTCCAATCACGAATGTCAACTTTAATAAGTTGTATTTAATTAAGAGGGTAGCATATCTAGTACCCTTAACCTCTAATTCATTTTAAACCATCCTGAGAGGGTTTATTTCTTATACATAAAAATATTAGAGATAATCTTATCATTTCCATTCATAGAATACCCACAGATTACACATCAAGTTCAAATAAACCCAAAACTCTTTCATTCATCAAAATGGAATTCATACATTATAAGTCCAAACACTCCAGACATTTCTAGTGTCAAACAACAACAAAATGATCAATTACAAGTACAAATTTCTTTTCCAATAAATACATTTCAATAATGATCCATATTTCATCATAAAAGATCCAGTCTCTTTGGTAATCAAAAGTAACATCCTAAAATATTTTTTCTCCTTTCATCACTTGCGATTCCATCTGCAAAATTACTAGCACAATTTAGTTCATTTAACCGAGCATGATAAGAACTTAGCATTAAAAATACGTGCTTTTAGCTAACTGTTTCATAAAGATAACTCTTCTATTATGAAACAATTTAAGCATTACAGAAATTACATACCAAAGAAAGTTACTAATCACTAATCAAAGAGAGAACAGGTGGTAAACCATATCATAATTAAGAATAATTCATGATATAAACAACTTCATCTTACATAAGATAACTAAAACAGTATTCCAGAAAAGTACCATTTCATCAAAAACACAATTTTCATTTCATATAGTATTCACTTCTCAATTAATCCAAACTAACATGATAAGATAACTATCCCTACTATCTCTTAGAAATAGGTCAGTTTTAGATAGAACAATAGTACTTTCATCTCAACATTTAATTCACTTAATTCTATCCTAGAATAAGGGATGCCAAGTTCAAATCAAAAATAGGAATAAGTTTAGTATGAAACAACAACATAAAGAGGAAAGAGTTTCTAATAAAATAATCCTAAAACTCGAAACCAGAGTTAGAAACCATTCCAAGTTCAAGTTCAGTACTAAATAGATTTTAACAAGTATGAGATCAATTTTACAGGTAATTGAAATCAACCACACAAACCCAAATGAGATACATCATTACCAAGGTTTAAGTCAAATAGAATAATGGAGAGATTTAACAATCAGCTACAACTCTGTAACCATTCAAATATCTTTCACAAAAAAAATACTTATTCAAAATATTTCTAACCAAACAAAACAATTCTTAAATGCAACCTTTGCTTCAGCTAACCTATCCTAGCACAATTGTTAAGAGATTCCACTTTCCAATTTTACCTTTGAATGACCAAAAGAGAAGCAATAATGAATAACATATACAGATACAGTCATTCATATAATGTACCAAACCAAAATCCCAAAATAGAGATCCAATTAGGATTCATGTTGAATGATCAACAAACTAGGAGAGAGGAAAGAATGAGGAGCAATAAAATTCATCACCTTCCATCATTCTAGGAGACAGTACAGGTAACCGAGTTTTACATAATAATAAAAAAATTTCCCACAAGATATAGGGATGTTAAGAAAAAATTCAATAGAAGAGCAAGTCAGAACCCACCCTCAAACTGGGACCCAAAATAGATAAGGAAGTGAATCAACATATTGAAATCCAACATGAGTAATCAATTATTTTTCATCAATGCACATTTTTATAAATTAGAGCGATCTGAAAAAAGATTGATAGTCAAGGTAAGGAAACATGTAAACTCAACACATCAACAAGACCATCAAGTTGTCCAACCATTAAGTCTACATCAGCAAAAGAAAAACAATACGCCATACTCAAAGACCATTTTCCTTTCTTTAGCAATAGCTATCCAAATTTTAGAGGTTACTCAAATACACAAAAGAAAAGAACAGAATAACACTTCCCTTACAGGAATTTCAAGAAAATCATACTTTTGCTAAGCAATAATTTTCTTTCAAGAAATCAATAAGGTTACATTTATCAGACCCTCTATAAAATTATTGATTTCTAGGAAGTCCAAATAGATGTAAACTTCTGATCCGATTAAAATAAAATTTAGAACGATTAATCCTTTCTCCAAATTGTAGGGACAAAGGACTACAATGTAAAAAATATAGAGGATACAACTCAAAAACAAACACGATATAAGAACCCACATTTCCTTACATGATCTTTCCTTCAACCTAAAAGGTATGGTAAAGCCAGGGTCTTATAAGTTTAATCCCCTTAAATATTCATACAAAATCTAACATAACATTCCCATTTTAAGACTTTAGAAACAAGGGAATTTTTTTTATACATAATGTTCTCTGTTCTAAATAATCATAACTTAGAACACACATTCCATGCCAATCAATCTCATAACAGATAACCATATGCAGCTATAAATGACTCGGTGAGCTACCGATATCTCATTTCATGACTTGATTAACAACCGATCTCTCATGTTAACTTAAGTATTGAATACTTAATGTATACCAAGTATACTTGGTTCTCTTACCCTGTTCTGGGTACTGAGTGTTCTGTTTAAGAAACCTATCTGAATATTTGTTACCAATATTCATCTGAAATCACATTCCTTAAACTAGGTGACATAGGACAATGCAACCAACAGCTTGCGATACTTTGGCCAAATATTTCCAACATACTGTTCATGTTACTATTCCTAGATGACATACTCGTCTAATCGGAATATGTCCTTCACCCCACTCATCTGTTATCTAGAATGGTCTTCACTGACTTCAGTCAGTCCACTTGTCCAAGGTTTGACCCTAACACAGGTTAGTGACATAATTTAGAATAGGGAATCACTCGCGATGACCTAGGGTATATAGACATACCCAATCGACCTAATTCCATTAGATGTGCCTAGTTATCCTAAGTCATTGTGAGTCACTTCCTATGCTAAATCATAACTCTAATCTGACCTAGAGAGAAACTAAGTTCAAGTCCAAATTTGGGTAGGTCTAGATGAACCAATGCTGAAGGGTGTTGCAACATGTCAACTACAACCTTGTATCCTCGTGAAGACCCAAGTCTTCATGAAGGTACAGTTCTACAGTTGGCATGTGCCAACATCCGACAGAACCACTTCATCTCGACGTACACACCTCAAAGAGGTCATTTCCACTTAATTAGTTTAGGATTAAGATTAAGATTACAACAACCTTACATAACCCTAATTCCAACAACCTTTAAGGTTTCCATCCTTATTTGAGTTGGTTAACTAATATGGAACTTCATAGACTAATGATTGCTTTATGTTCAATTAACTTTTTGCTTAACATGTAATTAATCGAAATAGAAACAACATCTATCATAAGATTTAATTAATGTGTCTCAACCATTCAAGGAATGTATAAGAACCAAAATAAGTTCTGATATAAAAGACTTCATAAATATGAAGTCTAAATGGTTATCAAACTCTTATATCATTCGTTTATTTTGCATCCTTTTGAGAAGAGGAGAACCTTCCTCATTATGGTTAAGTATTAGGATTTATTATACCCATATCCAATTCACACATCCTGACATTATATCTATACATTCATAACATCATAATCAACCATTCAAGATTAAGTAAAGAACATCAATACATACAACTTAGTAAGTTGCATTAAGTAAGGGAAATTGTACTAATTCCCATTCATCCAGCCAATTCAATGACATCAGAAATAAGGATCCAATCAGATATGAATGACAACATCAAGGATATGATTACAGATTTTCCTTATTATTATGAACAAGAGAATAGACTTAATCAATTTAAGTAACTTCAGTATTTCCAATTTATCAAAATAAATTACACATCTTACAAAACTATGCATTACTAACATATTTCATGTCAATCATCATCAAGATCATTTAGGAATACAACTTTTATTCCTTTAATACATTTCAATAATAAATCAGAATTCTTTATAATGGTCCAGCCTTTTAATTCAACCAATACATCATAAAATTTATTGCCTTCCTTTATCACTTACGAAGTCCATCTACAAAAATTGCTAGCACGGGTCAGTTCATTGAACTGAGCATGATAAGCACTAAGCATTAAAATGAAATGCTTTCAACTAACTGTTTCATTAAACCAACTCTACTTTAATGAAACAGTGAGGTCAAGCAGACAAATAAATCATAGTAATAACAACCATAAAAGAAGAACAATTAATCAATTTGAATAACATTCAAAGAAATGTCATGATGTAATCAACAATCTACAACATGTTATCAGATAAATACAGTTCCATCCAATACACTTATCCATATCAAATAAAAGTACCTTCTAATTATTTCCTTCACAAATCATCTTAATTAGAAATACAAATGCAAATAAGAGTCTCACACATCAGATGTGGCATCCTAATCCCAAATGCAAGGCATAGCCTAATTTATCAAGTTAGACCATATATCAACATTAAGATAGAATTTACTCAATGTACAACATCTCACATTAGTCTTCTATCACAAATATTAAAAGCCTTAACACAAGTCAAGAGAACAAGCAAGTAGCAATGACGACTACTCAAGGCATTAAGGATAGTAGTGCAACTGATCTAATTAAATCTAATGACCAGATTTACCCAAAAGAAGAAGGATGACTGTGATGAAACAGTAAGAGCTTCCTATATAATTTGGTTAGCTGAATCCCCATACACTACTTCAGAGAAGAGAACACAACCCATATCATCCTATTATTTCCAAAGGGGTAGTGGTCAGACTTCACCTCAAAGACTAAAAGAGAAGGAGTCAAATGTCATGATCAGAAGGGAATTCTGACATTCAATCACATGGGAAGAAGGTCGCAAAGGACAATGCAGACCCTTCACTACTTCCCAAACTCATTTATAAAAGAAAACACATAAAAGAAGAGATCAACAGAATGTGTGACTGTTGTGGTTGAAACAGATTTAAACATGGTTTCCCATCATGGACAACCAACGACTGTGATATTGAACCCATATCAAAAAGGAGATGCAATGAAAAAAGTTGCAAAATGCCATGTGGGTAATTACAGTCCCAACAGTCACTCAAGGACGTCAAAGTTTCAGTCAAGATCCACAGACTGACCAATTCCTCCCAAGATGGAAGTAAAACAATCTGCAAGACACACTCTTAATCGAATCCTCACAGAAGTGAGAAAATACATCCTATGAAAGGACAGAGAAGGTTCCTTCATGATTCGATTCCAAGAAGGTACAGCCCAAGATTGACATAGCTTAGCTACATGCATACAAACTATCAACAAAATTATTCCCTCCAATCTTTCTCAGAGATCAAGAAATGGAAGAGTCCAGAAAACCCCTTATTCAGAACCAATTTTGATAGTTCAAAAATCAAGAAATGACAACCACAAGTTCAAGAAGCATCCTTAAAGTTCACGATATCCCAATCAGGAGGGGTTTAACAAGTTTACTCAAGCAAGATACTCAAGAGATTAACCCAGTTCAGGGATAGTTAAACAAAAACCAACAACATCTACTTCGACCGGGAAGAAGACAACATGAACAAAATAAAGAAAGCTCAAACAGAGCTACAAGAGTAACCCAACATCGACTCTGACAAAGCTGACCCTCATAATGTCCCCAACCAACAGGGCCTCACCTATGTAACCTTTAGTTTAGTACTCAAGAACTTAAGAGACACAAGTATACATATAAGATTAGAAGAAAGACTTCAAACATGGGAATCCCCATCAAGATTTCCTCAAAATCAAAGTGCCCAGGAAACAAATAACCCATAGTTTCCTTAAAAGAACCAAATTTGAGTACTCAGTTTAAACTGAAAAGTTTAAAGAAGTAATAAAACCTTCACTCTTGTTTCTATACAAGAAGAACCCACAAAAATAGAGATTCCAAACATTCAATAACTACCCAGCTTCCATCGCATACCGAATCCAAAGAATAGATAGAGTATACAGAGAGTTCAAGAAGAAGGCACACATTTACTATTTCTATAAACAAATTCAGAGCTCACACAACTCAGAATCCAAGCATGCATATTCATACAATTCCAACAGGAGAATCATAACTTCCACAAAACAAAGAAGTGACAGTGAAGGGTATTCATTTACCTTCTGACAACCCAAACTACCACTTGGTTCGAAACTTGAAGCACATATTATTTCCATAAAAATCCATTTTTGAATAGATAAGAAAGAATCACGCATGTACTTCATTACTCATATCACCACAAGATTTAAGGTGGGTTTCAACATCAAATAAACAGGAAAACAACTCAATGACTTCCTTTCCAAGAAGAGATTCCTCAATCAGAGAATAAAGAAAAAATAATCAAGCAAGGAAACCAAATAACCATCACAGAAATAAAAAACCCATTTATCTCAAGAGAGAAAAGTTGTTTTAATGAAGACACTTAGAGAAAAGCAGAGCAACTTAATGGATAGAGCCTATCATGCCTGATAGTGCTTCTGTCAGTTCGAAGAAGATTTCCAGCCGAGCCTTCACAACTCCTTCTCCAAATGAAATCAACAACCAAAAAATTCTTCCTCAAATGCCTCATATACTTCCATTGGATCAAAAATAGTCCAAGAGAGTTAAAAATAACAACAAACTGAAAATAGAACTGCTGGTTCGAAGAACCAGATAGCTCCATGTAGAGAAAAAATCGGAATGCATGAAAGACCAAACAACTCCCAACAAATCCACTCGCATGGTTTCCAAGGTGGTTTTCTTGCCAAAAATGATGACAATTAATGTCATTAATTTCTAGTCTCCCACCTAAATCTCCACGCCACCGCCATCCAAAATTGGTGAGTCCAAATTCAAAGAGAACATGCATTGTTTAAATTTAGAGATGGTGCCAACTAGGATCACCTCCAGTTTCCATGCCCCTGTCAAACTGACAGTACGTAATGATTTAAATTCAAAAATCAAATCAAATAAATGACTTAGGAACCTTCACCATGCCTTCAACTTGCCATATGACCCCTTAGGTCCCCTTCTATCCTCACATTAGTTTAGGATAGATATCATTAGCTTAGGGTATGACCTTAGGTTAGTTTAGAAAATATTTACCTTAGGTTATCTTAATATTGCCTTAGGTAAATTTTCCACCTTAGGATAGGCCATTCTTTCTACCAATATAGTATTAGGTAATAGGTTAGAAATATACCTATCATCACCTTAGGTTATTTCCAAATCCCTAACTTAGAAAACATGCAACTTAGGTTAGGATGAACAAGATTAGAGTAGGCATAGATATACGGTAGATCCAGTTTACCTTAGGTTAGAATCCCATTAGGATAGATCTTATAGATCTAGGACTTAGGCTTTACCCTCAATAGTCCTGAAGTAGGCCTCTTTCCAACTTATGCCATTCAGTGTTCTGGAGAAGTTGACAAGAAGATCTGAGCACACAACTTACAATAGAATGCACAACATGAACTTCTAAGAAGATCAATGAAATTGTAAACCTACAAAGGCTCAGTATTTTATTTCCTTCAACCTCTGAATGTCATTTTTCCATATAGATCAGGTAAGAAGAATTAAAACATACCTTGGATCAATGGAATTGATCCAAGGTTTCATTATTATATAGAGATAAATTTTCAACCAACTTTACCAGTTTACAACCTTACTTACCTCAAACAAAATGGATTCCTTGCAAGCAACAATATTTCAGAAATTGAATCCAAGAAAATAAATAATTTATCCATGGCAAGCATGATTTCAATAGTCAAAATAATACACCTTCTTAGGACAAATCACATGTCAACACTTGCATTGCAAAGAGGAGAAGTTAACTGTTTATCAAAGATTGTAGACACTTATTTATGGCACCTCCTTGCACCTTCACCCCACATTCTCCTTCCATCCTCGCCTAGCCTACTCATTTCCCCTTGATTTTTAAAATCATACCCTTTCCCTCCTAAATTATCCTACTTTTCCCCATACTTCATTTATCATTATCTCATTTATATTTCATAATTATCACAACCCCATTTTTTAAATTCCCATTAATCCCATTTATCCTAAAATAATTAATTTAATCCTAAATATATCCTAAACCATTTAATTATCCTAATCCTACCCTAATCACCCTCATTTAATCATACCCCATGGGATTCCCACCCCTCTTCAATAATCCTTCCCTAGGATCCTCCCACACATTCTATCCCTTCAAAAGATTCCTTCCACTCGCTTTTACCCATTTTAATCTCTTACATGTGTACAGTCATAAAAAAAGTCCTTTATCCATTTCAAATTCCATTCTCACCCTCCATTACTATTCCAAAGTTCAACTGGAAGTCTACTTACTTCAGTCGCTCGTGACTGACCTAGGTCACCGTAAAACCTACCTTGAACTATTTAACCACCTCTACCCCTCTTCTAAAATGGCTGGAAAATATTCAATCTCATGTGTACTTTATGATTATTTCCTCTTGAATTGTTCGTAGAATTCTTATCATTAGTTGAGACATCTTGTTGATCCTTGGAATTTAGATCTTGGAGTTTAGAAAGTGTTGTGGAGATTTTATCCATGCATGAAGTTGTTTTTTTTTATAGATATTTACAAGTGTTCATCGAGTTCTGCTTCACCCTTCATTTAGCTTCAATAATCATCAGTTCCATTATCTATTCCCATATTTCTTACTAGCACCTTATCTCTAGTCCAATCAATGTTGAAATGACCCAGTCACCATCAATCCATAGCCTACACTTGTTGAATCCTATCTGTCATATGTCCTACCCGTCTTGCATCAAATCCTATCTAACATAATTTGCATCCAATTCATCCATGTGATATCATGTCCATCCTGTTAGCATCATGTGGTCTATTGTAACATCTCAGAGCCCACATTTTCCATTGTTTTGCATATTTATACACAGTCCTGTTTAGGTCTACATCAATTATCTTTGTTGGTCTTAGGTCATTGTCGACCCTATGTGGTTTGTTTTAGATTCATAACATTTTTACTATCAATCACCACATCAACTTAGTTTAGCTTATCAGACAATTGTTTAGATTTTGTTATCCACATGTCTATTTTTTATCCAATTATCATTATTTGTTATCATTGCATGGGTTGGCATCCTCTCTAGGAATCTTTCACTTCTTATAGCTAAATTTTTCGGGCAGCTCACCATATATATTACTAATTATTTTTCATGTTTAGTCTTTGTTTATGTGAAGGTGGAAGACTCACTGCAAGGAGGATCATTTCTTGTGTGCCCATACCATATCCACATCAGGAGGTTCCTAAAACCTCCCATACTTTGAGGTTTCTTGGCTTCTTGTTTGTTTTTCACTAATCTGAAACAGGTAATACAAAAATCTTGTCTAATAGTTTAATTGAGGTGGATATTATAAACATGGGTGCTTCAATTGAAAATCTAGCTAAAGAATGGTCCATATTACTAATTAACATTAAAAAATATGATTCATGATTTTTGTCTCTTCTATTACGCCCTCTTTTGGAATGTTGTTATTTTAATTTTTGTTTAGTGTTACTTTATTATCAGTTTGCTATTAGTTTGTCTTTATGATTGTATACATATGGTTAATGCTTAACCTTTCCAGTTGGTTTATGTATTTCTAGATATCTTCTATGTAAGGGAACTTTTTTTTTTAATGGGGAAGAGACCCCTTAACCCTCTTTTACCCTTAATAAAAAAAAAGGTTTTATGGTTATAAGTGTAATGCCCATAAAATTAGGCACACAAATACAATATTAAAAATTTCAAAATAATTTTTTTGACCTATATTACTGTATAAACGACACCACAAGGGAAAAATTATGATAATTCAACAACACACAAGACATTTATACCAACATGGAATAACATGTACCACAAGATGAGAAGTGATTGGCCTCACAAGGAAAGATGACACATATAACCAAACCTACCTAAGAGGATTACATTAGGGAAATTTCATCATTGTAACTACCTTTTATCCCTCCAAGAAGGGATCTTGGCTAGCCTTTTGTTCCTCTAAAGTATACACATCACATCAACTTTGGCATGCCCCTTTATCTCTCTATTATAAAACATTCTTATACCTCCATTAAGACTAGCCACAAATCCCCTTGTTTCCTCCTAAACAACACACACATTTAATTTATTCCTCCCTTCACTAGCTAGACCTTATGCCTCTAATACACCATGATGAAACCTCACCCCAAAAAAGGAAAAAATAACCACATGAAAACATGAGCACATCATATCTATATTTTCTGAATAACAAATGACACATAATGATCCACTACAATACCAACACACAAAATGAGCAATACTCATGACACAACATTTACATGTATACAATTTTATTATAGTTATGTTCCAATAATTATTTTAAGGATTCAAAGGAACTTAATAGTGAAACATACTTTCTCCTTTTATTTCTAGAATGAATTTCTTTAGTATCTCTTTACATTCAAATTAAAAAGGTTTCACTTAATTTGGTTCATATGTATTATTTTAATTCATTAATATGATACATTAGTTATAAGGGTAATTTTTATACACACGAGGATACTAGTTCTTGTCCCTACGATTATTTTCTAAAGGGCATGTTTACTTAGCTTTGCATCATGCCTTCATTTAACAATAGGAACTATTGAGGAATCATGAGGGAAAATTCTATACTTTAAAAGGGTTTAAGGTTCCCTATTCTCCCCTTCATTTATTTTTAATCATTGGTTAGGATCATATTAAAATTTACTCAACATGAGTTTCTCTTCTCACAACATAAGAAAGATTAAAATAAATTATAATAAATATTTAATATTCAATTATCTCCTAGAACAACATCCCATTATTAAATTTTCAAGAGTAAACATTATTTACAATTTTATTGTTTTCCACATTTAACTCTCAATATCATGATAAGGGTAAACCAATTTTCACTTCTATTATAAATGGAATACACCCATAACCCAATCCTCAAGATGTCTTTAAAGAGTAACTCAAATCTTGGCATCTAAAACCCCTCATTTACTCATATGCTGGCTTAAGTGGCTTACATTTGATTTTAAACTAGATTCACATGAGGTGCTAACTAAGAGAAAATATTCATTCTATTACACACACAATTACCATACCTAGGGGAAAAGGCCAAATTCTTCAGAAAACATTTAACTATAGTCATTCCTATCAGATTATTTTGCGATAGTGTCTCTAAGTGTACAGACTATGATGAAAATCTCAAACTTGGGCTCTTATTTCCTTAAGTGTAGTCTTTATTTTACCATCAATATTTATTTCTAACCCCAAACACGCTGACCTATCATCCAACATATGGTGGGCACTCACCCGATGCGCACGTGGGTGCTGAGCCCCTCCTATATGTGAGTTTTGCAAGATAGTTTTTCCATTGATGAAGGATTATTTGTAGAAACAGAATTACATTCACCTAATTTAAAAAGGTAGAAGATACAACTAAAAAATCTACATATTAATGCATAAAAAAGCTAATAAACATTGTAAGAACTACAAAACACTATATCCAAGTCATGATAAGCCAAATAACATGAGGGTTTACACCCATAAGGAAGTTGTATATAATAGATCCATGTATATTGGTTTAATAGATTTATGGTAGCCATATTACATTTAAAAGGGTCATCTTGGACCATATACATCAAATGACAGAGACTCAAATCTTGTAAACCTATTTGATTAGAGATCCTAACTATTCTTTTCCCCATTATATCCCTTGTTACAGATCTGAGTACCCATGAATATAATTAATGGTATCCCTTACAACCCTTTAGCACTAAGTACTCTAAACCCTATCTCAATGAACTCTAAACCATTAGCATTTCCTAACATTTCTGCAGCACTTAAATACTCTCATTCTCTTCTCTACTCCCCTTTGCACTCTACACACTATACTTTACACTCTCATTCCTTCCCCAAGCACTCCTTTAAATAGGATGATCGTCCACCACCATGAATTATCTCTTGAGAAGATTGTGTGCCAAGTGTCGATGTGGTCCTCTATTTGCGAATGCTTATCCTCTTTACAAACCTTCCACTAATTGTAATGTTGCCTCTAGGATTATTCCCTATGTGGAATATCCTTTTCTTGACATCTAAGGTTCCAAGATGGAACCTTATCCACATATCACACCTATTCAGGTCCTCACATTTTTCCTCAAGTGACTCCATGATGAAAAATATGGCTAAGTCATTTAAACCATTTTTCTTCCTCCCACACGCGCCTTGGTTTCACTTAAACCATTCTTAATTCATTTTTCTTGTGCGCTTTTCCTTGAGCTCCAATCTATTTATTGATCCTCTGTGTGTGTGCCTTTTGGTACTTAGCCAATATTTAGGGTCCAACATTAAGCTAGAAGGTTCTATCAAGTATAATGATTTTGTTTCACATGAAGGTTTTAGTTTTTTACGTTATGAAGGAGCACACGAGGAGGGTAGGCATATAATGGTTTTATACTAAGGTTAACTATTTTATTTAGATTTCCTTTCCATAATTTCAAGGTAAATAACACCACAGAAGTGAGATTTATTCATTAATTTCACATTGAAAATGCATTATGAGATGTCAAATTCAATTCCAATTAACATAAATATCCAACCTTATTACAATTCATAATTATGAATCAAAATAACACTCATGATTAAATATACATTTCTTAAAACGCCCCAAAACAATAACTCATACTTATTACAAAATTCAATAGTTAACATTTCAATATATCATAGAATGTTTATTTAGCCTATACAATTCATTGTTCTAAATAACATGCTAATATGATATTATAAGTAACACTTCACTTCCTCCATGTTTCAGTACCTGCAACCACCACATAGTCAGCACAAATGTTGGCATGGTATCCACCTAAATCTAACATAATTAAAAATTTTATTTTTTCATTTACATAATCAAAATACTTCACACATAATCAAATAGGGTTAGAGATGTATAATAATTTCATTTCACTTAATTTCTTAAATAAGGGAGGAGAAACGAGATAGAAGAAATAAAGGAGAGAAAAAACACAGTTTTTTGCAAAAGTCAAATTTCTCAAAACAAGCCCAAAAAAAAAGATTTTCATATAGTTATTTATAAGTTTCAATAAGTTTTCTCATCGGTTTATTGAATTGAATAGGGTTTTATGGCCTTCTTTCACATTTTTCTACTAGTTACGAAAACATCTAGTTTAATCTCAAAGGCTAAGAAACCACTATCGAAAATTGAATTTCAATGGAAAACATACAAAGGGTAAAATTCTTACATGCTCACCTGTATACTTAGAATTCATATGAGTCAAAAAAACTTAGAACTGGTGAACTATTTACAAATAATGAAAAGTTTTCTAGGACCACCGGTCATAATTGGACTTGTAATGATCTAGTCAAACATCAATCAGAGGCCTACAAAACTTCTTTGAAATAATAGCTAGTAATGTGGTTTTCCCTAAACTGATGGTAACAAAAAAATTTCAAGTAAAAATATTGGATATTTATGAAGGAGGATAAGCATTTCTTTGCACAGGGTCCAAATGGAAAGTCAAAACAAAATCAAAATTTTAACTTATAACAATTTCCCAACACTACAAATAGGTCAACAGGGCTTCTAACACACTACACCAAAGGATAAAATGATCAATTTAGGATGTTTCAAGAGTTTCTATGGTAACTCATGATGAAAAGGAACACAAAAAAGACCTAACTTCTCATTTTGGGGGTTCAAAAGGATGTTTTGTGAGTCTCTGAAAATTACAATTAACTAACATTTTAAAAAGGGACAATTTCTAGGCTTAAAGGAGAACTAAAATTTGACTCATCAATTCAAGGGGTTACAATTATCCAATTTGGTTACAAATTTTACAAAACATATCAGAAAGAGTGTTAAATACAATGGTTTGAAAACCAAGGGTAGTTCATATTTACATAAATCATGAGGTGAAGTTTAATTATTTTGAACTTTAAGTTTGTTTTAAAATAACCAATGGTATAATAGTATATGGGTTTATTTATTTTTTAATTGCAAATTAAGAACCAAAAATATTAAAATTATGAAATATGAAGGTAAGGGAGACCATGTCTAAGGGGAAAATGAATCGGCCAAAGTTTTGGAGCTTGATTCCACATCTCCTCAAGTAATTTCATCTTATAGTTTACGTGCACCATCAAATCCTTCATTTGTGCCCTCTAAGAAGCCATATTATACCATAAAATATCCCACATCATAAAAACTAATATTCTATAACATCCTAATATTTAAGCCATTCAAGATAACAACTAGGCTGATTTTCTTTATAAGGTAACAATACCAATATTATTTTTTTTGACATGTATAAGAGGTCATTAAATTTAACCTATGGGGCACACTACTAGGAAAATGCTTCCTTTCACCACTTCCATTTCCAAATAACATTACACATCATGAATTCTCTAAAACCATTTCCCCCACATCTTCTATAATAACATTCATTTCATCACATCTTTTGGCTATTTTCATGTTCTAGTCAAAATATGACATCATTCATAGCTCAAATAATTTACTGGGTATAAAGGTTATGTCACTCATATTTTTAATGTCTTGGATTCATGATAAAAGTCCATTATCTCAAGCAACCCTTCTTGTAAGCTCCTCACTTTGACACCGGAAGGGAGTATATTTGTAAAGTGTTAGAATTTGGCTTTACATCTGCTAATAGTATAGCATGAAAATATCTAATGCTTTCTCAACAAACCCAATCTACGCACCCCTGAAATATTTGTATTCCATTAACCATGCCTCCTCTTATATTTAGTCAAATAAATCACAAACTTGTTGAATCCACATTTGCACCCATACCTATCCCTCTTCCAAGATCTATTAAAGCCTCTCGTATTTGCAAACCTTCTCATTAATGACACATATTTTTGTTGAATTTTGATGGTACATCCTTGGGTACCTTCATAACTCCAATTAGATACCTATTCTATAGATTTTCCTTTGGATATCAAATAAAGTGCTTGTATTACTATAATGCAAGGAAATTTTTTGGATGGATAAAACTTCTAAGTCTGAAAGCCATGTGCGGAATATCTCGATGTGCGTGCTTATAAGTGTTCAAGAGATGTAAATATGTTGTAACAATGAATGAATATATAATGCTGAAACTAAAATAGGTGGTGGATAAAAGCAGATACTATAGATTTTAAATAAAACATGTAAAAATGACTCATAAGTAAATGAAATGAAATGATGCAACTCTAATCTACTCATGCACGGAACTTAAAACAACAAAGAAAAAGGAAAGGTTTTTAGTGAACCACAAGTGGGCCCTACCTTAGGTGTTATCCCTTCCTAAGGCTTGCATCTAAAACAAAATTATAGAACTCATATTTTTATTCGTCAACATGAAAATTACATAATACAACCTACATCAATTTCCTTCCTATGGATCTATATCTTCTACAGTCATATCATTCTCTTTATATTCAATAGATGCGTAAGGAGACTTGTTCAACTAGTAGCTACATTTTGATTGAGTACCAGATCATTCCCTATAAATCCATGGATTCCTATGCATGCAACTAGAACTAAAGATAAGTCTTCTAATACATCAACATAATTAACTTTTAATTCAAAAAACTAGTTTTAAATTAGATCAACTATTTCCAAGTTGTAGTTACAAATAAAAAATAGGCATTAGCATGAGAACTAATCTTGATGGCATAACTACTTCTTTACTAGCATGTGTGAACTCAAGCAAAGCATTCTTGTTGAATTAGTTCTCCACAATCACAATTGTGTATATGTGTATATTTTTCTTTGGTTGCAGGCATTTTGCTATGGATGAGTCACGACTGCTACATGTTAGTTGTTTATTCCTTTGGCTGCATGTTAGTGATCATACATAACATATCCTTACCACAAGTAAAATATTCAAATAAAGCACTCAATAATCATTCATTACATCAAAGAGATTAAATGCACATCAAAATCCATGAAATAAAGTAAATTAGTAATAATTATACTAATTAATCTATAATTGCCATAAAATTAAGTTCAGTTGGGAATTTATTTATAGGATGACCAAAATAACAAAGTGCAAGGGTATTCAAACATGGAAAATTATAGCAGATGAGACAATTAAAACAATATTTAAAGGGTTTCATCACACCCCCAGAGTTAATTCCGTGAATGACCTCATTCAATGTTTTCTTGTTTACCCTTATCAACGTCCTCTTTCTTATCCTTCTTCTTTGGGTCCACCTAGTTAATGCAGAAAAATTGTCTGAAATTAGCTGGCATGAAATTTCCCTTAGTTTTAGTAAGGAAGTAACCTAAATTCCTCGTGCAATGGTTCATTATCATTTCTTTCACCTTTTCATTAAGCTCTTTATCCCCATATGAGTGAGGGATTGGATAATGGAAAATAGGTGGATAGTATCCAATTGGGAACTAGGTTGGTCCACATCCCTTTACCACCTGAGTATATGGATTGACCCACTAGAGAGTTGGGATTATATTTGGGTAAGAATGCACTTCCTCCCTCTTTCACTCTGTTGACATCTCATCCCATGTCCTCCTGCATGCTTGTACTATCTCTATTGCATTGTATTTAATGTGGTATTTGACCTCATCATGGACTTCTTCTCACATCTTGTACACCCTCTGTTTTATTTTCTTATCCTTCATGAAATTGCCATACTCTTTAATCATAGCTTTTATACTATTTTCCTCTTCCTGAATATTCAATGGCTTATCCTTACATAATTTCCTATACTCAACCATCTACTTTTGTCTCTAAAGTTACTTATTGAAGTAAGAAAATAGTACCTACATTTACACATCTCCAATGTACATAATATGTATCCAATATATTTCATATTCTAAGGCATAATTGAACATGTACAGCTCACAAAGAAGAAATTGTAATTCGTGGGGTACTTTTAGATACATCTTGAAAAAAGACCTTTTTTTACTGATGTCAAATGGAATATAATTGTTTATACATGTAGGTTTCAACTATAGTATTTGTTATTTTAAGAAGACAGAGTAAACATTTGAAGGTGGTTGTACGCACCAAATTTTTCATGAGCTACATTGTCAAAAAATGGTTACAAAAGGTCCCTAGTGATGATTCATATCCTTTCAGAAGATGTTCGAGCTCTTAAACCTACTTATAGTATATATTTGTATGTGTTTCTCTATAAAATTTACTAAATTTAGGATTGACTTAGTCATTCTTAACTCTTCTTTCTCTTGTGATTGTTGATTACATAGTTAACTGCCTCTTCATGTGATGATTTGGCATCCCATTCCTTCTGAGTGTGCTTGTGCACTCTACAACTAACTTTATATAAATTGAATGCATGTTTTAAAGAAAATGGCTAGAGAATTATTTTTTTCATCCTTGAAATTTTTAAAGTTACCTTCTTTACTGCTAGAAGTAGTAGAGCCAATCTCAGTTCTATTGTTCTATCATTCTTTCACTTGTATTGTTCCAGTCTGCTAATTCAAGCTACCCATTTCTCAAGTGCTTTCCTTCTATTGATATCACTGCATTCCCAACCACTGGAGTCACTTGGACATGAGGAATAGAAAGGATAAATTGAGGGGACCAAGTACTACCCAACTAGATTACCACCTCTTTGTGTTCTAGGTTGGATTTTTCATTTGTTTTCCTTCATTTATACAAATTTGTCAATTTTGAATCGTACTGAGTAAAAATTTTCATATCAAATGGAGTAGAGAAAGTATCTTATTTTTACAATCATCAAGTAATCACAGTAGATCATATCATATCAGAAAAGTCTTTGTAAAATATATCTTTATTATTACCAGGGAAGTTACAGGGGAATAATAGCTTCTTTGAAGTTGTGATTTATTCTCATTCCTCTGAGGTAGGATTGAGGGTTTTGATTAGAAAGGTTTCAAATAATTAATTTCTTTAGGTTTAGATTAACACAATTTCAAAGGAAATTAGCTACATTCGGATAATTTTCTGTATTAGATTTATTTATTTATATTATAATCTTTGTTTTCATAATATTAGAAAAGAATAACAAAAATTTAATTTCATTAGACTAGCTACTTTTATTTCATTACTCAGTTTATATATTATAAATTATCAAAAACATTGTGTAGATTTCCTTTGTTTGATTAGCTTGTTTCACTAGATTAAATCAATTATTTATTGCATGATAATTATGGGCCCCAGAGAACCTAGGGATTACGTATTTGAACCAATACTTCCTCACCCAAATCTAGCAGTTCCATTAATAGATATTGGTGAAGGTATTCAAATTAACGTATTATGAACAACTAGAGATCTAAAAACAATCACTTAACAACTAGATGTGTTAAATGTTAAAGACGTCAAAGCATATGAATTATTGTCAAAACAACCTAATTATAGATTGCCTTGAAAGCATTCAAATTCCCATATAACCATAAATGGACCTGAAACAAAATGAACATTTTTCTATGACCCATTAGTTCTAAAACCAGATGTAGGAGACCATTTTACCAACATAGATACAAGATTAAGCATACAACTTACTAGAACACCAGTGAGATATTCCAAGAATATCACACAACTCTTTGTTTTAAATTTAGAAGATGGAAAATATTACAAGTATTGGATAGTTGGAAACAAATTTTGATCATACATGACCATAAAAGGATCCCAGTAACTAAGATAATTTGGAAGTGATCCTACAGTCCCACAACAAAATGCACCAGAATTATTCAGTGATAGTGACACGATTTTGTGCACATTGGTTTTTTGTACATCACCATTACCACCCAATATCATATCATAATTAAACACTCTAAATGAGGAATCCCAACAATCCCTCACATTTTGGAATGCTCCTGGAAACTGGGTTTGATTCCGTGAAGCCACGCCTATTTCAATTGTTCCATGACCTTGTATAGATAGATTTACAAGACTTCTATTAGCTTCAGATGAATTCAAAAGTTGGTAGAAAGGATATCTATAGAGCTCAATATTGACTAGAGTCTTCGCATTGCCATATTTTTTGATCGATTCATCTGAACCATATAAGTTAAAGAGGATTTCATTGCGCTTGATAAGAAGATTCCATTATTGCAAGTTGAAAACATTGTATTTCCTTGATAGCTTACCCATACCATTTTTCCCACATTTTTCTCATTAGCCACACACACATTTCCACATTGGTTGCCTTAGCATGACCTCAGAGAGTCAAGTGCAAATGAAGGTCACATGTCAATTTTCACTTGTAGAAATTGGTGAACCCTATGTGAAGAGATAGTCTCTTTTCATTTCCATCTTCTTCATCCAAATTTCCTCTCTCCCATTATTCTATGGGTATTTATATAACCCCCAAATAGGATAAGATGGATGTGGACAACCCATTTTAGGTCTAGAGGCATACTAATGTCAAATGGGAAGACAACAATAGTCTCCTCACTATATGCATAGGTGGATAATTGTTTGACCCATCTTCATTCCTCTCAAACTCCTCCTCCTAAGGGAACCAACAATGGCTCCTTGGTTAGGATCGAGGAAATCAACCAACTTACACAGACATAATACCTGATATCTACAGATCTAATAATATAACTTTTACTGGAGATTTAGGATCATCTCCTCAGTTTTTGTTCAGACAACTAATAAGCATGCATTCTTAGTAGCTCCAATTTTTAGATGAGGAGTATTTAACACGTTACCCCATAAGTGAAAAATGCTTCTAAAATATGACTCAAACTTTTGATAGGGTGCAAGGACATGCATAGGTATTTCTTCAAAACAACACCACTACCCCTCCTATAGTGGAAAAAACTGCTATTAAGGGGTGGAAAAAAATAATAATTTATAGGAGGATATGACACTCCTTAACAACCTACAAATGTCCAACACTATACACCAAAGTAAAACACCCTACCATCATCAGGAAAGATCATCTCAGCATTAGTGGAAAAGGTTAAGGAATTAGAACTTGCTCAAAACACTCAAGCTTCATATGTTGGGCAAGGGAAGATTCATGTTTATCCGCAGAACTATGATCAATTGCCTACTGCACCAAATCCTCCCTTTTACATGGGTGCTCCTAGCCCCATCGATCTTCTCATTTGGTCGGTCACCTTAGGTATGCCTCTTTATTCTATGTATAGATATCTAAATCAGGAACCAACTAGAAGTGTGTTCTCAAATGCCATCCCAACTAGAAATACATTATTAGGATATAAGGGATAAAATATGTGGAATAATCCCTCACAGGATCGCAAAAGTAGAAACTAATATGCAAAAAACTATTATATATCTCAAATAAAAGTGTAGAATAAAAATAACACAACAAAAAAAGATATAGTATTTAACGTGGTTCACCCATTTGGGATACATCCACCAAGAATCATTTGATCATATTTTATTACAAGACACCACTCTATCAATACAATATCCAATTTTTTTTGGATCTATGCTCAACAAACTCTACAAAACTCATGCCCGAATTTAGACACATCTGCAATGTTACATCAACCCTACCATATGCAAAAAAATACATAAGTAGACAAATGCTTTAGCAGTTTTACAAAACCATGGGTATCAAAACCATAGGCCAAAAATGTCCCATAAACATATGGATCAAAAATACCACCCATATGAGAAAATCATGTTTCCTGGTATATCAGATACATTTTTTTAGGCCAATTTTTTTTTCTCAGAGGATACACCCCTTAACCCCGATAATAAAAGTGTGGAAAGTGTACAATACACTTAGTGTATAGTCTTAAATACTTTCTCATAGGAAAATAGGCTCCACAACCTAACAATCTCCCACTTAGAGACTACTTTTCCTCTAAGCAAGCTTCTCAACCCTTCACTAGTTTCTGTGAAGACCAACCAAATCTAAACACAACTTCATTTTTTCCCTTGTGACCACCTTAGTCATCATGTCTACAAGATTTTGACTGGTATGAATCTTCTCTAGCTTTAACTTCTCTTCCTCCAAAGTTTTCCTGATGACATGGTACCTAAGGTGTATATATTGCATCCTAGAGTGGAAAGCATAGTTATTAGCTAGGTGTATAGAACTTTGACTATCACTATGCATCATCCCTTCCTATCCTGAGATATTCTCATACCAAGGATATTTTTGGCTTCCCCCAAATCCTTCATAAAAAAGGAGTCACTTAGTTGTTTCTTGAGTACTTGTATTTCCTGCATGTTTTACCTGCAACCAACATGTCATCCACGTACATACATAGGATAATATAAATTCCATCCTCATATTTATTTGTATACATGTAATGGTCAGAATGGCATCTAACATAACCTTGTTCCATCATTAATCTATCAAATTTATTATACCATTGATGTGGAGCTTGTTTCAAGCCATACAAGCTCTTCTTAAGTTTTCACACCATCTCCTCTTTACCTTTGAACTCATAGCCATCTGGATGCTGCATATATAGATCATCCTCCAAATCACCATGGAGAAATGTAGTATTTACATCAAGCTTCTCTAAGTGAAAGTCTTATACTATAAATATTCAAAGAACAGTTGTAATAGAAGTAATTTTTACTACAGGAGAAAAAAAATCATCAAAATCTATACCTTTTCTTTGTACAAACCCCTTGACCACCAACCGGGCCTTATATATTTTCTTTCCTCCTTCTTTCTCTTTGACTTTGTACACCAAATTTTTATGTAATACTATTTTTCCTTCAGGTAGCTTCAACAAATCCCATGTCTAGTTCTCCATGAGAGCCTGATGCTCCTCATCAATGGCTTGCACCCACTTCTTCCTGACATCTACCTGCATTGCTTCATCAAAGCTCTATGGCTCTCCACTATCTGTGAGTAATAAATAGTAAAGATAAGCATAAAAAAATTTAGGTTATCTTCTTAGCCTAGATGACCTCCTCAATATAGGAGTTTGGGGTTCCTATTAAGGAGGTTCGTAAACTAATTAATGTGTCACTTTCCCACCAAAAGATCCTCTACCACTGCATATTCTTTCTTGGTTTCTTCCCTATTTCCCTGTAATTGCTGCTTATACATAAATTTCTCATTAAAGACCACATCCCTAGATCAAATGATTTTATTGTCCTTAATACTCCAACATTTATATCTGAAGTCATCACCACCATAACCAATGAAAGTACATTTTTCAAATTTATCCTCTATCTTGGTCCTATCATCTTTTTCCATATGGAAAAACACTTCACATCAAAATACTCTAAGAAATGAGTAATCAAATTTCTTACCATACTAAGCCTCTTCAAGTATGTATCCATCCAAGGCACTTGAGGATCCTTTGTTTATTAAGTACACAACTATACTCAACACTTCTGGCTAAAAATAAAGAGGAAATCCTACAAGTAACCTCATGCTCCTAACATGCTCCATTATTGTTTTCTTCATCCTTTCTGATTCCCAATTTTTCTACAAAGTTCTTGGAAACGTCTTTTTTATGTGGATTCCATTCTTAGAATAGTAATCATCAAATTCATTGCTACAATAATCCCCTCCATTATCTAACCTAAGACAATTTAGCTTAAGACATGTTTCATTCTCTACTAAGGATTTCCATTTAACAAAAGTGTCAAATACATCAAAAAAATTTCTAATACAATATACCCAAACATTCCTTGCTACATCATTAATAAAAGTAAAAAAATAATTTAAACCCCCAAGAGATGATACCTGATTTGGGCCCCACAATCAGAATGCACTAGCTCTAACTTACTCTCTTTCTTTATAGGTTTAACCTTGACAAACCTTACTCACTTCTATTTCCCATATATGTAATCCTCACAGAACTCCAAACATGTTTTTGTATATCGAGGAAAATCCTTCTTTATGATCTCCATGTCATTATGGCTCATATGTCCAAACCTTTAGTGCCATAATGTTGTATCATCTTATAAATCCATAAGATTACAAATATTAGTGCTATAAGTGGTTAAATACAAGGTTCCAACATTCTTACCTCTTGCCACCACAAGAGAACCCTTGGTAACCTTCCAAGAGTCTACTAAAAATATCATAGTACAACTGTCACTTCCCAACTTCCCTTCCTATATCGAATTTCATCTTAATGTAGGCACATGTCTTACATCCTTCAATAGCCAAGTATTCCCATTCTACATCTTAATCTAAACAAAAAAAATTCCAAATATTTTGCAAGGCTCATCATCACTAAGAAAAACATGCCCAAAATCTCTTCAAACATAATAAAAAAATAATGTCTATGTGGAGAAGCATGTAAAGAAGCTCCCGAATCTAAAACCCAATATTTAGTAATGTTATGCAAAGAAAGAATCAAAGCATCTTGACATACATTAATCATTTCCATATTTACCTCCTTGTTTTCTTCCTGTTGTTTCTTCTTGACCTGAAGCTCGTAACAATTCTTCTTTGCATTCCTAGACTTTTCACAGTGCCAACATACTATCTTTCTTTTAGATTTTGACCTTCCCCGATCCTTCAATTTTCCATGGCTTCCTCTATTATTATATCTCCCTTTAGTTTCCAATTTCAAATCATACCCTGAAGTAGAAGATTCCCAAGATATTTTTCTTTGCATTTCCTCACTTAGGATCACCCCTATAACATCCACAAACTTTAACTTTGAGTTAGCTAGAACTGAGTTGCTTACCATCATTACCAGGCTATTCCAACTCTTAAGTAAAGAGCACAAAATTAATAAAACCCTAACTTCTTTATAAAATTATATTTTTACCGAAGCTAACATATGTACAACCATATTAAAATCATTTAAATGATCTAATATTGAACCATTCTCACACATCTTCATATTAAACAACATTTTCATTTAAAATATCTTATTAGAGGCAGAAGATTTTTCATAGAACGTCCTTAATGCATCTATCATCTCTTTTGTAGTCTTTTCCTTTGAAACAATAAATAATACTGAATATGCAAGACATAACCAAATCATTCCAAGTTCCTTCCTATCTAGAAAATTACATTCCTCATCCATCATACTTGATATTTTGTTCCCTTTCTTAGACAGTGGAATATAAATATCGTTCTGATAAAGGTAATCTTCAATCTACATCTTCTAAACACTAAAATTTTTCCCGTTGAATTTATCAACCCTTAATCTTCCATCATCTGCCATAGCTCTTACTCAAGATAAAAAAATTTCCTATGATTCAACACTTCAAAAAACCAAACCAGGATTTGATACCAATTGTTAGGAAATAAGGGCTAAAATATGCAGAATAATCCCTCACAAAATCACAATAGTAGAAGCTAATATGTAGAAAATATTACAAATCTCAAATTAAAGTGCAGAATAAAAATAACACAAAAAAAAGATAGTATTTAACATGGATCACCCAATTTGGGATACGTCCACCAAGAATCACTTTCTCATATTTTATTACAATCCATCGCTCTTTCAATACAATCCCCATATCTGTTTGGAGCTGTGCTCAACAAAATCTACATAATTCATACCCAAATTCAAACACATCTACAATGTTACATAAATCCTACCATGTTCACAAATCCACATAAGTAGACAACTGATTTAACAATTTTACAAAAATGTGGGTATCAAAACCATGGGCTAAAACCATCCCATAAGCCTATGGGTCAAAATACCATCCATATGAGAAGATAAAATATCTAGAGGTATCGGGCATATTTTTCGAGGCAAAAAAATTATCAGGCCCCGCATCCCAACAAGGGGCCCATACTCTTAGTGTACTGGCCCCAAACCCCAATGAGATGAAAACTATGCTCCAGAGTGTAACATGTATCATTCCCTAACTTTATTCCTCTAAATTCATACCAAAATAAGGATCCACAACATAACATCATGGAAATCACTGAAAATAATTTTATAAGGTAGGAATGGTAGAAGGTACCAATATGGTCAGCCATTCAGGGGACTTACTAATATGCCATAATAAATGTATATGCTACATTTGCATTTGCATTATCAGAACTATATTAATTAGCATCCATGTTTTCAAAAGCAAGAAATTTATCATGCCAAGTATCTATATTAATTCTATCTTTTTCCATAGTACAAGGAGATGAGGATGGAGTTTCATTCATGGCTACGGTCATGACGGAGAACATGTGGAAAATTTCTGGTCAAGGGAAGCTATACAAAAATCAGGGCTTTGGAAACCAACAGGAAGAGATTGATGGGAGTTACACAGTTGTTGGAGGTCTTTTGGATCATATCAAAGATTTTGCATGAGGTTACGAAATTCATATTCTTTACACACATTGGAATAAATTGGATGTATGCATATATAGGTCATATCAAGTAACTCATGGAGATGGGGTACCTAAATATTTTAGCCATGAACAAGGTTTTGGGATCTAAGGGAATCAGGGAGTTCCTCGATATTAAGAGTGGGGTTCACCAAATTATTTAATATAAATTGAATTAAAACTAATTTCAGAGTAACTAATGTTAAAATTGACACAAAAATGATAATATACGATAATGTATGAGTGTTATGTACTCGAATAGTGTAAAACTCTAAGAAAATAAGAAATATAGATGACACAACTTGTTTTTGTGCAACCTTAAGGTAGTCGGGACTGCATCTTCTATATGATGTACCATATTGTCTCAGCCTATTTAGATACTAAGTATGATCATCATATTATAACCCTACATCCCTTTAGGAACATGATTCAAGATTAGTATCTAGGAGACCCTCATGAAGGTGACCAATTCAGTTCTATTACTGTCTAGAGAAGTATTTGTATTTATCTTTCTTTCTCTTAATGTTAACTCATATAAACCCCAATTCTATACACAAGGACAATTTAGCCTTTCAAATGTATTATGTACTTCTTCTTATAAGGAGGAATCAACTATATAGGCTAATCACTTCTCTTCATCTTGACTCAAATCTCTACCATGTTGGTATTTTTAC